>CAWUFW010003901.1:0-1200000 GCA_963921515.1 Calotriton arnoldi
CGCTCAATGCCAGGATAGGCTGCCCCCATCCTTTTGTTTTATTTTGGCACCTTGTTGAAATCCCTAGGGAATAGTGACCTTTCTGAACCCTGGGGGCAAAATTGGGGCAAACCCCCTCAGTGCCAGCCGAGGAGGCATAAAGACTGGTTTGTCCCTTTTGGGGTGGGGCTATATCCCAATGCCAGAGTGAGATGCCAGCACCCCTTTCTTTTTTCAAAAGTGTAAAATCCCTGGTGTGTGTCTAGCGCCCCGCTGGGACATTGAGGGGGGGGGGAGGGGGGATGGGAGGGTAACCTCCACAAACGGTCCAAACCTCTTATCTGTTTGCAAGGGCACAGAAAGACCCTATTGACCCCTCTGAGCTGGGAGAATGGCTCGATGCTGCCAGTGTAGGCTGCTACCGCCATCCTTTTATTTGTTTGGCACTGTTGGAAAACGAGGCAGTATCTGTGAGGTCTGCACAAATAACATGACTACATTTGTCCTTTACTGGCAACCAAACACCCCATTGTAGCGCTTGACTCTCAGAGGGTAGCGTTGCAGAGCAGTCTAAGGCTTACTCAAGGGAGTTGGTGTGGGCTAGTAATCGCCATTTACCAGTACGCAGAGATAACACTCAATAATTGATTATCCAGTCTGTACTTTGCTTTATAAAAGGAAGAGTACATTTATGAAACACACACACTACTCAATACTATGCAACAATTTACAAATATACATAAGCTGTTGGAATTACTTTGTGACATTGCATAACATTCCCACCCCTCCCGCGGGGGGTGGGTTCTAGTACCACCACTCCCATGTATGCACATCATCTTGCCCCCTAATGCAGTAGGTTGACCATAACCTGGAGTGAGGGCCTTGCCCACTGGCACCATCCCAGTGGCGACCCACCCCATTATCTCAATAAGCATTTAAAATAGGCACAGCTGCCATGGTGACACATAACCCTGACTGAGCATCTCATACTGACCATACAGTATACACCTCTACATCATAGTGGCTAACAGTCTGGGTTGTTCTTCACCAAACGCAGCAGCAAGAATATATGTTTAGGCATCACTTAAAATGACAGTACTTATCATAGCTGATAACAGTTATAATGCATTGCAATTAAAGCCCCTAAAAGAAATCACAGTTATAATCACAGGATTAAGCATATACAGCCAGACACCCTAGACGAATGACCAGCACATAACCCCACTTTGCTTATGACCTTACATTACAGATGTGACTTTCAGTCCCTCAAAAGAAATAACATTAGGTAAATGCACTTCTCATGCAATTGCCCCTCTTCACCTCCAGGGGATGCCCTTCTCCAGACATCCCCAGCTCAGCCCTTCACACCTTGGTGCAGTCCCAAACGCACCCCCAGCAAAGAATAAAAGTTCCAGCCACAGGATGCTGTTGGAGGATAGCTGAGCCCATGAGGGGTTGTTTCTTTCAAGTCCCCCAGAGACTTAGGGAGGGACTTCACATCTTCGGGCTGGGGCAGACTGCGTTGCTCCTGCAGCTCCCCCTGCACCTTTGCACATCAACAGCGGTGGCCCCATCCTCCAGGGCCACCACATGCCGAGATAGCCAGGTTTCCTGCAGGCCTTCCCAGGCCCTGCAAAGCATTATGGGGCGCGTTTGCTCAAGGCCCGTGAATATTAGAGCAGCGGCTCCCCCGCTGCTCGGGGAGAACCACGCTGCCCTCGTGGGCGGCCTCACGCCGCTTCTGCTCTCATTGGGGGCCGGTCCCACCCAGACCCCTTATTTCAGGTGAGCTTTTCTTGGCGGCCCGGGCAGCCCACCCCGGCCCCTCCTGCCACATCGCTCCTTGCTCCTCGAGGCCCCGGTCCCACCCAAGCAGACTCGTTGGAGAGCCACTCGGGAGCCCACACCCGGCGGCTCCCCGACTGACCTGCACCCTCGCGTGCTGCCGCGGGAGGCGGCACCTCTGTTCTGGTCTGCCCGCTCCTGCGGGCAGACCCGAGGCTACCGCTGGTCCGGCCGGACCTCAGGGGAGTGCAACGGCACTCCCCCCGCCTTACTCCTGCCGCGGGGCACTGTGGCGGCACTCCCCCTCCTTCGTGGGGCACACCGGGACCCGGAGTTGGGGATCCTGGGCCCCCAGGGAGGTCTTCAGGGGGGCGCAACAGCGCTCCATGGCTTCGGCTTCTTGGCTTCGGACCCGGAGTTGGGATCCTGGGCCCCATAGGCAGGCTTCACGGGGAGCGCGACGTCACTCTCCGACTTCCCTCATAGCTTCGGGGCCCGGAGTTGGGGTCCCGGGCCCCTGGTACACCTTCGGGGGAGCGCGACGGCGCTCCCCGGCTTCTCTTCTCCCACGAGTGGGACGCAACGGCGCTCCCCTCCCTCCAGTGCTGTCGGGGGCTGAAGGAAGTGACCCGATTAGGGCCACCTGGGTCACTCGCGACCACCTCTCAACCTTCCACACAAATGAAAAGTCGGTCAGACAGTAGAGAATACAAACCAAGTTATTTTATTAGTATTCGCTCAAGCGGAGTCCAGTCTGACCAGCCTCCTTAGACAACTGCCGAGGGACTGACCCCCTCTCACAAGGTAAAGTCAGATATACATTTCCAACACCCCTAAGACCAGCCCAAACTGGAATTTTCCAGCCTGGGCACAGATGAACAAAGGAGGTACAGAAGGACGAGCTACTATCCTGAGACCAGGTACACACTATCTTAGCTTCAAGGTTATCTCAGCCCGTGCCCGTCTCTCTGAGAGTGGGAGCAGGGCTACATACGAGGAAAGGTATGCAAACACAGAACAAGCTATTCATTAGTGCAACGAAGCTCAACCTTGAATAAAAGAAACAATCGAGGCTGCCGTTTGACAGTATGAGACAGAAACTTCATTTCGATCATGACACAAAATGGCGGCTGAATACAAAATGGTGCCGCAAATGCTAACTTAACTCGCTCAGTGCTAGAAGGAGTCAGCTGAAACGCATTTTCAGTCCAACAGACCCTCCTTTTAGCATTTGCCAACTAATTTTGTCTAATGCTGGAAAGGGCACCAGTATTCCACATAATAACAGAAACATTAGTGAAAACATGAATATTTGCATTCTGTTAATATTCAAAGATGCCCTCGTCAATGAACATCAAATCATGGACAGCTTGTGTTATCATAGACGTTGACTCAGCATCAAATGCTGGGGCTTTAGGAGTAGGTGTTATTTTCCCAACACAATAAGCACAAGAAGCCGGGAGACAATGTATGCATAGGCAACAGGTAAAAATTATACCCGCTATGGCAATGAGGACAAGGAGTATTTTCCATCCCCAGGATGCTATTAAACCCCAGAGCCAACCAGAAAGAGTCCAGGTACCATTTTCCTGATGAATGTCAGATGCAAGCCTGTGTAACTTCTGTATTGCAGCATATACATTCGGAGCGTGGTCCAGTATGTATACACAGCAACTACTGCCGATGACGCGAAATGCCCCACCCCGATCAGCAAGGATGACGCCTAACACCATCCTGTTTTGAAGGGCAACGAGCCTGGTAGCCTGAAGCTCAGCTGTAAAATTAGTCAAAATTCCAGCCGTTGTATTTATTACTCCCTCCACCACCCTGGTGAGGCGACGAATATTAAGACTATTGGACATAGGGCCCCAGAAAGGAACAATACCCTTCATAGCATCAGTAAACTGCTGCAAAGTAGTGTCTGTCTGATCAATGTCATCTGCATTAATGACCCTTCTAACACGGGATAGATGGACATCCCTACGCTGCAATCGATGATCCTTATGGTAAGTGGATGGGGCTATATACACCGGAGGAAGGAGGAAGGAGACATAACATATGCCAGACCACCCCCTAGGAAGCCACACATAAGCTTGGGACCCACAGACAAAATACACATTATGGGGCGGAAGTAAGGGTGGGCTATTTGTCGTACTCAAGTTATAAGTATAATTGGAAATACGCTTTCCCACGTTAACATTTCCAAAGCCTTGGACACAAAAGCTAGATGTCGTGTTAACTGCTGGCAGTGGCACTGGCATTGCTTCATCCTGAGTAATATTACGCATCTGAAAGGACCTAAAGTATTCAGTGACATTAAAACCTTAGAAGTCCAGCATTTCATTTTGGAGCCATGTTACATTTTTTTCGTTCTCGTAGATGTTCATACAGGCTGTCAGAGACAATGTATCAGGGGCCCCTCCCACTCCTGGAGTAAACCCTTGGTGTACACGAATATATTCTAACACAGTATCATAATCAGCATACGTCATATTCATGGCATCAGTATGAAAATGGGTATACACCATGGTAAACAGTTGAAACCATCCCTCACAGCTCCCTAAATAAGAGAACGGTAAGGACAGTAATATATCATTTTTGTGCATCACAGAAGGGAGCAAGCCACAAACTCTACAATTAGTAATATTGGAGGTATGATGCGCCTGATGGAGCATCAGCAGGAAGACAATATCTACATACGTTTTTCTGTGCTCACCATTGTGAGAAGCTAAAATAACAAACGTGTTCGGGGGAGCAAGCGTTGCACCAATCAAAGAGTGCACAGGATGTTTCTCTTCAAGGAACCACACTATTCCAAGTGCTGTTATAAAAAAAAATCTGAATATTTGTTACAAAAACTATTTTGCTTCTCATCGACCAGCTGGACCATCCAGAGCCAGCCGGTCTAAAATGTGGAGTCGCAAAGGGCTGCTCCTCCTCCATAATGGGGCTACCAAATGGGTACATTTTGGATTTTTTTTAACCCACAAGAAAGGACATGTAATGGAGCCAATTATTCAGAAACCAATGAAAAGGGAAATTGTTCCCAGCGTCCTTCAGAGCCTCGCTGGCAGACTGCTATTGTTCATCTAGGGTGGTGCTGTTGAGCACTTTTCGGTGGAGCTGCGCGATCGCAGCCCTTTCTGAGGAAATACCACGTCATCTAGGGCAGTGTACCTCCCTTTTTCCCAGGGGAAGCACATCGAATTCACCCTGTCCAATGTCTGAACAATGCACCAATCTCCCTTTCCCTAAACTACCATTGGTACCACAGGCAAGGTACACCCTATTCTTTATCCTCGCAGTCCATTCCTGCTAATCTGACTTTTCCTTTGGTGCACTGTTCTTCCGTCGAGGGCGCAAATTGTACCTAACTATTCCAGGCACAGAGGGGTCAGCAAAAAGGGGTTCAGATTCAGAGGGACCAATGGGCAGGGGCGTAGCCACAGATGAGCCAGCAGGCCGGGGCCCAGTGGGCAGGGGCTCAAACGCAGGGGGGCCAACAAGCTGGGACTCCTGGGTGGCCTTTGTTGCAGGTGGCACCACCTCATTCAACACTGCATTGCCCTCCTCCTCAGGGGGTGCCCCTGTCAGTCGTGCATCTGAGAAGGGAGCGAAGCGCGGCACCTGCTCCGTTTCAGAGTCGCCGATCCCATTGAGGGTCCACTGATCGTAGGGAAACAGTAGTGCAGTGGGTAGAATGGATCCAAATCTTTTGTCCGTCTACCTTCACTGCCGTCTGGGTGGCGAGGAGGACTTGGAGAGGTCCCCTCCAGCGCGGCTCCAAACTGCCTTTCCTCTGATAGTTCCTCACCAGGATGAAATCACCGGGTCGCATGTCATGGCCTGGCCCCTCAGGAGTTGGCGGTAGAGCCTCGTATATCTGTTGGTGAATAGAACGCACATTTTTAGTCAATTCATAGAGGTAGTCCCCGAGTAAAAGGTATTCTATTTCTGAAAAGCGACGAGGCCACGGGACGGCCCAGACATTTGCCGGGTGGCCAAACACGACCTCGTACGGTGACAATCCTATTCTAGAGTGGGCCGTTGCGCTTGTAGACAACAGAGCTCATGGTAACGCATCTGGCCATTGTAATCCTGTGCTTTCTTTGATCTATGCCAGCTTTAGTTTGAGAGTACCATTGTACTTCTCAACCAAACCTGCCGATTGGGGGTGGTTCGCAGCAAGGAACTTCTGCTTGATGTGCAGACCGTCACACACCAGCTGAATGACCTTTGAGTTGAAGTGACTTCCATTGTCACTCCAGATCAAATGGGGCAAACCAAAACGCGGGAAGAACTCCTTCAGGAGTGCCTTCGCCGTCGCCATGGCTGTGTTCTCTTTGGTGGGATATGCCTCAATCCATTTACTGAATGCACACACAACTACTAACACATATTTCAGATTGTTAACTCATTCCATCTCGATGAAGTCCATTTGAAGGACCTCGAAAGGGAAAGAGGGTGTTGCAATGTTACCAGGGGGTGTAGGGGTACCTTTTCCAGGGTTATACATCATGCATACCGTACAGTACTTTACTAAGTGAGCAGCAACTTTCGGGATATTATCGTTCTGCCATACAGGATCTAACACCTTACAGGTACCTTTCGCACTAATGTGGGCTGGCCCGTGCGCCATAGTGACCACAGGGAGGACATATGCATCTGGTAACATCCATCTCTGCTTCTCTGACTTATCCGTCCAGCACCCATCTTCATCTAAACGTGCTGTGCTCTTATGCCATACTGCTAACTCCTCAACCATTGCCTCACTCTGGATCTCCTTGACATTGTCCAGAGTGTCCTAAAACATGGTGGCCTCGGGTACCCACCTAGCAGGACCTGCTACAAACATTCTTTTCATCTTTGTTTGGGCTGTCTCCTTGGCTATCTGATCTGCAAATGCATTTCCCCTCGCCGCATCATCAGTGATTGCCTTGTGGGCACTGCACTTCACTATAGCCAATTTCGTAGGGAGTGTCAGGGCAGACAAAAGCCTAAGTATAAGAGGGCCGTGTTGAATGCATGTCCCATGCGATGTAAGAAACCCTCTCTCTGCCCAGAGCCGCCCAAAATTATGAGCGACCCGAAGGCATACTGGCTGTCAGTGTAGATATTGACGGCCAGTCCCTCACTTAGCTCACAGGCTCTAATGAAGGCGACTAACTCAGCTGCCTGGGTGGACTGATAAGGGACTCGTGATGTCTCAACTACTGTGTGCAATGTTGTGAGTGCATATGCCACGGTGGTGGTGCCATCTGGTAATTTGAAACAAGAGCCATCGACATATAGTTCCCCTTGGGGGTCAGATAAGAGAACATCAGACAAGTCTACCCGTCCCTTCATCTCCTCCTCCGTCCGAAACAGACAATCATGTATGTCTATTTCCTCACTCTCCAAAGGGAGGGGTAGTAACGTGGCAGGGTTCAGAGTGGCACATCTTTTGATCGTAATATGCGGGGCAAAGAGAGTTAGCTCATAGCCGGTCAGACGTGCACTGGTAAGTTGCTGTGTCTTGGTCTTATTCAAGAGAGTGTCCACAGCATGCGGTACCATGACTGTGAGGTCAGTATCAAGTATGAGCCCAGCCGATTGCCTTATAGAGATGGCCACAGCCACGACCCCTCTTAGACAGCTCGGGAGGGCTCTGGCGACAGGGTCAAGCAAAGCAGAGAAATAAGCACACAGCCTTTGCTTACCTCCAAAGGCCTGTGTTAAGACAGAAAGCGCACAACCAGCCGCCTCGTGTACATACAACACGAATGGCTTTGCATAGTCAGGGGTGCCTAGCACAGGAGCGGAGCAAAGCGCAATTTTTAATTGCTCAAAAGACTGCTGACATTCATGCGTCCACGGCAATGGCTCATGCACATCTTTAGTGGTTAATGCTAACAAACACTTTATTAGTAATGAGTAGTTAGGGATCCAATGGCGACAGTAGGAAGTGATGCCAATGAAGGCGTGTACATCCCTTTGAGTTTTAGGGATAGACATTTTTACAATAGCGCTAATGCACTCAGGGGTCAGTCTCCAACCCTCCTTCGACAGTAGGTGACCTAAATAGGTGACCTCCTGTCGACAATATTGAAATTTGGAAAGGGACACTTTATGTCCATAGTGCGCCAAATGGAGCAACAACTTAACAGTACTGTCTTTGCATCCCTGTTCAGTGTCCGAAGCGATTAGTATGTCATCCACGTACTGGAGCAAAACATTACCTAGTGAAAGCGGAAGGGAATCCAATTGAGCTTTCAGTGCCTGGCTATCTATACTAGGGCTCTCAGTATAGCCCTGAGGACCGCGACAGAATCTAAAGCTTCTGCCAGCCAGTGTAAAGCCAAATAAATAACGGCTTTCAAGGTGAACTGGTATGCTAAAGAACGCATTTTTCAAATCAATGACAGAGAAAAATTTGGCAGAGGAAGGAATCATTGTGAGGAGGGCAGTAATGTCAGGGACCACCGGGAACTGAGGGACCACTATCTTGTTAACTGCACGCAAATCAATCACAAAACGATAAACATCTGCATTGTCAGCGGGGGAGTCTGGGGATGCCTTTTTGAGAATAGGAAGAACAGGACTGTTACACACATTCGCCACTGTCTCCTCAACTACTCCTGACTCAATCAGATCCTGTATAATGCGTAATAAAGCTCGCTCCTCCGCTTGTGTAATTTTGTACTGGGGAATACGGGGCAAAACAGAGTTATCCTTAATTTTGATGGAAACTGGGGGGATTTGTAAGAATCCTACATCCATATCACTCGTTGTCCATAATGTGGGTGGCACATCTTTAAACTCAGCAGGAAGGGGCGCATCTTTGGACAAACACTGCTTGGAACTCGCTACATTTGGTCCCATTGTCATATTGATACCATCTGGAGAACAGAAAATGGTTGCATGCAACTTCTTCAATAAATCAAAGCCCATTACATTTTCTCCACAATTGGATGTCAATAGAAATTGCGAGTCCACAGTAAAAGGACCGATAGTCAGGGCAAGGGGTTTGGAAATGCGGCTCACAACCGGTATGCCTGAAAAACCTACCGAAACATTATTTTGGCCAGACAGAGCTGCCCCGGGGACCAGCGAACGAGAAACAGAGCTATCCATTGCACCTGTATCCACCAAAAATGTCTTAACCGAACCTTGCAAATCCGCGGTGACATAATGACCGCGCTGATCTACAGGTATCTGAACCGGTCCCTCACCCTGCCCCTGGCTGTCCTAACCGTGGGACATCCCTGTCACCTCATCTACATTATAATCATCGTGATAATACTGTCTTCCTGGAGTGTCGTCAAAATAGTTCTGGCCAGACCGACCCTCCTGTGTCCCATCCGCCCGGGCCTCAACCTGATCACCTGCTCCACGACCCGGTCCACGAGAACCCCGTCCCCTGGGTACCGCTACTTTCTGCCATAACACCCGACACTCACTGCGCCAGTGCCCCTACTCCTTGCAATACGTGCACTGATTCGGCCCCACTGGCATAGCATTCCTACTGGTACGATGAAGCGGCTGGGCTGGACCAGTACCACGCCCCCTTCCATTTCCCCATGATGCCTGCTGTAACAACACTTTCGTTTTTAACTCCTTATGCTTCTTCTCCACCTTCTCCTTTTCCTCATTCTCCCTGTGCTCGTAATACTGTGCCATACTCAAAATTACGGAAGGGGAAGATGTCGTCCAAGTGCTCTCCGAAGCCTGCAACCGAGTCGCGATCTCTTGGAGCAGGTTTGTAACAAATCTATTGACAAACAATCGAACACCCCCTTCCACTGACAAATTCTGTCCACTGCAATCCAAAAACACACCCTCGAACCTCGTGAAAAAATCGGACACGCTCTCATCCTTCTTCTGTCGACATGCCGCTAACTTGTCCCAATCTACCCTTCTCTGAGAAATAAGGGAGTGCATATACGTGATGATTCGGCCGGGTAAAGCTATTATCTCAGCCTTTGGCTTCGCTTCTCTCCAGGCTTCCTTTCCTTGTCCCATACTCTAATCTGATCCCATGTACCACCCAACTCTACAGCGTGATCCTGCATATGCACCTGTCTCCAAATGTCGACGGGTACCAGCAGACCAAAGAACATTTCGATATCGGCAACCGTCATTACGGTCAAAGAAGCTGCTTCAGTCAGTTCCTTATAATATGCTGTGGGATTTTTCCTAGGGTCGGGCAACTGAGTCTTAAGAGATAAAACCTCACTCCTCTTCTAAGGAGTGTAAACCCATTGTTCCTGGAATCAAGCCTCCACTTCTGGTCTGATAACGACATCATGCTGATCCCGTTGCTCTGGTATTTCGGGATGATATATGGGATGTACCTCCCTTATCGGAAACTGAGACACCGTCTTCAGGCTCTTATCAAGTAGCCTACCACGGTAGGCAACCATCGACGCAACATTACCAAAAACCTGACCCGGCGCCATGTCAGCTACATAGACATGATCCTTAATATCATAAATAACTTGTGGCGCTGCCTCATTAAAGCATTGATCCCAAAGCCAAATCAAAGTAGCCGACATATGCTTAAGGGCACGCTGCAGGACAAAAGGCTCATAATCTTTCATTAATTCCCATACATCCTCTACACTGTAAATGGGATTACTAGCCCACTGAGCTGCCTGATTGGCCACTGCCTTTTTCTCCTCTTCTCCCACATCTGATCGTATCAACGTCTGCCCCAGTCGCTTTTTAGCAGCCACCTAGTCCCTGCCCCCCACTCCGCGTAAGGGTGTCCCACTACCCAATGCCGACGGGGAATGAAGGATAAGGAAAGGGGTGGTGACGGAAGGGACAGCCACCAGAGTCGCCAATGGTTGTGTCGTGGGGGTGAGGGCTGGAGAGAGAAGCAGCGCTGACACAATAGGCGTAGCAGGGAGGCCTACAGTCATCGCAGGCGCGGAAGGCGAAGCCACAGAAACTGCAAGAAGCGCGGCAGCCAAAGCAGCAGGGTCAGTGCCAGAAGAGGTAGAAACAGCAGAAGCAGAAGAGACAGACAACTGGGACTGTGGCACCACGGGGTATATTCTCTGTGGGGCATATGGAGGCGGAGGCTGGGCATCCAGCAACTCCTCCACAAACGCATCATCGCCCTCGCGAACCGCATAAGACTTTTCACATTGCAATCGAAATCGCCTGCCAGCACACTCTATCCCCTTCTCGGTCTTTTCCTTATCATATGCAACAGCTTTCTGAGTCAATGTCTGCATTATTCCCTTCCTAGCCTCCTTTTCTGCTTTCATTAGTATCTGTTTAGCTTCCTTTTGCCACGTTCTAAGGGAGTCAAACATGGACTGTCTACTTCTCTTCGCAAACAATTTATCCTGCAGGAAGTTATGCTTTTGTTCATCAAAAGTGCCCGTTAACGGCCACTGCAACTCGGCGTTGTCCCTCGTATATTTGTGCCATAATGTACTAAACATAATAGGGCCAAGGCCATGCTTAACGTACATATCGAAGTTCGGTGTGCCTTCTGGAGGCGCAGGCTGACTCTCTTCCAATCGAGCATCACTAGAACAACAACGGCAACTCACACAGAATATTCTACTAAAACATGGCATCTTGAAACAAAACCTTTCCTACACCTATACCAAACAAATGTTTCCAAATACCTCACCCAAAATTGGTCCACAGACCTCACCAAATTCAGATCAGAACAAAATCATATTCACAAAGAACCCAAACAAATTCAAGCGCTTGTCCAAAGACGATCCGCAGACCGTACCAAACATGAACCAAAGTGACCTCAGAGCCACAAACAAGACCAAAACAAACTCACCTGGTGCACACAGGTCAAACAAAGTTATTCTCCACTGCCGACTCTTCGGACCAAACAGTCAGATCCAAGCGTTTCGCCGTTCAGGATCCCAGCCGGGATGACCTCTGGCCGAGGCACTGCCTGGTCAGACAGATGGGGCAGCTGCGAGTTCAAGACTCTATAATGCAGGGATCCCCGATCCGCCCATCCGACCCAACACGGCCCGTCCTCCTCACCCGTCCGCGGGTGAAGATGGGTCAGCCCGATGGAGTCCCTGTTCGGGCGCCAACTGAAGGAAGTGACCCGATTAGGGCCACCCGGGTCACTCGCGACTACCTCTCAGCCTTCCACACAAATGAAAAGTCGGTCAGACAGTAAAGAATACAAACCAAGTTATTTTATTAGTATTCGCTCGAGCGGAGTCCAGTCTGACCAGCCTCCTTAGACAGCTGCCGAGGGACTGACCCCCTCTCACAAGGTAAAGTCAGATATACATTTGCAACACCCCTAAGACCCGCCCAAACTGGAATTTTCCAGCCTGGGCACAGATGAACAAAGGAGGTACAGAAGGACGAGCTACCATCCTGAGACCGGGTACACACTATCTTAGCTTCAAGGTTATCTCAGCCCATGCCCGTCTCTCTGAGAGTGGGAGCAGGGCTACATACGAGGAAAGGTATGCAAACACAGAACAAGCTATTCATTAGTGCAACGAAGCTCAACCTTGAATAAAAGAAACAATGGAGGCTGCCGTTTCTGCTGAGGCAGACAGTATGAGACAGAAACTTCATTTCGATCATGGCACAAAATGGTGGCTGAATACAAAATGGTGCCGCAAATGCTAACTTAACTCGCACAATGCTAGGAGTCAGCTGAAACGCATTTTCAGTCCAACAGGGGCCAGGGTGGGCTCCTGGCACCCCTTTTGGGGCAGTTTCACGGGGAGCGCGATGGCGCTCCCCAACGTAACTTCTTGTGGGGGGCAGCCCTCGGGACCTGACCCACCCCGGGGGCACATCTAAGACCTGTGGCGGAGCCCCACGTGCTTCGTCGTCGGTCTTCTCAGAGGTCAAAGGTCACCTACCTTCTGGGGGGCGTAGCTCGGCCCCACAGGCAGCCGATTTTCACCATTTTGGCCTCCTCGTGCTCCTGATGGCCCACCCGAGCCAGCTGGAGCACTTTCCGCCACCCTCCTGGTCTCAAAGAGGGTGAACTCAGCAGGGAGCTGTCTTCACTGGCTCCCTGCGCCAACCTTTCACCTGGCTCTCCTCCTGGGCCTCTCTTCTCCTTGCGCAGAGGCCCAGGCTTCTGCTCACTGGTCCTGGACTCCCTTTTGGCGCAATTCAGGGTACTGGGACAGTCAGGGGTTCTTCCTTCCAACTGCCCATGGCGCCAGGCTCCAGCACCAGTCTTCCTCAGCAGACCACACCCCAGAGAGAGCTCCTCTTCCTGTCCAAGACCTTTTAAAAGAATTTGGAGGGGGCTGGCAGGAAGGCTCTGCTGCCCTATCCTGCAGCGACACATCACCTCTGGGATAGTTCAAAATGGCATCGTCCAGGGGTCTCATGCCACATGGTCTCTGAAAAGCCCCCTGCCCCCCTTGCTGCCTTCTCTCCAGAGCAGCTTGGTGCCTGGCACCAGGTGACAGTTGCGGATGGATAACCTGCCGCTCCACCCACCATCTCTCCCTCTTGGAGAGGAGACCTTTGCCCTTGGAATGCTTGCAGTGAAGGGCTAGGCCTCTGGTGCTCCAGCTTGGGGAGGAAGGTCATTAATCCAGCCTGGCAGGGTCATGCTCAGCCAGGCTCTGGTTATAAGCTGAGTCAGAGGAATATGACATTTCTGGATGACCCATAAGCAGTACAGATATAGCTTTGGACTCAGCAGAATACTTCTTTTACACAACTTACAGTGTATTTTCGGTGCGTGTCTGGAATCTGTAGGCCCTAGGGAAGTGAAACTACCCCATGTGGTCCCCATCCTCATAGGAGAATAATGGAGTGTTCCTTCAGTGAAAACAGTAAAGCACACTGACTTTTCCTTGCATGTGTCTTCCCATAGTATAAAGCCTATTCCATGTCACCACCCAACTCTGCATAATTCCTGCTACACCATTCTATCTGTACCTGCTCCTGGGCTGCGCACACCAGGCATCTCCCCCGCGCAGCCCCTACACGTGTGCACATGCATGTACACACGTGTCTGCATGTAACCAGTCCAGTGCCCCTTACTCCGGCTGCAGCGCAGCGGCCTACTCTCACCAGGGGGACACCGGTAAAATCCACATGCAGTCTTTTTCATCATGAGTTCACTGTGGGTGAGTCCCAACTTATGAGGCTCTCCCACAGTAAAAGCTCAAAAATTAGGTGTTCAAAAAGCGAAAAACCTGGGCGGCTCAGATAGTCAGAACCACCTTCTAACAGGCACCGTGTTGAAATCCCGGGTTTTTAGTGGACTCTCTGCCCCCCCCTCCCCTCCCGCCGGCAAGTTGAAAGCAAACACCCCTCTCTGGCCCCACGGACAGATCAATCAATCAATTAATCAGGATTTGTAAAGCGCCTGCTAATCACCAGACAGGGTATCCAGGTGCTTGCGGGTCCCAGAGGCTCCCTCGAATTGCCAGGTCTTAAGGGCCCTTCAGATTTGAGGTGATGGTCAGGAGTTGCATGGTGAGGCTGCACAAAAAATGGGGGAAAAATCAAGGAGAAAGCAGAGAAAACGAGGGAAAAACAAGGAGAAGGCAAACAAAAAAACAGGGGAAAAGCAAGAAGAAAGCAGTGAAAATGAGGGGAAAGCAAGCAGAAGGCACACAAAACACGAGCAAAAAAGCAAGGAGAAGACAGGAGCAAGAGCAATGCTGCAGCGCAGGGAGAGCTGGGCCCTGGACCTTCTCCATGGGGTCGTGCTGCTGGCTCCATTCAGTTGGTCCTGTGAGGTGGGAGGGATGCTGGGAGGCGGTGGGCGGGGTTTGGTGAGAGGCAGGACATAACGGGCAGCATGCGGGAGCAGCAATTAGGGATAAAGCAAGGAGTAAGCAGAGATAACGAGGGAATAGCAAAGGGAAGACACACACATAAAAGGGGATAAAGCAAAGCGAAAGCAGTGAAAATGATGGAAAAGCAAGGAGAAGACACCCAAAAAATGGTAGAAAAAGCAAGGAGAAAGCAATGAAAATGAGGACAAAGCAAGGAGAATGCACACAAAAAATGGGAGACAAAGCAAGGAGAAAGCACACAAAATACATGGGGAAAAGCAACAGAAACCAGTGAAAATGAGGGATAAGCAAGAAGAAGGCACACAAAAAGCTAGGAGAAAGCAGTGAAAATGAGGGCAAAGCAAGGAGAAGGCACACAAAAGACAAGTGTAAAAGCAAGGAGAAAGCACACAAAAAATAGCGGAATAAGCATGTAGAAAGCAGTGAAAACGAAGAAAAAGCAAAGAGAAGGCACACAAAAAACGGGGGGAAAAACAAGGAGAAAGCAGTGAGAACAAAGGAGAAAGCACTCAAAAAACAAGGGAAAAAGCAGGGAGAAGTCAGGAGCAAGAATGATGAAGCAGCACGAGGAGAGCTGGGCCTGGGACCTTCTCAAAGGGGTCACACTGCTGCCTCCATTAAGTAGGTCCTGGGAGGAGGGAGAGGAGCTGAGAGGTGGTGGGCAGGGCTAGACGGGAGGTGTGAAATAACGGGCCGCATGCAGTAGGAGCAATATGGGAAACAGCAAGGAGAAAGCAGTGAAAAGAGGGGAAGAGCAAAGGGAAGGCGCATAAAAAATGGGGGGAAAAGCAAGGGGAAAGCAGTAAAAATGAGGGAAAAGCAAGGAGAAGCATACAAAAAATAGCGGAATAAGCAAGTAGAAAGCAGTGAAAACGAAGGAAAATCAAAGAGAAGGCACACAAAAAACGGGGGGAAAAACAAGGAGAAAGCAGTGAGAACAAAGGAAAAACAAGGAGAAAGCACTCAAAAAACAAGGGAAAAAGCAGGGAGAAGTCAGGAGCAAGAATGATGAAGCAGCACGCGGAGAGCTGGGCCTGGGACCTTCTCAAAGAGGTCATACTGCTGCCTCCATTAAATAGGTCCTGGGAGGAGGGAGAGGAGCTGAGAGGTGGTGGGCAGGGCTAGACGGGAGGTGTGAAATAACGGGCCGCATGCAGTAGGAGCAATATGGGAAACAGCAAGGAGAAAGCAGTGAAAAGAGGGGAAGAGCAAAGGGAAGGCGCATAAAAAATGGGGGGAAAAGCAAGGGGAAAGCAGTAAAAATAAGGGAAAAGCAAGGAGAAGCACACAAAAAATGGAGGAAAAAGCAAAGAGAAGACAGGAGCAAGAGCAACATAGCAGCGCGAGGAGAGCTGGGCCTGGGACCTGCTCAATGGGGTCGCTCTGCGACCCTCATTAAGTTGGTTCTGGTAGCAGAGAGGGGCACTGGGAGGCAATGGGGGGGACTAGGCAGGAAATAACAGGCAGCATACGGGAGCGGCAATGAGGGAAAAAGCAAGGAGAAAGCAGTGAAAATGAGGGAAACGCAAGAAGAAGGTACACAAAAAGCAGGGGAAATAGCAAGAAAAAGCAGTGAAAATGAGGGATAAGCAAAAAGAAGGCACTCAAGAAACCGAGTATAAAGCAAGGAGAAGACAGGAGCAAGAGCAATGCAGCAGCAGGGAGAGAGCTGGGCCTGGGTCAGTAAGACTAGTTTGCCCCTTTCGGGGTGAGAATATGGATCAATGACATGGTGTGATATCCACACCCCTTTCTTTTGCCAAAATCTAAAATCCCTGGTGTCTAGTGAGCTTTCTGCCCGCACAGGTGTAGATTAGAAGCAACCTCCTCAGTCGGAGCAAACCTTCTGGATAGGAGTATGGCTCAATGCCTTTGTCTTCTGACCCCATATTTTTTCTTCTTCTCGTATTTCCAAATCCATGGTGTCTAGTGTTTTTCTTTTACCTCGCCAGGGTGCAAATTGGTCCCCTTTATGCTCCCAGGGACGGCAGAAAGTCTGTGATGCCCGTTTTTGGTTGGAGGTATAACCCAATGTTTGTGTGGCATGTTCTTACCCTATCTTTCCCTACACTATAAAGTTCGTAGTAGGCCTTCTACCCACCTGGGAGGGGCAGATTGTGGGCAAACACCCCACTCTGCTCCCCAGAGTGCAGAAAGACTATATTGCCCACTTTAGAGAGGGGGTATGGCCCTATGCTATGGTGGGCAACCCTCACCCCTTTTTTAAAACACATATTTTCCATGGTGTCTAGTAGGCTTTTTACCTCCAGCAGGCAGATTGGGGGCAAACCCCGTATCTGCTTCCCAAGGGAGCAAGAAGACTAAATTGCCCATTTGGGGTGTGGTCAGGGCACTATGCCAAGGTGGGCTGCCCCCAGCCACTTCTTCTTCTATTAAAAAAACAACACTTGGGTCTAGTAGGCCACCAATCAATCTCCCCTGGGGCAGATAGGTGGTAAAGACCTCGTATCTGCACCCCACCCCCCTCAGCAATTGCAGGGGCAGAAAGTTTGTTGTGCCCTGGGGGAGGGATGGATCACTAGTTCATTGGCAGGGGGGGCCGCTCCTCCTAAAAAGCTAATCCCTGGTGTCTAGTGGATGGATCACTGCTTGGGGATTGCCCTTCTGTGGCAATCCCCAAGCAGGGGTCCACTAGGGAGAGATGCCATTGGAAAGGCAAGATTACCCACTTTCCAGTGATTCCACCCCCATCTAAATTGGTGCTCGGGGGCTATGATATGTACCTGAGCACCGATGCAGTGAAATTAAAACAAGCCGTTTTGCTCTTTTTACTCTAACATTTTGTAGCAATGGCGCGTGCTGATAGTCATTGCTAAAAAAAATCCCTGGGGTAGCTCTTCTGCAGCAGGCTGACCTGAAAAAAGGGTCTTCCTCTGGTGCCATCACCAGAGGGATTATCTGCTCTAGGCACTTGAATGTGACCACCATGGAGGTCACGTCCATCACACCCATGGAGTTAACAACCCACCCCCTTTCTGGACGATGCTGAAGCTCCATATCCCATGAGGTGCACTCTGTGATCAGTGCTGTGTGTTGCCGTGCTGGGAGAGAATGCCACCCTCACACAGTAATGGCAATGAAGTGAATGAAGTGGAGGAGTGCTCCAAACAGAACAGAATAACGATTCCGAATTGTCAGCACTGAATTGCGTACTAAGCAGCTTCACTTAGACTGAGCTTAGTATTGACCACTAAATGCTAAGATATGAGGATTTCTAAGTGTCCTTACTCATTGGAAACAACCATTTGCTGAACCAAATAGATGGCAGTGTGGAGAGAGGATGAACTCCTGTGGATCCTCAATGGTATTTGTTCAGAGCACTATCATTTGAAATGCCCCATAACACTGCATGCTCCTACCAGGAACACGCTTACCAGAGGGGAATCATCCTCCATTGAGACGTGGTAGACAAGCACGTCACCTAGCAACATTGCAAAAGCTGGAAGAGTGAGGTTAAAAAAAAAAGTAATCCCCATTGACTTATATTTAAGTGGGGGGGAATTTCAGGCAAGAGAAAGCTATATTACAGCCGTTATTGGCGTTAGAAATCGCGAGTCACCCGCCGGAATCAGGTCTGTTGGTGTGTATGCAAGCATGTAGCTGCAAATGCTACGTGGCACGATAAGGTAGAAACTCTCTTGTGTTCATCAGCGCATCATCTGATGTTGGTGTATTAGAGTATTTTTCCATGATTTGATGATTTGGAATGAGAAGTGGCGTATGCATTTCTGTTGGAAGTTTCTTAAATCCATGACCACAAGCTATTTGTCAACCTGTTCTCTTGTATGTTTTATTATTGGGAAAAGTGAGTGGCGATAAAGTTCTGTATATAGCCTCACGCTTCCCTGAACAAATGAAGAAAATCCGAGAAGTCTCACACCAAGAAAGTAGCTAAGACTAAAAGAACAGCAGCTCATGCAAGAATTGTTAGAAGAGCAATGCATATCCCTCCTAAGTCACAGGAACAGGGTGTAGACAAGCTATATTCAATCAAAACTATTTTGGTCAAAAGGTTGTGTGAAATTGCTTTCCAGATTAATTCATCATTAGTGGGAATGGGCACAGAAACGACTGGCCAAGAGTAGCCCCATCCACTGCACCACAATTTCAAACTGTTATAGAGACTGACATTGTAGCTTGTCCATAGAAACAGGATATCGTCCCTCTGAGACGGAAGACTGGATGGAAACTAAGCTGGACACTGAAGGAAGTCTAGCTCCATGAACAGCTGCAAAGAGTAGCGTGGTGTGAGGGGTGCCATGTGTGAGAACAGCTTTGTGAGGAATCACTCAGCACAACATGATTAAAGAAGTTATTTAAGCCGTAGCCGTAACCTTGACAAGTACCATGGAGGAAAAAATTGAAATGCAACCAGCCTAATGATAAAGTCTGAGAGTCTAAAATTGTCTGAATTGAACATCTCAACTAGTCTAAAAATCAATGCATAGAATTGTTGTCTGAATTGAATCCTGGTACGACTTCCTAACTTATGCTAATGAGATGCCCCCTCATCAAACACATATTCATAATTTGATTATTGTCACCACAGTCCACCTACTGCTGTAAGCCCTAAAGAAATAGCCAATGTATCCAACTGTGTTAAAGCAAGCAACTCCATTAAAAATAATAAGTACCTGTAGGAAGCTGGCTCTGTATATAGTATTGCCACTGGGTGGTTATACCGTGCACAGAGTCCAGGGGTTCCCCAAAAGTGTACAGGGCTCAATGTAAACCCCAATGTGCTCTATTAGTGGTAGTGCGGGCGAGCAGCCTAAAGCCTAACACAGAGGAGTGTAAGACATTTATTGCACAACATTGACCAATAATTGACACATCAAGAAGGAGATCAGACCAATTTTAGAAAAATATACTTTGTTTGTATTTCATTTTAAGACCGAGATCTTCGTAATAAGGTAAGCACATTTTTTCACTTTGAAAAATCGACACTTAGAAACTTTACAGAACAGTTCAACGTTATCCTATGGAGAAAACACGGTTAAACAAGTAAGTAATACATTTACAATTTCATTGTTCGGGACCAAAGGTGAGCACGCAGCAAGGGCCAGATGAGTGCCAAAACTGCACCACCAGCGACACAGGGGCGGCCCGGTGCAGAGGTCAAAATCGGAGTTCGGCCCAAAGCTTTTCAATGGAGACTGGGGGTGCCTAGAACCACGCTGCTAGCAGGTAAGTAGATCAGTTTCAGGGGCCAAGCTTTAGGGGGTTAGCACAAGCACAGGGGGCACAGAGCAGCACTAAAAATACACCACTGAGCTCCCAATGATTTTCAATGGGGTTTCTTCTTTTGGCATACAGGCTGCAGGCATGGCACCGGAGGTTGCAGAAGGGAGACCAACAACAGCAGAGGTAAGCAGAGATGTAGGGGGTCATAGGGCCACCGTCGGCTGAGCTAACCAAGGCCTAGGGGCTTTTGGTGCAGGGGTGCCTTTTGACGTCGGAGTCATCTTACCGGTGCCAGTCATGGTCAGGGGGAGCCTTTGGATTCACACTGCAGGCGCCTCTGTGGAGGTCAGGAGAGGTCAGCCAATGCTGGACTCGAGGTCAGGATCGCTGCACAGGTGAGCCACTCAGACTCGGGCTGTGGGCGTCGGGTGCAGAGTGGGCAGGAGATGCAGATCCACCTGGATCTGGAGTCCTTGGAGTTGGTTTCTTCTGGACAGGTCTGCGGTCCACAGGAGATTGGAGTCTTTTTTAAAGGCAGCAGTCTTTACAGGGTTTCTGAGGTCACTGGCTGGAAGACAGGTCGCAGGTTCGCAGAAGCCGGAGACAGGGTGGTAGGGCTGGTGCCAAGGCAGTCGTTGTCTTCAGTCTTCTTTGCAGGAATGTCTTCTTTCTTCTTAGCTCATCGCAGATCTAATTTCTAGGTCTGGGGGAGTCACCTTAATACTATATTTAGGGGCATTTTAGGGAAGCAGCAGGTAGGGCCAATGGGCACCTTACCTGGGTTGACTACATCCTCTATTATGCCACATTCCTATGGGAGGGGTATAGACCTAGCCCTGGTTGGAGGAGTCCCTCCATCTTCAAGAAGGCGGGGACTTAAAGATGTGCTTCACCTCGCCTCCGCCACCTTAGGTGGAGTTGGCAGAGGTGGGCACACCTCCTATTCTCCTATGTTTTTTCCACTGGTTTTCCCACCCAAATTGGGGGTGTAAATCAGGGGCTGCCATCTACTGCTAGCAGCAGAGGCTGGGGGTCACATTACAAAGGCGGCAGGCCTATGAAGCTTCCCCCTTCGATCACTGGAGCACTGGCCCATCCTAGGGGAGGAGGTGTGACACCTCTGCCCAGGATGTGCATTGTTTCTGGTCCAAGAGAGCAGGGGTTCTCCACCCCGGGGCCCAGAAACATGTCTGGTGGTGGCTGACTGCCTGCAGCCAGTCAGAGACCCTACCAGAGTTGAGAAGGTTTTCATGTACATGGTACAATAAATCCCACACTGGCATCAGTGTGGATTTATTGAGAGGAGTAGTTTGGTACCAAACACTCCTTTGTTCAGTGAAGCCATCATGGTGCTGTGGAACTCGAGTTGTCGAGTTTCCAGCCCATTTACTCTCCACGGCTTCACTGGGACTTACAATATTAAGGAATGGACCCTAATATTATAGGGGCATATCTGCTCATGCAGATCTGCCCTCACTCGTGGTATAGTGCACCCTGCCTTTGGACTGTGAGTCCCGCTAGAGGGGTGACTTACCTATACCTTCAGACAGTGCTAGCTGGCACCGCACCCAAGCAGGGTGCCATGTCGACTTTGTTGTTTTTCCTCTCACAAGGGCCTGCAAGCTGCAAGAGCAGTGCCATGGTCCCAGTGAGGGGGTCCCAGGGTACCCTTTTCAGCTCCCAGGCCCTAGGTACCCAGGGTACCTTTTACTAGGGACTTACAGGGGGCAGAAGTACCAACGGGGATATGCTTTTACGGAAGAAGCACTGGCACAGGGGACCTTAATGGCAGGGACAGTGTGCACTACAACTGAAACCACATCAAAACCAGGCAAAAGTGGGAGCTAGCCATGCAAAAAGAGGCACTTTCTCACAGTAGCTAAAGAAGAGGCTTGTAAAATGTGGTGAAGAGATGAAGAAGCCTTCACCTAAATCAAAGAAAGCTCTTAAAATATGTTCGCTTTCAAAGTAATAACTGATCGCAAAGCAATAAAGTTGATGATCTGGAAGGTCTTGGCATAGATGGACTGACAATTTACAGCATGATAGCTATAGCTCCTGTCGACACATAAGTCAAACCCAGTTCCCAGGGACGTGGATCATTCTTAGTATTTTACTAGTTCATCCTTGTTCTACAGGAAAAGGAAAGAGCTTTAAGTTAGCCGTGTAAATTCAAAGATGTAATAGTAAAAGGATCTCCAAGCAATATATCTGCTCCATCTATACAACAGTCCTTGAAGATGTGTAATGACGTGCCAGCTGGCTTGTTGAACAGCATTTAATATGAAGTTCGGGAATTGATGATATCTAAATAAAATACACTTACCAGCTTTAAGGACTATTTTTACTAATTTAATATTAAATTAGAACCCATGATAGAGATAATTGAGGAGAAGGAGCAATGTTTGTCTGATGTAGAAGCTCAACAGCATACCAATACTTTTATCAGTACTTAAACAGTTGGAGGAACCTAAAAATAAACAGTAGGACTTTGAATATAGGTAAAAAATATCTAGTCTTTCATTGGAAGGCAACCTGGAAAAAAAGTGATAACACTGCAGAGATAGTCTATCAATTCATCAATGTGTTTTCTCGGATTTCCAAGGAGATCTAACCATTACAAGGGCTCATCAGGAAACCAGTGGCCTAGAACGACGTATATTATCTCCTGATATGTTTCTGGTGAACTTCGCAGATTTCTTTATTAAAGAAAGAATATTACAACAGGCTATAGAGAATATGTCTTTTAATGTTAATAACAATTTTTCACTCAAGGGCTTCTGATATGCCTTACAACATTTCTAAGAGGTTTAGGGAGTTCAAACAACTGATTCCCAGTTTCAGAGTGGTTAGCTCTCAAGCATTCTTGTTTCAGCAGGTGAAGCTAAAGTTCTAACTCAATGGGAAAGTTTCAATCACTTAAGTAGTCACCAGGGCAAATGAACTTCTAAGTGACCTAGAGCAATCTAAATAATATGAATTCTAGGTTGGTTTAAAGTGTGGCATGTGACATAAATTGGGGATGGGGATGCAGAAGGATATAGTAGTAGTTTTCAAAGCAATTGCTGATGTCCGGTCGTGTGAGGCGTGTCTTGATCCGAGAAGACTTGACCCTGAAGAAAGGTTGATCCCTTCCCAAAGCCACTCTGCTGACGGAGAACTACCTCCAATCAGTGATGCCTTGGAAAAGAGACCACTTCTGATGGAGGAAAGGTGAAATAGCACGAAAAACCTCCAGATACACACTGAGAACAGAGAGGATCAAAAAACACCTGAACAGGAAAATAGAACGAAAACCAGTCAGTAAGTAACAAACTAACTAGGAGCGTGCAAAGGAACAGGAAAAGATTGTGACCCAACTACCCATGAATCCTCCCTCATTAAATGCTAGTATATGACCTAAAAGGTCATATATCATAAAGGAAATGACAACTCCAGGAAGTGATTCTGCAATCTTGGTTTGGAAAACATAAGCAGAAACGTCGATAGGACAGTATCTTTAATTGGGAACTATAATGTTCATCGAAGATGGTGCCTGCCACCTCAGGACGCCGAAGAGAACCACAGAAGCCAGCATGGCACATCCAGTGCCCAACAGTAGTCCCCCACACCAGCCCACAACGTCCCTGGGAAAGGACCACTGTCCCGGGCCAGGTAAGACCTGCCCAAGCTCCTCGTCCCGCACGCCACGCTACCAAGGAGAAAACCGGAGCACAGTGCGAGCGGAGGCGGAGCACAGTGCGAGCGGAGGTGGAGCACAGTGCGAGCGGAGGTGGAGCACAGTGCGAGCGGAGGCGGAGCTCCCAACAATAATGTTTTAAAATATTCTGACATTTCAGTATCAGCACAGATCACAGACTCACACTATTGCGTCTGTTTAAGTTTTGGAAGGGTAATGGAACTCAGAGTGGGATGGGTCCCCAATAGAGTGATGGACTGAGGAAGGAATGAGTTCACATGAGACAGGGTTGGTGTGTAGGTAGTGTAGCTCAAGGGTGGTGTGGTAGATCGGAGCAGTGGGTAAAATGCAAAAAAAAAATACGTTTAACAATTAGGGATTAGTGCTACTGCAAATTGTGCAAACATCTATAGAATGATTATTATGTTCTTGTTTATATACTCTCCCATGGTGACTTCATAATCGATAGGCTTATTTTCTCTTAATAAGCAGCTCTGATGATAATTTCATATAATGCTAATGACCTGAATACCAGGCAGAAGTGGAATGCCATTGAATCTTGGATTTTATCTCATACGCCATCTGTTATGTTTATATAAAACACCTACTTTTGAAAAGCAAAGTCTGAACACAAAAAGTGACTCTCTAAATGGTCAAACGTGTTTTTGTTTCATCTAAGGCAGCGCACAAAGAGGGTTTTCAGGGCACTAGGTCTGAATAAGTCTGAATCAGATAGACAAGGCTGGTCGGTGTGGGGAACCTGCTCAATTTTTTCGAGACATTTTACTTTTGCAACTAAGTATGCCACTGTTGAAGATGATTATATGCTTTTAAAGTATCTCTGTATTTCACTAATGCCTTCAAGGGGGTTCTTATTATGGAGGATGATTTACATTATATTCACTCAATTATTTTAGATATATCAAATAGGAATCGTAATAAAACCTAGATTTTAGAGGATGCGGACTGAGTTGAGAGCTGACTTAAGGCTGGCAGAGTCATAGAGATGGAATAGCACTCAGCTAGAGAGTATACATGTACTACATCCAGGTATAAGACAGCTGCCATTATTGATTTGTTTTCGTGCCAGCTTCAATTGTTTCCACACCCAGCTAATCTATCTGAATGGCTTTTTTGACCTTTAATGATTAGAGGTAAATATTAAAATGATTAGAGGAAAAAAGCAGAAAAAAACTGGTGAGTCAGGTTTTATCAGAAGATGAGCAATCAGTAAAAAGAAAAACAAGGGTTTCATAAATGAATTTATTTTAAAGAAATGAAAAAACTGCAGTTTTTTTTTATTTTGGATGCCTTTACTGGAGCACTCTAAGGATGAATAATTTCTAAAACAATATATGAAGATAGAAAAGCGTAATTAGATCAACCCAACAGCAAGTAATAATTGATAATTCCCTTAAGAATAATAACAGAGGAAAAAAGCTAGAAATATTTTGAGACACTATTAGTACCTCAAGAAAGGTTAAGGAAACAACCAATTTGCAGAGAAGCTATGAGGAGAGTAAATTCACAGGAAACAATTAATTTGGTCTGCAAAAGTAAAAACGGATAGGAAAAGAATAAACAGTATTCATAATCCAGCCAATAATTTGTTACCCACTAATCTCACCGAGATTCAGCAACTATTTTTGGAGCATTATCCCTATATTTATAGTACAGTACAGGCTATGAATATAAATAAGCTTGAGCAATTTCTTTCCCAGTTGCAAATACCACGACTGGGTGCAAAAGCAGCCACCAAATTGGTAGCATTGTTCTCTGACACTGGAATATCCTATATTTTACAGGCGGTGCCAAATGGTAAGGTAAATGGGCAGGATGGGTTACCTGCAATACTTTTTAAACCACTTGGTGATGTCTGGATGAAACATTTTTGCGGACTTAAAAATCATATAATGAAGGGTGCACAAATAAAATCAGTCATTCTAGGAACATTGGTCAGCTTCTTGAAATCATCGAAGAGGATGGATGCCCAATATCCCTCGTCAATGCAGGTTTTAAGCTCATAACCAAAACAATTGTCACTTTAATTTCTAAGGTTGCTCACACTTTTATCCACATATATCAAAATGGTTTTATTTCAAGTAGGCAACATGCACCTCAGTGGCGGCTCCTCCGCTAAGGCGGAGGACCGTCGCCCCTCTGACTTCAATAGGAAAAAAAAAATGATAATAACGTATCGTTATTATTATTTTATTTTTCCAATTGAAGTGAGTGGCTCACGGAGCGGGGCTGGCCAGAGCAGGGAGAGGAGTGTTTTGCACTCCTTAAGTGCGCATGACTGCTTGGCTGGCCGGCCCCAGTCCTGTGCACTTTGCATCTTCCCCACCAGGCTTGCTTTACACGCCTGGTGAGGAACATGCAAAGCCTCCCAGTCCCCGTCTGAGCGCCATGGTTCGGCACTCACACCAATCACAACTCTGAGAAGAAGCGGACTGAGAAGAGGTGGCGGACGACTAGCCCAGGTAAGTGTTTTTTTTTTTAACATTACGTTCTGTCCCGCACCACCCCCACCCCACCATTCCTGATCGGTAGTAGCGGATGCACCTAATACTATATTCTTGAACCAATTCATACCTT
Source organism: Calotriton arnoldi (assembly GCA_963921515.1). Classification (NCBI taxonomy): domain Eukaryota; kingdom Metazoa; phylum Chordata; class Amphibia; order Caudata; family Salamandridae; genus Calotriton; species Calotriton arnoldi. The sequence goes on from CAWUFW010003901.1 coordinate 26,011, forward strand.
CACACAGCAAAAAAGTCTGGTGGTGTTAATACTGCTGGATGCGCAGAAGGCATTTGACCTTGTGTGCATTTGTTGTTCATTTTGAAAGCATTTGGCTTTCTTTCCCAGCTCATGAGGTTACTGAACAGTTTGCACAAAGATACTTGGGTTCACATGATGGTCATTTCTGAGTTAGCTGATCCTTAGAAAATTCAAAGGGGCACTTTTACATTTGCCAATTTTTTTGTTTGGGAAACAGCAAGAAAACAACTTGAGCTACAGGCTTTACTCCCAGAATTTAGGCCTCTGCTGATTCCCGCTACATTAAAGGTGTACTGTATAAGATTCAATTGGCAGTGAGCCTTCTGGGACTTTACAAAACCTTTTGATGCAAGGCAATTTCTTTTACAACGTAAGACCCCTAAGAATTGACAAAAGCTTAAGGAAATCTCAAAAGAAATTATGTACTCAGGTAGCAACTTGGGAGACTTTGTTTGAAAACCAAGAAATCGTGGCTGCAGGAGGGCAGTGGGTTGCAGCCATGTTTTTAAGAAGCAGTTTGAATTTTATGGTTTAATTCTTTTTTATTAAGAACTGCAAAAGATAAGTGCACATTGTAAGGGTCACGCAGGACCCGGCTGGAGTGTAAAGCAACGTAACAGTATCTTGAAGTAAACAATTAACACACACCCCCCACCCACCGCCCGGAGAAGCGAAAGGAGGAAAGGAAAAGAAAAAGCATAAGCCACCCCCCCACCCGCCCGCGGTCCAGTTTGGTGAGAGCGCGCTAGGCCAGGTATTGTGTCAGTCCTGGCCCTCGAGCATTTTACAAAGCGGGTTCTGGTGCTGTTAAGGTCAAGAGACGTAGGTATCTCGGGCATGTCAGCTCCCGAAATTCTTGTGCGAGCAGAGTGAGAAAAGGCTGCCACAGGTCGTTGAAGGAGTAGCCTTTCCCGGCCAGAGTAAGAGAGATCTTTTCCATTCCCAAGACATGCCATAGTCGTTGGTACCACCCCGTGTGTGCAGGAGTGCGGGGGGTCTTCCAGTGAATCAGTATATTTTGGACGGCTGTACCTAGAGCTATAGCTAGCTGTTTCCCTCGTCTAGATTTTAGGGGCTAGGTAAGGGGGTTGGGCACCCCTAGGAGGACATATGCGGGAAGTCTAGGGAGCTCTGTATCAAGGTGTTTGTCCACTTCGTCCAGTATGTGTGTCCAGTAGGTCCGGAGGTGTGCACAATCCCAAAGCAGGTGGACCAGTGTACCCCTCCCTCCACACCCCCTACAGCAGTCAGGACTCTGTGTCGCGTCGGCTTGGTGGAGTCTCTCTGGGTTGTAGTACCAGTGATAGACTAATTTGGTGAATGTTTCGGTGAGACCTACGTGCGTTGCTGTGTGGCGTGCCCTATAGCATGCCCCTTCCCATTCCTCGGGGGTGAGGTTGTGCCCTAATTATCCGTTCCCAATGGGCTCGCCCCGCATAGTAAGTGTGGGTGTATCTGGATTGTAGCATCTTATAGAGATCCGAAATCAGTTTCTTGTCCGAGGACCGTGTTAAGAGCCAACGCTCGTATGGCGTAAGGAGTCTCGCCGCCTGTGTACAGTTGTCGGGGTGCATGGCCCAGTGTCGGACCTGGAGGTAGCGCATGCGTTCCGTCTCTGGGAGACCATAGTCGACCCGGAGCTGCGGAAAGGAGATGATGTCTCCCTTGGCAAATAAGAGACCTAACGCGCGACATACAGCCTCTCGCCACGAATGAAAAGATTGTGAGGCTGTCCCGGGGCTAAAATCGGGGTTGTCCAAAATCGACGTAAGCGGCGAGGGGAAGGTCGTGGCGTATGTTCGTCTGGTCCCAGACAGTAAGGATTGTGCGTGTCACCTGCGAGGCATAGAGATTGGGGGGGCGATGGGCTTTCAAGAGAAAGGGAATCATCATGAGAGAGGTGCCTGCGACGGCTCGGTCCTGGAAAAGCCAATTTTTTTCAGATTCGGCCCGGCTCCATTCGACCAGATATCTAAGCTGTGTAGCCTTGTAATAGAGCGCGAGGTCCGGGATCACGAGTCCCCCTTCGTGGGGTGGGAGAAAGCTGACTGCTCATTTTAGTCGTGGTTTACGTCCCTGCCAGATGAAAAGGGAGAGGTCCGATTGTACCTTCTGGAGCCAGCCAGTGGGAGGTGGCAGGGGAAGTGTTTGAAATAGATAGAGGATTTTAGAAAGCACTGTCATCTTTATCGCAGCGACACGCCCCAGCCAGGAGATCTGGTGATGCCTCCACCTCCGGAGCTCAGAACGGATGTAAGTGTGGAGGAGCGAGAAATTAGCTATTCTCATGTCCTGTATGGTTGGGGCCAGATATATACCCAGATATGGGACGGTGTCATCAGACCACCGCAGGGGATAGCAGGCCTGCAAGTCAGCCCTCTCCTGGGGTAGTAGTGAGAGGTTCATCGCTATAGATTTAGTCAGATTGACCTTAAACCCAGAGGCTCCAGCGAAGGTATCTAGTTCCTTCAGAAACGGGCCCAGTGCTCTCTCAGGATTCGCTAGAGTGACAAGCACATCGTCCGCGTACGAGCTGATGGTATGGGTAACCCCCCCAAAGCGGATGCCCGTGATTTGAGTGTGGTCCCTGACCCTCTGCGCCATGGGCTCCATATAGAGAGCGAAGAGTAGGGGTGACAGAGGGCAGCCCTGTCTCGTTCCCCTATGAATAGGGAAGGGAGCGGAGGTGTGCCCATTAATTCTTATGGTCGCCGTCGGAGACCGGTAGCAATTAAAAATATGGGTCCGCATTTTCTCCCCAAAGCCTATGCGGGCCAGTACCTGCTCGAGATATGGCCAATGGACCCGATCGAAGGCCTTCTCTGCATCGATCGTGAGAAGCATGTACTTCCCCGGTATGCGGGAGGCTTTTTCAATGAGGTGAGTGACCCGTTTCGTGTTGTCGCTTGTCTGCCGTTGCGGTATAAACCCGGCTTGGTCGGGGTCCACTAGCCTCTGCATGTAGGGGGCGAGCCGGTTCGCCAGAATGCCGGTGTAAAGCTTCAAGTCTATGTTCAGGAGTGAGATAGGCCGATATGATCCGCATTCTGCCTTATCTCTCCCGGTCTTGGGGAGGACGACTATCGCTGCTTCCAGCATGGAGGGAGGGATGGCCCCGGACGCCGCAAACGAATTAAAAAGCAGAGTGAGCAAGGGAGCGAGTATCGCGCAGAATTGTTTATAGAAGGCCGCTGTGTAGCCATCAGGGCCAGGAGATTTACCCAGTTTCAGGCGGGCGATGGCGGAGATAACCTCCTCCGGCCTGATCTCTCTTTCAATATGGGCTGCCTGGTCCAGTGTCAAGGTGGGGAGGTGGGCCTCAGTTAGGTAAGAATCGATGTTTGCCTCATCCAAAGGCTGGTCATCATAGAGTTGAGCGTAAAACTTGCGGAAGGCGTCGACAATAGCCACGTCATCGGAGCATGCATTACCCGTGCTGTCTCTGATTTCCTGGATGCCCTCGCGTAAGCGGACCTCACAGACCTTGTGCACAAGGAGGCGGCCACATTTATCCCTGCCTGTGTAGAAGGAGTGTCGTAGCCGCATCGCAGCATATTCTGCCTTATCCCGGTCTAAAGCCATCAGTTGTTTCCGGGCAGCCATGAGCTGTCGCCATGTACGGGGGGCTCTGGTTCGCTGGTGCATCTGCTCCAATTCCCACACCTTCTGTGTCAGCTCCTCCCGTTTTGCCTTGCGGTCCGCGTTATCCGCGGAAGAGATGGCGATGACCTCCCACCTGATGACCACTTTAAGGGCCTCCCAACGCGTGGAGAGAGCGGTGTCTGGGGTGTCATTGTGCGAGAGGTAATCTTCTATTGCGCGTTTTATCTGGGTGACCGTGGCTGGTCAGTGCAAGAGAGCGTCACGAAAGCGCCAGTGTCTGGCCGGCCGTCGTATCTGCGGGAGCGCCGGCATGATTTCCACCGGGTTGTGATCAGACAGGGAAGCCGGTAGTATGTCGATTGAGAGTGTGGCCTCGCGGAGAGTTTTAGTACCAAGAAAATAATCGAGTCTCGCGTAGGTTTTGTGGGCATTGGAATAGTACGAGAACGCCCGTGAGTGAGGGTGTTGGTGTCTCCAGAGATCTGTGAGGTCTAGGTCGTGCAGTCTTGTGAGCCCTGTGGAGGAAAGAGCGCCCACCTGGCTCGTGCACTGTGCCGACCTGTCAAGGTCATTGTCAAATACTATGTTGAGGTCCCCCCCTAGTAATATGTGGTGCTCCTGAGTTGCAGTGGCAGCTGTAAGAGCATCGTGCAGAAAGCGTTCCTGTCCCTCATTAGGGGCGTAAACCGAACCCACAACCACAGCATGACCCCCTATAGTAAAGTGATAGGTGAGAAGTCTGCCTTTGATCTCGACTCCCTTCTGGGCCGCCTTCCCCTGGAAAGCCCTGGACACTAGATTAGCTACCCCGGCCGTTTTGGAAGATGTGGAAGAGAAGAATTGGGTCGGGAAAGCGCGGGACCGAAGCCGGTGGCAGTCCTTGGAAAGGAGGTGGGTCTCCTGAAGTAGGCAGATGTCTTCACGCGTACTCTCTAGGTATGAGAGAAGTGCCCTGCGTTTGATGGGATTGTTAAGTCCTCTCACATTGAAAGTGAGAACCTTAAGTGAAGGTGGCGGCATCTTACACCGAGGTATAGGTTAATGCGAAGCAGGAGCAGCAGAACTACCAGGGCTCCTTAACGCTAGCGCGGGAATAAAGGCCTCATGGCACCCTCTGGACCGCAAAGAACAGCGAAGAGGGATAGGTAAAGTGAAGAAAAGAATAAAGACCCACGAGAATTGAAAGAGAAAAAATAAGGCACAACTGGCGCCAAAAGGGAAAAATAAAGAGTCCATGAGTTCAATCATTAGTCCGTCATCCCAGGATGAACAGGAAAGAAGTCTTTGGGGTTGAATGGTGACCAATGGGAGCTCCCCCCCTCTCTCCCTCCGCCCCCCGAACATCTGTGAAAGACCTCACCATGGCAGCCGGAGTCAGTTACTTGCTGTTCGTGTTGGCCAGGGCTCCCGGCAACGCCGCTAGAGCAGCCTGCTGTTCCTTCTTGGCCTCCTGCGAGTCCGGTCTTCAGGCGCGGGGCCGGCGACGCTGCTGCCTCCACCTCGGGCGGCCGTCGTTAGAGTCTTGGTCCGGGCGCTCTCCATCTTCGGCGTCCTCTGGAAGAGGGATCCCCAGAAGTTTACTCGCCTCAGACAGGGAGCGTAGTTGGAACAACTTTCCCTCGTGTTGAAATACAAGACGGAACGGATGCCCCCAGGAATAGGAGATGTGCCTTTGGCGCAGGGCCTCCATGATGGGCCGGAAAGTCCGGCGTTTTTGAAGAGTGATGGCGGCGAGGTCTTGATAGAGGGCCAGCGGTTGGTTACGGAAAGTGATCGGATGCAGCGAGCGGGCTTTACGGAGGATATCTTCCTTGGTGCGGTAGTCTTGAACGCAAACCAGAATGTCCGCTGGAGGAGATGTCGGTGCCCTGGAGGGACCTACTCTGTGCGCCCTGTCCAATTTAAGATCAAAGTCTGGAGGATTGCCCAGGACAAAGTTGAAGAGTTCTCGAACATAACCGAAGATATCGCCTGCCTCCTCGTCAGTGCTCACTCCCCTAATACGAATGTTGTGGCGGCGAGAGCAGTTCTCGAGGTCCTCCAAATGAGATTGGACATCCACTTGCTCCTCATGGATCTGCAGGACCTCCTGTTGCATGGCTGCAAGTTCGGTGTCTCGGGTGTCGCTTTTGGTCTCCAGAGACGCCACTCTTTCCCCTATATCGTCCACATCCTTGCGGATGTCCTTGATCTCTGCCGTGAGATCGCGCTTCACCGTCTGGAGGTCGTCCCGCAAGGCAGCGAACAGTGATTCCAGGAAGGCCCAGGTCACTGGCGCCTCCGTGGTGGTGACCATTTGTGCCGTCGCTTCCTCTCGGCCGGGCTCCGCCGGCCCCGCGCTCCACGCCCAGGTGAAGAGATCCTTAAGTGAGTTCTCCTTCGGAACTTGCTTGTCCTTCCTGCCCCAGGTGGATGTCATATTCGGCCGCGTTCGCGGCGTTGTCCTTTACGGCCACGGGTCAGGATCCGCGAGCCGCCCCCGCCGATCGGCGGCCCCAACTGCGCCAATCCGCGGCCCGTGGTGTCTAGGCCAGATGCAGACGTGTTCACTCTGCCACTCACGAGAGGCAACGGTGCGGGGTGTCCACTGGTGTTCTGTGCAGCTTCCTCTGGTGTGAAGATCTGCCTCTCCCCTTCGGGTCTGTGAAAGGCACAGGCAGGATGTGCTTGGGGACAAGGGCGACAGACAACAGCAGCCCACCGAGGCGAAGCGTCTCTCAGGGTGCGAGGCCAGAGGTGGCGGGCCCGGCGTGGAGGTCGGCAACACGCTGCTACCAGGGCCCAGTTGCCTCGCTGAGCCACGTAGACCCACCGTCCAGTACAGGTCCATGGCGCCCCAGGGAGTCCGGCCGACCAAGTGTCAGGAGCCCCAGTGGTCTGTCCAGTAGGCCTGCCAGCCGTGGAAAGCGGCCTAGGTGCCCCCGCCGGGTCCGGACAACAGGGATCGCTACGGGGGTGGGGCGTGCAACAGGACTCACCGGCGTATGTCACCAGAGTGCTTCTCCGCGTTGAGGGCTGGGACGCCCCTGAAAGGCCCGGTCCGCTCGTGGCAGGCTCCCACATTCTTCGACTGCCCTCCAGGGGGCTCTCGCCCTCGTCCCGTAGGCCTCAGGGGCAGGCCCGTAGGCCGCAGCAGGAAAGGCCGGGGCGGCCAGGCCCGCCGTCGCAGGGCACTGAGTCGCTGTCTTATGCTGTGGGCTGGAGGCCGAACTACCCCCGATGGCCACCACCTCTACTGCTGGCCCCAGAGACGTGCGGATGATGTCGCCTCCTCCGGCCGCCCCCTCGCGGGCGGCGACCCCCACCGCAGCGAGCGGCAGCCGCAGCGACGGGGCACGGCACGCCGGGCCGTGCAGCTATGACTCTCCAAGCTGCTGCAGCGTGGTTGGGTCAGGGCACTCCAGACGGGCCGCCGCCGCCAGCTCCAGGTTGCTCCGGGCCTACCTCCTCCCGGGCAGCGGTCGCCGAATCCTCCACTCCAAGACAGAAAATGGCGGGCGCCGTGTCTCCGGGTGCTCGCGTCCGCCACGCACCAGGCCTGGGCGGAGAGCAGAGGTCCCGGGAGTCGACCACAGCGCCCGCAAGCGCCGCAGCACCTCGTGGGCGGCCGCCGGCAGAACGATCCCCTCAGCTGCGGCAGCGCTGCCGACCGCGGCACGCTGGCATCCCCCCCGCCAGGCCGGCCCCCACCAGCGGCCAGGCGCAGCACTTCCGGGGTCCCGGTAATTTCAGCAGTCGGGTCGCCGGGAGCCTCAGGACGCTCCCAACCACGGGTCAGTGCCTGTTGATGGGCTCCGGTGCCGGAATCAATGCTTATTTGTCGGCGGGCGGAGGAGAGGAGAGAAGGCACGTCCTAACTCTCCGCCATCTTGGCCATGCCCCCGCAGTTTGAATTTTAGAGTGGGCGGGAGAGGTTCTGCTTCCAGCTGTACAGCCCATTGAGGTAAAGGGAGGATGGTGGAAGGGGAAGGCTTTGTCAGTGTGGATAGAAGAGAGCGCGGGAGGAAAAAGGGCAAGATATTAGGGAACATATGAAACGCAGGGATACACGTCATCAAGAACAAAGCCTATAAGAAGCCAAGTAACAGAGTAAAGTTGATACTTTGAAAGTCAAGAGGCTAAACGTTTGAATGAAGCTGAAAAGGATTAAGCAGCAAATAATCAGTTTAAAACATTGTATAGCATGTTTACAAGATGCTAGATGTATTAGGAAGAACAGATCGCTAAATGAGTGACTAGGAAATATACACTTTATTGACAGCTCAATGGAGGCACGTGTTATACGAGTGGCAATACTAATATTTATAACTAATTTCCATATGGCTTTAAATAAAACAAACCAGGCGGGGAGAAGGATAATTATAGGAGTCAGCATAGGGGGCATATTGTTAAATATATGCTTTTTATATGGCCACAATGAAGACGACCATACCATTTATGGAGATATTAGAGAGATTATCTTTACATTACCCAACATCCATATAATAGTGGGAGACTTTTCTGCAGTACACAAGCAGTACTCCTGGATTGATTACTTTGTAATAAGCAAAAAAATAGTTCTGAGATCAGTGCTAAATTTCCACCCTATTTGGCTCTCTGATCATGCATCCTTTACTTTTACACTAGCCATCACTGACTCTACATCACACAATTATAGATGGACCTTTTTCATGTTTGTAGCACACTACAAAGAATATATAGTGAGAATGAAGGAGTTTGTGAATGACTTGATCAAATCGAATTATGGTACAGCCGGTGTTAGTATGGTGTGGGACACTTTAAAAGCTGATTTTAAAGGGTTTACGCAAGAATAAGTAGTCATTAGATAGAAAAAACTAAACAAGCAAGAAGTGTGCCTGAAAGTTAAATTAACCACGCTGGAAGATGAACATACCTTCCTAGTAACAAACATGCATATCTGACAGAGACTTCTAGCTGCAGATTCCTTACTTTTGAATTTCCCAGGCGTCAGGCTGGATCCGGAAACTTTTTGCTGAGCAATACCCCTTGCGCGCGGCGTCGGGTGGCTCCATTCAGCTCCATGTGACATCATCGGTAACGTCGGTTACAACGTCACGGTGCCTATATAGGCACCACTCAGGCGTGCGGACGTCAGTTCTTTTCTTTACGCGCCAGTTAAGCGCTGATCCCGGAAGAACTACCCCTTTGCCGCTTTTTGGCAGTTTTTTTCTCGACTTTTGTCGAATTCAAAAGATTTTCCACTTCATGTGCGAGGGATGTCTTCAAGGAAAATCTACAACTCAGTGGTGCTATAAACAGAGGAAGGACCAACCTGAATAAGGGAGCCCTTACAAAGGAAATTCCTTTAAAAAAGACGGATTCCCATCACTCATCGAGGTGACATGCTTCATCATCTGGGTCTCCTCCTGGTCACACTCTAGTGTAACCAAGGGCTACAACCTTCTTACACTGAGAAGGGAGCTCATGGATGTTTTAAAGTGAATGTAATGGAGAAACTAAAGAGAGAAAGCTCTCTGCAATGTCACAGATGTGAAAGAACAATTATATAGGGTGATGGGCGCAGTGCATGAGAAGTGAGAGTGAGATTAAAAATGGACCGTAAGAGAAAAAAGTTTTAATAGGTATCTCTTGTTATCCACACTAAAAACAGTGCAAAAACAGTTTTAAAGAATAACTGTGGTGATGTAATAATTTGGTCTACATGTTTCAGCCACATGGATTATTAATCCTCGGCTTTCTTCAGGACGACGAGAACCATATATTGCTACTGCGGTGTATGAAAACAAAAATAAAATTTTTGTATTAATAAGGTTGGAATAAATACAATTATATAACCTGGCTTTCAGGTGTTCAAATCCTCTGTCATACAAGAGATGCTGATGGCACCTGTGAAAATAAAAATGATTATAGACGACCAAAAAGAAGGAAAGTCTTCTGCCATAATATCATGTTTATGTACTGTGATGCACAACAAATCAACATCAGTTTCTATGTGCAAACTCATTATGCAGAACATCATCTTAGTACTTATGCTCACCCGTGTCTGACGAGGAGAAGACCTCACCTCACCTGGCAACGGCTCAGGAAAAGAGGCCCCGCTCTAAGGAAAAAGAGAAAACCTAATAATGATGTGCAGACTACGAGACATGTCTCAAGGCTGACCAATCATTCACTCCTATAATCCAGAACCTGCTTTGTGAGGAGTTTAGTGTTTAAAAATCGAGAAAGCAACAAAAGTATAGGCTATAGACTAGTACATCTGAAAATGTTTCATCTGCATTCGGTGACACTATCTGGACAAAACGTAATAAAGTAATGTTAAAAATTTGCTTTATATCACGTATATAATTGCAATAGTGTAACATACAAGTGTTTCTTTCTGCTTGTGTCCGAAGCGTGTGTCACACACAACTTATTCATATTGCTATCTACTTACTAAGGCATATGGCTTTTAACTATGCAAAAAGAGTATAAGCAACCAGACTTCTCGTTTTGCATCGAGCCTGTGCACTATTCAGCATGCTAACCCCTTCACAGCTAAACCGGAAGTGTTTTGTACAACACGTTCTTCTGTATGTCAGTTGAAACTGAGCGAGTGTCAAAGCAATTTGTCAATATTGTTAGCGGACTGAGTCAAAATACCGTTTAGCCGTAGTGCAGAAGTCAAGTTATATTTAAAAAAAATTAAATTAGACCGGCATTTCGTTTCGAAATAAGCGCGTATAGCAAGTGCGTGCAATATTCGGTATGCAGACTCTGCAGCTCTTAAACGAGAGCCTTACCTGTCCGTCGTTGCCTCAGGCTCCAACTGAGCCGTATGTGGAGGTGACGATCGGTGGACAGATCCGCTTTTAAGATAAATTCTTAGCCAGGTGTGGCGCGTTATGCCTACGCGTGCGCACAAAGATGACGTTAATGGCCACAGAACTACCATCTGGCCGTACATATGATGGGAATTGTTGTTCAAAAAATGTTTATTAGTCCCAAAACTACCAATTCGTAGTATGAGAGATGGGAATTGTAGTCTAGCGGCAATATTGTCTCTTTACTCATGGTTATTCACCCAGAACCTGCGCATGTCGCGACTCACGAGTGTTGCTTAATCAAACTTCTTGGTGGAAAACAATGGTTGATAATCGAGATACAACCTATTGTCATTTCCTTCTTTTTTATATCTTTTTTATAATAGGCCTTATAGTTTCTAGCAAAATGTAACAAAAACACTCGCTTTTATAATTTAGACGGTTGGAATAGAGCACAGAGGTCCAGAAAAACAATTTTAGTTTTTAAAGTTTTTGAGGGACGAACTAAGTGGTAACAGGTGCAGGAAACCATTGCAACGTTGTCTTTTCAAAATGAGTGGTTCAAGTAGATTAATTAGAGCTTACAGAAGTCATGGTTCAGATAGAAGATAACGCTCATCATGGAACGATGTATTATTCATAAGCTAGTCCACGGAATATCATCGTTGAGTCCACGTTTATCGGACTGTAATTTGAATATCCACTTCTGCTCCTTGATGAGCAGTTTCACAAACTGTAACAGTGATAAGTTGATCTACCTGATAACATGCCCTTGCAAATATCAATATGTGGGCATGACCACACGTAAGGTCAAATTGAGAATATTAGAACATAAGAGCACTATCAGATGCAGGAAACAGACCACCAAATTAACGAAACATTTCCTAGAGTGTGACCATAAAGCTGAAGAATTCACATGGACAGTTCTTGAACACCCATTTATACCGAATCACATTTGTGATGTGTCCAAATTCCTGATCATCAAGGAGCAGAAGTGGGTATTCAAATTACAGTCCGATAAACGTGGACTCAACGATGATATTCCGTGGACTAGCTTATGAATAATACATCGTTCCATGATGAGCGTTATCTTCTATCTGAACCATGACTTCTGTAAGCTCTAATTAATCTACTTGAACCTCTCATTTTGAAAAGATAACGTCGCGATGGTTTCCTGCACCTGTTACCACTTAGTTCGTCCCTCAAAAACATTAAAAACTAAAATTGTTTTTCTGGACCTCTGTGCTCTATTCCAATCGTCTAAATTATAAAAGCGAGTGTTTTTGTTACATGTTGCTAGAAACTATAAGGCCTATTATAAAAAAGATATAAAAAGAAGGAAATGACAATAGGTTGTATCTCGATTATCAACCATTGTTTTCCACCAAGAAGTTTGATTAAGCAACACTCGTGAGTCGCGACATGCGCAGGTTCTCGGTGAATAACCATGAGTAAAGAGACAATATTGCCGCTAGACTACAATTCCCATCTCTCATACTACGAATTGGTAGTTCTGGGACTAATAAACATTTTTTGAACTACAATTCCCATCATATGTACGGCCAGATGGTAGTTCTGTGGCCATTAACGTCATCTTTGTGCGCACGCGTAGGCATAACGCGCCACACCTGGCTAAGAATTTATCTTAAAAGTGGATCTGTCCACCGATCGTCACCTCCACATACGGCTCAGTTGGAGCCTGAGGCAACGACGGACAGGTAAGGCTCTCGTTTAAGCGCTGCAGAGTCTGCATACCGAATATTGCACGCGCTTGCTATACGCGCTTATTTCGAAACGAAATGCAGGTCTAATTTAAATTTTTTAAATTTTTTTTAAATTTAACTTGACTTCTGCACTACAGCTAAACGGTATTTTGACTCAGCCCGCTAACAATATTGACAAATTGCTTTGACACTCGCTCAGTTTCAACTGACATACAGAAGAGCGTGTTGTACAAAACACTTCCGGTTTAGCTGTGAAGGGGTTAGCATGCTGAATAGTGCACAGGCTCGATGCAAAACGAGGAGTCTGGTTGCTGATACTCTTTTTGCGTAGTTAAAAGCCATATGCCTTAGTAAGTAGAAGTTGTGTGTGACACACGCTTCGGACACAAGCAGAAAGAAACACTTGTATGTTACACTATTGCAATTATATACGTGATATAAAGCACATTTTTAACATTACTTTATTACGTTTTGTCCAGATAGTGTCACCGAATGTAGACAAAACATTTTCAGATGTACTAGTCTATAGCCTATACTTTTGTTGCTTTCTCGATTTTTAAACACTAAACTCCTCACAAAGCAGGTTCTGGATTATAGGAGTGAATGATTGGTCAGCCTTGAGACATGTCTCTTAGTCTGCACATCATTATTAGGTTTTCTCTTTTTCCTTAGAGCGGGGCCTCTTTTCCTGAGCCGTTGCCAGGTGAGGTGAGGTCCTCTCCTCGTCAGACACGGGTGAGCATAAGTACTAAGATGATGTTCTGCATAATGAGTTTGCAGATAGAAACTGATGTTGATTTGTTGTGCATCACAGTACATAAACATGATATTATGGCAGAAGACTTTCCTTCTTTTTGGTCGTCTAAAATCATTTTTATTTTCACAGGTGCCATCAGCATCTCTTGTATGACAGAGGATTTGAACACCTGAAAGCCAGGTTATATGGTTGTATTTATTCCAACCTTATTAATACAAAAAATTATATTTTTGTTTTCATACACTGCAGTAGCAATATATGGTTCTCGTGGTCCTGAAGAAAGCCGAGGATTAATAATCCATGTGACTGAAACATGTAGACCAAATTATTACATCACCACAGTTATTCTTTAAAACTGTTTTTGCACTGTTTTTAGTGTGGATAACAAGAGATACCTATTAAAACTTTTTTCTCTTGCGATCCATTTTTAATCTCACTTCTCATGCACTGCGCCCATCACCCTTATATAATTGTTCTTTCACATCTGTGATATTGCAGAGAGCTTTCTCTCTTTAGTTTCTCCATTACATTCACTTTAAAACATCCATGAGCTCCCTTCTCAGTGTATGAAGGTTGTAGCCCTTGGTTACACTAGTGTGTGACCAGGAGGAGACCCAGATGATGAAGCATGTCACCTCGGTGAGTGATGGGAATCCGTCCTTTTTAAAGGATTTTGCTTTGTAAGGGCTCCCTTATTTAGGTTGGTCCTTCCTCTGTTTATAGCACCACTGAGTTGTAGGTCTTCAGCCATAGCATTAGTCTTGTTTGACTCAGTAGACCCGCGGATTTTTTTATGGTTTTGTAAGCTATTTTTGGGAATATATCCGCGCCGGTCTTTAAACGTTCCCTGAGACCCTCCTTTCTCATTTAGTTGTTTATGTCTTCAAGGAAGACAGGTTTCAAGCAGTGCGGTGCCTGTCACAGCATGATGTTGGTCACTGATCCCCACCTTCTCTGTCTCTGGTGTCTCAAGCGCGACCACAAGGGAGCGATTGATAAAGCTCCTCGCGGCCCGGCAGTCGACACCGTCCAGCGATGCTCTGCGGAAATCCCAGAGGTCCCGGTCCCGATCGAAGAAGAGGAGGTCGTGGGACCGCTCCTGGATCCCTAAGTCCTCTTCTTCCCACTCGAGGTCCTTGGGACACTTGGGGAAAAGGCATAAGAAAAAGAGAAAGTCCAAGCGGACTTCACCTTCACCTCAGCTGGCGTTCGTCATCGAGAAAGGTAAGGAGCACCGACGCTCTAGGCACGGTTCCGCGGAGCCAAGCCGGAGCCGACTTCGCGCCTTCCTCCCTTTCCGGGAGCCGGAGCGACTCCTGCTCAAATAAAATAATTTTACGTGGCCATGCGCTGTGTATTTGAGAAGAACGACCCCGCTGGTGAGCCCTCGGGCCCAGGGGAGTTGGAAGGGGCCCCATCGGGTTCAACGCCGTTGGCTCCAGCCACAGCACACGTGGGGCCTCAAGGATCTGATCCCGGATCCGGGTTGACGCCGGTCGTGGCAATGCAACCTCCTCCGGCGTCGGACCTGAAGTCGCTGCCTGAGGTGCCGCCTGTGCCCATCGGCAGTGCCAGCCCCATCCTCATTCCTGACAACACGGAGCAGAAACAACGTCGCTCGACTCCGATTCCGACATCGATTGAACCCAGGGGTTCTATGTTGTCGCCTGAGCACTTTGAGGATGTTCTAGGCTCAGAAGAGGAATGGGAGTGGTCTATGGACCCTCTGGAACACTAGGATGTCTCTGAGGAGAACTTGGACAGGTATGGGGAACTTGGGAAGGCCAGTGGACTGGACACTTCCCCAGATACTGGCATGCTTTCACCGCCAACAGTGGCTACGGAGGAAGGGGCATCCTAAGCCATGGTGGTAAAGAGGGCAGCTGAGGTCCTTGGACTAGAGCTGCCCTCAATGCAGGTCAGGACTAATCTCCTGACGAGGTGCTTTAACCAGGGGCTTCCACTTCCGAACCCCTTTTGCCCTTTAACGAGGCATTTATGGACGTCCTTCTAGGCATGTGGTCCAAGCCTAGCACAGGGACCCCTGTGAATAGGATGATTGCACGCCGCCATTGCCCAGCTCCGGGTGACCCAAAGTTTCTCAGCCATCCTTGGGCGATGTCCAAGCCAATCTGATGGGCATGCCCTTTGGTGGAACCCGTCTTTTTGGGGAAAAGGCAGACTCGGCCCTGGTCAGGTTCAAGGACTCTCGAGCCACAGCCAGATCCTTGGGCCTCTCCTCCACTCCTCGTGGCCAGTCTTCCTTTCGCCCCTTTCGTGGCAACGGAAAGGGTTTCCAGCCACATTAGATCTTCGGACCGTCAATAGCCCTCAAGAAGGAGAAGTTCAAGATGTTCACTCTGGCTCAGGTCTTGTTTGCCCTCCACCTAGAAGACTAGATGGTAGAGTTGGACCTGCAGGACGCGTATTTTCACATTCCCATCCTGCTGGGCCACAGATATTACCTGCGGTTCAAGGTAGGCCGCAAGCACTTTCAGTTGACCGTGCTCCTCTTCAGCCTTACCAGTGCCCCTTGGGTGTTCACCAAGGTGATGGCGGTGGTCACAGCTCATCTGCACAGGTTAGAGGTGTCAGTCTTCCCCTACCTCGACGACTGGCTGTTGAAGGCGTCCTCGCCCCAGGCAGACTTCCACCTTCGGACTACGGTGGACCTCCTGCATTTGCTGGGGTTCTCTATAAATGTGCCGAAGTCACACCTGACTCCTTCTCAAACGCTCCCTTTCATTGGGGCAGTTTTGGACACAGTGCAGTTTTGCGATTATCCTCCCGAGCAGCGAGTCCAGGATATTCAGGTTATGATTCCGATGTTTCAGCCTCTATCCTGGATTTCGGTGAGATTAACGCTGAGGCTGTTGGGCCTCATGCCCTCCTGCATCCTGTTGGTAAAGCATGCCAGGTGGCGTATGCAGGCTCTGCAGTGGGACCTGAAGTTCCAATGGGCACAGCATCGAGGAAATCTCACCGACTTGGTCCAGTCGTAAGGAACTGCGAGAGATCTGCATTGGTGGTTGACGAACCACAATTTGGTCAATGGAAGACCCCTCTCCCTTCCCCAGCTAGATTTCACAGTCGTGACAGATGCGTCACTTCTGGGATGGGGCGGCCATCTGGGAGAGGTGGAGATCAGGGGACACTGGTCTCCGGTGGAGACGGGGCTCCACATAATTTGTTGGCGCTCCGGGCGATCCGATTGGCATTGAAGACATTTCTTCCCTCTCTCAAGGGGAAGCTGGTGCAAGTGTTCATGGACAACACCACTGCCATGTGGTACTGCAACAAGCAGGTTGGGGTGGGGTCATGGACCCTTTGTCGAGAGGCCCTGTGTCCCTGGACATGGCTGGAACAGCAGGGCATATCCCTGGTGGTTCAACACCTGGCAGGTCCTCTGAAACGCCAGGGTAGACAAACTCAGCCGTCGATGCCTAGCGGATCACGAATGGCGTCTCCAGTTGGAGGTGGCGCAAGGTCTCCTTCAGCAGTGGGGAGAACCTTGGTTATATTTGGTCGCCTCCGAAGAGAACACACAGTGTCCACAGTACTGTACGTTGGAGTTTCCAAGGCGGCTATCGCTCGGCGACGCCTTTCGTCACGAGTGGAGCTTAGGCCTGCTGTACGCCTTTCCACCCGTACCACTCCTGCCCAGGGTTCTGAAGAAGATCAGGAGCGACCGGGCCCAAGTCATCCTTGTGGCCCAGACTGGGTGAGGAGAGTCTGTTATCCTTTAGCTTCTGAGAATGAGCATCGATCCTCTGATCAGGCTTGCCCCTTTGGGAGGATCTTCTGTTGCAGCAGCAGGAGAGGGTTCTCCACCCGAACCTATCAACTGCACCTCCATGCGTGGAGATTAAGCGGCGACAGTTGATAGCTTTTGACCTTCCTCCAGAAGTATGTACCATTATTCTGGCGGCCAGGCCACCCTCCACTAAGATGGTATACGCCTGCTGTTGGCAGAAATTTGTTTTATGCTGTACAGAAAGGTCTATTGACCCTCTTTCTGCTTCTCTTTCTACTGTCCTTTTGTTCATTCTGACCCTTGCCCAGCAGGGCTCTGCCTTGGGAACTCTCAAGGGTTACCTTTCTTCTTTGTCTGCTTTTTTGCGGCTGCCAGACCAGCCCTCTCTCTTTAAATCTCCCATTGTACAATGGGACCTCTTCTAGTGTATTTGGAATTCCTAGAGGGACCAGGCAGGGGTGCCCTCTGTCACCCTGACTATATGCATTATGTATGTAACCATTCCTGAGAAAGCTTATCCATTAAACAGATATTATACCTATTAGACTTCCTCGGTTGGAAGTTAAGCTTACGACTTATGCGAATCAAGTATTTCTTTTTGTGTAAATGCTTTATTGAAAGAAGTTCAAAGAAAATAACAGAGATAACATAATATCAAAAATAATGTTGGCATAAAGGAACAATAGGATTGAAACCTAACAATTCATATTGTTTGATATAGAATTGTTCCACTGTAAAAAAATTATAAGAAATTAAAAAGTATAGGAAAACATGCTTAAATGAATTTATAGTAAACTAGCTGTAGGAGAGTAGGATCTGCCTCTTATGTTGCCCCCACTTTTTTTCTGATGTTTACACTGGTTTCTGGCTATAGTCTGGCTGGGTCCCTGCTAATCAGGGCCCCAGCCTCTCGGTTATCTCTAAATGACTTGGAGTGCACTCTAGGTGCACTAGTGATTGGATACTGTGGTACCTTATGAGTCCCTAGTATATGGTACCTTAGGTACCAAGGGCATAAGTACTTCACAGGCCTACCAGGGGCTGAAGCATGTATTATGCCACCCCTGGGAAGCAGACTAAATCTGACACCACAGGCCTGCTACTGCAGCCTGGGTGAGGTGGTGCTAGCACCCTCACTGAGATATAGGTTTCCTATATCTCTCCTGCACACACATTTAAACCTATCAGTCACCCCTAAGGCAGGCCCTATCAATCCTGAGGGCAGGGTGCTTGGTTCCTATGTGAGAGGGTGCCTCTGCCTGAGCAGGGCCCCTCTGCAGCTCTCAGAGTCCATTCTCTGGGGCTGTTTGTGGATGCGGTTAAACCATATACTTTTAAGTGCATTATATCCTCGCGGTAAAATGCTAACTTTGGAATGGCTGCATCAAAACATGTCGTGTTTGGTGTCAAACATCTTGGAATACTACCCCCCGCCAGCCCTGGCGGCGGGGTAGCATTCCACCCTTCCAGAGGGATAGACATGTACCTACTGGGGGAACCCGGTAGAATCCTGCAGAGCCCTGGCATCACAAAATGGATGCCACCAGTCACAGACACTGGGCTGCCCTCCTGCTGATGACCAACACTCGCAGTGGAGGAAGCCCAACAATAGATATCCTGCCCCAAGGGGTGTGACCACCTCCCAGACAGGGTTTAGTGTATTGGGGCTGGGTGGGTGCACTCTTAGAGTGCTTTGAAGTCCTGCACTGGGGGAGCAGAAGGCTCCTCTGTGCATACCCCAGTTCAAACCGGCTCAGGGGCTACCTGCCCCTGCTCTGGCGCGAAACTGGACAAAGGGAAGTAGGTGTAACCACCCACTCCCCTGACCCTCCCATAGGTGGGGTCATAGAGCTAGTCCCTCCCTTTCTTTTAGTATAAGAGGGGGAACCTGTGCATTGCAACCTAGATACCCCTGGATGACGCTCTGAAGAAGAATCCCGAACCTTTGACGTTCCACTACCTTTGGAAGACTGAAGAATCTCCCTTGGAGTCAAGGAGTGACTCCCCTGCTTGGCAGGCACCAAAAACTACAAACGACGGTTGCAAACTACGCCGTTCCCGCTGGAGTCCGAAGTCCCTGCAGCCCAAGAAGTGGATTTCCTGACTTCGCGAAGGCCATCGTGAGTCCCCAGCGAAGCTGAGGCCAGTGGACCCCAAGAGTGACGAGGAACCGCGACCCCTGGGTACCATGCACTATTGTCAAGTGCAACCCCTTCACAACATTCTACGAACTTGTGCTTTGGACCACGTGTGGTCCTAGCCTCCAGTAAGAATCCCTCCGAAGATCAGAGGCCTACCATGTCCCGAGTGACCGTGGGCCCCTGTTGAGTGAATCCTCCCGAGGCGTCTTTGTGATCCCTTGCTAGCTGGCTTGTGGGTCCCCTGAAGGCTTTCCTACAGAACCAAAGGGCTCCCCTGGTTGCTCCATGCCTTCCCTGACTTACCCTCGCTGGGTGAGTCCCTCAGACCTTGCTGGTCTGCGCCATTGACTTTTTACACTTTCGCCAAGACTTGCAGTTACCAAGGCTTGTTGGCTCCAATCGAGTCGCCGACACCGCAGTAAGCTGTAGACATTGTGGGACACGCCGAATCCAGCTCCTGGTCATCGTCGACGCCTCCTGGACCTCGTGGCTGAAGAGTCAAGGCACCCATGAACGACCTGAATCTTGCAACGACGGTGGGCATCCATCTTCCTTGCCCCGAGTCACTGCCAAGTGACTTTGAACACTGTCCCCTCTGCTTTCAGGTCTTCCATCTTCTGAATCCATGCTTGGATTCCTCCGGACACCTCTCCTGTCGCCGCAAGCAGCAAGTCTTCACTGGCTCCCATTGAAAACGACGCCGCGACCCGACACCAAAGAACACCTATGCACCCGGCTCCCCTGGGTGAGGTAACTTCAGCACTACGGTGCTCCTGTGGGTGTGGGCCCTAGAACTACTTAACCTGTAAGTGACTTGCTTGTAGCTACCCTAGAAGTGCCCTAAAACTCTTACTTTCCAAGTGCGACTATCGCGCTGACTCGTACATGGTTCGCGTCTGTGTTAGACACACCGGGTCCAACTCCCTTGCAACTCTATCTGTAACCGCGTCCTTCGACTCGTACAAGGACTGATCGGTGTGTTCGCCTCGAACACGCAAGGGACCTCTAACATTGAAATCTCAATCGCGTCTGTTCGCATAGACTCGTACAGGACTCGCACCGGTGCCAGGACACCGCGTCTGTCCCCTGTGGGTCTCCTACAACTACCTGGGGTGGTTCTTGGGGGTCCCTCGATTCTAGATGCCCTAGACCTAGGTCTAGCCAAACTAAAATTGTGATATTCGATTGTGCTAAACTTATTTTGATAACATTTGATTTTTACATATGTTCCTGACTTCTAATCTCATAAAGAGATTAGTAGAGAGTGTTTATTAATAAATACATATATATTTGATATATATACCTGTGTGGTGTCTTTTCATTTGGTGATTCAAGAGATTGTGTGGTAAAACAAGCTGCTTTACATTCCTTCAAGACTTAGCCTGAAGGCTGCTCTCCACAGCTACCACTAGGATAGCTTTCTATAAAGGTTGTCTTAAACCTATCTACCATAAGAGTCGAATTGTTCTGGTGCAAGGTGTCCACTTTAATTAGTGAACAGCATATACCAGGCCAACTTCTCACATTGGTGGGCAGCGTGTGGGATTCCAGCTTGCTATTGTTTTACCAGAAAATCTCTATTTGAATTACTAACTGAAAACCACTATAGGTACTTAAGGTACATATAAAGTCAAGCTTAGTATCAATAAGTTCTACTGAACTTAGAGCTGTGTGCCAAGGGATAGCACACCTTTTCTACAGCTCAAGCTAGTATCAGTAGGCCACAAACTAGTGTAGGTAGTACAACACTGCACAACAGTCCTTAAAGGGTGGAACCAGTGGATCCACTCAGCCTCAGTATAAGGACATGGCTTTCTCTGACTTGAGAGCCATGTGTGTTGAAAGACACCTGAAGCTAGGACAGAGTCCCTCCACACTACACCTGATAGATCTGCTGACAGCAGATGATCTTAGATTGGCTCTAGGAGCTAATGGGTCTGAATCAGGGGGTGGGTCAATTACAATGTCTGGGTCAGATGATGAAAATCAGAATGACCAAGACTCTGTGATTGAAGGGCCAGGCTCAAAGGGGCCTGAAAAGGACAGAGGAATTCTTCCTAAGAGAACTGACAGAGTGGATGAGAGGCATAGGTCCCCTTCCAGGGAATCTGACCACTCTTATCACTCTGGCAGAGAATTTGTCCAGCAGAGGAACTCATACTTTCCCATAAGAGAGAGCTCCTCTGACAGAATGTGCAAACTGCTGCAGTATGAGGAAGCAAGAGTTGCCCTCAGAACCAAGCAGTTGGCACTAGATAGAGAAGCCCTGGAGATCCAGAGAGCTTCTAGAAGAGAGGGGTTAGAACCCCTTGGTGGCAGCAACAGTGTCCCTAGAGGCAGAGAATCTATTCCAGACCATAGGAACCTGAGCAAGGTTGTTCCTCCCTACCAGAGTGGGGATGATATCCACAAGTGTATAACTGCAATGGAGAGGGCCTGTAGAGTACAGCAGGTCCCCCAAAAGCAGTGGGCAGCAATCTTGTGGCTCTCCTTTTCAGACAAAGGTAGAGACAAGCTCCTCACTGTTAGAGAAGAGGATGCTGATAATTATGAAGTCCTGAAGAGTGCACTAATAGATGGGTTTGGCTTAACCACTGAGCAATACAGGTTGAAGTTCAGAGACACCCAGAAGGCACAGACTCAGGACTGGACTGACTTTCTAGATTGTGCAACCAAGGCTCTGAAGGGTTGGCTGGTTGGCAGTAGGGTTACTGATTTCAAGGGATTGTATAATCTGATGATGAGAGAACAGATCCTTAATAATTGCCAGAACCAGTTGTTGCATCAATACCTGGTGGACTCAGATCTGACCTCTCCCCAAGAATTGGGAAAGAAGGCAGACAAATGGGTCAGAACCAGGGTAAGGCAGAAACCCCAGAACCAAGGGGGTGACACCAAGAAGCAAGATCCTAAGGGCTCTGAGAAAGGTGGGGATAAGTCAAAAGACCAGAAGTCTTCACAAGGGCCCCAAAAATCTGCATCTGGTGGGGAGTCACAATCCAACAAGGGAAAAGGCCAAAAGAAGCCCTGGTGCAAATTCTGTAAACAGAAAGGGCACTGGACTTATTATTGTAACAAGTCCAAAGACCAAACCACCACCACTCCTGCCCCTAAGGCAACTGTTCCCCCTAGCTCAGCTACGGGTGGAGGTGGTACACAGAATAAGGGTGTAGTAGGGTTGACCCTGGGTTCTGAAGTGGACTCTGACCTAGTCAGAGTGCCCACTCAGGCGATGCTGATTTGTGATGGAGACCTTGAGATGTCCTTCCTAGTAAGCCCCAGTAATCTGGGCAAATACAAACAGCAGCCTGTAATAAATGGCAAACAGGCTTTGGCATTTAGGGACACAGGTGCTAGTGTCACCATGGTGGCAGAGGATCTTGTGGACCCTGGACAGATCATCCTGGGCGAAATGTACCAGGTGACCAATGCAAGCAATGTCAGGACCAACCATAGTCTGGCAGTTGTGAATTTCTCCTGGGGAGGGGTAACTGGCCTCAAGAAGGTTGTAGTCAGTGCAGACCTCCCTGTCGAATGTCTATTGGGCAATGATCTAGAGACTTCAGCCTGGTCTGAAGTCGAGTTATGGACTCATGCTGAGATGTTGGGCATCCCTGCAGAGGTATTTGCTGTGACCAGGTCACAAACAAGAATCCATAACACTGAACCAGCTCTGGATCCTGGAACAATGGACCAGATGCTTCCCAAGAGGAGGAGCAGTAGGGTAAAGGCAGTGCCTTCCCCTCTGTCTCAGATCACAGATTCACCCCCAGAGGGAGGTGAAGCAGATCCTGAAGAAGGAACTGCCCCAGAGGGACTTGAGCCTGATCAGGTTGAGTTCTTGGGGGCAGGGGGCCCTTCTAGGGAAGATCTGAGTAAGGAGCAACAGTGCTGCCCCTCTCTTGAACCCCTCAGACAACAGGCTGCTGCTGAGGCTGCTGGGAGTGCTAGTGGGTCCCATAAAGTTTATTGGGATGAGGGACTCCTATATTCTGAGGGTAGAGATCCAGCCCCTGGAGCCACCAGGAGGATGGTAATACCTCAGAAGTTTAGGGGTTCCTCTTGACCCTAGCACATGATATCCCTTTGGCAGGTCACTTGGGCCAAAACAAGACCTGGGACAGGCTTGTTCCACATTTTCATTGGTCACATATGTCAGAGGACACAAAGGAGTTTTGTCGCTCCTGTGTCACATGCCAAGCCAGTGGTAAGGCAGGTGGCACAACAAAGGCCCCCTGATACCACTACCTGTGGTGGGGGTACCCTTTGAAAGGGTAGAGATTGACATTGTTGGTCCCCTTGACCCTCAAACTGCATCTGGGCACAGGTTTATCCTGGTGGTAGTGGATCATGCCACCAGGTACCCAGAAGCAATTCCCTGAGGACCACCACAGCCCCTGTGGTGGCAAGAGCCCTCATTGGAGTTTTCTCCAGAGTGGGTTTCCCAAAGGAGGTCATTTCTGACAGAGGTACCAACTTCATGTCAGGATATCTGAAAGCAATGTGGAAGGAGTGTGGTGTAACTTATAAGTTCACCACCCCTATCACTCACAATGCAATGGGTTGGTTGAACGTTTCAACAAAACCCTGAAGGGAATGATTAAAGGACTCCCAGAGAAGCTTAGGCGGAAATGGGACCTTCTTCTTCCTTGCCTGTTGTTTGCATACAGAGAGGTTCCACAGAAGGGGGTTGGTTACAGCCCATTTGAGCTTCTGTTTGGGCATCCTGTGAGAGGTCCATTGTGTTTGGTAAAAGAGGGCTGGGAGTTACCTTTCAAGCCCCCAAACAAGATGTGATGGACTATGTACTTGGTCTCCGCTCCCGGATGGCTGAGTACATGAAAAAGGCAACCAAAAACCTGGAGGCCAGCCAAGAATTACAAAAAGCTTGGCATGACCAAAGGCTGTACTGACTGTATACCAGCCAGGACAGAAAGTGTGGGTGTTGGAGCCTGTGGCCCCAGCAGCCCTCCAAGACCAGTGGAGTGGCCCCCATACAATAGTTGAACAGAAGGGAGAGGTTACCTATCTGGTGAATCTTGGAACTCCCAGGAGCCCCCTGAGGGTGCTCCATGTCAACAGATTAAAGCCATATGTTGACAGGGCTGACATGGGCTTGCTCATGGCAACTGATGAGGAACAGGAGGAGGAGAGTGACCCTCTCCCTGACCTGCTCTCGCAGAACCCTGATGATGGGTCAGTAGATGGTGTTGCTTTGGCAAGCAGCCTCACTGACCATCAGCAAACTGAGTGCAGACAAGTTCTGCAACAGTACAGACATATGTTTAGCCTGACCCCTAGTCAGACTTCCTGGTGCACCCATGAGGTGGACACTGGAGACAGTCTGCCTGTCAAGAATAAAATCTACAGGCAACCTGACCATGTCAGGGACTGTATCAGGACTGAAGTCCAGAAAATGTTGGAGCTAGGTGTAATTGAGCCTTCAGATAGCCCTTGGGCTAGCCCAGTAGTCCTGGTACCCAAGCCTCATACCCAGGGTGGTAAGAAAGAAATGAGGTTTTGTGTAGACTACAGAGGCCTCAATGCAGTCACTAGGACTGATGCCTATCCCATACCAAGGGCAGATGAGCTGATTGATACTTTGGCCTCAGCCAAGTATCTAAGCACGTTTGACCTAACAGCTGGCTACTGGCAGATCAGATTAGCTGATGATGCAAAAGCCAAAACAGCATTTTCGACCCCTGGTGGTTACTACCACTTTGTGGTGATGCCCTTTGGATTGAAAAATGCACCTGCCACTTTTCAGAGGTTGGTGAATAAAGTTCTGACAGGGATGGAAACTTATTGCTCAGCTTATCTAGATGATATTGCGGTCTTTAGTTCCTCCTGGCAGGATCACCTGGTCCACCTCAGGAATGTTTTGGAGGCTCTGCAGAAAGCAGGCCTCACTATCAAGGCCACTAAGTGCCAGATAGGGCAGAGTCAGGTTGTATACCTAGGCCACCTTGTAGGTGGAGGCCAGGTTCAGCCTTTACAGAGCAAGATCCAAACCATAATGGAATGGGTTGCTCCAACCACCCAGACACAGGTGAGAGCCTTCTTAGGCCTGACTGGGTACTATAGGAGGTTTGTCAAGGGATATGGATCTATAGTGACCCCCTTGAATGATCTGACCTCAAAGAAAATGCCAAAAAAGGTTCAGTGGACAGCTAGCTGTCAGAATTCATTTGAAGACCTAAAGCAGGCCATCTACACCAAAAAGTTCATTGTCCAAACAGATGCTTCTGAGCTGGGTGTGGGAGCTGTACTGTCTCAACTGAATGATGAAGGTCAGGACCAGCCAGTAGCTTTTATTAGCAGAAGGCTGACCCCTAGAGAGAAACGTTGGTCAGCTATAGAGAGGGAGGCCTTTGCTGTGGTGTGGGCCCTGAAGAAGCTGAGGCCATATTTGTTTGGCACTCACTTCATAGTTCAGACTGACCACAAGCCCCTCCTATGGCTTAAACAAATGAAAGGAGAAAACCCAAAACTTTTGAGGTGGTCCATTTCCCTACAGGGGATGGACTATACAGTGGAACATAGACCTGGGACCCAACATGCCAATGCAGATGGACTCTCAAGGTATTTCCACTTAGAACACGAAGACTCAACTGGTCAAGGTTAGTTTAGTGTCCCTGCGTTTGGGGGGTTGTGTAGGAGAGTAGGATCTGCCTCTTATGTTGCCCCCACTTTTTTTCTGATGTTTACACTGGTTTCTGGCTATAGTCTGGCTGGGTCCCTGCTAATCAGGGCCCCAGCCTCTCTGTTCTCTCTAAATGACTTGGAGTGCACTCTAGGTGCACTAGTGATTGGATACTGTGGTACCTTATGAGTCCCTAGTATATGGTACCTTAGGTACCAAGGGCAT
Source organism: Calotriton arnoldi (assembly GCA_963921515.1). NCBI lineage: Eukaryota > Metazoa > Chordata > Amphibia > Caudata > Salamandridae > Calotriton > Calotriton arnoldi. Next base: position 51,664 of record CAWUFW010003901.1, read on the forward strand.
AAGTACTTCATAGGCCTACCAGGGGCTGAAGCATGTATTATGCCACCGCTGGGAAGCAGACTAAATCTGACACCACAGGCCTGCTACTGCAGCCTGGGTGAGGTGGTGCTAGCACCCCTCACTGAGATATATGTTTCCTATATCTCTCCTGCACACACATTTAAACCTATCAGTCACCCCTAAGGCAGGCCCTATCAATCCTGAGGGCAGGGTGCTTGGTTCCTATGTGAGAGGGTGCCTCTGCCTGAGCAGGGCCCCTCTGCAGCTCTCAGAGTCCATTCTCTGGGGCTGTTTGTGGATGCGGTTAAACCATATACTTTTAAGTGCATTATATCCTCGCGGTAAAATGCTAACTTTAGAATGGCTGCATCAAAACATGTCGTGTTTGGTGTCAAACATCTTGGAATACTACCCCCCCGCCAGTCCTGGCGGCGGGGGTAGCATTCCACCCTTCTAGAGGGATAGACATGTACCTACTGGGGGAACGCGGTAGAATCCTGCAGAGCCCTGGCATCACAAAATGGATGCCACCAGTCACAGACACTGGGCTGCCCTCCTGCTGATGACCAACACTCGCAGTGGAGGAAGCCCAACAATAGATATCCTGTCCCAAGGGGGTGTGACCACCTCCCAGACAGGGTTTAGTGTTTTGGCGCTGGGTGGGTGCACTCTTAGAGTGCTTTGAAGTCCTGCACTGGGGGAGCAGAAGGCTCCTCTGTGCATACCCCAGTTCAAACCGGCTATGGGGCTACCTGCCCCTGCTCTGGCGCGAAACTGGACAAAGGGAAGTAGGTGTAACCACCCACTCCCCTGACCCTCCCATAGGTGGGGTCATAGAGCTAGTCCCTCCCTTTCTTTTAGTATAAGAGGGGGAACCTGTGCATTGCAAACTAGATACCCCTGGACGACGCTCTGAAGAAGAATCCCGGACCTTCGACGTTCCACTACCTTTGGAAGACTGAAGAATCTCCCTTGGAGTCAAGGAGTGACTCCCCTGCTTGGCAGGCACCAAAAACTACAAACGACGGTCGCAAACTACACCGCTCCCGCCGGAGTCCGAAGTCTCTGCAGCCCAAGAAGTAGATTTCCTGACTTCTCGAAGGCCATCGTGAGTTCCCAGCAAAGCTGAGGCCAGTGGACCCCAAGAGTGACGAGGAACCGCGACCCCTGGGTACCATGCACTATTGTCGAGTGCAACCCCTTCACAACATTCTACGAACTTGTGCTTTAGACCGCGTGTGGTCCTAGCCTCCAGCAGGAATCCCTCTGAAGATCAGAGGCCTACCATGTCCCGAGTGACCGTGGGCCCCTGTTGAGCGAATCCTCCCCAGGCGTCTTTGCGATCCCTTGCCAGCCGGCTTGTGGGTACCCTGAAGGCTTTCCTACAGAACCAAAGGGCTCCCCTGGTTGCTCCAGGCCTGCCCTGACTTACCCTCACTGGGTGAGTCCCTCAGACCTTGCTGGTCTGCGCCATTGACTTTTTACACTTTTGCCGAGACTTGCTGTTACCAAGGCTTGTTGGATCCAATCGAGTCGCTGACACTGCATTGGTCGACGCCTCCTGGACCTCGTGGCTGAAGAGTAAAGGCACCTGTGAACGACCTGAATCTTGCGATGACGGTGGGCATCCATCTTCCTTGCCCCGAGTCACTGCCAAGTGACTTTGAACACTGTCCCCTCTGCTTTCAGGTCTTCCATCTTCCGAATCCAGGCTTGGATTCCTCCGGACACTTCTCCTGTCGCCGCAAGCAGCAAGTCTTCACTGGCTCCCATTGAAAACGACGCTGCGACCCGACACCAAAGAACACCTATGCACCCGGCTCCCCTAGGTGAGGTAACTTCAGCACTACGGTGCTCCTGTGGGTGTGGGCCCTAGAACTACTTACCCTGTAAGTGACTTGCTTGTAGCTACCCTAGAAGTGCCCTAAAACTCTTACTTTCCAAGTGCGACTATCGCGCTGACTCGTACATGGTTCGCGTCTGTGTTAGACACACCGCGTCCAACTCCCTTGCAACTCTATCTGTAACCGCGTCCTTCGACTCGTACAAGGACCGATCGGTGTGTTTGCCTCGAACACGCAAGGGACATCTAACATTGAAATCTCAATCGCGTCTGTTCGCATAGACTCGTACAGGACTCGCACCGGTGCCAGGACACCGCGTCCGTCCCCTGTGGGTCTCCTACAACCCCCTGGGGTGGTTCTTGGGGGTCCCTCGATTCTAGATGCCCTAGACCTAGGTCTAGCCAAACTAAGATTGTGATATTCGATTGTGCTAAACTTATTTTGATAACATTTGATTTGTACATATGTTCCTGACTTCTAATCTCATAAAGAGATTAGTAGAGAGTGTTTATTAATCAATACATATATATTTGATATATATACCTGTGTGGTGTCTTTTCATTTGGTGATTCAAGAGATTGAGTGGTAAAACAAGCTGCTTTACATTCCTTCAAGACTTAGCCTGAAGGCTGCTCTCCACAGCTACCACTAGGATAGCTTTCTATGAAGGTTGTCTTAAACCTATCTACCATAAGAGTCGAATTGTTCTGGTGCAAGGTGTCCACTTTAATTAGTGAACAGCATATACCAGGCCAACTTCTCACACTAGCATATTATAATTTTAGTTGATTTTAATTAGGTGAAAAAGAGATATTAAAGGGAAAATGAAAGGAAGAAATAAATTTAAAAAAAAGAGGAGCAAAATAAAAAAAGTATGGTAAAGAAAGAGAACTCGGAAGCCTTAATTGAAGGGAAAAGTAAAAAGCCCATGACAATACAAATGCCAACTATAAAAATCAGAGATGACAATGTAATATATGAGAAAGAAAAATCATTATTCATGGAGGCTGGAAAGGAATATTTGCATCAGATAATTGAACAATGGAAAGGAATATTTGCATCAGATAATTGAACACATTGTCAACATAAATATGTAGACATTGGGAGCCAAAATAAGTCTTTCTTCATTAGTAATTTCTGGGTAGAAATTGTGTTTGCTCTATCAAGTCAATGGTGATGACATAACAAATTCCATCATCTGGTAAAAGTAACCGCAGTGGCATCTTTCCAACTAGATATGATCATTTGCATAGCAATAGCAAGAAGTAAGTCAACAATTTTTCCAATAATACGGTTCCCAAACCATATCTGTGAAGACCTACCCAGAAATGTATGCAATATACCAAAAGGGAGAGTAATAGAACAAATGGTTGAGACTTTTGGCCAAACTTGCAACCGGAAGGCGTTTACAGATGGACAATGAAAACATATATGCATAAAATGTCCAGTCTCGATTTCTAAAGTCCAACATTTATCGTCTTTGATGAGGTTATATTTATGAAGAGAGACAGAAATAGAAATAGTATAATGTTTCAGTGGTACTAGCCAAGCAAGAGGTGGAATTAAATTTAGACCAAATCTTATCCCAAGTTTGAAGTGAAAAAGTACAATTTAAATCTGATTTCCATTGTAACTCCACTTTCGATGTGGATCGGTTGGTAGGGAGAAATTCAAGATGTTTGTAAATATAGGAAGCTTTAAAATCAAGGGAAAATGGAAAGCATTAGGAGGTGTACTGGGGAAGGGGCATTTTCATTCTTAAGATCAGACATACATTGGTATATAATCTTTTACAACAATTGATATTTGAACGTAGGAAAGGAGGTCATATGATATTTACGCTGAAGTTCAGTAGAGGAAAGAAAAACAGGGCTCATTAGTAAATGTTTGACATGAAGAATACCATTTACTGCTCAATCTTTCCATAAAATTGATCGATTCGAAAAGTTTATATGTTGTTCCACAAAGGAGATTCTAGAAACATCTGTAAGGGTGACAGTGGCCGGGTGAGAATAGGTTGTACCAGGTGAATTGAGTTCCTAATAATAGGAGATAAGAGGACTTTTGAAGGCTGTGAGATATAAACCACAATTCTTAAACTTAAAAGAAGAACTCAGTGAATATTCCAATTTGAGCCAGACACTGAAATGAACATCATCATCACCGGACAATAGAGGGCAAATTTGTTTCAGTATAAAGGCATAATGATACTTCTGAAATTCAGGTAAATTTACTCGACCCAAATCTTTAGATTTACATAATTCATGTAGTGAGATAAGTGTTTTTTTTGTTCCATAAACATTTACTTCAGACTATTAAGGGTTTTAAAAAACGACTCAGGGGGTTTCACAGAGAGCATTGATAAATAGACTGGTAGCATGATTATTTTGATGGTATCTAATCTGCCCAACCATGATAAATACAAAGGTGACCATTTCTCTGACATGGTGTGGATGTTATGGTTAACATCAGTCAAATTAAGACAAATGTTTTCTTTGATAGAATTAGAATATTTAATTTCAAAACATTTGATGCTTTTCGAGTTCCATGCGAATCCAGAATATGTAAACATTTCCTTTTAGCAGTACCTATTTAAGGGTATGACTTCTGACTTTTCTATGTTTAGTTTTTAGCCAGATATATTTAAGTACTTATTTAACAGATTAATGAAAATTCAGGAATAATGGTCTGTGGGTCTGAAACATAAATTAAAACATCGTCAGCATATTGTTTCTTTATGCTTAAATGTATAAAAGGAAGTTGACTAACGAAGGGTATCTAAAAAGCGCTCCAAAGATAAAGTAAACAACAGTGTTGACAACGGACAACCCTGTTGCATGCCCATATCTGAGCTGCAATAAGGAGATTGAAGACCATTACATAGCGGTTTTCCATGAAGCGTATAATAAGTTGATATATTTTAAAATCTCAGGGTCAAAACCATGCCATTTTAAAGCTTGCATCATAAACTGCCAGTTCACACGTCAAAGGCCTTTCAGCATCTAATGTTATGGCTGTATTAGAGGCGTTGCTTTTCGATGCAAGGTGTATAATATCTTAAATGCCCTAGAATTGTATGTCATGTATCTGTCCTTAACAAAAGCTGATTGCTCTATTCCAATCAAATCCGGGATAAAGCCAATAATACTCTGAGCCAACATTTTGAAAAAATCTTGCAATCTGAATTGATGAGGGATATTGGTCTATAGCTGCCACAATTTGATAAATTCCTAACTTTTTTTTTTTATCAAGCAAAGCATAGCTTCCATGAAGAAACCACAAGCCTCATTTTTAGAAAGAAAATAATGAAATAAAGATAATAATTGTGGTACCAAGATATGTGAAAACTGAGTGTAGAACGCAATTGAAGAAACACCTGGGCCAGGAGCTATGTCTTTAGGTAGTTTGGCGAAGGCTGCTTTAATCTCAGTAACGGAAATATAAGTGTCTAAGGAGGAAAGATCTACTAATGGATGTTGATGTCAAGGAAGAGAGTAAAAGAAAATGTCTGTGTCCTCTACTAATGGAGAATTTTCCAGTGTATATAATGACTATGAATAATCCATAAAGCAGTTCAAATTTTGGTAATCTTTGAAATGTTATATGCCTTCTTTGTCAATAATGTTATCAATTTTTTACTTTTGTTTCTTTCTGTTCAAGTAGTTAGCTAACATTTTACTTGCTTTATTGTGGCCACCATAGTATTTTTGATTCACTTTTAATAACATACCAGATGTACCTTCAATTGATCTTTCGTTGAAATCCAAGTTGGCCTGAATGAGGCATTTTAGAGTGGCTTCTTTGTTGGAGGGTTAATATTAACGGGAGACATCCAGCAATAAGTCCAGATCAACTATAACCAGTGCATGATCTGAAATCAAAATAGGGCCTATTTCAGCATTGACTAAAGAGGTAAGTAGATTATGAGTCAGGAAGATATAATCTATTCTAGATTTAGATTGATGAACCGGGGAATAGAAAATATATTCAATGTCATCTGGATTATATGCCGTCCATGCTTCTACTAACCCTCTGGACAGAATCGATTTCCTAAACATTTTTTTATTTTACTAGGTACATATTGTACTGTAGAGTATTTGTCAATGAAGGTATCCATAAGTTGATTTCAGTCTCCCCCAAAAATAAAAGTTGCACCTGAACATAATATGAACTTAGTGAATATCTGTTTCCAAAATGTAACGTCTATACCAGTGGGACCACATACGTTAAAAATGGATATAGGAATATTATATATAGTAAGGTATATAAAAAGCCATCTACCCTCCTCATCCCTCACTTCTTTCTCAATAACCAAAGGAAGACACTTTTGGAACAAAACAACACCCACATTCTTATTTTCTTTTGCAGGGGAGCAAGTCCCACCCAGTTCTTTTTTAGATATTTAATATCCTTGTAATATCTGTAAGGTGAGTTTCATGTAAAAGGACAACTTGACATTTTAACCTAGACAGATATGTAAGAATGATTTTCTTCTTAATAGGGCTACGCAAAAATGCAGAGGTTATTCTTCATATGTCTAAAAATTGAAAGGATACATGATAAAAATGATTTAACATTCACAAGAGAAAACATGTCATAACCCAAATGCAATCATTGTGGCAATGACAGAAGGCATATTGAAGAAAAGGAAATAACAATTACATAGGGTAAGAAAAAAGCGAATGGGAGAAGAAAAGAAGAGTAACCATAATTTGATAAGAAAAGAAGAGATTTTGAGAAGCCAAAGAGGCTTCAACCATAATGTGCGGAATGAAAGTAGAAAAAGCAATGTAATGGAGAGATATTGAATTGCAGAGAAGACGGACATTCGACGAAAGAGTCCCTGGAGAAATGTATGAATAGGTAAGGAGAAAACTAAAAAGCAACACAAAGAACACTACTTAAAATTAATCACTAAGGATCGTAGGAGCACTTAGCAATGTAGATTAAACATATTCTACATGAGGTCAGGGGTGGGAGGCACTTGGGGAAGGGATCCAACTGATAGCATAAAAACTCCTGTTGAAAACAGAAACAAGAATATAAAGTATAAAGTTCAGTCTGACCCCGATCGAGAGTCTAAATTTAAAGCTCCTACTATCTGCCTCAAACGGTTGACCCGACTCACCCGCCGGAAAAACATTCTATTTGATTCCTTGGTTCCCTCGTTCTCTGGGCGTTATTTCACCTCGCTACAGACTTCCGTCCTGCCTGGCTCGCCTGACCCTGATGCCGTATCTAAAATGGCGGATTCCACCGCGATGAATATCACTGCCTTTATATCTGACAGGCGATCTTGATCTTTAGGCAGTTATTTTACTTCCGAAGAGAACAAAGTAAGCCCTTCTCTTGCTTTCTTCCATGCCTAATGCTATCAAGCCCTTTCACCTCACCAACCTCTGTCCTACCTCAGATGCCTGACCTTAATATGGCGGACCTACCTGCAATCGACCACCACCAAATTGGCCTCCACCCACCCCCTTCTCGCTCCACCGGACTGCAGCAAAGAGAGAAGCCCCTCCAACCACACCGGACTACATGGACTGGCTCACCGAGCTTACACCAGCGAGGCTAGGGATGCTCTCCCACCATCCTCCCCCACTCGGCTCACCCATAATGACACTGAATATGTGACTCATCTATTTTCTTTAAATGTTTTACTAGTAACTGATGTAACTTTTTAACTGATGTTAATTTTGTAACATTTTGGAACCTCATGTACAGCGCTCTGATACCTTCGGGTCTAGCAGCGCTATATAAAACTCATAACCCTTTAACTCTCTTTTTACTGCTAGCCCTCCCATTTTACACCACGAGGGTAACTGATTTTGATTTAGCTATGTTCATTTTGGCAGACTACTCATATTATTTTCTTGGATTTTTCCTACTACCTCCTACGTTAGCTGCTCTAGGGCAGTAGGCGTCGGTACAAGCGTACCTACTATCATTTCAACCTTTCTGCTGTATACGTCCTCCCCTACCGCTCAACTGTCCCTAAACGGCCTCCATGAATGTGCCCCTTGCCAAAGCACTCCCTCTCCCCTTGTTGGGGAGGGATCCAGCATTTTTGCCCCGGAGTCTCAGATTCCCCTCTGAGAGAGTCCACAGTGTTAAGGGATTCACACATAGCGGAAAATGCCTAAAAGACCTCCTTTAATGTGCCCCTTGCCAAAGCACTCCTTCTCCCCTTGTTGGGGAGGGATCCAGCATTTATGCCCTGGAGTCTCAGATACCCCCTCTGAGAGAATCCACAGTGTTAAGGGATTCACACATAGCGGAGGTTTGGGACTGTTCCCATTAGCGCTGGGAACTCCGCACCGTACACCGTGAAAAGGCGCTCTCTTTGAAACCTTTTTGATGATCGCCCCATGGCTGATACTTTAACCCTCTGATGTACTTCGGCGACCGAGCAACCTTTGGCCGATGACCGGTGGAGTTGCCCTACGCAGCTATTGAGGCGTTTGGCTCTGGTTCCCCCCCTTGGCCGTCACCTACCCATCCGATCGTCAGACTCTGTCTCTTTCCTCGTCACACTGCTGTGTTTCCTACCCTCTCCTGCACCTCTTTCCTCCCTCACTCTTTATCTTCCTCTTCTATGCCTTCCCTCTCTCCCCCAAATCTCTCTCCCCCTGCCTGCCTTTTCTTCCCCATACCTGAGCCATGCCTTTGTAACTCATGTATCTCCAGTAACTACGTACCTGAAACTGTTGTAACTATGTAACTATGTTTTGAAGCAATTGTACCTCCTCATGTAAAGCGCTCTGATACCTCTGGGTTTAGTCAGCGCTATATAAAACTTTTCAAATAAAATAAATAAAGTATCAAGTGGGACTTCAGTACAACCATTGTTTTTATAAATGCAACTTATGGATTAATACAGCAAAAGACAGGTTTTTACAAGGCCCATTTCTTCATCCTTATGAAGATACATCAATCTCTTAAATTCATCTGGAGATTCAACAGGCAGGGGTGTACTAGGCCATAACGAGCATTCATAGATTTTAAAGCATGGCGCAGTAAAAGAAACTCTTTTCACCTAATGCTCTTGTTCTAGCTACGTCTTGTGTAAAGAAAACCTTGTGTCTCGACCACAGCATTTGTTTTAGTTGTTTAACTGTCAACAGAACCTTCATAAAAACAGAACTTTGTAGAAAAAATCTATTATTCCTCGAGGTCAAACGGAGGACACACTGTGGAAGATTTAGGGCCCAAACAATGTGCTCTTTGTAAGTTAAGATCGACGCCATTCTTAAGAACAACAATATTAGGAATGTCCAATTTGAGGAAGGGGAGCGTATCAGAACCTTCTGCACCCTCAGTGATACCATATTTTCTCAGATTATTCGTCGATTGCGATTTTCTAAATCCTCTGCTGCTTAAGAAGAGAAATCCCTTTGGACATTGGCTCATTCTTATTTGTCGCATCCTGGACATCACTTATCCTTTGCTCCATCTTGGAAACTCTAGATTCTAGATTTGACCAATTTTCTTTAATCCTATTAAGGGTGGCATTTGTTTCTACAACAAAGAGTTTTACATTCTTAATTTCATCCACTAAATCTTCTAGAGTGAGAGGCAGAGGAGATTTTGTTGGAGATACTAGGTCATTTTTTGGCTTTTGTTGAGATCTCCAGTTTATTCTTTACGAGAAGTGATCATTTTCGCAGCTGAATTGAGTATTTGCAAGATAGAACAGACAGTTTGGTCCATTAATAAATAGTGCTGGGCCATTCTAATGTTAGCTGCAGGACAAAAAAACTAAACAGCTGAAATCCGCTTTAATGGAAAAACCTCTCTGTGAACTGAAGACACCTCTGTTACAATCATCAAACATGCCAAACCTAACCATCTCTGGCAGTTAGTTCCATTAGTATATAGAGAACATTGTAAGTGTTATGGGCTCCTTCTCTGGTTTACTAGGTTGTGGCAAAACCAAAGGGGATGATGGATGGATTTTTGAACATTGCAAGCACTCACCCCCAGTCAACTGATCTGGGTTTAATCCATCATTATTCTTTAGCTCACTCCGCCACCCGAGTTCAGACAAGGTTGTGTGCCAAGAGTATATATTCGTAGAACTGCAGTGCTTTAGATAGAATGCGAATTCAGTCAATGGAACAAAATGGCGGCCATCATATTACCTCACAATAATAGGAAAAAGGTGAAGTATTTATCGGTCCCATGTGGTCTGCGAGCGCTCAGAGCTAGAGACGCTCTATGCTAAGAGTCTTGCTGCCTCTCATTATTTGTTTGTGATGTACTTCATGCTGCCTCCTCTTTTTCATCAGCACCCAGCCTCCACAGTATCCCACAGCAAAATATAGAGGAGTAGTCCTTTAATCTATTTAATCTTCCTGTGCACAAGGAGAAAATGAGTTTGTCCTCAATAATGCTACCATATCCGCGAGCAGCAGCAGAAAATGGTGGCTATAGTAGCCCAGTGTGAGGAGTGGCAGTGGGTCGGTGAAAATCATGCTACATACCGTGTTGGGGTCTAAAATTCTCACCCAACCTCTTCTAGATGGTTTCGGTGCCGCGATGGCTCGCTGTGTCTTTAGCAGGAGAGTGAATCCAGCTAAGCATTGCCCAACATGTCCAGAGCTTCAAGAGAGCTAAGGCTCGGCGGCCATCTTAGGGGCATTCCGACCATGCCCCCGAATGAAGTATTAATTATTACTGCAGACCTAAATACTGCACTCCCTATAATTGAAGGGCTAGCCATTAAGTTTGGAGAGTATCTAGATACAAGCTCATTTCTGAAATTTGTACACTAATACTGAGAGTGTACATACAGTGAATATAGTGAACCATTTGGGGATTAGACTCACACCTAGTTATAAGGCTCTTAAAGAGGCTAACTATAGGAGGTAATCATAAGAGAGATCTTATGATTAGAAAGGTGGGAGGGGCTTTGTAAGCTCTGTTCTTGCAAAGGCTAACATTATTAAAATGACTGTTCTGCCCAAATTGTTTATCAGTTCAGTGCATTAGCCATTTATCTCCCACCAGCCTTCTTCAAGGAAATAGATGCCATTATCACATCCTTCATATGGGGACACCACAGGCCAAGAAGAGATTTAAGGTATCTGCAACTGTGCAGAGAGGCGGATGATCTGTCCCCAATATCCAAGATTATTATTGGGCAGTGATGTGTATGCAGCTAACAAAATTGGTGATGGATCAGAATAGCTCTCTGCTGAGGCTTTACTGCTTTACCCTGCTTAACACTATTAAGGCATATTTATCTCAAGCGACATCCCAAGTACATTAAATGAAAGTTTATGTCAGACTTGGGTAATGTATTTAAACATTTTAAAACTCCAAATGCCATACTAGTCAGGGATATTATAAGCTAGAATCCAAACCCACGTATGTCACACTGGGCCAGTGTACAACTACTGAACCAGCTGTAGGATGATGGATTATTTAGAAAGGTCCAGCAGATTTGGACTGAGTTCCATATCCCTCATAATGAGTTGTATAGGTACCTAAACATTCAAAATAATTTAAATAAGAAGCACATGGATTTGGTCTACTGCAGATATGTGTAGGATTAGTAGAAAAGGGCCTGTTGAGGATTTCAGGATATTATCAAAATTTCCATTAATGCAGGAGTTAAATAGCACAAGTGGTCAGAATGGGTAATAGAGGAAAGTAACTCAGAAAGACTGACCCAATCTTTTGAAATGAGTAGCTTAGCAACCAGTGCTATTAAATATAGAATAAGACACTTTAAGAACCTGTTTTACTTTTATATAGCTCGGGCTAAAGCGACCAAATGGACTGGGAATAAGCTGAGTCAGTGACTGATATGCAGATCACAAGTAGCTGACATAATGTTATCAGTGTTCACGGCCTGCCCAAATATAAGACCATTACCAAGAGTAAAAAGGGCATTATTCTGAATTTGAAGGTATCACTAATCAGTGCATAGTATCTTGGTGTCAACAGATCGCTGACAAAAAGATTGCAAGTGTTTAGATCTCAGAATGTTGGGTACAGCAAGGGATAAAGACAATTTTCCACAGGTATGGTAATCTGCGTTACCTGTTTTTTGCTGGGCTTATCAGAAGAGGGTGGAAAATCAGGCTTCCAGCACAAATTCAGTAGGTCACCAAAGGGGGACTGTGAAATCAGTCCAGAGCTAGTGCAGTGAGGCAAAAAGGGCTTTTAAATATTTGATCCTCACCTGCGAATGTAGAGAATCTAAACTCCAAAGTGCTGGGGTTCCATTGTCGGAGTTGGTGAGCTAGAGCTGATTCAAACAGATAGGAAGCGCGTGCTGTGTAGTTTCCTTAGTATCAGAGATGGCCACTAGCTGCTGTACATAATAGACATAATAAATTGCTGTTCAAGCAAAAAAAAGAAGGTACTGCATATTTAGTACAGTATTATAATAAATACTGAGTGGTGAGATGCAGAATTATATAAAACATGAGAATTAAGGGGATTAAATTATTTTCACCATAATTCTCTCCTTTTACAAAAAGGTTAGACTGCATAAGTATATAGTCATGCAAGATAACTTATATTCTTCATGCAGTCCTATTATACCACAAGAAGATTAATTCATAGTGTATAATGTCAATCAGTTAACATAATTTTAAAATAAAAAGGTGAATCAGATATCTACTAAAGTCCATAATTGGCTGCCTCATGCGAGAGGATCAGGTATGAATCAACATGCTATCAACTTGAAACTCAGTTTTCATGTAATCAATAACAACTTTATAGAATTACTCAGTTCTCATAATTTACACATTGTGTCAAAAACATAATTAAAAATATACATGATAAATTAAACCTCAATATACACGTTATAAAGTTTTAATCTGTTGTATCCACTTCTGGTACATAATGCTTTTGCATTCCATTCCATTAATTACACAATACATAATGTGCATTATAAGTAAATATCCCCAGATATGTTGAATACAGAGTGTTATTCGGCTGTTCTCCCAAAATATATGTGGTGAGCTCAAGTCAATGGAATCAACTAACCACTGGGTATTTTTTCAAGATTTGGATTCGAAAGAGGAATGGGGGAAACTGTGTTATACACAAATGAGTATATCTCCCACATTGAAATGAAATTGTTACATTTATTGTGCAGGAGTAGAGTAGGTTATGCCTCACAATTTGAAAGGAGTACATAACATTTGTCATGCAGGAAGAGGTTATATTATATAAATAACAAGAAAAATCTGTCTATGCAAATATTATAGAGTTGCATTCTTCCAGAGTGTTTAAACCTTTTGAAATACTGTCACAATTCAGGATCCATGGGCAATCAATGGGCATTCTTCTTAATTCAATATTAGTTGGAAAATGTCACCTCACGGTGTTTCTCCACCTTCTCGATGATCTACCAGCGCATGTTGTTCTCAGAATCATTAATTTCGGGAAAATCAGGGACAAGGGGGACAGACATAACCTTGCATCTGATTCTGCTGTGGTGTTGACAGTCTAGTTTTGATTTTCTGACTTGTTTGTCCTGAGTCGATTAATTTACAAGGGCACAAAATAGCATAAATTACATTGTAGAAATTGTAGTTTGAGTGTTGGCTTAATGTGTGTTTAATGCACCGATATTTAACTGATTTACCCTTTTCTGTACAGCTGCACATTAATCGGCAGTGGAAATGGACTATTAGTTTGTTTAGTCTCCAAATTATTGCCAGATCTTTAGGTTTGCTAAGTTAAAAGCTGGCATGGGCTAGGTGTTCCTGTGGTTTCTTCTCTTTTCTATAGGGGAACATAGGAGGATCATTGGTGAGGCCTATAGATCGTATCAAAGGCCAATGTTTTTGATTATTTATGTCTAAGTATTTCTGTGTTTGCGATGGTAGTGATACAGATAATAGGCGTGGCCTCATACTTTGCTTTGGGAGTAAGCAAGTGTTCACAGTGAACCATGTTCATGTAAAGGCTCTCTTGATTAGTTTTGCCCTCTCTTGGCCTCAGAGAGGGCAAAACATTTGCCTCCTCTGAGGCCAGAGGTCGCAAATGAAGTGCCAGGAGTAGCACTAAGCAAGTTAGAGGTCACAGCTGCGACTCCTGACTACCTCCAAATGACGTCCATGCCTGAGAGAGTTAAAGACTGATGGTGGTTTAAGTCCAGTGTGGTTGAAGGCTTCAGTGAATGGATTCTCCAAAAAGAATGTGAATGAAGGACAGCACATGGGCAAGAGGGAGCAACTCGGATCGCAGAGGGGGTGAAGGAAAGCACACTAGAGAAACAGTTGGAAAACACATGCTCTCTTGCAGAGTGATTAAGGGAAAAAAGATAAGTAATTCCCTAAAAGTGACAAGTTAAAGGCCACAAAGTAAATTGGCAATGTGCCAGGGGTGTGACAGGCACAAGGAGGACAAGTCAAGTAATCGAATATGAAGCAGGCAAATGAAAGAGACAGTAAAGCCAACAGATGTTAATCAAGCGCGAATTTGTAACTCCTCTATATTCCTGGTAAGTCCACAATATATCTTTCGCTGCCAGGTTTGACTTAAAAAGGACTCTATCATTATCTCCCACAGAAGAGACAAAAGTATCAAGGTGAGGCAATCTATTGCAGCCCACATTTAGGACATGTTCCACCTCTCGCTAAACAGTCTCATTTCCCCACCTCCTGTAACCATTTGTTGCTGATTTGAACAACCAGAATAGTAAAATCCTTTTAGCTTCTGCCTTGATGTAGTCACCTAACCCTCGCACTATGCGCAGTGTGCTTCCGGGTGTTTCTGTCATGTTCCCCGGTCTCGAGCTTTATTCCTTTTGCATGCACATCATCTGAAGGCATGTTCAGTGGCGTCAACTCTTCTGTTGTGCACAGAACTGAAAAGAAAAGCTTACCCTTTGAACCTTGGTGACTGATTGCATGGGAATCACTAAACTTTTACTAGATGGTTTTATGAGTTCAGTCACAGCTGACTGAAGGTCGTCGCTACTCTTTTCCCCAAGGAAACGTACACAAACATAAGCACTTACAAATGTATAGCGCACGTCCTCCACTTTCGCACACAAAAAATAGTAAATGCCACTTGTACACGTCATTTCATGCAAAAACATATCACAACAGTCTCCAGTTGATTCCAAATCTACAGTACGCACCAGAGGCCCACCGTGGAGTAATTCAAGTGCAAGAATAGGCAAACATTTGCAATTCATAACTTGAATCACGGTCATGAAAATTCACGCACACATTGTTTGCAAAGCAAGCTAAAAATATCAAAAACTGGAAACTGAATTTGATGCCATGTAAACCACAAATTTTTTATCATCCCATTACATATACATATCGACCAATCACTTTTAAGAAACAGTACCATCGCATGTAACCACCTAGGTGGTTTCCTTATCGAGCGAACCTAGCCAAAAGCAGAGGAGCACGTTACAGGGTAAAAGGCAAGCATACAGCCAACAAGTGACAGGAGAGTGAATGGGTTCTAAGAGCATAATGGTAGGGTTACTGCATTGTGATTTAGTGTTCTTTAAACAGGTGCATCTTCAACTCTTTCCTAAATTGGAGCAGTGCTGGTACCTTCCTGATGGATAAGATGATATTGTGGTATTTCCTGGGTGAATACATAGAAAAGGCCTGCTTTGTTTTTTCACACTTCTGAGCTTGTCTCCAGGCAAACAGGTGTCTGGTCATGATGGGTCTGTAAATAGTGCACCTAGTTTTGAAGATGGTGTGGCCCCTCCTACGGAGGGCCAGTGTGGCATCTGGGAAGCCATGGCACAGGTAATAAATCCTCTTTATAGGAAGTTTATCAGAGTGCCTTTCAAAAGGCCATGGGTTAAGCTACTGGGCCCAACTTTGGAGGTTGAGGCCTTTTATTCGTGATGTAACTGGGCCTAGTACTTCTTCAGCACATGACTCTGCGAGCAGTCAAGGCTTCTCACAGAGGAGGTAGATGCAGGGGGTTGAACACAGGGTCACAACTCAAATTACTTTCAGTAGCAGTTATAAATGATTGTCTAGTCAAATACTTGCCTTCATGAAAAGGTGACATTCAGGTTAAACCCTATTAGTAGTCCAAGTCTCAGGAGTCCCATTCCGACTCTTCCAAAAGTCAAAAGTGTACCAGCGCCTGAAGCGCTGTGTGGCAATTCCCTCAGGGTCATCTGGCCCCACGTTCAGTCCTACCCACTCCTGCAGGGGTTGCGCTACTGGAGTGCCTGAGAGCGTTTCACTTTCATACCTCATGGAGGGCTGCAGTGGCTACTGACAGTGAGTAGGACTCGCGGCTCTGCAGGGGCAGCAGCTGGGCAGTTCCGACGCTTCCTCTTGTGAGACAGTAAGTTCCTCTGATCCTTCCCAAAGTGGGTGGGGCACACTCGCTCTGGTTTGAATACTCAGTCAAAACGCGGGCACTCACAGGTCACCACGGCGTCCTCTTCTCTCTACAACGGCGGAATCAGGCAAAGTTCCATGCTCTTCATGGTGGCCCCCTCTAGCACACGGGTCACCAACCTTACTCCATACACGGGCGCAGTGGTGTATCTGTGTTGCTGGTAACTGGGCCCCCTCACTAGGAGGGCATCTCAGTCTGTCAGCTGCCGACACTCCTCAACCTCCTTTGACAGAGTCTGCATCTGCAATATCAAAACTCACTACCACTCTCATACACACACTATTGTATTTACGCTCCCTTTCTGCAAGCCAAAGTAATAACCCTAAAAGTATTACCAAAGCCAATAGGTTTGGCCCTTGTAAAGTACATGTGCATGCACACATAGACAAAGGCACCCCACACTCACACTGATGCCCTCACATAGGCACATCCCTCATGCTACATTCACACAGGCATATGCCTCACTCTGTACTCACATAGACACAACTTTCAACATATATACCACTTACCATTCACTCACAAAAGACAATGTTAATCCTGCATTCACACAGGAACATCCCTCACAGTACAATCACAAAACATTGTGGCTATCCTGCATGCACACAAGCACAGTGCTCACACACAGGTACACTGCTCAATAGGAAGGAGCAGAGTTTATACTGATAGTGGCATAGGAGACACAGGTTGATTATCTTGTGCATCGGTCCACTAGTGTAATTCAAAGCTCTTGAAGTAACCTGCACTGAAGCGTGAATGTCCACTGAGGTCATCTAATCTCCCATCAGTCACGCTTGGTCAGCACTTCAGACTATGTGAGTCTAATCTTTGTGGACTTTTTTGAGGAAGAGTCTTGGCATCCAAAAATAGAGTCCCATGTGCCTTCTAAAAAACAAGGCGGTGGTTTTCTTTGTAGTGCAATCATATGCTAAAATAAAAAAAGATGGAAATAAAGAAAACCACAATAGAAAATATGCAAACTAAATGTGAGAGGCAAGTGCTTTAATAAAACTAATAAAAAGTAAAGCTTCGCAGTGGTCTTCCATCATGGAACAGTTAAAAATGATAGAGTATGCAGAATACTGTTTTAACGTGGTGGCATGGTTTTGAAGCTTGCAGCAGTGATGCCTTTTGCCCTGCATAAGAAAGTTGTGGTCGAATGGCAACAGAGCTGCTGGCATTCTCATTACTCAATTAGCACTAGTATGCATTTGCAAGTTAGCTGCTGGGGGATGTACTAAAAGAAATATCTCTAAAGGTCCAGAGTAACACAGAGTAAGCAGACAAAATACTGTTACTCAGACTACCTGACATCCTAAAGACCAGCGGTTGTATACTAGGCAGAACCAAATATTGGCAACAAAGCCAATGGCTGAAGGGGGCTGATCCACTGCCCAATTATATCTATCTTTTCGGAAGGGCTGAACTAACATGTGAATCATTACTCTGTCTGATGAATAATTGAAGAGGGCTTAACTAAAGCCCATTTTCGCTAAGCAAGATTATGTATTCTTTTTGAGAAAACATGAGGCTGGAGAGACAGCTAAACCAGTCTTTTGGTGAGACATGAAACACACAGAAAAAAACAGAGCATAGACGTAGACAACTTGAGAAGAGATGGAAAAACAACAAAACCCCGGAAACCCACGCAACCTTCAAAGACGCTGCCACCGCACACCACCTTCTCCTCAAAACCACTAAGAAAATGGCCCTCCAAGACAGAATCAACGCCAACGCACACAACATCAATGAACTCTTCGCCATCATCAAGGAGTTCGCCAGGCCCAACAGCAAGCCCACAGACATCCCACCCTCCCAAGACCTCTGCAACAAACTCAGCACCTTCTTCCACCACAAGATCAGGCACATCTATGACAGCTTCGACACATAAGACCCTTCCACCACGCTGGACACCACCACGCCACACCCTGACAAATCCTGCTCAACTGGACCGCGCTCACCGCAGACGACACACTCAAGACCATGAAGAGCGTCCACTCCGGAGCCCCCTCGAACCCATGCCCACACCACATCTTCCACAGAGCAGCCACCTCCATCGCTTCTGAGCTTCGCCACACCACCAACTGCTCCATCGAGACCGCCACCTTTCCCGATGACTGGAAACACGCTGAGATCAACCCCCTGCTGAAGAAGCCATCCGCCGACCCGACAGACCTCAAGGACTTCGGACCCATCTCCCAGCTCCCCTTCCCAGCCAAAGTCATTGATAAGGCCATCAACGCCCAACTCTCTGTGTTCATTGAAGTGAACCATGTCTTGGACATCTCCCAATCCGGCTTCCGAAGCAACCACAGCACCAAGACCACACTCCTCACTGCCACCGACGACATCCGCTCACTCCTCAAGCGGGGCAAAACCGCAGCCCTCATCCTCCTGGACCTCTCGGCCACCTTCAAGACCATCTCCCACCGCAACCTAATCACAAGACTCCATGACGCTGGCATCCGCAACAAGGCCTTAGACTGGATCCACTCATTCCTCACAGGTCGAGCACAGCGAGTCAGACTACCACCGTTCCTTTCTGAACCCACAGAAATCAGCTGCGGAGTGCCCCAGGGCTCTTCCCTGAGCCCTACCCTCTTCAACATCTACATGGCTCCGCTCGCAACCCTTGTCAGAAACCACTGACTCAACATCGTCTCTTATGCCGACGACACGCAGCTGATCCTCTCCCTCACCAACGACCCCACAACCACCAGAAACAACATCCACAGCGGGATGAAGGCCGTTAACACCTGGATGAAAGACAGTTGCCTCAAACTCAACTCGGACAAGACCGAAGCCCTCATCCTGGGTCCCTCCCCATCAGCATGGAACGACTCCTGGTGGCCTGCCGCATTGGGAACCCCCCCACGGACCATGCACGAAACCTCAGCATCATACTGGACTCCTCGATCACAATGAACGCCAGATCAACACAGTATCCTCATCTTGCTTCCACCCGCTTCGCCTACTATGGAAGACATTCAGATGGATCCCCACCGAATCCAGAAAGTTGGTCATCCACACTCTCATCAGCAGCAGACTTGACTACGGCAACGCACTGTATGCCGGCGTCACCCAGAAACTCCTCTGAAAACTACAGAATGTTCAAAATGCTGCAGTCAGACTGGTCCTCAACCTCCCCCCGCCGCAGTCACATCACCGAACACCTTTGAGAACTCCACTGGCTCCCAGTCAACAAAAGAATCACTTTCAAGCTCCTCACACACGCCTACAAAGTCCTCCATGATGCAGGACTAGCATATCTGAACCACCGCTTCTCATTCCACGTACCTACCAGACACCTCCGCTCCACCCAACTGGCCCTGGCCACCGTCCCATGGATCCAAAAGATCAAAACTGGAGAAAGATCCTTCTCCTACCTCGCCGCCAAGACCTGGAACACCATGCCTCTCCACCTCAGGCAGTCTCTGTCATTGACCCAATCCAGGAAGGATTTCAAGACCAGGCTCTTCGACCAAACCCCAGAGCCCAGACGGATCAGCTGCCCCCACCCTCAGCGCCTTGAGACCCTCACGGGTGAGTAGCTGCGTTTCATAAACCCCTGATTGATTGATTAATTGAGCATAGGGAGCAGGAGTGAAGGGGGTCTTTGTTTCACACACAAAAGACATAAAGTACTGGTCAAGAGCATCACAATCTTCTCTGAAAGACATGGAACAAGGGTGGCATTGCAGTGCCAGCTACTGAAAGCGTCCTTCAAAGTCATTGAACAAGTATGATACTGCAGGGCCAGTCAGTCCAAACTTTCTTCAAAGAGATGGAACAAATGTGGTACTGCATTTAAAAGACATGGAACAAGTGTGGTATTGCAGGGCTACTGCAAGCTTCCTTCAAAGATATGAAAAACGTATGGCATTGGGCAACACCATTTAAAACCTCCCTTGGATATAATTTCATATTTGGTACAAGTGTTAGGAACAGCACTGAGGCGTATGCAAGCTTGACTCACACACAAAACAGATGCAGCACCAGGAAGGAGTACACACTTCCCTCACACCTATAGAATACATACTAATCAGGTCAGAAACAATACAAGCTTCACTCACATGCACAGAACATAGACAGCATCACACATACAATGTGCAAGATTTGGCAGCCTTGAAAGCTCCCCTCACACACAGAACATGTACAAGATGTTCATAAGCAGTGCAAGCTAAGAAATCCTCACATACAAAACAGGTATCATACTGGCAGTAGCAGCTAAGCTTATTTCAGGCACAGAATACCCACAATAAAGTACAGAAGGGTGTGAGCCACTGAAGGCTCAAGCCAGATGCTAAGCTCTGGTTCAGCTCGAAGTCATCTTGTGCCCTCAATCCAAAAATGAGCTTAACTTTCTTGTGGCTTCTGCCTGCTACCCACGCTCTAACCTCATGCACCAAGAATAAAAGACAAAGCATCAAACTTTGACATCAAACAGGGGTGAGAAAGGGATTTAAACTAGAGGCTGAATTACTCAATGTGAGACCAGAAACCTGAGATCAGTCCAGACTTGTCTACATGACCAAATTGTGGGATCCTTGGCAATTATTTTCTTTTGTTGTGCCTCCTATTTTTTCATTATTGCATATGAGAGAACCTTGAAATATGTGAGGATGTGTGCTGTTCAAAAATCTCTCATGTTTGACTTAATGGACTATAATGCTGCTCTGTGTAAAATAAGAATGTAGCCCCCAAATAGGGTCGAAATGACACCTCACTTGCCTCGGAGTTCAGTAATTATATTGTCATCGGAGGGGGGCAGGGACATGAATCTTTAAAAGTGATCACTTTTAATAAATGGCTCTGAATGAAGTGATATAATATGATGTCCTAAGGTGAAATGTTTGTCAAATATATATTTTTTAATTTTAAAGACACTTTACCACATTTTTGCATACAATTTGTTGCATGATTTCCATGCCAAATATTCCCATGGCTCAGCTTGTGACTGGGTCCTATGAGCCAAGACGGACTTTTAGGGGCAAGACAGACCCTTAAATCAGCGCTCCCTTTTAATTTGTTGGCTTACCCACCTCTATTACAGTACTGTGTATAACAGTTACTTGAGTTCCACCTTTCTCAGTTTCTCGCTTGTTTTCCGAGACTCTGGTTAGTATCCACGGGCCTCAGAAGGATAACTATTCCTACTTCTGGTTTTAATTAGGAAGAATTGTGCATTAGCTACTCCAAGAGAGTTTTTAAAGTTACCTATGTATTTTTGTAGCATAAAATGAAACAAATAACACTCAAATCATTAATTTTCCCAATTCCAGCACTCTGTCCTAAATAAGTCTATGTTCTTTTACTGACTTCCACCATCTGCCTTCTCCCCGTCAGACTGAACGCAGTGATTACTATGACTGTCTTGTCTTCAGAAGTCACCCAGGAGCATGGGCATGACTTCTTCTCTGACCTCTGCTGGTGTCAAGTAGCCAGGACTGAATTGTACACTCTGCATTTACAAAAGTGAGCATGCGTGCTGATTAGCCATTCAGTGTGCGTGCCGTGAGTCCTTCGCAGTGCTTCCACAGGTGCTATAGTAGATTCTACTGCTTGGAGTCTAACTGCTGCAGCTGGGGGTATCTGATAGAGCTAACAGCAAACTTCCAGTGCATTAAAAGCACCTGTGGCCCTAGTAGACAGTATGCATGAACAATTTTCAAACTATTGGTGTTGCCATCAATGTAACATCACTGAGCTCATAGGGATTCTGAAAAATCCTAGCATCACACAAAGAACAAATGTCGCGAATGAATCACGCCCACTTAGCAGGAGAGGGGTAAGGGTGTAATATGTAGCTGGTGTTGCATTTAGGAGCACACTGTCACAAATATATCAGTAAAGCATGGTGTGGTAGCCACTGTCATTTACAGACAGCACATTTTCCATTGAAATAACCACTAAATTTGCACAAACATGCAATTGTACTGATAAAACTGTATAGCCCACAAACGATAAAGTGTGTCAGTCAATATTTGTCATTTGCTCATTACCAGGTAAATTGTCTTGATTATTTTACCCTATTAAAATCTTTCTTTCCATCACACTTTAGAATCAGAAAAAAGCGCTTCATTTGTGCTTTTCCAGTTTTTTTATTTTAAAATATTTATAGCAGTTCATTTATAGGCATTTACATTTTGTTGTGTGTAATAAGAAAACCACATCCTACAGCCTTTCATTTCATACCTCAAGATTTTCACGTTGTTCACCTTACCAAATCCACACACTTTGCAGTAAGCGAAAAAAAACGTAAACACCACTCTCCATGTTAAAAGAATAAGCAGCAATTTGTCAGAAGATTAGATTGACATTTGACCTCCTTTTTTAAACCTACAGCAAATATTATATAAATAATAAAGATAAAAACAAAATTTGAAGGCATCTTTAATGCTCGTTCAGCTTCAGATCTCCAGCGTGGTTATTTAGGTGCCCTCTCAGGGCTCAAGGGGCAGTTGCTGGTGGGCCCACTTCCAACTCTGGGCTCCAGTTCATTGCACCAGCTGCACCACTAGTAAGCTACACCCCTGCAAGGACGATGGCCCGATCAGCACGAAAGTAGCTTCATCATTATGGAGGCCAACCTCTGGCATACTGGGTCGCCCACTTCACTACACACATGGGCTACGGCCCGGTCAGCATTGCAGTCCTGCAATCCTCATGACAACCTGACTGCCTGCTTGACAGTTGACAATTTTGGGGGCCTCAAACTTGCTTTCTTGTAGTCCATTTCCAGACACCAACAGGGTCTCAATCTTTGAAGTTTGTGATGGGGGTCTGCTTCCTTTTGAAGTGCCCACTCCTCTGTCCAGTCTGTCTTTCAGAAAGCAGTCTGTCACAGCAGGAGCAACTCTAAATATGATAGCTGTACAACAAAGGCCAGGGGACTGACTAGAGATTCACACCTAGTTGTCAGCCACAGTGATATGTGCATCAAAAGCTTACACCAGAGCCTCAGCCCTAATATTTATGATTCCCCTATCAGCCCCATCTCCTTCCTGAGATGTGTCCAGGAGCCTTTCCAGTGATCACTCCCTGAATCGAAGAGCACCCTTTGAAGTGTACTGAAGAGCCTCACTCTTCTTCCTTCAGTGTGTGTCCCACCTAGCTCTCAGGAATACAGCAATTCACTAATCTGTCTAGGGGATTCCTATATCTCAAGAAAAATACAAAACAGGGTGTAGGAGGGTCCACGGGAAAATTTAAAGACCTGCACAGATACTTTCCCTAGAAGAATACGAAACAAACTGAATTATCTGTGGGTCTAACGTGTTACTCGGCGCCCTATGGTGTCCCAAACACAAGTAGAATGTACAGAATCTCACACAGGAAAGCCCTAATTAAAGGACGGAATCCCATCACTCACCGAGGTGACATGCTTCATCATCTGGGATCTCCTCCCGGCTGTAACTCGTAGTACAGCCGAGGGCTACAACCTCCTCACTGTGAGGGAGGAGCTCAGGGATGTTTTCAATATTATTCGGATATACTAAAACCCACCAGATGATACGCTGGAATTAGTTACTGAATGATGGGTGCAGTGCTCAAAAGAAAAAATGTGATAAAGGTGTAATAAAACTAACTACCAGGAGAAAAAATATATATATATATATATTTTTTTTTAAGTTTCAAAAACCTTTATTGAGAAGTAGAAAGGTCACATCCACAGCGTTCTGCCTACATCCCAGTCGGGCCGGCAGCGCGGTTGTCAATGCCAGCCAAAGGCTAAACCGGGTGAGGAAACACACAGCATGCCGCCTACAACCACTTCGGGCCGGCCGCGTTGGGGGAAATCATCAGCGATAGGGCAATAGCGCATCTGCAAACAGAACATAGCACCCTGTGACTGTGTAATATGCCTAATCTTGTCAGTGTAAGGAAACCGTTGTTCTGGCCTGGAAAGCAGCACTGAGCCCGCTAGCGGAGAGCTGTAACATTGCAGGAGAGTTCAGGCGAAGTGGTGTCATATGTTATGCAGTATATGGCCGCTCGCTAATGATTGGGAAGGGTAGTAGGCCCCGATGGTCTGGAGCTGACATGGCCAGGCGTGCAATGGGTAAGTGCTGGGGGGGTCATGTGACATGTCCCACTCGTTCTTCCCGCTTCAAGTGAGTAGTGGATAGGAGTGGGAAGGCAGTACCCCATCGACGTTGAGGACCATGCGCTGTGCGCATTAAATGGGCACTGGCTGGTCGGGAGCCGACCACCCTAGGCTGCCTCGGCTGGCAAGAGCCCTCGACGCTGGCCGAGGAGTGCCCTGGGAGTTGGCGTGAGCGCTGATCTGCGGGGAACTTGAAAAGTGGCGTGACCAAGAAGAGAGAGAGAGAAAGAAAGAAAAGGAGAAGGAAGAAGAGAAAAAACTGTTCTCTGGCCAGCTGGTAGGAAGGGAAAGGAGAGCCTGGGAGGAGTGAAAGGCTCACCACGAAGTAGTCAGTCTTGACCTTGATGAGCGGCACTGTCGGAGAGGGTCAGGAGCAGGTCTTATTAGTCGTGGTCAGTGTCGGGGGTGCCCCCTCTAGGCAATAGTGGGTCCGCAAAAAGTTGTAGGGCGCGCAGGCGAGGAGGTACATAGCGAGCGTGCTCCAACCGTGTTAGGTATTGGATCAGAGGTTGCCAGGTGCGCTGAAATTTGGCGTCCGTATGTGCCAATCTGTGGGTTAAGAGTTCCATTGCCATGACCTGCCATAGGCGCGTGATCCATACCGGGACCGGAGGAGTACAGGCCTTTTTCCAATGCAATGCAATGACCTGCTTTGCAGCAGTGAGCATGTGGAAAATCAGGCGCCAGTCCGCAGATTTCATGGCTTTAAGAGAGGTGGGACGGAGGCCCAGAATAACAACTCCCGGTTCATTAGGCACGGGGTAACCCACTACTGCTTTAACATGATCAAGAATTTCTGCCCAGTACGGCACAATTAGCGGGTAGGCCCACCAGATGTGGAGGAAGGAGCCCAGAGAATTCAAGCATCGCCAACAAACAGGAGCATATCCAGGGAACATTCGTTGGAGTCGAAGAGGTGTATAGTACCAGCGCGTCATAATTTTGTACGCGGACTCCTGCTGTGTTAAAGATTTAAAATTACGCTGTATGTCCCATCAGAGCTGCACCCACCGGCCTGGAGGAATATCCGTCTCAAGGTCTCTCTGCCACTGGTTTTGGTACGTGTGGGGTGATATCGCCTGGGAAGTTTGGAGGACCTTGTAGGTCCGGGAGATCAGTGCCCTGGATCCGTCGAATGACCGAACCAGGAGTTCAAAAGGTGTAAGCTGGCGCGTGGCGCCCTCCATATACAATGGGGCCCGCAACCAGTGGCGGATTTGAAAGTATTCTAGCCGCGCCGTCTTGGGGAGATTGAAATCTTCTCGACATTGTTCAAAAGATTTGAAGGATCCATCTTCAAAGAGCTGTTCTATGATGCGACATTCGCCTGTCGCCCAGGTCGGAAAGTCTGGTGGGCGGGAAGCTGGCTGAAAATCTGCATTAAGCAGCACCGGCGTGAGGGGGGAGGGAAAGGTAGTAAGGCCTCGGGGGATCGCGATTCTGTCCCAGATCTCCAACACAGTGCGCGTGGGGATAGCGATATAAGCACTAGGGCGTCTAGCAGGTCTACCCAGCCAGGCCAAGTCCCAGAGTGGACGGCACGCCGCGGCCCGGTCCATGTGGAACCAGTGCTTTTCACTAGCTCGCACCGACCACTCCGAGACATACCTCAGATGGGAAGCCCAATAATAGGTCATAAGGTCCGGGCATGCTAAATCCCCCCGGTCTCTTGGTAGCAGCAGAACCTTGGTCGACAGTCGTGGTCTTCCCCCGCCCCAGATGAAGGCAACCATTTCTCTCTGGAGGCCCAGAATATCCTTGTGCGGGATTGGCGTGGGGAGTGCCTGAAAGAGGTAGAGAACCTTTGGCAGAAGGGTCATCTTGACCGCATTGAGGCGTCCTAGCCAGGACAGGGGTAGTGACTTCCACCGGCGGAGGTCCGTTCGTATGGAAGTTCTACAGACCGGCCAGTTAGCCTGCGTCCAGGTGGAAAGGTCAGCTGTGATGTTAATACCCAGATAACGTATAAAAGTGGGGGCCCACCGGAAGGGGTTAATGGTCCGCAAGTCTTCCAACAGCCGTGGGGGAAGAGTGAGATTAAGCGCACTTGATTTAGGAAGGTTGAGTCGTAGACCCGACGTCAACTCGAACTGAGAGAGAAGATCCAGGAGCGTCGGGAGAGAGGTCGCGGGCTCCGTGAGCGTCAACAGAAGGTCATCCGCAAAAAGGGCTATCTTATGGTCCACCCCCCCCATGCGGATACCCCGGATATCTGCCGATTGTCTGATAGCAATCGCCAAGGGTTCCACCGTCAGAGCGAAGAGGAGCGGTGAGAGTGGGCATCCCTGGCGGGTGCCCCTGCGGATGGGGAACGACGGAGTCAAGGCGCCGTTGACGCGGATGCGCGCCGAGGGGGCTGCATATAGTGCCATTATGCGGGCAACCATGAGAGGCCCTAGGCCTATGCGGAGGAGGACCGCCCGAAGAAAAGACCAGTCGACCCGGTCGAAGGCTTTCTCCGCGTCCAGGGAGAGAAGGAAGGCGGGGATTCCCTGGTGGCGGACCTTCTGTACCAGGTGAGCCACCCGGCGCAGGTTATTCACCCCCTGACGCTCATGAATAAAGCCCACCTGGTCGGGGTCTATCAGGCCCGGCAGGAAGGGCGCCAGGCATTGTGCCAGTATCTTAGTGTAGAGTTTAGCATCTACATTAAGTAGGGATATGGGGCGAAATGATGCGCAGCGGAGGGATCCTTCCCGGGCTTCGGGAGCAGCACAATCTCTGCTTCAGCCATTGTTGGGGTGATGGATCCAGCCTCAGCAAATGAGTTAAAAAGGCGTAGCAGGGGGCCCTGGAGCTCCGGAAGAAAGAGATGGTAGAATGCCAGCGTGATCCCATCCGGACCCGGCGTTTTCCCAGTTGGCATACTCTTCAAAGCTTTCGAAAGCTCGTCCGCTGTGATGCGTTCTTCCATTTGATCCCGGTGGTGGGGGTTAACGGCATCCAGTCGCAGGAATCCAGGAAAGGTGCCACGCGATCGGGACAGGCATCGCCCTTGCCGTATAAAGTAGAGAAGAACGCCCTAAATTCCATCTGTTTATCTCGCTCCGAGATAGCCCACCCTCCCCTGATCTGGCAATTCGGGCGATGTGGTTACGGGAGATCTGAAGGCGGAGTCGACGCGCCAACATGGAGCCCACCTTATTACCCCTCCGTAGAACTTCTGCTTCAGCGCAAGGAGTGAGCTTTCCGCCTTATTCACCCGGAGGGTTTTGAGTTGGCCCCGGAGAGATGCGAGCTTCTTTTTTGCAGACAGAGAAGGCTCTGAGTGCGTTTGTCTCTCTAGTGCTTTAATGTCTCGTCCAAGGTTGTCCTCCACTAATCGGGCCTCCCGCCTACGGGCTATGGAGATAGAGGTGATAGTGCCCCGGATCGTAGCCTTAAAAGCATTCCATAAAAGGGGGACAGGGGTTTCCGGGAGGTCATTGTGAGTAAAGTAGGTTTGGATGGCTTGTTTCGGTTCCGCCACGTCTACTGGGTCACGCAGAACCTGGGGGGGAAGACGCCATCGGGGAACAGACCCCGGAGGTCTGCCTATTCCAGACAAGCTAATTTCTAGGTGCGCGTGATCCGAAACCGAGATGTCCGAGATCGCCGCAGATTCTAAAGAACGAGCAAGCGATTGGAAGATAAAAAAGAAGTCAATACGGGAATAAGACCGGTGAACATGGGAGTAAAAGGAGTAGACCCGTGCATCGGGCTCCCGGTAACGCCAAGCGTCCACAAGCCCCAGGGCAGTGATATCATGCTTAAGTGATGCCGACATGGCCCCCGTACCCTGATACAGAGAGGTAGTGCGGTCTAGTCCCGGGTCCCACACCAAATTAAAATCGCCCCCAAGGATGACGGGGTCTGCCTCCTGGGAGAGGTGAAGCCGGAGAAGATCCCTAAGGAAGGTGTCCTGTGCTTGATTCGGGGCGTAGACGTTGAGTAGGATAAGGGGTTTGCCCTGCATTGTGGCCGCCAGTTTAAGGTATCTCCCCTCTCCATCGCGCGTGGTGCGGACGACCTGCACCGGAAGACCGGCCTTAACCATAATAGCTACTCCCGCAGTCTTTGTCTGCGCACAGGCCCATGCCTGCAGGGGGTACTTAGGGTGTTGCATGCGGAGAGAGTCCCCGCGGAGAAGATGGGTTTCCTGCAAGAAGATAACATCGGGATCGTTTAAGAGGAGATACCTCCAGATTTGTCGCCTCTTGTTCGGTGAGTTTAAGCCCCGAACATTAAGGGACAAACATTTAAGATGTGCCATTGATCAGGCAGGATGGAGCACGCTCGAGTACAGTCACGCCCCCTCCCCCCTTCCGCACTGTAGATATGTATCTCCCTGTGGGTGGGTATTTGGCCAGGCGTTGCGGAACGTATCCAGTCCCAACCCCCCCCGCGCGGCCATGCGGTGCATCTATCATTCCCAGGGACTCATGCCAGAAGGCCAGACCAACACCCCGCAAACAGAGCCCCCCCCCCAGAGCCAGAGAGTTAAGAAGAAAAAGGAGTGAGGGAAGCAAGAAAAGGAGTCAGAGAGTGTAAAGAATAACCAGCAACCAATTGGCCAACGGGGCCCAAAGAATCCAGTCCAGTCCTGGAGCGGCCCAGTGGTGAGAACCAGGGCGGCTCTGAGGAAGGCACTCCTCTTGGGGACTAAGGACATGGTGAGGGGGGACCGTGGAGTTCAAGAAGGAGGGTTCACAACCGTCCCCCGGGAATCGACCCATTCACCTCATCATGGAAAGGGCGCGGGAGTCCACCAGAATCCCAGCCCGGGGCCCGCACAGGAAAGGGCGGCCGCAGCGGGCGCCCCGGGTCGAGCAAGGCCAGGGTCCCCGACAGAGGCTCCGCAGAGACCCAGCCAATCACAATAGCAAGGATCGGCAGGGGGAACAAGGCCCAGCACCACCGGGGCCCAGCACGAAGACGGCCGTCCCACCCCAGCGCAGCCGCGGGAGGAGAGTCCAGAGGTCCAGGGGCCGGGGGCAAGCGCAACAGGCGTGCGTACTCAGCCCACGCCAATGTGTTCGGGGCTCTGCGGCCCGAGAGAGGGGTCAGGAGAAGGCTAGGCACTTGTACAGGTACCAAAAAGGGATAAGAGGGGAAGTAACGCAGGCCCAGGGTAGTCAGCGGACGCCCCGGGGTACCTCCCTTTGGCAAGACGGGGTCAGGGGGGGGAGATGCTCAAAGAACAAACAGTAGCAATCAAACAACGAGAATGCAGCCTCGTAGTCATCAAAGACACCTGAGAACAAACAGTGCAAATAACATACAACCTAGCAAACATCGTTTTAGCACTTAGCTGTCGTCCAAGGGCTGGGTCGTCAGGAGAGGCCCGTCCAGGCGTCCCCAAAAGTTCATAGGGTCTTCAGTAGACCTACTCGAGGGAGGCCAAGAAAGGCGACTCCCAGTAGGCCGCCCTGGGCGTGGGGGCAGAGTCTGGAGAAAACATGGCAATCCAGGTGCAGGTGTGTCCGCAATTGTCCAGTTCACCCGCCGTAACAGAGGACCACCCCAGGCGCCAATGGCAATCTTCATGGGGAGAGGCTAGAGTGGACACACTTATAAAAGGCAAGAGGCCCTCTCGGCAAGTACTCTCCTGCAGGTAACTCTGCGCCTCGGGCCTAGGCGGGCCATCCACCTCCCGGACCTGCAATGTGTCTGAGCGGCTTCAGGAACACAACAGCTGCAGCCCTCCATCGGAAGGATACTAATGCAGGCAGAAAGTCTTCCGGACAAAATGAGACACCTGGCCGCCGATCAAGAGTCATTTCCCGGCACCGGGGTCCGAGGTCACAGTGGGCCCTGGCGTAGGGGCCCTCTCCGACGGCCGCTGGGGCTCCTCTAATGCTTACAAGTGGCGGATTATGTCTTGTTTAGCCTGGCTGGAGTTCGAGTTGGCCACCGAGGATCCAGAGCCCTGGCGCTTCACCCTGGACCACTCAGGGCACAGTGATATCTGTGAGGCCGAGTCTGCAGGGGTGGGAGAGGCGGGCCGGGAATCCTGCGAGATGTGGAGCAGTTGAAGTGCCTCCGTCAGTGAACGTAGATACCTCCGTCTTCCCTCCCAGTGAAAGATTATAGCGAAGAGGTGTCCCCATTGGTACCTGATGTTGGATGCCTTCAGCTTGGCCGTCACTGGTCGGAAGTCCCGACGGCGGCGAAGGGTGAGAGGCGAGAGATCCTGGTAGATCTGGATACTGTGACCCGCGTACTCCAGTTTTTCAGCCACCCTGGAGGCCCTGAGAATCGCCTCCTTCTCCGCATAAAAATGCACCCTAGTCAGGATGTCAGGGACCAGGTTGGAGTTGCCCCGTGGGGAGCGACTCGGTGGGCCCGATCTAACGTTGGGGGAAATATCCTCATCCCCCCGGACAGCTTGGAGGAGGTCTGCAACGTAGGTAAGTATGTCCGCTCCCTCCGCCCCCGTGGCACCCCTCGTATGCGGAGGTTGTTCCGGCGGCTCCGATTTTCTAAATCCTCCTGTTTAGCCTGGAGCTCCACGTTCTGTTCTTCAAGCGACATGACCCTTCGCCGGAGATCTTCAAGGTCTTCCGTGCGGAATGGCATGGTGAGCAAAAAAACGATGGATTTAGGCCCAGATCTTTGTACTGGGGTGAATGTATGACATTGTTCTGCATTCTGTCCATCAATTGTTGTTTTTGCATTTGTCACCCCGAGTGGGACGGGTATGCCCAGACGTCGGTCCCGTGCTCTCCATGCCACTGGAGTCAAGCTATCCTGGCTGATGAGGGCTGAAAGCCCGAAACCGGTCCTAGGATGCTTGTTTCCAGTCCAGGGAGGACCTGGCCTGGCAGTTCGGGCTGGACTGTTCCCATTGGGCGCAGGGTCAAGACTGATTTGCATATGGCTGGGTCCAAACTGGAATGGCATGGTGAGCAAAAAACGATGGATTTAGGACCAGATCTTTGTACTGGGGTGAATGTATGACATTGTTCTGCATTCTGTCCATCAATTGTTGTTTTTGCATTTGTCACCCCAAGTGGGACGGGTATGCCCAGACGTGGGTCCCGTGCTCTCCATGCCACTGGAGTCAAGCTATCCTGGCTGATGAGGGCTGAAAGCACGAAACCGGTCCTAGGATCCTTGTTTCCAGTCCAGGGAGGACCTGGCCTGGCAGTTCGGGCTGGACTGTTCCCATTGGGCGCAGGGTCAAGACTGATTTGCATATGGCTGGGTCCAAACTGGAATGGCATGGTGAGCAAAAACGATGGATTTAGGCCCAGATCTTTGTACTGGGGTGAATGTATGACATTGTTCTGCATTCTGTCCATCAATTGTTGTTTTTGCATTTGTCACCCCAAGTGGGACGGGTATGCCCAGACGTGGGTCCCGTGCTCTCCATGCCACTGGAGTCAAGCTATCCTGGCTGATGAGGGCTGAAAGCACGAAACCGGTCCTAGGATCCTTGTTTCCAGTCCAGGGAGGACCTGGCCTGGCAGTTCGGGCTGGACTGTTCCCATTGGGCGCAGGGTCAATACTGATTTGCATATGGCTGGGTCCAAACTGGAATGGCATGGTGAGCAAAAAAACGATGGATTTAGGCCCAGATCTTTGTACTGGGGTGAATGTATGACATTGTTCTGCATTCTGTCCATCAATTGTTTTTGCATTTGTCACCTCGAGTGGGACGGGTATGCCCAGACATGGGTCCCGTGCTCTCCATGCCACTGGAGTCAAGCTATCCTGGCTGATGAGGGCTGAAAGCTTGAAACCGGTCCTAGGATGCTTGTTTCCAGCCCAGGGAGGACCTGGCCTGGCAGTTCGGGCTGGACTGTTCCCATTGGGCGCAGGGTCAAGACTGATTTGCATATGGCTGGGTCCAAACTGGAATGGCATGGTGAGCAAAAAACGATGGATTTAGGCCCAGATCTTTGTACTGGGGTGAATGTATGACATTGTTCTGCATTCTGTCCATCAATTGTTGTTTTTGCATTTGTCACCTGAGTGGGACGGGTATGCCCAGACATGGGTCCTGTGCTCTCCATGCCACTGGAGTCAAGCTATCCTGGCTGATGAGGGCTGAAAGCCCGAAACCGGTCCTAGAATGCTTGTTTCCAGTCCAGGGAGGACCTGGCCTGGCAGTTCGGGCTGGACTGTTCCCATTGGGCGCAGGGTCAAGACTGATTTGCATATGGCTGGGTCCAAACTGGAATGGCATGGTAGGCAACAAAACGATGGATTTAGGCCCAGATCTTTGTACTGGGGTGAATGTATGACATTGTTCTGCATTCTGTCCATCAATTGTTGTTTTTGCATTTGTCACCCGAGTGGGACGGGTATGCCCAGACGTGGGTCCCGTGCTCTCCATGCCACTGGAGTCAAGCTATCCTGGCTGATGAGGGCTGAAAGCCCGAAACCGGTCCTAGGATGTTTGTTTCCAGTCCAGGGAGGACCTGGCCTGGCAGTTCGGGCGGGACTGTTCCCATTGGGCGCAGGGTCAAGACTGATTTGCATATGGCTGGGTCCAAACTGGAATGGCATGGTGAGCAAAAAAACGATGGATTTAGGCCCAGATCTTTGTACTGGGGTGAATGTATGACATTGTTCTGCATTCTGTCCATCAATTGTTGTTTTTGAAAAGGTATATGAAGCATATAAGATCCTGGATGAACAAATTGTGAGACGTCGATGCAAAAAGCCACTGGGGTTGGAGAACATGGCGACCGCGTTCTGAGCGGCCGCTAGCACCCGGAGCTCTCCTCCTGTTTCGTAGGAAAATGTCATCCTACCTGCCGTCTTAGACGTTAAAGTGTGCCCTGTGTAGCTGTTCGGCTCCTTTTTGTTCGGCTCCCTCGTTTTTAGAGGGAAGTTTTTCAACCCGGAATGTGCCGGGGGCTTTACTGTTTTGGTCTCCCCTCCCGTCTGCCACGTTGGGACGAGGCCGCCCTGGAGCTGCGGAGAGGCCGCAGAGCGGCGGCGCGCGGGCTCCTTCGGGTCGGTGGTGGCAGCGCCAGCATCGGCTCCTTTCCCGTCCCGGCGGTGCAGAGTAGGAGAGGGTTGGTGCTGGCTGCTGGGGACTGCGGGTCTCCCGCCATTGCTTCTATTTTTGCCTCTCCTGCTCCATCTACGCTGGGGACAGCTGCAGGACCAAGGTTGGAGGAAGAACCACGACAGCTCGTCAGAGCGCAAGAGAACCAGGTTTGCGCCCCGCAACAAGGGAAAGCGGTTTCGGAGGTTTTTGGGGGCTCAGCTGTGGCTGCAAGAGGTGAAAAAAGAGATGCAGTAAACGTGGGGGAGCCACTTTGAGTTCTAAAAAGGGTGGCATCACTAACAAATCATATTCTGAGGTGCAGCCTAGCTACCAAGTATTAGAAGGCTCCCTAAAATTGCAATTTCCACCAGCAGTTTGATTTTTCAAACTCATCAAGTTGAAGGAAGAAGCACGAAATCCGGGAGGGCTAAAAACAATTTCCTAGACAGCAAAGTCAGGGTAACCCCGTCGTTACGGTCATATTTCAAGCTACAACCTGAGGTTTTGGACATCACGAAGAGAGGTAGTGTTCTTAACACTCCCAGAGGGGGTTTAGTGGGTATTTAACAGCAAAAATACCAATGGTCACTATGGAGGAAGCTAGCCCTCTTTTGTCTCAGGTTGATGTCCTCACAGTCAGGGATAATATAGCTGACGCAGTCCCAGGTAAAGAACCGGATTTGCTGGATCAGAATCCGGATGGAGCTGCAGGACCAGAGAGCGGGGGGTAGATAAAAGTCTTAAGTCTTTACAGTCCCTGGAGACAGGCGGACCCCCAGCAGCCTCACTGGAGTCTCTTTTTTCCATACTCTCAGAGGATATTAAGAAAGGCTTTTCCGTCTCAGCCGCTAACCAGGCTGAGATAAGGAGTTCTTGTGAATCTCTGGAGAGGAAAGTGGATCTTTTAAACATCAGGACTGAGACTTTGGAGAAAACGGTTGGAGAGCTGAAAGATAACCTTGGGGTGGCTGAGGCAGAGATCCAGGTACTTAAACGGGAGGAGGTAGCTATTCGGGATCGAATGGAGATGTTAGAGAATAATTCTCGTAGAAATAATCTCCGCTTATTGAATATCCCGGAGGGGAATGAAGGGTCTGACCTCAAATCATACATTATTTCATTGCTGAAAGAAGTGCTACAGTTTGAGCAGTCAGAGGTAACCCTAGGTATGGAAATACAGAGGATCCACAGAGACCCGTTTCGTAAGAACCCCAATAGAGTTAAGCCAAGAAAGATCCTAGTTAATTTTCTTACCTACTCCTTAAAAGAAAAAATTCTCAATTTGGCCCTGAAAGCAAAAACATTAAGGTCTAGGGATTTTTCTTTTGAAATTCGTTCGGATCTGGCTAGAGCTACTCTCGAAAGACAGTGGGAACTAGGCAGGAGGATGGACGATTTTAGGAAGCTCGGCGCAGCTGTACAGCTAAAATTTCCAGCTTTCCTAAAGGTTATGCATAATAACACAATGCATAACATTAGATCAGTCCAGGAGGCGGACAAGCTTCTTAGTTCAATTAGCAAGGGGGGTCCTTAGGAAAGAGTTCCCTATGCTCGGGGGTAGCATGGTTTAGGTTAGCGCAGTAGGTTTGGTTTTGGCGTTTGCGCTTTTTTGTCTGTTTTTTTCTCCTTTTGAAAAGGCGAGTGGAGCAAATTAGGGGGGTCTTATCTATCAAATTAGATTTTTTTTTTTGGCACGGATGTAATTGGATGGCATATGTAACACATGAGATTGGGACGGGATGGGTTGGGTAGCTCCGGAGTGCTACACCTGGACAACAACTGTCCAGATTTATGGGGGAAGGGTTCTCCAGGGGGCTCAACTGTTTGGGTGGGGGTTGGGGAGCACTGGGGCAGTAAAAATAAAAAAATACCTCATTCGCTGCATATATACTAAGCTTAGTTCAAACAGTGGCGCTTCGTTTCTATGAGTTTAGGTGTTGTTTTTCTCTTGAATTTGGGCAGGGCGGGGGTGCAGATTGAAGTTATTATGAGTACACTTCAGATCTTATCCTGGAATGTCAATGGCCTGCGTGTAAAGAATAGAAGAGCTAGGATTTTGCAATATCTTAAAGATTGTGCAGCGCAGGTCATTGTCATCCAGGAGACACATCTTCTTAAGGAAGAGACCCAGGAAATTCTTAAAAATCAAAAATGGGTGGACTCCTATATCTGCACCAACCAGTCGGCAAACATCAGAGGGGTTTTGATTATTTTTAAAAAACAGGCTAATGCCCAGATAATACAACATAAGGAGGACCAAGGTGGCAGATGGGTGATATTGAAAGTGATCTTAAAGGGCATCCCTCTTACTTTGGTCGGCTACTATGGCCCGAATCAAGATGACCCTTTAACTCTTAAAACAATCTTCTCGCATCTTTTAGACTTTCCAGAACCAGTTATTATGGCCGGTGATTTTAATATTGTATTTGATCCTAAACTCGATAAGTCTACTAGCAGCAGAGCGGTTACCCCTTCTAGATCTAGGGCGTATCTTCAAAGCATGATGACTCAGTTGGGTTTATGTGATGTTTGGAGGGAGAGATCAGGCCAGCAAATGGGGGTATCATTTCGAAACCTCAAATATCGGCATAAGTCTAGAATTGACTATATTTTGGTTAGTTATGCCCTAAGGGGTAAGGTTAAGGACATTAGATATCTGTCCTCCCATTTGTCAGATCATTCAGGAATAGAGTTGGACCTTGAGTGGGCACAGGCCCAGCAGGCAAGAACTTGGTCTTTTGACCGAACGCTGCTTTTGGAGGAAGAGGAGATGTCTTTTTGGCTCAGGAAACCGAAATCTTCCTTAAGGTCAATTCAGGCACGGCAAGTGTCATGATGGTCTGGGACTCCCTTAAGGCTTTTTTGAGGGGTATTATTACTAGTAGGACGAGTTTTAGGCACAAAAAGTATAGGGAAGAGATTGCATTATTGGAGGCAGAAATGAAGGATGTGGAGATGGAATTGGACAGCGAGGTTGTTTCTGGTAGGACACCTATAGCTTTGAATAACTCAGAAAATTAAGAGAGCAGCTGGAGGGTATCCTCCAATCGAGGCTTAGGCTCAGATGGGTTGCAAGTAAGATCGCCCATTTTGAGTATGGGGAGGGGGCAGGAAAAATGTTGGCATGGAAGGCAAAAGCAGATAGACTCCGTAATCAGATTAGGGAAATTGAAGTAGGGAATGGAGCAGCGGTTCTGTCTTCAGATGAGGAAATAGGGGAGGCTTTTTTAAAGTATTTTCAGGATATATATCAGGAAGATCTGACAGAGGACAGGTCTAAAATTAAGGATTGGTTGGATCGGACTACCTTGGTTTCTATGACCTTCAAACAGCAGAAAGATTTGGAACAGGATATTACGCAAGAGGAAGTGAGGAATGCTATAGCTGCCGGCAAGAGAGGCAAAGCGGCGGAACCTGATGGGTTACCAGCTGAGATATATAGGTCCCTGGCCGATGCTTGTATTCCAATTTTGACGCAGCTATTTAATATGATATTAATAGAGGGTTTAAAGCCTCCTGAGTCTTGGAACGAAGCCACGGTCATGTTGATTCTGAAAGCTGGCAAGGATCCTGCTAGCTGTGGGTCGTATAGACCCATCTCGCTTTTGAATGCGGACTACAAAATCTTCGCCTCGATCCTGGCAGCTAGGCTGGGGTCGGTGGCTGGAGATATCCTTCATTTAGATCAGAAGGGGTTCGTTAAAGGCAGACAATTATCAGATCTGACATTTGATCTTATAGGAGCCATAGATATCGCCTCTGTTTACTCACTTCCTCTCGCTGCCTTGACTCTGGATGCCACCAAGGCCTTCGACAGGGTTAACTGGGTCTACCTGTCGGAGGTCTTGGGGAGATTTAATTTCGGGGAGAAGTTTCGTCATACTATCCAACTGTTATATCAGGCTCCGTCAGCTAGGCTGTTAGTTAACGGTAATTTGACGAAACCGTTTAGAATTTCTAGGGGCACTAGGCAGGGCTGCCCCCTTTCCCCTCTCCTTTTGATATGTATATTGAGCCTTTTGCACAGAGGCTTAGAGAAGATCCTGGTGTTGTGCCTTTTAGGTATGGAGAGTGGGAAAGGAAGGTGGCCCTGTATGCTGATGATATTTTGATCTTCTCAGCGAATCTAGAAACGACTCTCCCGGTTGTGATCGAATTGGCACAGGAGTTTGGACAGGTCTCAGGGTACGAGATCAATGCCGGGAAGACGGAGATTATGACATGGAATCTCGAGAGAAGTCAATATCAGGTTAGTTCTAGTATGCGATATTTGGGGGTCAGAATCGTCCAGGACGTAGCCAAAATAGCAGAGGTTAACTTAGAGAGAGTGTCAAGGGAATGTCAAAAACAAATGAAAGCTTGGGTTCACCTCCCTTTATCCATTCTTGGGAGGATTAACTTAGTGAAGATGGTGGTGTTGCCAAAGGTAACCTTTCTCTTTAACACTATCCCTCTTCACTTTGACAAACTTGTGATTGATAAATTACAGCAGGCTATAAATTCTTTTATCTGGTTATATAGAACTACCAGAATAGCCTGGAAAAAGTTGAGGCGCAGGAGGGAGAAAGGGGGCTTGCGCTTCCTGATCTACAGTATTATGCCTGGGCTTTCCAGTTTTCATATTCTCGGATGCTTTTAAAAATGCCTGTCAATACGGGGGCTGGAGCTATGTTTTTGGCTATGCTAAAGAGGGCTAATTTACCGGAGGAGGGATTTTTGTTTAAGTTTGGGGAACCAAAGTTTTTCAAAAAAGTTAAACTAAAAGTCCTCCAGGCATCGGTCAAATCATGGGCCAGAGTTAAGCGCTTGGTGGGTCTCGATTACTTCTCTAGCTTAGCGCCACTCTGGGACTCACCTGGTGCACCGGCTTGTCTTCAGGATAGGCTTGCTATACCACTCAGAGAAGCAGGCCTGAAAGTGTGGGGTGAGTTGGTGGAAGAGGGCATATTAATTTCATGGGAACATCTCAGAGATATAGTGGGAGCGGGCCTCTCAAGGTTCAAATATATCCAATTACAGAGCTGGGTCCAAGCACAGTTAAGCCAGAAAAAATCGATTGGATGGGGCAATAGCTTAGAACAACAGCTAGTGGACAGGCCGGCAGGGAGGAGGGAGGTATCCCTCTGGTATTGGGCGGTGGAGGAGGCCGTGGACGGTGAATTTAAACTCGCAGACGAACTATGGAGTGAGCATCTTCCAAATCAACAGTGTGATCAACTCTGGCAGAACTCATTTAAGACTCTTTTTAGCATAATAAAACCTGCTTGGCTGCGGAGAAACCATCTGTTCACTGTCCACAGGGCTTACTTTTCTCCCCTAAAGCTGTCCAAATTTTCAAACGGGTCCCAGGTCTGCTGTAGGAAGTGCGGTTTGTTGGAAGCATCGGATGTACATATGTTTAAAGATTGCCCGGCTATTGCTCTGTATTGGGAAGAAGTTCGGAGGTCAGTAGAGGGAATCTTGGGAGTCCCAATTAAATTAGATTTAGCCCTTATAATTTTTGGTCTCACTAATCAAGTAACCGGACCTGCAAAGTCTCTTTTATTTTATGCTATCCTCCTAGCTAGGAGGCAATTATGTAAGAGATGGATCGACCCTTCCCCTCCTCTGCATTCAGACTGGCTGACATCAATGATTGAGACCTCCAAGATGGATATGTCCAGAGGTTGTGGGGCAAAAAAGACCGCTTTTTGGGACTTGTTGTTGAAATGGGCTGAGGTCTGATTAAAAGTGTGGTCTACCAACAGTTACGAAACATCAGGTCCTATGATTATTATGTCTCCTTGGCACTCTTCGGACTGTGTTGGGCACCCCTTTTTCCAAATACACGCCAACAAACTGGTCCCCGGGCTCTTGTGGGCCTAGCTGAAGAGAAACCTCTCCCCCTTCTTATGGGGGGTAATAACATTTCTTTTCTCTGTCAATGTACCCATAGGCGGTAGGCACCGTGAGTTTCCAACATAACGCCTAGTCTCCTTGTCACGCTAAAAACAGGTACCGACAGTTTGATTTGTTACAGAGGTTAGAGGCGAATGAGGACAAAAAAAAATAAAAAAATAAAAAAAATTGTGAGACGTCAACTGCAGTAAAGGGTTTGTCCTGAGGAGCAATGATGGAAACCAGCCTCTTTTCTTCATGCCCGCTGCTTGTCAATTTTACACTGCCAAGAAAAACCCGCAGCTCAGTCACTGAGATCTCGGCCATTGGGGAGTACTGTCAGGATATTGTGTATTACTCACTTACCTTTACTCTCTGGTCCTGTATTACGCATTACTCAGAAGCTCCTGAACTTGCATGTCTTCAGGAGCAGAAGAGTCTGAAGGGCTTCACCGAGTATGGGCACTGTCTGGGCAGAAGTGTAAGGTCCTAGAGGGACAAGTTATGTTAAACACCTTTGTATAGGCAAGATGGTCTACAGTGTTCTTGGAATCACAGGACTTTCTTGAGATTTGCCAAATGTGGTAGCCTAGAGTAAAAGTACCTCGTGGTCCATAGCATACTTGATACATAGTTGCTGCAGCTGGGACTTGCTGTTGGAAGTTGAAATCCAATGACAGGCTATGCTGTGAAGATAACAAAAGACGTCAATGATATCAGTGAAGTATCCTCTTGAGTTTCATTTCAGTATAAAATTAAGTGAAGAGAGTGTCAGTTATATCATATATAAAATCAGCATTTAACTTCTGTCGTTATACTAAAAGTCTTCTCTTGTTTATAGCTATCAGGGTTACTGCAGTATAGATTCTCACTTGTCCTATTCCCCTCTCACCGGGTCTGCTGCTGACCAACACAATAAGAGTGTCAGGTTGGCTGTAGGTTTGGTGAAGGGTAGATGCTCCCATTGCACCTCTTGGATCTTCATTGCAAGGATTGTGCATTTTGACACCCAGAAAGGGAGCATTGGTTGAATATTTAAGAGTGTTTAAATGTTTAAAAGTAAAAGAACTCAATAATTAGAAAAGGACTTTGTATTAATCTTCATTACACGGAGATGTCATCATACAGCTCCACTTTTATAGTCACTATTTTGGCCGACTCCTTTGTTTACATTTTTATTTCATACTGTTTTTTTCTTTTAGGTTGTAAAGTATCATGTGCCCATGCTGGTGGTAATTTTTTGTTTATAATTAAAAAGAAAAAGTGTGACATTCCTCTGACACTAATGGAATGGGAGGAGCTGTCAGAACCCCATTCCGAGGGCCGCAGGGCAAGCAGAGGTTACTGGACCTAACCATGGGGTTGAGGATTTTTAACTCCTGATGTCCCTGGGCCCACCCTACTATGGATCCTGAGAAAGTGGGCCAAGTACCCCTTCAGCACTTGACTCTCAGTAGTAGTGTAGTTTGAGAGGTCTAAGGCTCTCTCGAATGGGACGGTAGGTGCAGGGAGTGAACACAGGCTCACAACTCAAAACTGGATTGAGCGATGTGTATAAATAAACTTAGTTGATCAGTTTAACAGTGTCCCTCCATACACTCAACCGAATGGATCTATCTGATCCTGGTGGCCCGGCCAATCTGCCCGAAGTCTGAGCTTGGCGAGATGCACCAATAGGTGTGGACCCCCTTTTTTTTATTAATGGGTGACCCCATTGTTACTTCACACACTAACAGACACCACACTCTATGAGACTGGCCCTTGTTCAAGAGAAGCCCCATATCGCCACCCCATACCCATATCACCCCTACCGCCACCTCATTATCTCCCCATGGACCCACTGGCATAATGAAACGAGGTACTGCAAAGTACACCGAGGGCATCCCCATAGACCCAGTCAGGAGCCCTGAGACCAGGTACCCTCTGCCCATGCACTTTGTCAGTGCAAGCCCCCTGGGGCTTGGGGGCCCTCCCACACTTTGAGGGTTGCGGGGGCTAATGTTACGCCACTGCATGGGACCCTGGGCAGCCACCTATCTCCCTCCAACCCTTCTCTTACCCATTTGCCACATTTCCCTTTATTTCTGTAAAGTATACTTGTGCATCCAAACTACCAGATGTAGCTAGCTGGTGGACCCCTTCCACTTCTATCCAGAGCACAATGTCACACCCTGCGTCTGTACCACTATGTATGCTGGTTCGATGACAATGTTCTTAGCATACTCTCTGTGATATTGACTGTTGTGCTGCATACTTTTAATGTTCAACAAAACCTTAATAAAACAGACCAAAAAAAAGAACACTCAGACTATCTTCTTTGATTTTAGCGGTGGCAGGTCTGCGAGGTTCGTGGAGAAAAGGCTGTATTTGACACAAATGTTTAAGATAACACACAAGCTCACATGTGCATCTCTGTAATGAAGAATACTCTTAGGGTTTTATATGTATTAGTAGGTGAAATAGTTGCTTGCCCTTCATGTATCTTTTTTCGTAGTAAGGCTTCTATTTCTACCTGGTCAGTATGGATCCTACTAGCGTAAATGTAGTCTTTACTGTTGAAGCTCTGTCAGTTACTATTGAAAAACTTTTGTACTGTATGGAAGATATGATGGATTCAATGAAGATTGAAAACAGGACAGTCAGAGATTTTAAATTGCACCTGGGTTTAATCTGCACAGTTAGGCAAAGAAACTATTTAACTCTAAAGTAGCTGAAATAGAGGTTACCTATAGAAGTTGAAATGTGCGTGGCAGGTATAAAGCCTCTGAAGAATCCATGAGCAGACCAGGGAGAGACAGTACTGTAATGTCCTCCCCAGCCCGGGTATATATAAATGATCATGCCACACACAGAGCTCGGTATTACACGTCTTTATTCTTCAGAGTGTAGCCGTTAACTGCCTGTACTACGTCATGAATTTTCTTAACCACACCCAATCACTTAGGTCACTATTATAAGGAGTCCGTCAGGGACCAGAAGGGTCCCGCTATTTCTAACATAGACAACACTGCATCCCCGTCTTGTTAAATAAAAATTCCACAAAAAAAGACTTTCACTCCTTTCAGTTGTGTAATCATGTCAGTGATATGCAGACCTGGCTATCGTTCTCTTTCAATTGCCTAGTTGGCTTGGCACATATCAACGCAGATACGAACGGCTCCACCACTATACTTCTTAGGCACTACCACTATGGGTGACACCCATGGTGTCGTACCAGTGGATCGCTCAATCATGTCTTTCTTTAATAGTGTCTCACGTTCTTTCTCAACAGCCTCTTGGAAATGAAATGCAATTCGATGATGCTGTTGAGCAACAGGATGAATGTCCTCATTTTGGTGCAGTTGCACTTTCATTGTCTTTAGTCTTCCTAGTCAATGAAACAAGGATGGAAACTGATTCACCATCTCATGATAACGATTGACATTGTAGTTTACAGAAATCAGTCCCATGTC
The DNA here is from genome assembly GCA_963921515.1 of Calotriton arnoldi. Lineage (NCBI taxonomy): Eukaryota > Metazoa > Chordata > Amphibia > Caudata > Salamandridae > Calotriton > Calotriton arnoldi. The sequence continues at coordinate 94,279 of CAWUFW010003901.1, forward strand.
AGCAGCAGTGCTGAAACTGAGTAAACAAGCACTAGATGAAGTGCCTGGCAGGACATGAATTGGTGCTTGGACTTTCGTCTTTTTATGCTCCACAGTTGCTAGAAATGAACCTGGACTTTGCAGTGGCGTTGAAGCAGCCCACGTATACACTTTGGTTTTCGACGGGGTTAAATGGGGCACTGGAGACAGTTCATTGTACTTTTCCACTGGCATGTTTATCTTCACGCTACTGTATAGGATAAAAGGTGTGGAGAACCCATTCACCTTCAGTTTGATTTTGAGACAGCGTCCAAATGAATTTCGCACTTTCACTTGTTGATCTCGCTTCGACTGACATTCTTCCTTTCAAGAAGCTAATCCTACTTGCGCACGTTGGCCAGCGGTCGACATTGACATCACACACCCATCTTCCTCACTGTTGCTTGACAATGATGGTGACAAACTTTTAGATGAGGAATTTGATGACAGTCAACGTCGTTCATTTACTACTTGCCGCAACTGATGTGCCACTTGGCCTTGTGGGTGTGGTTCGAATATCTATGGAAATTTCTGGCATCCATATTGGTTTTTGACGTGACGCACTTGATCTTTCCTTCACTTTGTAAACCATTGCAAAATGGTTCTCTTTCCCTCAGCCTTTGCATATCTGTCCAATAGTAACACAATTATCTTCATGTGGAAAGGTAAATCCACATCAGAAACACAACTTCTTTCTCTTAGAAGACCTTTCTTTGCGGCCATCTACCTTATGTTTCGGCTTACTATTCACACTCAGCACTGATTTATTTTGGGGCGTTTCGGCCTCCATATTAGCGGCTTGTCTCTTAGCTCTTTCTTCCGCTCTAGCAGCCCTGAGTACCCGCTCCAAGCTGGGTGTCCCTTTCAGAATTCGTTGTCTGAAGGAATCGGAGAGACAACCATCTATTACTCGGAGACGCATGACCTCGTCATCGTTGCACTCATTGAACTTGAAATGCTTGATGAGCGAATCAAGCCTTTCTACAAACTCCATCCATCGTTTCACCAGTTTTCTGCCTTTCTTGACTGAAAATGTACCTTTCATAGTTGACATTCGGCATTGAATTGTGCTTGGTGCTTAACGCCTCTTTGATTTGACTGTGCGTTACTTCATACCGTGTGGTATTTTCTTTATCACTTCTTTTACTCCTTCACCCGCCAAATTCTTTATATATTTAATGATCTTTTTTGTCATTTGCTTCTTCCAGCACATCAATGAAATCATCAAAGGATTTGTTCCAGGCAGTCCATTGGTCACCAATATTCTGCGTGTTGGCGATATCGAAGTGAGGCGGTGGTTTACAGAATGCAATTGCGCTTTATTATGTGCTCTTTTCAGCAGCCACTGAAAAGCTTCACTATTGCGACTGCTGCCAACCACCATTTAGTGCGCCCAACGTGATTCACCAGCTTCGTAAGCACAAACCCCGTACTTCTGCTTGGGTTGTGGTGCCTAGTGCTGAGGTCAGATGGCTCTCTTTACTCCCATTCAGGTAAGCGTAATCGTATTCTCTATACCTCTGGTTATCACTGCCTCTAACGTTTCTCTGCGTTTATCTACTTCTGCTCACAGCGTTCCCTTGCACCTGGCTGTCACTGCTCGTTGCACTTTCCGTACCTGGTTGTCACTGCCTTTAGTGTTTCTTTGTGTCAGAAGGTTTCCCCTTTAGCACTTCCTTGCACTTGGCAATCACTGCCTTAGGCGTTTCTCTGTAACTGGCTGTCACTGACTTTAGCTTTGTCATGCTGTATGAATGACAGCTCTGTGTTAGGCTGTGGCACAGTATCTCTTGTCTCGACTTTACCAGCACATTTCAAGCCGACGACAACAAAACTTTCTGTAAGGCCTTTACTTTCTTCACAGGCCATGCACTGGCTGGAGTGGTGCTTTGACTCCACGTACGCCAACTGTAAATTTTTCATTTCGACTAAGGTACACGTGGCCGGCACAAGCAGTTCTGCTGGACCACGGCAAAATCTCCAGGAAAGCACTCTCAGGTCTTCAGGTTCCGGGGTTCACGTAATTCCCTCCTCGTTGCCAGTTGGAGCGTCCTCTCCAACTCAGGTACATATAAATGACCATGCCACACATGGAGCTTGGTATTACACGTCTTTATTCTTCAGAGTGTAATCGTTAACTGCCCCTACTATGTTATGAATTTTCCTAGACACACCCAATTATTTACATCACTGTTCTAAAGAGCTCATCAGGGACCAGAGGAGTCCCGCTACCTCTAGTATACACGACACTACAAGTACGAAGACTGCCTGACTTTCAGCAAGGAGCTAACCCCAGTCAGTCACCTTTTTCAACAACCCCACCACCTTCCTAATCCTTGACAGAACCAAAAAATGGTGTCCAATACTGAAAGCGACAGATACATCAAGTAATATCAAAAAGGCCAGCTCCTTATTCTCTAAGAAGTCCATAGTCATGGACAGGAACTTCCAGAATGGCTGTTTACATCTCTTTACTGGTGTGGGAACCCAACTGCCAGATGCCCATATTTTAGGTCTGTCGCTATACCGTGGCCACCATTTCCGAGAAAGGGGGCGATGGAGCATAAGAATGTTTTTTTAAATAATGGTTTAACCCACGAGAGTTTGTGAGCCAGGAATATGACCCATATGGTACAAGTTATTAATGATATTTGTTATTACAGAGGAAGCTTATTTTAGCTCTTATTAATGACAGGATTAGGCAAGGATTCGCAGTACAATTAAATAAAGTGAAATTAGCAGTCAGAAATTGCTCTTTCACCAGAGATGATTCGTGTAACTTGAATAACGGCCGAGCATGAGAACCACCACCAACAGTGACCTCCTTGCTAAAAACATGGGAGCAGAAGGCAAGCTTTTACCTCGGTGTCTGTTGTTGGCATTTAAAGTTTCTCAATTTGAAACACAATAAAATACTGCTTACCACTATCAAAAACTTCATGACCTGAACAAAAAAAAAAGCATTGGAAATGGTCAGCCCTCCAATATCCTACACCGCTAGGTAGAGGGGAAAGGCATAGGCTTGGGTGGATGGTAGTCTTGTATGATATCACTAATTGTACCATCTCACAAACAACAGGGTAATAATACACAGTATGGTCCTAACCAAACTAATCATCTGTTGAAGTGTGAAACCCAAAATCCAGCCAATTTCAGAAATACCAGGCAATACTTAACAAGCCCCTCTGCAATCATTTGTATCCTTTCCCATTATCCTCCATCATCTCCTCCACAAAACAATTTACTGCTTCTAGAGGCATTTACTTGCAAAAGGGGGCAGTACAGAACTGTAACTTGGGCACCTATTTTCACAGCTCCTGCATTTGCTTTCTCCTACCAAGCATTTCTGGGCTGGCTCAAACCTGGGAACATGAGAATTCTGTGGCCCTGGTGAATACCTTTTTTGTTATGACTGCTCTAAACACCGCCTTATGTGTGTCTTCATTTTGAAGCACTGATAGACCTTGTCCCCACACCCTAGATTCCTTGAATTCCTTCTCGACAATCTTACCCGTTTGTAGTCTGCAAAATCAATTATATCGTTTTAGCTCAGCTCAGATAGTACATTTGTGGCAGAATCACTGTTTATGGTGCATTTTTAATTTGATGACATATCAAACGCAGGACAATATGGAAAGTATCAAAATTATATGTTTTCTCATTTTAAATAATCTAAGGCAGTTCTTCTGAACTTGTGGTTTTAGGACCCCTGGGGGTCCAGGAGGCCGAATTAGGGGGTCTGCAACTGTTTACAAAAATTAAATAACATTAAAGTTAATAAACTTTGAAACGTTTTCCATATTTGATTGTGAATTACTGAAAATATTTCAATATTTGAGGATTTGTTTAGTGTTCAATTGTTTTTGTACTTTGTTTGTGTTTGAGTATTGTTTGCAGTTCAAATCATAGAAATTGCTTAGGCTGAGGTTCCCTGGCTTCCAATAATGTCTCAGTGGGGGTCCTCAGATTCCAGTAATGATTTAGTGAGGATCCACAGAAGTCAAAAGATAAAGAACCGCTGATCTAAGGAATCTTGCCCTAGCAGGCTAGTCAGTAGAACATTCTAAATATGACATTTTTTCAGATTTTAAATAGTTTTATTCCATGGTAATTTCCTTCAGTCACCCTCACGCAGCAACAAATCCCTGCCTAGGTTTGGTCCCCAACTTTGTCATTCGGGGTCTCTTGAGCATGGTGATACCAGCCAAGTATGGGTTTTGTGTAGGTTTATGGTGATGCTAGGCAATAAATTGGGTGGAGTGCATTTTTGAATTTTGCAGATCAGCTGTGCACAAAATGCTGTTGTGGGCATTGATATCACTCAAGGTCTTTATTGCAGGTATATGAAACTCATATATTTGTAACATTCGTACATTCTAATGTTTCTGTTTCGAATTACCAGACCTCCCTCACCCTGACTGAGTGGACGGGAGCCAGGTATTGTGCTCAACATGACATTTGTCCCAAATTTTTTTTATAACTTTTTATTGCAAAAAGAAATAATTATAATACAGCAATGACTGTAGACATATATCTTGCATCAATAAACATGTTCATTGCAGCTCTTCCATCATTGCGCCCAGCGACCCCATACGAAGCTGCCCCTCAGCCAGAATTTCCAAATTTTACCGGTCACTCCAAAACCATTGCATCAGTCCCTCCAATAGGTGTGCACAACATTCCCCTATTTTCAACCCATCTCGTCCATATCTTTGTCCATTTATGGGGACAACCTCTACCCTTGTAGACCTCTCTTTCTGCCTGCATGCACCAGTCCGGGTTTGCCTTCCATTGCCTTAACATCGGAGCGGATGGTGCTCTCCAGATTTTAACTATATTTCGCTTGGCCACCATAAAACCGAGCGTGAACCAGAGCTGGTCTGTATTAGTCAGGTCTGTCGCCTCCCACATATTCAGAAGGCACCATTTTGCAGAGGTAGTCATATTCCCCTTGTATAGTGCCCTGATACAGGATACTACTGCAGCCCAAAATATCTGAAATGCCGTATAGTACCAAATCATGTGGAAGAACGTACCCTCAGAGCCACATCCCCTGGGACACAGTGTTGACCCAATTCTACCCATCCTGACCAGTGCGGTACATGCGTAATAGATCCTATGAAGAATCTTAAGTTGCACTAATCGAAAATGAGAACTGATAGCTACTTCTCTGGGGGATGCCGGACATTTGTCAGATTTTAAATATTTTTATCCAAAACATGGCAGTTCTCTTCATTCTTCCTGGTGCAGGAACATATGCCTGCCAAGACATGACCTCCAAGTTTGTTCCTTTGTGTCATCTAAGTGTGGGGGTACTGACATGCATTGGGTTTCTGTGGGTCTAGGATGCGCACAGTCAATGCTTATTTGTAAATAAAAAAGTGTTGGCGCCCGAAGCTCTGTTCACATGTCTGCGGCTGGTGCAATTAAATGTCAGCAGCTTTAAATCACTATCAAACACTCCCTGTGCCTTTATTGGACTCTTACACATTCCTGCTTTTTCCCTTTGTGATGTTCTTTACATCTTTGTCTGCCTCCATCTTCCCAAACTGTGTCGTTTTTTTTTACTCTTGGGGAATATCTGGAGCGGAAAAATAAGTGACGGTCCCCAAAAAAGGGAGTTCTGAGTGCTGGGTGTTTGTGGAGGGAGTGTACTATTGTATTCCTAGTGTTCTCCCACATCTAACACTAAAATCCAATCTGGGTCATCCACTGTACCCACAATAAACTTAGATTAACCCTTTCGGTGCGCACGACAGCCGGGAGCCGTCGTGCGCAACGGTGCTCGTGTGCGCAGGATGGCTCCCGGCCGTCCTGGCACATGGCACCAGAAATCCCTCTGGTGCAGGCACCAGAGGGATTTCTTTTTCTTCCCCAAAGCCTCGGGAGCTGGGGAAGAGCTTCCCCAGCTCCCGAGGCCCCCCGTGGTTTCTATGAAATGACCATCAGCACGCACGTCGCGCTGACGTCATTTCATAGAAACCAAAACTGAAATGAGCCTTTAGGCCCCTGAGCACGTAGAAAGATGGGAGAGGTATGGGAGAGGTATCATTGGAAAGGGGAGAAAGGGGCAAAGCCAGGGATTTTTTTGGGGGCAATTTCAATGAGGGTGGGGGCTGCCCAAAACGGGCATGCCAATGCCCCCACCACCGCAGTAGCCCCCAATCTGCCCCCCGGGGGGGTAGAAAGCCCACTAGACACCAGAGATTGTTTTTGTGGTAATTTTAATTGGGTGGAGGCTGCCCAAAATGGGCAAGCCAATGCCCCCACCCCCTGCCACAATTACAGCCTTTCTGCCCCCCCTGGGGGGCAGATGGGGGCAGTAGCCCCCAATCTTCCCCCCCGGGGGGGGCAGAAAGCTCCCTAGATGCCAGGGTTTTTTTTTTGGTGCTATTCTAATTAGGGTGGGGGCTGCCCAAAACGGGCATGCCAATGCCCCCACCCCGCCACAATTGCAGCCTTTCTGCCCCCCCTGGGAGGCAGATGGGGCAGTAGCCCCTAATCTGCCCCCCCAGGGGGGCAAAAAGCCCACTAGAAGCCAGGGATTTTTTGGGGGCAATTTTAATTAGGGTGGGGGCTGCCCAAAACGGGCATGCCAATGCCCCCACCAAAATTACAGCCTTTCGGCCCCCCCCCTGGTGGGCATATGGGGGCGGTAGCCCCCAATCTGCTCCCCCCGGGGAGGCAAAAAGCCCACTAGACGCCAGCGATTTTTTTTGCCAATTTGAATCAGGGGTGTGGGCTGCCCAAAACGGACATGCCAATGCCCCCATCCGCAAAAATTCCAGTCTTTCTGCCCCCCCTGGGGGGCATATGGGGGCAGTAGCCCCCAATCTGACCCCCCACGGGGCAGAAAGCCCACTAGAAACCAGGGATCTTTTTTTGTATTCATGTAGGGGTGGGGGCTGCCCAAAATGGGCATGACAATACCCCCACCCCCGAGAAATTCCAGTCTTTCTGCCCCCTTGGGGGTGCAGATGGGACAGTGGCCCCTGATCTGCCCACAGGGGGGGGCAGAAAGCCCACTAGGCGCCAGCGATTACGCTGGCTTTTTTATGTGTGGGGGAGGGGGCTGCCCAGAATGGGCATAACAATGCCCCCACCCCCCAAAAAATAGCCACAGTCTTTCTGCCCCCCTTGGGGACATATCGGGGCAAACCCCCTCCCCCCCCAATTCCCCCCAGGGCAGCAGAAAGCCCACTAGGCACAGACTTTTTTTTAGCAATGTGCCTACCTGTGGATTTTGGGCCCTAGCGCAGCTGACACATAGGGAAACCTAACAAACCTGTACATTTTTGAAAACTAGACACCAAGGGGAATCCAGGATGGAGAGACTCACCAGGTTCTGTTACCCAGAATCCCTTGCAAACCTCAAAATTTGTCCAAATAAACACATTTTCCTCACATTTCTGTGGTGGAAAGTTCTGGAATCTGCGTGGATCCACAAAATTCCACCCACCCCGCATTCCCCAAAGTCTTCCAAGAAAAATGGTACCTCACTTGTGTGGGTAGGCCTAGTGCCCGTGACAGGAAACGGCCCAAAACGCAACGTAGACACACCACATTTTTACAGTGAAAACTGACCCTTTTTTGGGAAAGTGCCTAGCTGTAGATTTTGAACCCTAGCTCTGCCGGCACCTAGGGAAACCTAGCAAACCTATACATTTTTGAAAACTAGACACCCAGGGGAATCCAGGATGGGGTGACTTGTCTGGCTCTCACCAGGTTCTGTTACCCAGAATACCTTGCAAACCTCAATATTTGTCCAAAAAACATATTTTCCTCACATTTATGTGGTGGAAAGTTCTGGAATCTGCGTGGATCCACAAAATTCCACCCACCCCGCATTTCCCAAAGTCTTCTGAGAAAAATGGTACCTCACTTGTGTGGGTAGGCCTAGTCCCCGCGACAGGAAACGGCCCAAAACGCAACGTGGACACACCACATTTTCACCGTGAAAACGGACCCTTTTTTTGCAAAGTGCCTAGCTGTAGATTTTGAACCCTAGCTCTGCCGGCACCTAGAGAAACCTAGCAAACCTATAAATTTTTGAAAACTAGACACCCAGGAGAATCCAGGATGGGGTGACTTGTCTGGCTCTCACCAGGTTCTGTTACCCAGAATCCCTTGCAAACCTCAAAATTTGTCAAAATAAACACATTTTCCTCACATTTCTGTGGTGGAAAGTTCTGGAATCTGTGTGGATCCACAAAATTCCACCCAACCTGCATTCCCCAAAGTCTTCCGAGAAAAATGGTACCTCACTTGTGTGGGTGGGTCAAGTACCCGTGACAGGCAAGGGCCCAAAACCTATTGAGGCGACTTCAAAATTACCTATCACAAAACAACCTGATTTTGCAAGGGGGGTCCCATGAGTTTTTGGCCCCGGGCTCGGCGGCCACATAGGGAAACCTACCAAGCTCACACATTTCTGAAAACTAGACACCCGGGGAGTCCAGTAAGGTATGGCTTGCGTGGGTCCCCCAACATTTCCCTACCCAGAATCCCCTGCAAACCTCAACTTTTGTTGAAAAAATCTATTTTTTCTCACATTTCTGTATGGGAAAGTTGTAGGATCACCGGGCTGACACAAATTTCCTACCACCCAGCGTTCCCCCAGGTCTCCCGATAAAAATGGTACCTCACTTGTGTGGGTAGGCATAGTGGCTGCAACAGGAAATGGCCCAAATCGTACTTTGGAGACTTCAAAATTACCTATAACAAAACTACCTGGTTTTGGGAGGGGCACCTGGGGTTTTGGCCCCGGGCTCGCCGCCATCTAGGGAAACCTACCAAACCACACATTTCTGAAAACTAGACACCCTGGGGAGTCCAATGAGGTATGGCTTGCGTGGGTCCCCCAACGTTTCCCTACCCAGAATCCCCTGCAAACCTCAAATTTAGCTGAAAAGAACACATTTTCCACATATTTTTGTGTGGAATAACCGTGGCGGCACAAATGTCCTACCCCACAGCGTTCTCCTTAGTGTCCCGAGTAAAATGATAACTCACTTGTGTGGGTGTCCAATGCAGAATTGGCTAAAAACGTATTTTTAAAAAAATGTAGCGCTTAGAATTCTTGGTGCTATACCCTTATTCCTTATGTTTTGGGCTCTTCCCAGCCAGTCACAGGCCCTTGCCCCACCCACACAAGTGAGGTATCATTTTACTCGGGAGACTGAGGGGAACGCTGTGGGGTAGGACATTTGTGCCGGCACGGTGATTCCACCCAAAAATATGTGGAAAATGTGTTTGTTTCAGCTAAATTTGAGGTTTGCTAGGCATTCTGGGTAGGAAAATGTTGGGGGATCCAGCGAGGTATGGCTTGCGTGGATCCCCCAATGTTTTCCTGCCCAGAATGCCCTGCAAACCTCAAATTTAGCTGAAAAAATCACTTTTTTCTCAAATTTCTGTGTGGGAAAGTTCTGGAATCCACGTGGATCCACAAATTTACTACCACCCAGCGTTCCCCCAGGTCTCCCGATAAAAATGATACCTCACTCGCGTGGGTGGGTCAAGTACCCGCGACAGGCAAGGGCCCAAAACGTATTGAGGAGACATCAAAATGACCTATCACAAAAGAACCTGGTTTTGCAAGAGGGGTCACCTGGGTTTTTGGCCCCGAGCTCGGCGGCCATCTTGGAAAACTACCAAACCCACACATTTCTGAAAACTAGACACCCGGGGGAGTCCTGCGAGGTATGGCTTGCGTGGATCCCCCAACGTTTTCCTACCTAGAATGCTCTGCAAACCTCAAATTTAGCTGAAAAAAACACATTTTCCACATATTTTTGGGTGGAATCACCGCGCCGGCACAATTGTCCTACCCCAGAGCGTTCCCCTCAGTCTCCTGAGTAAAATGATACCTCACTTGTGTGGGTGGGGGAAGAGCCTGTGACTGGGAAGAGCCCAAAACATAGGGAATAAGGGTATAGCACCGAAAATTCTAAGCGCTACATTTTTTTTAAAAATACGTTTTTAGCCAATTCTTCATTGGACACCCACACAAGTGAGGTATCATTTTACTCGGGACACTAAGGAGAACGCTGTGGGGTAGGACATTTGTGCCGGCACGGTGATTCCACACAAAAATATGTGGAAAATGTGGTTTTTTCCAGCTAAATTTGAGGTTTGCATGGCATTCTGCGTAGGAAAACGTTTGGGGATCCACGCAAGCCATACCTCATTGGACTCCCCTGGGTGTCTAGTTTTCAGAAATGTTTGGGTTTGGTAGTTTCCCAAGATGGCCGCCGAACCAGGGGCCAAAACCCCAGGTGCCCCCCCCCATAACCAGGTAGTTTTGTTATAGGTAATTTTGAAGTCTCCACAGTATGATTTGGGCCATTTCCTGTTACCGCCACTATGCCTACCCACACAAGTGAGGTACCATTTTTATCGGGAGACCTGGGGGAACGCTGGGTGGGAGGAAATTTGTGGATCCACGCAGATTCCAGAACTTTTCCACACAGAAATTTGAGAAAAAAGTTATTTTTTTCAGCTAAATTTGAGGTTTGCAGGGGATTCTGGGTAGGAGAATGTTGGGGGACCCATGCAAGCCATACCTCGCTGGACTCCCCCGGGTGCCTAGTTTCCAGAAATGTGTGGGTTTGGTAGGTTTCGCTAGATGGCCGCCGAGCCCTGGGCCAAAAACTCATGGGACCCCCCTTGCAAAACCAGGTTGGTTTGTGATAGGTAATTTTGATATTGCCTCAATAGGTTTTGGGCCCCTGCCTGTCGCGGGTCCTTGACCCACCCACGCGAGTGAGGTTCCGTTTTAATCGGGAGACCTGAGGGAATGCTGGGTGGGAGGAAATTTGTGGATCAACGCAGATTCCAGAACTTTCCCACACAGAAATTTGAGAAAAAAGTTATTTTTTTCAGCTAAATTTGAGGTTTGCAGGGGATTCTTGTTGGGAGAATGTTGGGGGACCCACGCTAGCCATACCTCGCTGGACTCCCCCGGGGGTCTAGTTTTCAGAAATGTGTGGGTTTGATAGGTTTCCCTAGATGGCCGCCGAGCCCCGGGCCAAAAACAAATGGGATCCCCCTTGCAAAACCAGGTTGGTTTGCGATATGTAATTTTGATGTCGCCTCAATAGGTTTTGGGCCCTTGCCTGTCGCGGGTACTTGACCCACCCACGCAAGTAAGGTACCATTTTTCTAGAAAGACTTTGGGGAACACGGGGTGGGTGGAATTTTGTGGATCCACGCAGATTCCAGAACTTTCCACCACAGAAATGTGAGGAAAATGTGTTTTTTTGGACAAATTTTTAGGTTTGCAAGGGATTCTGGGTAACAGAACCTGGTGAGAGCCAGTCAAGTCACCCCATCCTGGATTCCCCTGGGTGTCTAGTTTTCAAAAATTTATCGGTTTGCTAGGTTTCCCTGGGTGCCGGCAGAGCTAGGGTTCGAAAACTACAGCTAGGCACTTTGCAAAAAAAGGGACCATTTTCACTGTGAAAATGTGGTGTGTCCACGTTGCGTTTTGGGCCGTTTCCTGTCGCGGACACTAGGCCTACCCACACAAGTGAGGTACCATTTTTCTCGGAAGACTTTGGGGAACGCGGGGTGGGTGGAATTTTGTGGATCCACGCAGATTCCAGAACTTTCCACCAGAGAAATGTGAGGAAAAAGTGTTTTTTTTTTACAAATGTTTAGGTTTCCAAGGGAATCTGGGTAACAGAACCTGGTGAGAGCCAGTCAAGTCACCCCATCCTGGATTTCCCTGGGTGTCTAGTTTTCAAACATGTATAGGTTTGCTAGGTTTCCCTTGGTGCCGGCAGAGCTAGGGTTCAAAAACTACAGCTAGGCACTTTGCAAAAAAAGGGTCATTTTTTACTGTGAAAATGTGGTGTGTCCACATTGTGTTTTGGGCCGTTTCCTGTTGTGGGCACTAGGCCTACCCACACAAGTGAGGTACCATTTTTCTCAGAAGACTTCGGGGAACGCGGGGTGGGTGGAATTTTGTGGATCTACGCAGATTCCAGAACTTTCCACTGGAGAAATGTGAGGGAAAAGTTTTTTTTTTTTACAAATGTTTAGGTTTGCAAGGGATTCTGGGTAACAGAACCTGGTGAGAGCCAGTCAAGTCACCCCATCCTGGATTCCCCTGGGTGTCTAGTTTTCAAAAATGTATAGGTTTGCTAGGTTTCCCTAGGTGCGGACAGAGCTAGGGTTCAAAAACTACAGTTAGGCACTTTGCAAAAAAAGGGTCATTTTTCATTGTGAAAATGTGGTGTGTCCACGTTGCGTTTTGAGCCGTTTCCTGTCGTGGGCACTAGGCCTACCCACACAAGTGAGGTACCATTTTTATCAGGAGACTTAGGGTAACACAGAATTGTAGAGCAACTGTTATTACCTATTGACTTTCGATGCATTTCTGCCTTCCAATTGAAAGACAATGTGTAAAAAAGAAGTCATTTTGAAAAATGACCTATAATTCTCATGCTAGTATGGGTACTCCCAATTTTGGAAATGTGCAAATATCTACTGTTTCTAAACTCTATATTTTGTTCCCATTTCAGAAATACATAGGTGTCTTTCATACCGATTTTTCCATGTATACATTTTCCCAAAATAATTGCTATATACCCGGTACATAATAAAAAACCATTGCAAGACGCTGCTCAGTTATTGGCTCTGGGTTCGTCGGGTTCTTGGTGAACCTACAAGTCCTATATATCCCCACAACCAGAAAGGTCCAGCACATGTAACGGTATATTGCTTTCAAACAGCTGTCATAATTAGAGGAAGTTACAGGTGAAAACGTTGACACAAATGGCTGTTTTGTTCAACTAATTTTCAATTTTTCCTATATTTAACTGTTAGTTTCTATAAAGAAACCTTGAAGGATCTACACAAATTACCCCTTGCTGAATTCTGAATTTTGTCTACTTTTCTAAAATGTATAGTTTTCATGGATCCATTATTGCTTTCATACCCATTTCTACCATTAACTGGAAGTTGTTTGAAAGCACAAAAAATAGCAAAAATAGGCTATGTCCCAGAAAAATGCCAAAACTGTGAAAATTTTTTGGGTTCTCTGACAAAAGTCTGCTTGTCCCTGAAAGCAGGGAAGATGGTGATTTCAGCACCACAACCCCTTTTTTGATACCATTTGCAGGGAAAAACCAGACGCTTTCATCTGTAGCCCTTTTTTCCCAATTCCCCCCCCCCCAAAAAATGTAGCTGTATTTTGGCTAATTTCTGGGTCCCCTCCAGGCCAATCCACAAACCCTGGGTACCTTTAGAATCCCCATGATGTTGGAAAAAAAGGACGCAAATTTGGCGTGGATACCTTATGTGGTCAAAAAGTTACAGGGGCCTAAGCGCGAACTATCCCAAATAGCCAAAGAAAGGCTTAGCACGGGGGGGGGGAAAGGCCTAGCAGCGAAGGGGTTAAGGGTGGGCGGAGCTCGCATAGTGGTGCTCTGCCGGAGCAGCGGAAGTGGAGCCAGGTCTTGTAGCAGGACAGCAGGACACCGATTTGGGTGGCAGGTAAGTCTCCCTGCACCGGTGAACTCTGCTCTGCTGCGTAGGCGGAGTTTATGCTGAACTTGGCCCTCAAGCAGAGTGCAGAGTAGCACAAACTCCGTAAACTTCGCCCACGGAGCAGAGTTTACCGCCCAGAGATAACTTAGATACAGAAGTCTGATAGAACAAAGCAGGGTTTTCCAGCAGCAATAACTAGACAGTGGTTATACAAGAACTGTTAGGCGACCTGTTAACCTGCCTTTCAAGTGCACCCTCGAGTGTTCCATGTCACATGTGGACCTCTCCAGCAGGATTTGACACTCAAGCAGGTTTTGACACTGTATTGTAAAAATGAGGTCACTGTGATTGGACCCTGCCTGGTTAGGGGGACAAAGGAAGGGCCCAATGAGCCCTACCCTGGTGTCCGTTAAGATTTACCTGTGACAGGGTGAGGCCTCTTTGAAGGTAATTAAGTTCCTTGACACAGCCCACTGGCCATCATGTCAAGGGAACAACAAAACCTCCCCACACCCAGGCTTTTGCTGCTTGCTGTGGGAGCAATTTTCACACCTCTGCAAATGCTAATTACTGTCTCGCAGAAGTGGGAAAACAAATGCAAATGGGCATCCAGAGGCTTTAAGCAAAGAAAAGATAACTTTCTAAAAGTACACTTTCCTTAATATTCATAAAAAATCTGACTTTGCCATTGAGTCGGATTTTTAATAACTATTAAAAATTGTTGTTTGATTATATATCTAGTTCTTTCTAACTGAAATTAGCATTATTAAATGTAATGATGTAACATTGTATTTTCCTTAGGGACAGCCAGACTTGCAACAATGAAAATAGCTTTTGGGGTTTTTTCATTGTAAGGACATGTTTAACAAATGCCTACATCTCCTACTTTTAAATACCATGTACCCTGCCTTATGGATAATTAGGCTTACATAGGGATGACTTACAAATAATTAAAAGAATTGTCTTGATCCATCAAAAGGTGTTATTTTGACAGGTTGTATTAGTTCAAATTTGCAACAGCCAGGCAACAAATGGTAAGCCTGCAATATGTTTGCACTGTCACTGTAAAAATAGCTCAATGTGTCCTACAGTCCACTAGTGATATTTAACTTACAGGCCCTGGGTACCCTATGTACCATATACTAGAGACTAACAGGTAAATTAAACTTGCCAATCTGGGGTATGCCAATTTTACCCTGTTTAAAGGGACAACACAGGCACTTTATCACTGGTTAGCAGTGGTAAAGTGCATAAAGTTCCATAGCCAGCAAAAATATAATATAAGGTCCAGCAAAAGGTGAAAAATCGGGAGTGACTCTGTAGAAAGAGCAAAGTTCCTACACACACTATATAAAAACTGCAATAAATAAATAAAAAATATATGTCTGCTACCTGTGCTTCATACCGAGAAGAGTCACAGGTCTTGCTTAATAATATGAGCCAGATTGTTGAGTGGTCACTTGCCATAGGGACATTCCAAATGAGAGACAGACTTAGCCGCCAGGATGAGTCTTTCACCAATACATGGTCTCCTATGCTACCCAGTCTCCTCTGGTAAAATATGACAGGCTAGTATTGTGAGGTCTAATCCATATCCTTTTCCTGTATTGGATTGAGGGATTGCACTGTTATCAGGAGGGGATGGTTGCCATGACTGGTGATGAGGAATTACATCGGCTGCTACCCCTACTTAGGCACATCTAGTTTGGAGGAAAACTAATGGTGGCATGGAGGGTTTGCTGGTACTGTCTTATAAAAACATAGATAACCCACTCCACATTTTATCCAGCGCCATGATCAATGCGGATTGGCTGTGCAACAGTTCTCATAAACTGTACTGCTTCCCCTTTGGCCTGTGGCCATTGCTGTGTAATTGTTTAATATAATTTAAAATCAAATAGTCTGTGAAGCTTTGTCCGAGCAACAGGGGTCTATTATCTGGCTGAACTTCTCAGATGGCCATTAATTTTCCAAGTTTGAGAATCAACTCTGCCGCCAATGTGGTGTTCACAATTTCAATTTCCGGGTATTTTGTATATGGGTATCTTATCATCACCAACAAATGGTGACTATCTGGGAGACTACCACCATCAGTAATGCTCTCACTCAGGGACAAAAAGGAACTACCTCGGTCATGACTGGCGCCGGAGAATCAGGCTGGCTGGACACCAGACACTCAAGGCATCCCTTAACTGTGTTTTCCACAAGCTCATCAAGCCCAGGGAACTAAACTTTGCTGTAGATTCCGCTCTTCAGTTTGACAATCCCCTGATATCCAGCATTGACCAGTTGTACAGCTCTCAGAGTGAGTTGATGTGGGAACACCAATCTGTATCTTCGAATTTAGCAACCCTCAGGAGACAGTGCTAACTCAAACACTTCAACACTTCAAACACTGTGCAGGGGCACAAGAACCTTCGGAGCATCAGGAGTGCAAGTGGACGAATCGGTAATGTAACAACCTCTAGTGGCTAGTCTGGATGACTGTGGGAAGACGGCATGTCCTTTTAGCCACCAGCCTGGCATACTCTTCTGTTTCTAAGGCCTCCTGTGTTTTCGCACAGGGTTTCTAGTTGTGGATGTTGTGACAATTAGTTGGCGGGGTTTTGAAAACCTGGTCAATAAACTATGGAGAAAGAGTATTCCTTTAGCTGCAAGAACCATTTTGCAAACCTCGGAAGAGGTTTTTTTTAAGACTCTTGAAACAAAAGGACTCAAAGGCTTTTCTGCTGATTAATATTAATTCTGAAGGGGTGCTTGTTAAGATGAACGTGAAAAGGTTGACACCCCCTGTGCATTGCAGTCACCTCTTTTTTAATGCTTAACCATCTCTTTTCAGTGGGGTCAAAGCTCTGCTATCATATGCAGTCAGTGTCCATTCCCTACAGAGTTGCTTCTGGGACAATAAGGCTAATTGAGCTGGTATTGACCTCTATTTCAGATTTCCTAGCAAAGTCAAAGTACTATTACATAGTCTCTGCTGAGAGTGTATCTTTTATTGCCTGGCATGCTGACTGATGCCTCTGAGTCCAGTCCAACATAGTTGGAGATAGTGTGAGGTCACTCAGTGTTTGAGTCAGGGACATGAGGTTCTTTATGAAGCTTCTACAGCAGTGGTCCGTAACCTGTGTCTGGGTGACCACTGTGGTCCTCAAAGCCTACTCAGGGGGTCCAAAACTGCCTAGCATATTGGATAATATTTACAGATTAATAAAGTGTTAACAATTAAAGAAGCAAAATGTAAAAATTTTAATTTTCAGATGTTTTATAAATGTGAAGGAATTTGAAATTTGAGGCTAAAAATTAAGTTAGTATCCTCATATTGACTTGTGAGAGCAGTGCTTTTGCATCGAATAGAATATTGTATGGATGATGAGTGGTCTCAATTGAATTTTGAAATGCTCCAACCTTACCATTAAAATTGCAATTTTGTTTTTTATTCGTTTGTGAATATTTCATCCTTTGTCAATTTGTTTGATGAATGCTTGTTTCTTTAGTTTTAGTGTATTGTTTTGCAGTTTTAATCATCGAAAATGCCTAGGGGAGGGTCCCTGGCTTCCAGTAATAACTAATTGAGAGTCCTGGCATTACAGTAATGATTCAGTGGGGGTCCCCAGGTTCCGGCAATGATTATGTGTGGGTCAACAAAAGTCTAAAGGTTTAAGAACATCTGCTCTACAGTATGTCACCATAAAGTTTCTGATGTCACTACAATGGGGGCACACTGAACAACTTCAAGATTGAGGGATTCGGCCTCCAGTTTTGGTGGAGGTGAAAACTATATGACACTAATGCAGTTGCATAGGTTGATTTAATTTGCCTATGTGTAGGTGTACATTCTTACCCGTGAGTCACCAGGCACTCCATAACAGATCCTCAAAGTCATTCAGCAAGTCATTAAGACTACGTGTGCATGCCATATCCAAATTGGATGAGTCTGAGTTCTTTGGCTGTATCATAGCAAAGCAACATTCCTGAGCTGTCCTTGGTGACATACACTTTGGCTGTCATAATGTGATTTTTGTGCAATAGATTTGTGATTAATATGCCAAACAGTGGCAGCAGTGGGTGAGTTCCATATGCACAGTTTTTCAGGAGAGTGTGCTTGAATATAATGGTTAATCTCAGAAAGTTGAATTGCGGTTTGACCATCGCATTTATGGTACCTCCTGTGTCTATGAGAGCAGTAATGGTTTGACCACTGACTTGCGTGCGGGTTGCAACCGCCATGCCCCAGGTTCTGTTCAACTGCATATACCATATGCACCAGCCATTGTCACACTTGCAGTCATCCATGTCATCAGTTCTCCGTTCCAAGTGCAAGGGTGTGATTGAGTTGATGGTTTACTTCTGTGGGGTTTTTATGTGATGGGAAACCTTTGTAAAATGATTAACTTTGCTGCAAGTAGAGCATTTCTTGCCTTGTGTAGGGCAGTCTCCAGAATGTGGGAACAACCTACCACAATACTCAGTCACAGGGTTTATTCATCCCTGTACATACCAATGTTTTGAGGAGGCTGACCACCTTCATGACTTGGTTCTTTCTTAATGAGCTTGCTTATTGCTTCTTCCATATGGGGCACTCTCAAGTTCGATAGCTCAAACAATTGTCCCAGTGTCAGAATGTCAGTGTCAGATGTGGGCATTGCAATTGTATTTGTAAATGATAGACAAAAGGAACTTGTCAAGACTTCCAATAATAAGGTTTACAAGATGTGGGAATTTAATAACTTCAATTCCCCGTCCATCTGAGTGTGTACCAAAGTGTACGTTAGATCAAACATTAGGAAACTCAAATAAGGTGGTAGGAACATCTGTCTGTGTTACACAATAAAGACATGAGGGACCTTATAGCTGTACATTTTTGGAATGAACATATATAATCTGACGTTACTGAGATCAGATTCACTGGACTGACTACAATGCATCCACTTAGGAGAGGTGGAGATAGAATATTCAGATTTAAAAAGCTTGAAACATTTTGGATTAACACATTTTGGGCTGTATAGAGAGGTTTCAATGCAGATAAAGAGGTTTACCTTGAATAATAATTTAAGTGGAATAGGTTTTTAGATTGCCCTGTAACATTTTATGTTAGATGTCTTATAACAAAAATACTACAGCGATAACGTTATGAGCCTCAAAAACCACATGAGATTTCAGAAATTTGAGATATTAGGAATGTTATCATGATCCGTCACCTCTGTTTGAGAATTTGGGATATGCCAATAGTGTAAATGTAGTTTACGATAACAAAATACCTTATTGTAATAAGTTATGTTTTTCAAATAAAATCTAAGAGTAAAATCTATGAGAGAAATAACATTATGACCATAAATGTGGTAAGAAATTAGTTCTAGACAAAGAGATACAAAGTAGCTGAGCTGGCCGGATATGTGCGCTAAGAGCTAATTTGACTGCCAATACAGGTTCCAATCACAGAGGAAAACATCTTCACACGTATCAAAGAGAGTGCTTCCCGCTTGAATGTGGTATGTAAAATTGGGGGGTTTCTTGTGAATAGCAGAGACAGACAAATCTTCGGCACATTCCATGAAAGTTTGTGAATGGTAGAGGCCAGGACAGGGCATAAGTAGGGACAGAAGAAGGGGGCGGGGTGAGTTAGGGACAGATATTAAAGGGGTCAGGAAGGGCAAAGACAGCCTCTTCCTAACTCCTTTGCACCACCGGGCAGAGGGAAGTTAAAGAAGGAGATCGGGAGGGGCATTGCCGATCATGAGGCAGTACTTGTCGCCCTGAACACTTTAGGTGCGGCAAGGCGGGTGGATTTGCTCAGACCTGGCGCCTTGGACCAGGCCTGGGTGGGACTGAGCTGTCCGGCACGGGCTTCATCGGGCGGGGTAACGGCCGCTGTAGCTTGCTCACCTCCGCAGGGGAGGCCAAGAGGGAAGGAGGGGTGGGGCAGGGAAGGAGCACACTGCCTGCAGCGATAAAGTCAAGCGCGCTGGGTAGAGGGCACAGTCTCCCGGCAGCTGTGGAGCAAGTCGGGCACTGGGCATATGCAATGCCTAATTTAGGGAGAGGAGGGCGGGCCAAGTGGGAGTAGCTGTGCGCCATTATGCACGGAGAAAAAATCCAGCGTGGTGGATTTCAAGGCAGCCGGGGGTGATATGCCTTTGGACCTGACTGCCAGGCGTGTGCAGGAGGGGTTGGGGTTGGCAGAGGGACCTGGGGCCTGCCTGAAACCCAGAAAGAGGAAGCAGAGGGAGTCCTTAAAAAGGCATTTGGATGAGGAAGGGGTGGGGGGCAGGCCTGGATGGTCTGGGGGGGCCATTGGCTATGGGTGCCAGAAGGGGAACAATACGTGTCAGGGATTGTGGGAGCTGGTGTGGTTTGAGGAGCTGGTGGTGCAGGGGGCCCGACAGGTTGGTGCAGCCTAGAGGGTGAGGGACTGGCGATGCAAACGGGAGAGATTGGCAGTCAGTTGGCAATGCCGTCAGGTTGCAAGACGGCCCTTGGACATTGGCCTGAAGAAGTGGGGGCTCTGCGGTCGCCCTCCCTCCGCCACGGGCGTGGTCACACAGGGCACACATGGTGCGGCACAGTATGCTGGACCAAGATATGCCTTGGAGAAGGAGTGGTGAGATTGCGATACAGGATGTGTTATGTGGGCCCAGAAGAGAATGAGGAGGAGTTGGATTACAAAAAAAGGCAGTGATGAGCGGGAGGAAGGTGACCTGCGAGATGTTGAGGAAATAGGCGAGCAAGTGGCATAGAAGGATGGCAGAGGTGAGGCAATGGAACATACAGTTGGTGTCTTTCAAAGGTCAAGAGAGCGGACAAGGGAGGCACTGCTGAGGAAAGCAATCCATGTCTGGTGGCGGACGTTGCAAGGACAGATATGACGGCGGTGGATTACCTTCAGGTAATAAAGAATAGTGGTCAGTATGGGATATGAAGGAATTGGGGACAGGTTCAAAGGCTTGCAAGTCGGTGGGGGTATAGGATGGGGTCATTGAGGGAGCATTGGAGAAAGCGAAAGAGACACCGTGGGTGCAGACTGCGCCCAAGGAGGTGGTGAGCAGCAAAGACAAGGAAGGAAAGGGGGACAAGCCGAATGACACGAAGGTGACGGACATCACGGGAGGTGAAGAGAGTGAGGAGGAGGATGCACATAAAAAGAGGCTTCCACACATGGGCTGTTCAATGCCACTATGGTCACACATATCTGACGAGACGAAGACAGGATCTGGAAGCATGAATATTTAGATGTCTTCAAGTTATTACAAAAGACATTCAAGCTAATGGGGTATCAAAAGAGGAAGAGTGGGTGCTGGCACGGCATCCCAGGGTGCCCATTAACATGGAAAACTGGAAGTCAGACTTTTTAATTTACTGCAGCATTTATTGCAAGAAATTGCAGACAGAGCAATTGCACTATTCAAATTTATAGATATTATTAAGATGTCTTAGATGCATTTTGGGGGCAACACATGGCTTAGTTATGAGGAGGAGTTCAAGGCCCCAGTCAGTGATAACCTGGACAAGCGATGGGTTGATGTGGATTATGATTTATGGCTGCAGTGGATGTCATTGACACAGCCAACGACCACAACTCATCTGGCTAGTGCCCTTTCAGTCACACACCCACCTTTTCAGCCACACCCCGCTCAACAGGGGGCGAGGTATGTGCCAAAAAGTATGGGACCCAATATTGGGGCATGTTGGAACTATAATAAAGGTTTCTGCTCCAGACACGCATGCAGGTTCAAGCATTCCTGATGTGGGGGGAGACACCCCATTATGCAGTGCTTCACCTTGGCCAGCCCAGCGGAACGGTGGCCGGCATCCAAGGGAGGAGACATTAGAGTCCGGTTGGTCCAAAGGGCTCCTCGCCAGTTAAGTTTGAGGGTCTGCTCCCATGGCTCACAATCTACCAGGACAGGGAGGCGGCTTTGAGGTTGGAATGGGGTCTTAGGGAAGCTTTTCAGGTGGGTTACCAGGGCCCAAGGAGACATAGGTTGGTTGGGCAACTTACAATCAGCAAAAGCATCATCGGAGGTGGTGGCAGCAAAATTGAGAAAGGAAGTGGAGGAAGGGAGTATTGTAGGTCCTTTCTATGACTGGCTCCTAGCGGACTTGATCATCTCCCAACAGGGGCTGGGTTTCAGGATTATACACCACTTGTCATGGTAGGAGGGATCCTCGGTGAACGATTTCATTGCCACAGAAGACACTAAAGTGGTTAAGCGTCGTGGATGATGCAGTACGTTTGGTTTGACAGTGCAGTAAGGGGGCAGAGCTAATGAAATGTGATATCAAATGCTACCCAGAAATCCGGATGATTTTCCATTGTTGGGCATGCAATTTTGAGGTGCCATATACGTGAAAAGAGTGTTGCCTATGGGCTGTGCCATCTCTTGTGCTTTGTTTGAGTCTTTTAGCACCTTTCTGCAATGGGTGTTTACAAAAAGGAGTGGGCAGCATGAGGTGTCACATTACCTGGATGATTTTCTGTTTGTAGGCAGACAGGAGTCGGATGAGTATCATGGGGCTCTGAGAAATTTTGAGCAGTTGGCAGAAGAACTGGGAGTTTTCTCGGCCCAGAAAAGTGAGAAGACCCCAGTAAGTTGTTGATATTTTTGGGCATTGAGTTGGACACAGAGTTGTTGGTGGCGAGGTTACCCGGTGAGAAGGTGCGGGAGTAGCAGTTTTTGGACAAGGTGATTGGGGAAAGGAAACTGGAGTTGAGGAAGGTGGAAAAGTTCCTGGGGTTTTTGAATTTCGCAGTTAGAGTGGTGAGGGGTGAGGGGTGGACAGACTTTTTACAGGCAGTTGGGGCATGCAGGGCTGGGCTGGCAGTAGTGGGCCCCGGGCATTTTCCTGATGGGCTAGAAGGGTGGGGGGGCCAGTTTTGGACCAGTGGGGGCTTTTTTTTTTGTCACTGGGGCCCGGTTTTGCAGCAGTGCTGCAATATCGTCCCCCTGTAACAAAAGCAGCAGTAGTGTTTCCCACCAACACCCCCCTCGCCACCCACCAGGGCAGATTCTGACTTAATTGCCAGGGCTGGTTTGCATTCTCACTCCGGCCCTGTGGGCATGGCTATGTCGGAGGTGGTGTTACACCATCACAGAGTGTGTATTTCTTTGGCAGTGCGTGCAGATCTATGTATTTGGAGACTTTTTGGGAAGATTTCAATGTAGTGTTGATGTTGTTTCTGGAGGATAACATGATTTTCTCAGATGTGGAAGATGTGCATGGTTTTGGCCTGTTCTGGGACGGAAGGTGGTGTGCGTAGTGATGGCCGCCACACTGGTTGCAGCAGGAGAGGAGCATTGCCTTCTTGGATTTTTCTTTCACTGCTGGTGGCCTTGACAGTGTGTGGGAGATTTGGCTAACAGGTCTGTGTTGTTCAATGTTGACAACATGACAGTAGTGAACTGACAGAGAACACTGGATCTTTGAGTCTGCTATTGTTGAGGCAGTTTACATTGGGCTGTTTGCGATTGAACATTTTTTTCAGGGCAAAACACGTGCCAGGGGTGAACAATGATATAGCAGATTTATTATCTTGTTCACAGTGGCAACGTTTCCGCAGCCTGGCACTGGGAGCGGAGGACAAGAAGAAGGCATTACCTGTAGCGATTTGGGTGTGGTGGGAGTGAGAGTGATTGGGCTGATGGCGAGGGCTTCTGCCAAGTCTACAAGGAGGAGCTCTCAACTGGAATGGAACGAATTTGAGAGTTTTGAAGGAAGCCCACAGAGGCTGATGATGCAGAATCACAGTGACAGGGAAAGGAGAGTGATACGTTTTGTTCTGTCTTTAGGTGACAAATGTTTTTCACCCACTACTATTGTGGACAAGAAGGCTGGCATTTTGTTTTATGGAACATTGTACTCGGTTTTCGACCCATCGAGGGATGAGAGTATGGGGAAGATTCTGAAAGGGTGGGGTAGAGAGTGTGGAGGTGGGGGTCTAGTTTAATAGAGGCAATAACATTTGATTTGTTGCAAGGCATTATTACAATTTTGCCAGATTGATGTTATGATGGGTTTGAAGTGGCAATTTTCAGGCTGTACATGATATGGATGTTCTTTGGCATGTTCAGGGCGTCTGAATTGGTGTCGTCCACATGTGACTTGGGTGTTTTGCATAGCGAGACATGTTTGGAGCAGGGCCAATTGAGGATATGGCTGAGGAGATCCAAGACGGACCTGGTGGGGAGGGGGAAGTGGTTGTGGCTGCAGGAAGGGGGCAGAGCGGAGCCGTGCCAGTGACTGAGTGGAGCAAGTTTTATGTCTGGCCAGGGTGCAGGCAGGAGGCAATTTTATGTCATGAGGGTGGGGCGAGGTTTAGTGCTTTTCAATTGCTGTCAGTCCTGCACATGCCATTTCGTAAGCTGGGACAGGATCCAGCCAGCTTTGGAGTGCACTCTTTTACGATTGGTACAGCGACAGCAGCGACATGTCTGGAATAGGATTGGACCCAAAGTCGGAGGATAAGCAGGTGGAGATCTAGGTGTTGTGAGCGTTACGTACGGAAATAGGAGATTTGGCGCGAAGGAGATCAAGGAACGTGTCATCTGCTAACGCCTTGTTTATTACCGTAGGGTGCGTGAGCGGTCCTGAGAAGAGTAGCTGGTGACTTGGATAGTTGGACCAGCAGATTTATGGACGGAGCCTAGGATTGTCCAGTAGCAGGCATGAGGTGCAATAGTGGGGTAGGAGTGGGATGCGCTGGGGCAATTTGTTGCCATTTTTAGCAAAACTGGTTCCGCAGAGGGGTTGCCCGAATATTCTCCATGTACACTTGGGGGAAAGTGATTTGGTCCAGTTGTCGGGCTGAAATTACTGCAACACATGCAGCAGGACCTGCAGTTAATCAAAAGATATTTTGCTTGGACGTGTTTGGTCTGGACAGAGTTTGTACCTGGGTGACAGTGGAGACAAGAGATTAAACATGCTGCCAAGGCCAGGAGGAAGCTCAATAGAGCAATGAAGGTGTTTTGCATGTCCAGGGACATTAAGGTGATAGCCCAAGGGGGCATCAAGGAGGAGGAGCAGTTTCTCTTTAGGAATGAGGAGGTACACCTTTCACAGTTTGGAAATGCTTACTATATGATGGAAATGATGGATGTCATTAGTAAACTGTGGAATGAGAGGATTTGGTGCAAAGGAGTGAATTGATAAATATCTTGGCAAGAAGCTGTGAGGGGGGAGGCTGTAAAACACCCTAAGGGGTTTTCCTGGGGGGTTTGGAAAGTCAGATGCAGGCATATTCACCCCTAGGGGGTGGAGATGAGGAGAGTGCCGGCGTAGGAAGACCGTTTGCGGGGATTCTTTGAACATTACAAAACGGCTTTATTGGAGGATGTTTGGTAGGGAAAGAGAGATTGGTAAATGGAAGGAGGTCAGTGAGTGGAAGGGGAAAGATTGAGGCACTGTATGGGGTGCTGGGGTGAAATCTTGATGCGAGGTGAGAATTGTTGGGTGAAGAAGGGGATGATGTATCAAGATGTTTGACAATATGTTAATGTTGTTTTGAGGTGGGCTAACTGTTTTGCAACCCTGTTCTAATCAAATGCCCTTTTTTTCGCTTGATGGTGGTATGGCGTGTAATTATATCACAATGAAGGAACCTGGAGGGAGCGAAAAGCGCAGCCAGTCTCCCCCCGGGGAAATTATGAATAGTAGAGGCCAGGACAGGGCATAGGTAGAACAGAGGAAGGGGCAGGAGTTAGGGACAGATATTTAAGTTGTCAGGAAAGGCAAGGACGTCTCTTTCTGACTCCTATGCACCACCGGAAGGAGGGAGGTTTAAGAAGGACCACCCACCCACCCTACAAACTTTGGGGGCTTGGTTGGGGACTGTTGTTTCAACAGTGAATGCTATAATAGGATAGGTTGTAGGGGCATCGGCGGTAGTGGAGGGGTGGATAGTCAGATGCAGGCATATCCACTCCTCGGGGGGATGAGAGGAGCACGGGCGAAGGAAGACTGTGTGCGGGATTCTTGGAACAGGACAAGGAGGCTTCATTGGAGGATGTTTGGTAAGGAAAGCGAGAGAGAGATTGGGGAATGGAAAGAGGTCAGTGAGGGAAAGGGAAAAGAATGAGGCAAGGTATGGAGCGTTGGGGTAAAAGCTTAGTGTGAGGTCAGAATTATTGAGTGAAGAAGGGGATGATGTATCAAGCTGTGTGACGCTATATTAACGTTGTTTTGAGGTTGACTAACTGTTTTGCAACCCTGTCCTAATAAAATGGCCTTTCACGCTTCATGGAGGTACGGCGTGTGATTATTCCACAAATGGCCATTTTATGGGACCATAGATCAGATTATATTTTCTTTAGTTAAATGCACAAGATCGTAGAGACCTAGAACACTAAAGATGCATGGTACAGAAGACACCCACTGCTGGGTACAGGAGTAGTGGAGTGGGAAGGTGCGAGGTAATGACCGGGACATGGCATTATTATCCCCGGCCTCAGTGCCTAATATTATGGTGAGTGGATATTCACTTTCTACAATAAAGCAAGTGGGAAGTTCTCGGTTTGGCCTAGCAAGTGCTGGGAGCAAGGCTTCCTGCAGTATTTATTCACAATAAGGCATCACTTGGCCACAACAATAATATTACAACAGTAAGAGAGGAATGTGGGCGTTCTCTGCACAACTCATCATAGCGCATGTGTACTATTACATATGCTATACAACTGCACATCCAAAGCCTGAAATATGCCCTACAGTTTACTTTTAACCTAAGATTTCCAAATGAGCAGCAACAGTGCTCTGGATTTTTCAAGAAGGACCTGACAGGTGTCAGGCTGTATGTGACATGCGACTTAATCAATATCAGATCGTATGTGACGTAATTAAATGTGTGAGGCTCTGCCTGTGGTGTGAATGGGTATCAATAGATCTTTATCAGGCTGTGTATGATATATGAATGACTGTTGGCTGGGTCTGACATTTGTCTTACTGTGCCAGGGCATTGCTGGAACTGAAAAAACCTTGGGAACCCATAACTATGGGGTCAAGGTATGGCAACAAAAAGAGGGTGGAGTCCCAAGGGGTGGATCATGAAATGCTGTCTGACAGTCTGTTAATATCAGACTGATTTATAAAAAAAAGTCCTGCTTTTAGGAGTCCAGTACACCACAGAGCAACTGTTGCCTGCACTACCCAAATTCACAACAAAACACTTGTTACAGTTTCAGAGTGACCCGTTATCAGATCAACATAACACAGCTGCCCTCTATCCACCCCTAGCGCTTCCCGTGGTGGAAACACCAGATATTGAACAAGCCTCAAACACACCTTGAAGATTGCAGCAATAATTCACATATGGCGCCATGATGTAATACCTAAAGAAATTAGTCAGATGCACACACTCATAAAGACAAACAAATGCACAGCAGAGGGCCTGCATTCAGCCCAAGGACACGGTACCAGAACAACCTGTCGGGTGCATTCATCAGATGGGGCCCAAACAATGCCCAATAGTAAGCATCACCCTAGATAACCCACACAACATACCCAGACACCTGGACCACCTCAGAATATGAACTCCAGTTGGTATTTATGGCCCCTTCTATCACGGTGGGATCATGCATCTAAACACCCAAGTTATGGCCCACTGTACCAGTATTTGCTGCCCAAAGGGGGATGAGCTTCTCTTTATTGCACCCGCTGTACAGTATAAAGCATGCCATGTACCTAATGCAAGCTGAATTCCAGCATAAAACTGTAAGAGATGGGCTGCTATTCCCAGCATGTTATTGTTTAATTAAATTTAAACTGTTCCTGATTGCCAAGCCATACTGCTCTCCTTTTTGATAGTCAGCACCTTCTTCAACAATTCAACTTATTCATTTATTTTTTAAATACTCTGCTACAAAGAAATTGGCAACAACAAGAAACGTAAAAACTAATCCCTTTTTTATGCACCTTACTTAAATAGACAATGAGGCTATGCCAGCTAGCAACATCAGCTTCAGGGAAATAAATTGACCAATCACTATTTGGTTAAAAAATGGTGCCAACTTACAAGTCTTCAATCAAAACTGAAATAATCAAACGTGTGATGCATGGGACTAGGTTATGCCTCACGTTAGCAGCCACCAGATGCCTGTTGGCTAGCAAATCCAACTGGCAGGGCTTCTCAGTCCATTGCATACTCCTATGCATGCAGGCATGTGTGGCAAGAAGTTAAAATGTATGTTTTTCAAAACCAGTCCCTACTGCTTATCATAGTTGTCCCCTAAGACCTCATCTTTATCACCTGCGGTGTCAGTGGTCAGGCCGCGGCATTAGATGAGTCTGTGGTCAGGATGTAGTATGACTACACCTAATGTCTACATTTGTCCACTGGTAGGCATTCACCTGGTGGACATTTGATCCAGTGTATAAATAGGTGATTTCCTGGTCCTCCAGCCCTGAAGAAAGTCCTATAAAATCACTGGGCAATGAAACATGTCGGCCGTTCCTAATATACTGGTCAGAGCATGCATTTTGTTGTTTTGATCAGGTGTTGAGGGCTGTAGTATTAAAAGATTTGAACTGTCCTTCAGATACATTTTTAGCTCAACTGGCCATGAGACTGTATGGGTGGATATTAACACTATCTCCAGGTATCAACCTTTATTAGCAGTTGGGATAGGTATTGAAACACATACATTTTAACTCTTTGCCACGCGTCCCTGCAGGCACAGGAGTACACCAAGGATGAGAAGCCCTGCCGGTTGGATTTGCTAACCAACCAGCCATGGCCCATCCATAGGGGCTGAGGGGCCATGTCCCCTCACCTTTTGCCCCTCAAAAAGAGTGTCTGTAAGGCTGAGCACTGGTCAGCCTGACAGACACTCTTCATTTTTAGATTAGGCAGCCAGGAGCTAGACATGCGCTAAATGTGCAGGCTCCTGGCTACCTGAGCTGACCTTTGCTGGGCTGATGATAGCATAGCTCCTGTGGGCGTCACCTCCTTAGTTCAGCAAAGGTCCTTGAGGCCCTACCCCTCATGACGACGAGAAGTGTTACTCATTGTCTCAGACCTGGGCGCTTCAGTTTTAAGCCCTGAAGTACCCAGAGCCGAGTGTCAATCAGTGACACCTCCTCCGAGAGTGAGGTGGGGTCAGCAGTCTCACTGACCCCATCCCACTCTGTGACGAGGTTGGGACTGCTGCCTTCCCTCATTGTCTGAATTTAGGTCTGCCAATGAAGGAAGCAGTACCAACCCTCCTGGGACCTCCGAGGCTTGGGACTGCTGCCTTCCCTCATTGGCTGACCTAAGGTAAACCAATGAGGGAAGGTAGCAGTCCCAACCCTCCTGGGACCTCTGAGGCAGAGCTGCAGGTAAGTGTGATTTCTTTAAAATTTAAGTTTGGTGTGTGTGTGCGTGTATATTTGAATATTTGGTAATGAGTGTTGTGAATGGATGTGTGTGTACACGCACGCTTGTGTGAATGCATGGGTGTGAGTGTGTATATGTGCGTGTGTGTCCCGTCTGCCCTCCTCCCTCCTAAAATTACCGGCCGCCACTGTAACCAACAGGCATCTGGTAGTTGCTAACGTGTCTCCTGAAAAGCACATTGTGTAACACGCAGATGACAGATTTTTATTTTATGTTGATAGGTAAGTGGTTTACTGCTTTTGGCACATAGATCTTTTTATTAATTGCACTTTATAAATTGCAGTCCTAATATAGCACAGGGAGCTATGAACCAGCATCAAAGACCTGCATGCAAACTGCAAGGCATGGGTTTAAAATCATCTTTTTTTCAGTCTGTTGGTATTACCAGGCTGCTAAAACGGGTTTCTTTGGGTAGAAATAAAGGGCCAGATGTAGGTAAAATCGGTTTTGCGAGTCCTTAATAGCGATTTTTAGCGAATCGCTATTAAGGACTCGCAAACTGCTATGTAGGTAGGAATCTGCTAATATTTAGCGATTCCTACGCATTCCTTATTTGCAACTCGCAAATTGCGAGTCGCAAATAAGGAATGGTCTTCAATCATTCCTATGGGCCAAGAGGCCCATAGGAATGAATGGGAATAAGCGTGCACAATTTGCGAGTACCTAATAGGTACTCGCAAATTGCGCACGCATATTTCGAGGATGCAAGGGTTCCTAAAGGACACCCTGTTGCACCCCTGAAATGTGCAGGTGTGCACATGTGGCGCACATACATGCCCAAAGGGCATGTATGTGTACCACATGGCACTTCGAAACATGCATAAAATTGCATTTTTAAAGGAAATCGCACTTTACCACCAACCTGAAGTTGGTGGTAATTTGCGATTCCTTACAGCAAAATCGCAATTTGCGATGTCTCCCAAAATAGCATTTAGGGAATCGCAAATTGCGATTCTCTAAATGCTTGCGCAAAATAGGAATTGCAAATTTTGCGATTCCTTATTTTGCGAGTGGGTTTCTACTTACCTGCATCGCACACAGCTGAATAGCGATCGCAAACGCTGAAATTCTGCGAATTTCAGCGTTTGCGACTGCAATTTTGCTTGCTACATCTGGCCCAAAGTCTTATTAGTGCATCCATACCAAGCATTGCGCTACGTTTTAAATGCTGACTATGTGTTTCTCTCAGCCATGCACTCTTAACATACAATCCCCGCCTGTAAGGATGATGTGTCACTCCTACACCCTGAAACCCTTATTCTCTTATGTAGCATCCTGTACATTGATTTACAAACTTGTATGATTTATTGTCAATGTAAAATGTGCGCATGTAATGTTAAGCGCTCTGACACACTACATTCAGATGAGTAGCGCTATAAAAAATAAAAATAAATAGTAAATGCTGTTTAAATTGTTATTTGTGTAAATACTCCTACAGAAAGACATTATTACAGCGCATGCATTTCTCTTATGTACAGGGGTTGAATAAAGTCAAAAGCTTGCCTTCAAATCTTAGTTGCTCTTAAGTACTTCTTAAGCTGTGTGCCTTTGTTTACCTCCATTGCATTGGCATTTAGATGTTAGGCTCCAGATAGCTCACAGCCGGTTCCGGCGGCGAGGGTAGGTGAGACTGCATGCACGCATAGGAGTGCCGGACACCACTGCTGGTGCTCTTTTTATCGCGCCGGAGACTGATGAGGCTTAACTTAGTAGGCCCTTAGGTTCCGTGACAACGGTGGGACATTGCCCACTATACCACGATTTGGGAGGTAGGTTTCCCCTCTCATTATGTGTAGATAACATTTTTCAATCTGGTCCTGAAGAATTGCCAATGATCGCCCTGACAGTATAGGCAAGAAACATGTCGACCTATTAAGAGTAGGACATAGATATCTAGGCACATAACCCCTAGGTTTATGCCACTCCATACATTTTAATCGGGCAGTTTACCTAGCTGAATAAAGGTTGTTCAAGGACTAACTGACCTGTTTTAACTCACTTTTCCACATCTACACAACTAGGCCCCTCACCCCCACTGCACAAAAAGGCAGGAACAAAAGATCTCCGAAAAAGAGCCCCATTTATGGGAGCCCGTCGGGCATTGCAGCGCCGGCCCGACGAGCAGAGCAGGCCCAAATGATGAAGCATGACACCTAGCTTGCTGGGTGTGTGAGGGCTTTAGTTCAAGAGGGGCTTCCCCTCTCGCCAGGAATCACAGGACATTCACGTGTGCTCCTGCACTTAGAACCTAGTACCCCTCTGACCTTGTATATCTTCATGCCCTTAGGAACTGCATACCCTATTTCAAATACATTACCCTGGGCATGTATGCTGGACCTAGTAAAATAAGCCCTACTGTCCCCCCCTTTTTGTTGATTTAGGCTCCAGATAGCTCACAGCCAAGATCACACTCAAATAAAAGGAAGGATGATGGTCCTTCGTTTTTTGGGCCCAGCTTGAAACTAAAATAACAAAGCCCCATGGCCGTCTGTAGTTGCTGCTGCAACAAAAAGCAAACAACATGCGGGCGCTGCTGAATTGTGTCCTGGTTTTGGCAATTTACACTGAGACAAATTCAGTATATTTCACTGGGGACAGGCAGACGACTGATCCAGCTCAATATTAGCTGCTGGATCCGAGATCCTTCTGGATCCCCCTTCATTACAGCACTGGTGATAGGTCATCCATAAGGGTGAGTGGCCACGTGTCAGGCTCTTCCTATAATGTAATTGACTCCTCCCAGCACTCACTCAGGAGCAGGAGTAGGGGAGTAGGGGAGCAAAGGAGGTGGGCACTGGATGCATTTTCCTTCCTGCTGTTCCCCTTCATCTGTGGGGGATAACCCCTCTGGGCCACTGCTAGACAGTGAATGTTGTTTCTTTTCTTTTTTCTTTTTAAAGTGATGTTTCCAGGGCTCCTTTGGGCTTGGTAGATGATCACATAATCATTGTGAATGACAACACTGGGCAGACAGTGCCTACAGCCCCAGTCTTGTTATTCATACGTAGTCTATAATAATTAGGCCTATTGACAAAGGGAAATTAACACATACAGTTTTACTTGAGTGTACACTTACTACTGCACCTAGGAGTAACTTTATAATTTTATGCTATTCACCGTTTTGGAGTGTAAATTTACGACTGGGTGCAGACTTGGATGTCTCTACCCCCTCAAACATGAGGGTGGAGCCTGCTAGAACAGGATTTAGGAGCATAAAGTTACTACTAAGAACTTTGCAGGTGTAGATAAAGTATAGGGAACAATTATGAAGTTGAATAATTATTAAAATTATTAAAAGTATTTTAATGTAAAACAAAAATGTAAATTACCTTAAAATTATTATTAACACAAACCCAAAAGTTAAATGTTACAGCACATTAACACATTACATTAAATGTTTAATAAAAATGCATTATTGTCATTTATAATTATTATCAAAATGTTTTTCAAAAGCACCCTCACTAACATTTTCATATTGAAATATTATTTAGTGCATTTTATTAAAATGTTGTTTAATCAATTTAATTATTTACACATTTTTATTAACTATTTTAAAGTTTTATTTCATTATTTATAGAATTACAAATATTTTTTTAATTCAATATAACTGTTAACCCAAAACAATTATAAACGTATGTGTAATTTAAAGTACAAAAGAATTGGGGCATGGCCTCACCGCCGGCTGTAATGTCCAGCTCCGTCGGAAACCCCGCACACCAGAGGACTGCTGTGCTTCATAGCTGCTCTCCAATAAGCGGAGTGAATTTCTGAATGTCCCAAGCACCTCCCACCCGTCATTGGCAAAGACATGGGTGATAAAAATACTATGAGAAAATTGACGGCAGGGAGCCGTACTGGGAACAGCCTTGATCAGGCGAAGGGCGTGGTGCGATGCCTCGGCACGGCATGGAAGACGAACGGAGTGCATCCCAGCCTGCAGGTATCGGAGGCAGCGCCTACAAACTCGGAGACATGGAGGTGTGATGAACCACTCCCCTTTCTCTCCCCCTCTCACTGATCCCACTGCATCCTGCTATTATGGACA
The DNA here is from genome assembly GCA_963921515.1 of Calotriton arnoldi. Lineage (NCBI taxonomy): Eukaryota > Metazoa > Chordata > Amphibia > Caudata > Salamandridae > Calotriton > Calotriton arnoldi. The sequence continues at coordinate 127,200 of CAWUFW010003901.1, forward strand.
CACCTGCCCCTGAGAGGACATGCAAGACTCCACGAAGAGCCAAACATAGGGGCCTACTGGAAGGGACTGTGACGTGGCCAGGGCGGCGAGAGTGACACAGGAGGAGACGGCGATTGGACCTGCAGTTTCGGGGAGGTAAGGACGCCCTGTGGAACTCCCCGGAGGCCCTGCGGCGACAGGGGCCGTCGGTGAGCCTGGGGACTTGGCAGCCAGCGGGCTGAGCCAGGCAGTCCCACTGCCTGCTATGCTTTGAGCTGTCCCCCACCACTCAGCGCGGCTGCGACTGCATCTTGCTAACTTCTGCACCTCCTTCCTCTCCCCACCTCACATTCAATAAAGACGGACGGACGGCCTTGGTCGACTGTACTGGGGGGCAGGAGACTGCTGAGACTTGTCAGTGGGCAGTTGAGGGCCAGCCACATTCTCTACGCCATCTTGGGGAATGGTGAACCGGATGCCGTGTGCATTGTGTACCCCCCCACTCACTGTAAGAGGACTGAGAGGTGACATTGGATGATTACTGGAAAAAACGGGGGGAGTACTGACACGCTTGGTGACCGGCGGTGGCTCTGGCTGCTGGTAGCGTCTCCCCTTAAGGCCTGCTTGTGCGAAGTCTCCATTATCTTAAGACCTATTCGTGAGACCTGCAAGAGCAGTAGAGACAAGCGAACACCGGGCCGGAATGGCCCACAAAGACTCTAAGTGTTACATGTAAGGGGGGGTTCCACCCTCCCGCCGATGGCCGCGCGCCGAGGCCTTGCTGCGCGCTGCAACAAATACACTCACACGCGGTGTGGATGTTAGGCGCGGACTGCCATCGCAGCTCCGCCCATCTTTATTTATCTACGCGCTCACGCCGGACGGCGTGAGCGCAGGGGCGGGGAACTGCCGGCGCGCGCCTGCGGTAAACGCTGGTGCGCTGACTGTTACATCCCATCTTAACTCAGTCCTTGACTGGATCTCAAAAGTCTTGTAGTTCACTTACTTGACAGGCAAAGTCCCTCAGGCAGGTGCTCGGCGGAGGATTCTCTCTCAGGGAATACCTGGAAGGGCCCCGGCCGGTGGTTGGGGCAGGGACCGGGGTGCTGGGTGCTGGAGGCAGGTCAGGAGTCTCACGGGCAGCCTCTGGACTTGCCGGCAAGGGGGTCGCTTCTGGATGGTTGTCGTCAGCTACTAGGAGCTCCCCTTGGCTGACCTCCGTCTCCCCAGCGTGGTTCATGATGTCAGTAGGAGGAGTAGGCCTGTCCACTTGTTTGAACCACGAGATGTTGCGGGTCACTGTTTCTCCCTCTTTCTCGACAGTCACCAGGGTTCCTTGTCTGTTGATCACTGTCCAGTACCCCTGCTCGTACCAATTCCGGAACTTTCCTCCGGGCCTCCGGTCCCTCATGATGACGGTGTTTCCTTGCTGTAGTTGGCGGGATACCGCTCTCCGAGCTTGGCTAGCGGTGTTATTGCGCTTCTCTCTCCTCCTGAGGGCCCTCTCTTCATCAAATGGAGGGGGAGACCATACCGGCGCAGTGGGAAGCCCATCCCGTCTGGTGCCGTTGAACATTAGCGCCCAGGGTGCTTGGCGCGTTGAGCAGTGCGGTGTGCTCCGATACTCCTGCAGGAATCTCTGCAGCTCTTGTTCTGGATCGACTTGTTCCGCCACTGCAATGCGAAGAGTCTTGTTTATCGTTCTCATGAGACGTTCAACCTCCCCGTTGGCTTGGGGCCACTGAGGGGTGATGCACTGGTGCCGGATGCCATGGTGGTGCATGAACTCGCGGAACTCATGTCCTTGGAACGGGGGCCCATTGTCGCTGCAGAGCTCTTCTGGACATCCAAACATTCCGAACATCTTCTCTAGGGCAGGGTCAACGTGCAGGAAAGCCGTTGAATTCACGACTTCTACCACTGGATACTTGGAGTAGCTATCGATGAGGGCTAGTGTGACACGCCCATCGGGGAAACTCCCGAAGTCCACGCTCACCTTTTCCCATGGCCTTTGGCCGTTTTCCTCTGTGTGGATGGGCGCTGGTCTTTCAGGCCCGCTCGTTATTTGGCAGGAGGGGCACTTCCGGACGGTCTCTTCTACCCGGGCATCCATCCCTGGGAACCAGACCTTTTCTCTCATGCAGGCCTTCATTTTGTTCCACTCCTTGATGCCCTCCATGGGCGAGTTGTGTTGCCCGCAGCTGCAGGGATGCCGGGACAACGATTCGGGGTCCTCTGAAGGAGAATGCCTCCTTGGGTGAGGCTTAGCTCATTCCTGACCCTCCACATGTGCATCAGGTTTTCATTCTCTGGGCTCGACCATGTGTTTGCAGATTGTAGGAATTGACGCCACAGCCCTCCTTGGATAGTGTCCCGCACTTTGATCATGACTGGGCCGTGCTCAGCTGCGGTAGCTACCTCTTCGAGCATCAGTGCTCGAGGGCACGTCAGTGCTGCGATCATGTCTAGGTGTGCCTCGGTGTCCTCACTGCTGGGTTCTTCACTTACGTCTCCGGTGGTGTCTGGGTGCCTGGATAGGAAGTCGGCTGGGTTCTTGGCGCCGGGCCGATAGATCACGTCCATGTCGTAGTGTTGGAGCCCGATGGCCCACCTTTCAATTCGTGGCGGCGGGTGAGGTGCTGACCCTCTGAATAGTGGCACCAGAGGTTGGTGATCCGTGACAACGGTGAACGGGTGTCCGCAAATGTATAAGTGGAAGTGCCTGCAGCCCCACCAGATGGCTAGGGCTTCTCTTTCAATTTGAGAGTACCGTTTCTCTGTCGGAGATAGTGCCTTGCTGGCATACGCTAGGGCGGCCCATCGGCCGGGCTCCTGTTCTTGTGTGAGAACTGCCCTAGGCTCTACGGGGCTGGCGTCTACAAGGATTTCGGTCCTCTTCGCGGGGTCAAAGTATACCAGTGTGGTGTGGTCGAGGAGGGCCCTCTTGACGGCTTGAAACACTGTCTCTTCAGCTGGGCCCCACTGCCACATGGCATCAGCCCTGAGTGAGATTTCGGAGGGTTCCACAAGTGTGGCTAGGTCCGGAATGAAGCGGCCACAGTACGTGGCCATTCCCAGGAAGCTGCGTACTTCCGCCACGGTAAGGAGGCCGATGCGGTCTTGATCGCTTGGGACTTCCATGGATCGACCTGTATGCCCTCTTGGGTAAACGTGTAGCCGAAGAACTCTATCTTTTGTTGGAACAGCAGGCACTTTTCTTTGTGTAGGGTGACTCCATGGTCCAGGAGTCTCTTCAGGGTGGCTCTCACGTGCCGGTAATGTTCTTCCGCTGTCTTCGAGTGGATGACGATATCATCACTCACGTTTAGGACGCTAGGTAGCCCAACCAGGATCTCCTTGACGGCGTTTTGGAATATTTCGGCGGCAGGGGATATGCCGAAGTTCAGCCGCTTGTACCTCCGGAGGCCTAGGTGTGTGCTGAACGTAGTTATGTATCGACTGTCTTTGGCGAGGGCTAGTTGGTGATAGCTTCGAGAACCATCTGGATCCGTTCAGATCGGCCACAATGTCGTCCATAGTCGGCGTTATGTGGCGTTCACGCCGAATGGCCTTGTTCGGGAGGCGCATGTCAATGCAGAGCCTGATCTTCCCTGGTTGGCGAGGCTTTTCTGCGATGACCATGGGTGACACCCACGGTGTAGGTCCGGACACTTTCTCTATGACCCCTTGGTCTTCGAGCTTTTGTAGTTCTTCCACTACCAGTGGTCGGAGATGAAAAGGGATCCTCCGGTGTCTTAGGGCCACTGGAGGGACAGCCGTGTCTATGTGTAGTCGGATGGGGGCTCTCTTTATCTTTCCTAGCCCCTTGAACAGGTCTTCGAACTGGCTCAGCAACTCTTCCGTCTAGTCTGCCTGTACTCTCCTGGCAAACATCACCAGCCCTAGGTCTTCAGCCGCATGGCTGCTGAGCAGCGTGTCACTTCCTGGTTTATGACATGGATGTCGATGGTGATCTCGATGCCTTCTGACCGCACTGGCACAGTCATTTTGCCCCGGAGGGGCAATGGTGCGTCGCTTCACCATACAGCGAAGATCTGGGCTTTCGAAGGTCTGAGTTCCGGTTTGGGTCTTAGCTAGTTGTATTGCTGGATTCCCATTACTGTCACTGAGGCTCCTGTGTCGATTACCGCATTGACATCTGACCCTGCAATCTGTACTGTGCAGCGAGGTTGGGGCCGTCTCCTACTCTTTAGGGTTCGGGTGAAGGAGACTAGGTACGTCTCCCCTTCGTCTTCCGATGTGGAATCATCTCCTTGGTAGGCTGTCTGCTCTCTTTTCTTCCCTCCCTGTTGAGATGCGAGCGAGACATGCGATAGTTGGCGGACCATCCTCCTCATTTGTTTGGGTCGGCCCCCTTCCTTACGCGGTGTTTTCTTTCTGCACACTGACGCAAAGTGGTTCGCGATGCCACAGTTGGTACACGTATTCCTTTGCGCCGGGCATGACTGCGCGGGGTGTTCCTCATACCCACAGTATCCACAGTGGTTCTTTGGGGCTTGCGGCTGGCGATCTCGTGGTCTGTAGGACTTGTCTCTTGATCTGACTGCGTCAGTCCTTTCCGTTTTGACAGCGACGCTCTTTTCTGCCCCACACACTAAGGCCAAGTCCATTTCTTCCGCGCGCGCCGCCGAAAGGTCGTGAGACCGCGCCAGGACGAGGATGTCGTTCATTGGTATGTTTGGCTGCCTGAGTATGAGGCCTCGCAGGACTTTGCTGCGTATCCCAAGAATCAGCTGGGCTCTGATTTCTTCCGCTGCACGATCCCCCATGAGGTGAGTATCTGCTAGTTCTCTGAGTCGGCGTGAAAAGCGTCCACTGACTCACCCTCTCTTTGCTTGGCTTGCCTCAGCTTGAAATGTTCGAAGTCCTCCGACCCTCGGTCTAGGTCCACTCTCTCCTCACTGCTCCACTGTGCCGTCTCTTGCCTCCAGACCCCGACCTCCTCCTTGGGAGGTTCGAGGCTGCTGCCCGCTCCTGCGCCTGCTGCCCGCTCCAACTGGGACCAGACTGCCTCCAAGCACCGTAACCTTTCTCAGCCGTTTTTTTCCTTAATTTTTTCCCTGTTGTGCCACTGTTATTGTGCCCATCTGTGTCTTGCTCTAATTCCACCACTGTTTTTATTTTCTCGATCCTGCCTGTTCCTTTTGCCGCTGCTGCCCCTGCGGCCCCTCCCCCCCGGAATTTCTCCCCCGGAATTTCGCCCTGGAATTTCCCCCCGGAATTCCCACCCGGAATTCCCCTGCTCCCGCCTCCCAGCCTGTCCTCCCTCCCACCTCCCCTACTTAATGGCGCCGCTGCGCGGTCGCGCCGCCAGCACGCCAGAGGCGTGCCAAAGGCAAGCCCATATGCGCCCGTCCGTTGAAGACTTAGAGAATGCCAACAGGACTCGCCGAACACGACCCACGGCCAGTTCTCCTGCCTCCACTGCCGACAGACCCTCACCGCCACCCCGGCCTCCAACACCGCAGACGCCAGCACCGGCGACACCCTAAAATGCATCCTCCTCAATGTACGCTCCGTACACAAACACGCCATGGAAATCTGGAACCTACTCGACTCTCTTTCGCCCGACATCGCCTTCTTCACAGAGACCTGGACCAACGCATCCTCCGCCCCCGACATCAGCACCGCCATCCCAGACGGATATAAGATCCAGAGGAAAGCCCGCCCCAACCACCCAGGAGGGGGCCTCGCCGTCGCCCACAAGATCACCCTCCGCCTCACCACCTCCAGCGAAACCTTCCCCTCCGCCGAACACCTGCACTTCAAGATCCAGACCACCCCCAAAGCCACACTCCGAGGAACCCTCGTCTACAGACCCCCGGCCCCGAACACCCTTCGCCACCACAATCACCGACTTCATCGCACCCCATGCGATCGCCTCAACAAACTACATACTCATTGGAGACCTGAACTTCCACCTCGACAACCCCAGTGACCCCAACTCCACTATCCTTCGTGACAACCTCGCCAGCATCGGACTTAAACAACTCATCAACACACCGACCCACAGAGCAGGACACACCCTCGACCCCATCTTCGCGGCAGGAAACAGCGTCCATTTCAGCCACACAACGCAGCCGCTATGGACCGACCACCACTGCGTACACTTCACCATCAACAAACCCAAGGCACCCAAACCAGCCCCACGCCCACCACGAAGGAACTGGAGCAAGGTTACCAACGAGCAACTTAACTCCACCCTCACCCGAGACAACCACACCTGGGCACCCGACGCAAACAGCGCAAACGACGCAGCCAGAGAACTCCACACCTGGATCTCCAACTGCGCAGATGAGCTCGCCCCGCTCACGCAACCCCGACAGACAACCCCCAGGAAAGCCGCCTGGTTCACAACCGCCTCCAAAAGCCAGACGCACCTGCAGACGCCTGGAGAAGAACTGGAGCAACACCAAGACAACCGAAAACCACACCACCTACAAGGACGCCATGACGGACTACCACAACCAGATCAGAGCCACCAAAAGGAACTTCATCCACAAAAAAATCCTGGCCAACTCCACCAACTCCAAGGAACTTTTCAGTGTCATTCAAGAATTCACCAACCCACGCAGCGAAGCCACAGACATCACCCCATCCCAAGACCTCTGCGCAAGCTTGGAACCTATTTTCACCTCAAGATCAAAAACCCTCTATGACAACTTCATCGACCATCCACCAGGCGCCACAGACGGCCCCCGCCCCCAGAAACACCAGCCAGCCCACCATCTCCAACTGGACACCGATCACGGCTGAAGACGCCGCCTCGACCATGAAAAGCATCCACTCGGGGCGCCCCACTGACCCCTGCCCCCTCACATCTACCACCACAGAGCCATGGCCGCCATCGCATCCAAACTACAATGCACCATCAACACCACCTTCAAAACAGGCACCTTCCCAGACGACTGGAAGCGCGCAGAAGTCAGACCCCTGCTCAAGAAGCCCACAGCTGACCCCACCGACCTCAAGAACTATCGGCCCATCTCGCTCCTCCCCTTCGCAGCCAAAGTTGCAGAGAAAACAGTCAACAGGAAACTGACACGATTCATTGAAGAGAACGCCGTCCTCAACCCGTCCCAATCTGGATTCGAAGCAACCACAGCACAGAGACCGCCTCTACTTGCCGCCACAGACGACATCCGCACCCTCCTGGACCAAGGCCACTCCGCAGCCCTCATCCTACTCGACCTATCAGCGGCCTTCGACACCGTCTCCCATCGCACACTAGTCGTCCAGACTACACGACGCAGGCATACAAGGAACAGCCCTGGACTGGATCCGATCATTCCTCACCGGAAGAAGCCAAAGGATCAGACTCCCACCCTTCCTCTCCGACCCCACGAAAATCACCTGCGGAGTCCCACAGGGTTCATCACTGAGCCCCACCCTCTTCAACATTTACATGGCCCCCTCGCAGCCATCGCCCGACAACACGGCCTCAACATCGTATCCTACGCCGACGACACCCAGCTCATCCTCTCCCTCACCAAAGACCCCACCACTGCCAAACTCAACTTCCAGAAAGGAATGCAAGACGTCGCAGTCTGGATGACCAACAGCTGCCTGAAGCTCAACGCCGAGAAGACAGAAGTCCTCGTCCTCGGTACCACCCCTTCTGCATGGGACAGCATCTGGTGGCCGACCGCCTCGGAAGCCCACCTACCCCCTCAGACCACGCCAAGAACCTCGGCATCGTACTCCGACTCATCACTCTCCATGAACCGACAGGTCAACGCCGTCACCTCCAGCTGCTTCAACACCCTTCGCATCCTCCGCAAGACCTTCAAGTGGATCCCCCTGAGTCAAGGAAGACAGTCACCCACGCACTCATCACCAGCAGACTGGACTATGGAAACGCACTCTCACGCCGGCATCAACAAGTCCCTACTCCGCAAACTCCAGACAGTACAAAACACCGCCGCCAGACTCGTCCTCGGCATCCCCCGACACGAACACATCAGCCAACACCTACGAAGTCTCCACTGGCTCCCCATGGAGAAAAGAGTCACTTTCAAAATCCTCACTCACGCCTACAAATGCCTACACAACAATGGACCCAAATACCTCAACGACAGAATCAACTTCCACGTACCCAAAAGAAACCTCCGATCTTCCAACCTCGCACTGGCCGAAACCCCACGCATCCACAGAGCCAGAGCAGGCGGAAGATCCTTCTCTCACATTGCAGCCAAGACCTGGAACGAGCTACCGGCAGACATCAGACGCGCCCCCTCCCTGAACACCTTCAGGAAGACCCTCAAGACCTGGCTCTTCGGCTAAACAGATCTGCGGACCCCTCCCCCTCAGCGCCATGAGACCCTCACGGGTGAGTAGCGCGCTTACAATTCCCTGATTGATTGATTGAAGTCCGGGTTCATTTGGGGGTCAAAGTGAGGGTTCAAAGCGGTAACCGCTGCGGCGTAGTCTTCGGGAGGGCCCGTGTTCGGTAGGTGCTTAAATAGTAGATAGATTTCTTCCCCTGCATAATGGAGCAGCAGCGAGCGTTTCACTGCCTCATCCTTTTCCCTTGTGGCAATGAAATAGTTCTCCAGGCGGCCAAGCCAGGTCTGCCACCTTGGCGCTGCTGTGGTGGGGTCTGCCGACTCACTGAATGGAGGTAGGACACCCGAGGGGGGTGGTGCGGGGGTGTTGGCGCTGGGGCCTGGGCGGCGTTGTCCTGATCCCCCATGGTGGTAGGCGTGTGCACAGAAAGGCGGCCTGGCAAGAGTGCTGCACACTAGTTGTGGGCCCTGATGCACCAGGTGGTGGTGCGAGGATACTGGGTGTAGTGTGGGCCCGGTTGCATGGCACGTGGTCGGGCTGGCCTGGGACGAGGCGCGCTTGTGGGGCCTTCTCTGGGTCGTGCAAGACTCACCCAGCCTGCGCGGTGCCGATCGTCTTGACCGGTGGATGCTGGAGCATGAAGGGATCGCCGTGTACTGCTGCCCTTTAGCAGCTGCCTGGTCTGAAGTTGAGGCGCGGCAGGTATCGCTGAGGTGTTGCCTGGCAGGGGCTTCAGCATGCAAGTAACGCCCACGTGGCTTGGGCTTGCTGATGTGCTTCTCAGCTGGGCAGGAGCAGGCGTGAGTCACTTCCGCTCCTCGTCGCCAATGTTACATGTAAGGGGGGGTCCACCCTCCTGCCGATGGCCGCGCGTCGAGGCCTTGCGCGCTGCAATAAATACACTCACACGCGGTGTGGATGTTAGGCGCGGACTGCCGTCGCAGCTCCGCCCATCTTTATTTGCTCACGCCGGCTGGCGTGAGCGCAGGGGCAGGGAATTGCCGGCGCGCGCCAGCGGTAAACGCTGGTGCACTGACTGTTACACTAAGCAGTGCAAGTTACCATTCGACACAGTCAAGAATCCACACCAACCTAGAGATATGGCTTATGAAGCAATGCTGGGGGCAATGGGAGGGAAACCCCAATCAGACACAGAAGTGCTGATGACAGAATTACGCACAGGCTTTAAAGCACTAGACAACCGATTTGGTGCATAAGATAAAAGATTGGACATACTGGGGGAGTGAATAGACCGGCATGATGCCCGATTGGACACGGCGTAGGGCAGAATATCAGACCTTGAGGATGGCGCAGCGCAAACAGCTAGGTTCTTACATTGCCCTAAATGCCACACGCTTGCAGCGAACTTTGCACATATGACCTGGACATGTGACAAGATAGCTTATTATTGGAATAGAATATTCACTGAGCTGCGGCAGATGACCACCCTGCAATTGAAGCCATCACCATTACTGGCATTGCTTGGTCATGTTGCTGGCGTTCCCAAGTCAATGCGCAGGTTTGAAGCAAAGGCGCTGCTTCTTGTAAAAAGAGAAATAGCCTTGCTCTGTGGCAGTAAGAGGGAACCTACAGTAGATGCGTGGTTAAGAAGTATAACATACTGTGACACTACTAGTGAACTATATGCAGAACTGCAGCCCCCCACATCCAGGCCTAAGGGTATATGGCAGCCTCTGAGAGACTATTTAGCAGAGCGCGAAACACAGGAAGCTAGCCAAGCACTGACAATGGTGAAACATACACAAACAACGATGCAATCCCCCAACGGTTTACACCTGAGGGAGGGCAAAATAATAGACATATACCCCTTCACTGCTGGACCCAACTTGGTTATTTTTGTATAGCGTATATTGAAATATGATGTTTACTATATGCAAGATTTACATATATACATGGGAAGTATGTTTCTTAACAAATGTAATGTGGCAAGAAATAAATGTATGACACCGTGACTTAAAAAAATTAATAAAATTTGGGAGGGAAAAAAAAGTTCAAAAGAATTTATTTCATTAAACATCATTTCCTCTGGGTGTTATTTTAAGCCCCTCCTCCATTCTTCCGTTATTTTGTATAGCAGTTTGTTTCAGTACCTGCAATGGCCATGTTTGATGCCGGCCTTATTTGAAGACTGGGCTCGAGTACATCTGTAGATCCTTTTTTGGCTGTGGTAACTTTACAAGTGCAGTTTGTGGGAGGGTGCTTGTCCCTCCCTAAACCCCTCACTCAGCCCATCCTTACCCATTCTTATTCCCCTCCATTTTACTATTAGGTAGTCCCCATTTTCCAGCCAATACCCCAGGTTCCTTCCACATTTACTACAAGAATGTATACCAAGGTTCAACCACGATAGGAACTCTGCACTGAAAAGATAGGAGAGGTGGAGATTTCTACACATAGGTTTGTGAATAGCATTTTGCAATATTTGAATAGTACCATTGTAGCACTACTACATTTAATACAAAGTGGAGTTTGTGAATAGACCCCTACAAGTGCAGGTCTAAATTCCGATCCCTGACATGGTCACTGATTCACCAAAATTCAAAGGGTAGTGCAGGTGACATCTCACACTCTTTGACCCTAATGACATCACAGTAAGTGACATTAAATGACTTTTGATCCTGAATCTTCAGAGGAGATTACGTCACATGACTTTAAACTAGATGACATTGCAATAATATACATCTCTGAAGTTCCTTAGTAAATGCATGATTAATATAACAACACAATACAGACAAATGTACATTTTAGATACCACCAATATTAGGTTGCAGACATGATCTTTGAAAGTGGTGGGGCATAATACTTGCCCTGAATTGTAGCTAGCAAGCAAAACTAGTGATTCAGACTTTTTCTAGGGACGTCCAAATCCGGGTTCTTCCTCTAAGAAAATTGTGAAAATAATGGGCTCAAGTAGTGCATTTTAAAGAACAGTTTTCACTTAAATTTGCTAAACCTACATGGGTTCTGTAAGGGCACTTATTACATATTCAAGTCCTTTCATGGTGTCCCAAGCCAATGAAACTTAATGCCCCTCAGGAGTTGACCCTATTTATCTCAAAATGTGCTATGGAAGCCTCTATATGTCAAAAAGTACCCCAGTTCAGCCTGGGCTACAATGCCAAAAAGTACATACAATAAGCCACTGCTAGAATTTTGCCATTAATACCATCCATGTACAGTGAGAAACTCTTATGTCAACAGTTACCTCAGTATGTCAGGGCCTGCATTTTGTCATGGGTGGCAGCCTCTATATGTCAAAAAGTACCCCAGTTCTGCCTGGGCTACAATGCCAAAAATTACATACAATAAGCCACTGCTAGAATTTTGCCATTAATGCCATACATGTACAGTGAGAAACTCTTATGTCAACAGTTACCTCAGTATGTCAGGGCCTGCATTTTGTCATGGGTGGTCTCTCTGATATGCCACTTTTTCCTCCCTAATGGCTTGAATGACCTCTAGTAAGACAGTATCGCCCATTAAGTTAAGAATTACCTCCAGTGTGCTAGTGCCAATATTTTGCTATGGGTGTCGAACTAGGACAAAAATTATCTTCTGAATGCCAAAGCGAACACCAGACTCACACTCACTTACATTCATTCACACTCATTCCTATTCACACTGACTCTCAATCATTCTCACTTGCACACATTCATTCACACTCACTCTATTGTACTCACTAGAGCTCTCCCTCGCTCATTCTCTCTCATTCTCACTAATTCTTAGTCAGCCTCACTCAATTATTCACACTCACTCACATTCACTTTTACTGTCACTAACACTTTCTCGTTCACTCGTTTCACATGCACTCACTTTTAATCTCACACTTTCTAATTTGTTCCAGTTCTGACTCACTCATTCTCACTCACAGTTATACTCACACATTGTTACTCATTCTCACTCATAATTTCTAACACTCCCTCACACTCATTCTTACTTATTCATTTTTACACACTCCCTCATTTACAGGCACTCTTGCTTTCAATCACTTGTTCCCACTCTTACTCATACGCTCATTGACAATCTCAGTCATTCCCATTCACTGTCGCTGACTCTCACTGACTTTCACTCACACATGGGAAACAGAATTTACAATGCGGAATTAACCACGCATTCCGTTACCAAGTAAGCGTTACCACGCTTGCCTTTACCACGCATATGCCTTTACCACGCATATGCGTGGTAAAGACAATTAGCGCTCTAGATTCAGAGCGGATGGGCGGGGAGAATGGAAGGAACAGGAAGGAATGGGCCGCGGTTTGGTGAGTAGGGCAGAGGTCAGTGTAGTTTTTTGGGTGGTGGCCGGGTTTTAGGGCTCACGGCGGGGGGGGGTTGAGGTAGTTTTTAGGGCTTGGGCTAGTTTTAACACTCAAGGCGGAGGCTGGGGTATTTTTTAGAGCTGGGGTCGGGGTCGTTTTTAGGGCTGGGGGCCAGCTTTTAGGGCTCAAGGTGAGGGGTCGGGTAGTTTTTAAGGCTGTGGGCCGGTTTTAGGGCTCAGGGCGGGGGGGCTCGTGTGCTTTTAGGGCGGGGGTCGGGTTTGTATTTAGGGCTGGGGGTCAGTTTCAGGGCTCAGGACGGAGGCCGGGTATTTTTAGGGGCTGGGGGCCGGGTTTTAGGGCTCTGGGCAGGAGGCTGGGGTGTAATCTTTACCATGCATATGCCTTTACAACGAAATTTGTTGTGAAGGAATGCTTGGTAAACGCATGCGTGTAAAGACGCGACCATGGTAAAAAACATGTTGTTCAGGCATGCGATATAATCGCATGCGTGGTTCCGTCATACAACCCTCACACACGCATGCTCACACAGACACACATTCTTACTCATAGACATGCTCTCTATCACATAAAAACACTTTCATCCACAAGCATGCCCACAACATACATTTAAAAGATGTTTTACTTACCTCCACTGGCAGCAAACATGGACGTCATTTGGAGGTAGTCAGGGGTCGCAGCTGTGACCTCTAGCTTACTCCTCGCACTTCCTTTGCGACCCCCTTGCCTCAGTTGTTATGAGGGCTGGCTACAGGAGTCAAGGTAGCCACGGTCATGGTGGATCGTGGTTGCTTGCTGGTGCCATATGCTGCGTAGGAGACAGGTAAGAAAAAAAAATGAAGTACCTACAGGAGAAGGGACAAGGGTGGCTGTGTGTGGTGTCTGTGGAGTATGTGTGCCAGCCTAATTTCTGCTAGTGTGTCATTGCTTGTCTGAGTGAGAGTATGTAAGGACTAAAGGTCCTCCCACCAAACGATATCTCACTGCTCGCTACCACCCTAACCCTGTTCACGACTGGATGACCTCTCCTCTCCTCACCTACACCTAAACCCTTCTAAAACTGAATTTCTCCTTATCTCCCCTTTGAAATAAATATCTCTTCTGCAATCCTGGACGGACTTACACAACATCCTCAATGGTAAACCCACCATTGTTGACAGTGCCAAGTCTCTGGGAGTCAAAAGACTCAACCTACACTCTCAAATAAGCACCATGGCCAAAAGTGCTTGCTTTCAACTACTTTTGAAATCCACTGTTACATCCCAGAACAAGGTCTTAAATCTCTTGCTCATACGCTTGTGATCCCCAGAATAGACAATAGTAACTCTCTCCTGATTGGTCTCCCCAAAACTCACCTCACCCCCCTGAAAACAATTCTATACTCTGCAGCACGGTTGTCTACGGGACCAAAAGAAATGACATCTCCCCCCATGCTGATCATGCTCCGTTGGTTGCCAATTGAAACAAGAGCTATTTCGGGAAGCGGAACCAGAATCTGGAATTCACTACCTCCAAATCTGTGCACAACTACTTCACTGACGACTTTCAAAACAGATCTGAAAGCCTTTCTCTTCCAACTATATTTTAACTAAAATACTGTAATCAGCTCTTGGCACAGAGCTTTATATTACCTCAATGACCTTTACGGCTGTCTACTACTCAACCATTTTATGGCCATATACACCTTTTGCATACTCTGACTGAGTTTGTGTTGTGACATCCATGATTTGAATTGCTCTAAATCTTTTTAAAGAAAAGAAAAATCTTCAAAAGAATTGACCTAAAAGCAGAGGCAAGCAAGTGTCATGAGCTTATGTGTTGTTGTCAATGCCATGATCACTTAGGAGGTCAGTGGGGATGGAACGAGGATGGTTCTTGTTGAACCTCAACCTTCTTACGGCTTTTGTACACTGTTGTATTCTCAACATTTGTAATTACGTAAATCTGTTTTATTTATCTTAAACCATCTGTAACCTCCATGTCACAAAATGTTGCTCCTGTAAAGCACAAACAACAATTGATGGACAGAATGCAGAACAATGTCATACATTCACCCCAGTACAGAGATCTGGGCCTAAATCCATCGTTTTTTTGCTCACCATGCCATTCCAGTTTGAACCCAGCCATATGCAAATCAGTCTTGACCCTGCGCCCAATGGGAACAGTCCAGCCCGAACTGCCAGGCCAGGTCCTCCGTGGACTGGAAACAAGCATCCTAGGACCGGTTTCGGGGTTTCACCCCACTTCAGCCAGGATAGCTTGATTCCAGTGGCATGGAGAGCACGGGACCCACGTCTGGGCATACCCGTCCCACTCGGGGTGACAAATGCAAAAACAACAATTGATGGACAGAATGCAGAACAATGTCATACATTCACCCCAGTACAGAGATCTGGGCCTAAATCCATCGTTTTTTTGCTCACCATGCCATTCCAGTTTGAACCCAGCCATATGCAAATCAGTCTTGACCCTGCGCCCAATGGGAACAGTCCAGCTCGAACTGCCAGGCCAGGTCCTCCCTGGACTGGAAACAAGCATCCTAGGACCGGTTTCGGGGTTTCACCCTCTTCAGCCAGGATAGCTTGATTCCAGTGGCATGGAGAGCACGGGACCCACGTCTGGGCATACCTGTCCCACTCGGGGTGACAAATGCAAAAACAACAATTGATGGACAGAATGCAGAACAATGTCATACATTCACCCCAGTACAGAGATCTGGGCCTAAATCCATCGTTTTTTGCTCACCATGCCATTCCAGTTTGAACCCAGCCATATGCAAATCAGTCTTGACCCTGCGCCCAATGGGAACAGTCCAGCCCGAACTGCCAGGCCAGGTCCTCCCTGGACTGGAAACAAGCATCCTAGGACCGGTTTCGGGGTTTCACCCTCTTCAGCCAGGATAGCTGGATTCCAGTGGCATGGAGAGCACGGGACCCACGTCTGGGCATACCCGTCCCACTCGGGGTGACAAATGCAAAAACAACAATTGATGGACAGAATGCAGAACAATGTCATACATTCACCCCAGTACAGAGATCTGGGCCTAAATCCATCGTTTTTTTGCTCACCATGCCATTCCAGTTTGAACCCAGCCATATGCAAATCAATCTTGACCCTGCGCCCAATGGGAACAGTCCAGCCCGAACTGCCAGGCCAGGTCCTCCCTGGACTGGAAACAAGCATCCTAGGACCGGTTCGGGGTTTCACCCTCTTCAGCCAGAATAGCTTGATTCCAGTGGCATGGAGAGCACGGGACCCACGTCTGGGCATACCCGTCCCACTCGGGGTGACAAATGCAAAAACAACAATTGATGGACAGAATGCAGAACAATGTCATACATTCACCCCAGTACAGAGATCTGGGCCTAAATCCATCGTTTTTTGCTCACCATGCCATTCCAGTTTGAACCCAGCCATATGCAAATCAGTCTTGACCCTGCGCCCAATGGGAACAGTCCAGCCCGAACTGCCAGGCCAGGTCCTCCCTGGACTGGAAACAAGCATCCTAGGACCGGTTTCGGGGTTTCACCCTCTTCAGCCAGGATAGCTTGATTCCAGTGGCATGGAGAGCACGGGACCCACGTCTGGGCATACCCGTCCCACTCAGGGTGACAAATGCAAAAACAACAATTGATGGACAGAATGCAGAACAATGTCATACATTCACCCCAATACAGAGATCTGGGCCTAAATCCATCGTTTTTTTGCTCACCATGCCATTCCAGTTTGAACCCAGCCATATGCAAATCAGTCTTGACCCTGCGCCCAATGGGAACAGTCCAGCCCGAACTGCCAGGCCAGGTCCTCCCTCGACTGGAAACAAGCATCCTAGGACCGGTTTCGGGGTTTCACCCCTCTTCAGCCAGGATAGCTTGATTCCAGTGGCATGGAGAGCACTCCAGCATCTTTTGGTAAAGTTCGTGCTATATAAATTTGCATAAATAAATAAATAAACAAGGAAGAGTGACATGGTCAGCACGGGACAGTGTGGTGGTGGTGGGGGTCTGTGTCTGGGCATGGGAGTTGCTTGCTGATGGACTTGTTTCTATGAAGATCCATCCATTACTGCCTCAATCCAGCACTGGCATCATTCTTCTTAAGATGAGAAGCACAGCTGCCGCAGTACGGAGCTCATTATCTGCTCTATCCTTACCATTTAGGATTTGTGACGTTTTATAAGAGGGACAGAACAAAGGCCTACACCAAAGAAAAGCATAGTCGTGTAAAGGCTCCAGGAGGTGTCCCTTCTACACATAAACAATTGCCCCTGCAGCACAGGCACCCTTGCAACATGGACTAAAGGTGCCTGCGCTGGAGCTATGCAACTTTATTAGCGCCAGTGCTAGGGGAAATGCAGGAGTGCGCCGTATTTTTGTAAATACGGCACATTACTGCGTTAAAATAATTTCAGGTCGCGGCGTTACTAATTTTGGAGTAACACTGTGCTCTGACATTTTATTGTAAATATCCCCCACGCATTTTAAATCTCCCTTTTGCTATCCAGAGAACAGGGCAGTGGTGTTACACAAAATGATGTGGCCCTATTCAGAATATGTTGAGGAACCCCTTACACTCCCATATCCCACAGACACCCATTCACGTGGACTCAATGGAACCACTGGAAGGGTGGAGGTCCCACAGCGCTGTGGGGGTCTGTCCTATGCCCCTGGAACAGAGATACGGAGATTAGGAGAGGAAGAAAGAAGGTAATTAAGGTGAGAATACAACATACAAAGGCATTGTCTTTCAGTAAGAATGTTAAAGAAGATGGGGAAACCAGAATTGAAATGAAGGGCTGGCTTCTACGACATCTGTGGAGATTGTTTTGCAAACGGTGCCTCTTTTGGGGTGGTATGGGCTATGCCAGAAGGAGAAATGTGAGGCACAGACTCCAACATGATGAACAGGTTAAATAAAGAAATGATACCTTAAACTGCAAATAAACCCATCCGCCACAGTTTTGGCTTTAAATAGGGATGCTGCTGATTTGGTACTCTGAGAGAAATAGATATTGTGGACATCCTACCTACAATCTTATATCTATCTACAGGTAATGTTCACAAATCCCTACATCTGCAAATGTTACCAGGCATTGGCAAAGCCAATAGGTCTCGCCTATGCAAGAGCTATTGGCTGTGACTGCTATTCAGCATGGCTAAAAGTTAGTAGGGTAAAGGAGAGTGGCTTGGAGTGGAGTGCCATAAAGTGGAGTCAAGTGGAGTGTTATTGAGTGGCGTGGAGTGGCATACAGTAGAGTCGATTTGCATGGAGAGAAGAGGAGTGAAGTGGAGTGGAGTGGAGTGTCATGGAGTAGTGTACAGTATTGTGGAGTGTCATAGAGGGAGTAGAGTGTCATAGAGTAGGAGGGCATAGAGTAGAGTGGCATAGAGTGGAGCACAGTGTCAGAGTTGACTAGAGTGTCGTGGAGTAGTGTAGAGCACAGTGGAGTGGTGTAGAGGGTGTTGCATGAAGTGGAGTAGAGTGTTGTGGAGCACAATGATGTTCAGCAGAGTAGATTGTCATAGAGTGGAGTGGCATAGGTGGAGTGGAGTAGAGTTGAGTAGTGTGTCATAGAACAGAGTTGATTAAAGTGGCAAAGAGTGGCATAGAGGTAGTTGCGTAGAGTGTCGTAGAGTGGCATAGTGTTGTAGAATGGCATAGAGTGGAATAGAGTGCTCTAGGATGGAGTGGCATTGAGTGGAGTAGAGTGTCAGTGGAGCATGGTTTAATGGAGTAGAGCATCATAGAGTGGAGTATCGTGAAGTGAAGTGTCATAGAGTGGAGTGTAGTAGAGTGGCTTAGAGGGAAGTGATGTAAAGTACAGTGGTGCAGAGTAGATTGGCGTAGGGTGCATTGGTTTTAAATAAAGTGGAATAGAGTGCATTGGCATAGAGTGCAGTGATGTAGAGTGGCATAGAGTAGAGCGGTGCAGAGTAGATTGCAGTGGCGTAGAGTGGAGTGGTGTAGAGTGGAGTGACGCAGAGGGGAGTAGACTGGCGCAGAGTGGAGTTGAATGGTGCAGAGTGGAGTAGAGTGGTGCAGAATGGAGTAGAGTGGTGTAAAGTGAAGTGCAATAGAGTGGAGTGGTACAGGGTAGAGTGTAGTGGCATATATTCCAGTGGCATAGAGTGCAGTGGTGTAGAGTGCAGTAGAGTGGCATAGAGTTGAGTGGTGCAGAGTAGAGTGCAGTGGCATAGAGTGCAGTGGCATACAGTGCAGTCATGCAGAGTAGAGTGTTAGAGTGCAGGGTTGTAGAGTGCAGTGTCATAAGTGCAGGGTTGTCGAGTGCAGGGTTGTAGATTGCAGGGGTGTAGTGTGCAGGGTCGTAGAGTCATGCAGAGTAGAGTGTTAGAGTGCAGGGTTGTTGAGTGCAGGGTTGTAGAGTGCAGGGATGTAGTGTGCAGGGTCGTAGAGTTTTGCAGAGTAGAGTGTTGCCGAGTAGATTGGTGCAGAGAGCAGTGTATTAGAGTACAATGGTGCAGAGTAGAATAGAGTGGTGTAGCGTGCAGTGATGTACAGTGACATAGCATGCAGTACTGTAGAGTGCAGTGGCCTAGAGTAGAATGTTATAGAGTATAGTGCCGTAAAGTGCAGTGGTGCAAAGTAGTTGCTGTAGTTGCAGTGGCGTAGGGTACATTGGATTTTGAGCAAAGCAGTGTAGAGTGCATTGGCGTAGAGTGCAGAAGTTTAGAGTGCAGTGGCATAGAGTAGACTGCTGTGGTGCAGAGTGGATTAGAGTGGCGTAGACTGCAGTGTCATAGAGTGCACTGCTGCACAGTAGATTAGAGTGGCGTGGAGTGCATTGGCATAGAGTGCAGTAAAGTGCCGTAAGTGGTGCAGAGTAGAGAAAAGTTATGCAGAGTCGAGTGACATAGAGTAGAGTGGCATAGAGTTCAGTGGCAGAGAGTGCAGTGATGCAGAGTAGAGTGTCGTAGAGTGCAGTGGTGTCGATTAGAGTGACCTAGAGTGCATTGGTGTAGAGTGCAGTGTCATAGAGGATAGTGGCGTACAATGCAATGGTGCAGAGTAGATTGGTATAGAGTGCAGTGGCGTATTGTGTATGTATTGGTTTTGAGTAAAGTGATGTAGAGAGCATTGGTGTAAAGTGCAGTGGCATAGAGTGCAGCAGTATAAAATTGAATGGCGTAAAGTGGATTGGCAAAGAGTGGAATATAGTAAAATTGACTGCAGTGGCATAGAGTAGATTGTTGCAGGGTAGAGTGGAGTGGTGCAGAGTAGACTGGAGTGGTATTGTGTAGTGGTGTAGAGTGCAGTAGCATAGAGTGCAGTGTGTCAGAGTGGAGTGGTGTGGAGTGGCCTGACTGGAGTGGTGTTGAGTGCAATTTCATAGAATGCAGTGGTGCATAGTAGATTAGAGGGGCATGGAGTGTATTGGCATAGAATGCAGTAGAGTGGCGTAGAGTGGTGCAGAGTAGAGTAAAGTTGCACAGAGTCAAGTGGCATAGAGTAGAGTGGCATAGAGTTCAGTGGCTGAGTGCAGTGCTGCAGAATAGAGTGTCGGCGAGTGCAGTGGTGTAGAGTAGAGTGGTGTAGAGTGCAGTGCATAGAGTGGTGCAAAGTAAAGTGACAGAGTGCAATGGTATAAAGTGCAGTGTCGTAGAGTAGATTATACTGGTGTCCAAGGCAGTGGTGCAGAGTAGATTCGTATAGAGTGCAGTGGTATAGAGTATGTTGGTTTTGAGTAAAGTGGTGTAGAGAGCATTGGTGTAGAGTGCAGTGGCATAGAGTATAGCAGTATAAAATTGAGTGGCATAGTGTGGAGTGGCATGGAGTGGATTGGCGCAGAGTGGAATAGAGTGATGTAGCCTGCAGTGGCATAGAGTGGATTGTTTCAGAGTAGAGTGAAGTGGTGTAGAGTGCAGAGGTATAGAGTACAATGTCATAGAGTGCAGTGGTGCAGAGTAGATTAGAGTGGCCTAGAATGGATTGGCATAAAGTACTGTGACGTAGAGTGGAGCAATACAGAGTAGAGTGGCGTAGAGTTCAGTGGTGGAGAGAGCAGTGTTGCAGAGTAGAGTGAAGTAGCATAGAGTGGAGTGGTGAGAGTAGAGTGGAGTTGTACAGAGTGCAATGGCATAAGAGTGGAGTGATGCACAGTAGAGTGGTGTAGAGTGCATTGGTATAGAGTAGAGTGGTGCAATGACTTAGAGTGCTGAGGCCTAGAGTGCATATGAGTGGTGTAAAGTGCAGTGGTGTAGAGTGCTGTCATGCAGAGTGCAGTGTTGCAGAGTGTGCAGTGTCATAGAGTGATGCAGGGAAGTGACGTAGAGTACATACAGTGGTGCAGAGTAGAATAGAGTGGCGTACAGTGCAGTGACTTAGAGTGCAGTGGCACACAGTAGAATGTTGTAGAGTATAGTGGCGTAAAGTGCAGTGGTGCAAAGTAGTTGGCGTAGGTACAGTGGCATAGGGTGCATTGGTTTTGAGTAAAGTGGTGTAGAGGTAATTGACATAGAGTGCAGTGGTTTTGAATAGAGTGGCATAGCGTACAGTGCAGTGGAGTAGAGTGGCGCAGTGTATAGTGCAGTGACATAGAGTGGAGTGGCGTAGAGTTCAATGGCATAGAGTGCAGTGGCATAGAGTAGATTGTTTCAGAGCAGAGTGAAGTAGAGTGGAGCGGTGCAGGGTAGAGTATACTGGTGCAGGGTAGAGTGCAGTGGCATAGAGTAGTGGCATACAGCACAGTGGCATAGAGTAGAGTGGCATCAAGTGGCACAACTTTGATTGCAGTTACGTATAGTGGAGTGGTGCAGAGTGGAGTAGAGTGGCATAAATTGCAGTGGCAAAGAGTGCAGTGGTGCAGAGTAGATTGTTTCAGAGTAGAGTAAAGTGGCGTAGACTGCATTGGGGTAGAGTGCAGAAGAGTCATGTAGAGTGGTGCAGAATAGAGTGCAGTGGCATAGAGTAAAGTGGCACAGAGTAGAGTGCCGCAGAGTAAAGTTGCGCAGAGTAGAGTGGCATAGAGTTCAGTGGCAGAGAGTGCAGTGCTGCAGAGTAGAGTGGCGTAGATTGCAGTGGTGTAGAGTCGAGAGGTGTAGAGTGCATTGGTGTAGAGAGCAGTGGTGTACACTGGGGCAGGCTAAAGTGACTTAGAGTGCAACGGTGTAAAGTGGCGTAGAGTGCAGTGGCACAGAATAGAGGATAGTGGAGTACAGAGCAGTGATGCAGAGTAGATTGGCATAGAGTGCAGTGGCCTAGAGTGTATTGGTTTTGAGTAAAGTGGTGTAGAGCACATTGGTGTAGAGTGCAGTGTTGTGGAGTGGCGTGGTGTGGAGTGGCACAGAGTGCAATAGAGTGGCATTGACTGCAGTGGCAGAATAGATTATTTCAGAGCAGAGTGAAGTGGCGTAGAGTGCAGTGGTACAGAGTAGAGTGTTGTAGAGTGCAGTGTTGCAGAGTAGATTAGAGTGGCATAGAGTGGATTGGCCCAGAGTGCAGTTGCTTAGAGTTCAGTGGCGAAGAGTTCAGTGGCGTGGAGTTCAGTTGCATAGAGTTCAGTGGCATAGAGTGGCATAAAGTAGAGTGGCACAGAGTGCAGTGTTGCAGAGTATACTGTCATAGAGAGCAGTGGTGTATAGTAGAGTGGCATGGAGTTCACTGGTGTGGAGTGCAGTGGTGCAGAGTAGAGTGGCATAGGGAGCAGTGGCATACAGAGCAGTGGCACAGAGTACAGTGGTGCAAAGTAGAGTAGAGTGCAGGGAAGCAGAGTAGAATAGAGTGGCATGGAGTGCTGTGGCATAGAGTGATTTGGTGCAGAGCTGATTGGTGTAGAGTGCATTGGTTTTGAGCAAAGTGGTGTAGAGTGCAATGGCATAGAGTGCATTGACACAGAGTGCAGTATTGCAGAGTAGGATGGCATACAGTAGAGTGGCGCGAAATTGTGTAGAGTTCAGTGGCGAAGAGTGCAGTGATGCATAGTAGAGTAATGTGGGGTAGAGTGCATTGGCATAGATTAGAGTAGAGTGGTGCAGAGTAGAGAGGTGTAGAGTGGAGAAGTGCAGAGTAGAGTGCAGTGGCGCGAAGTAGTGCAGAGTAAAGTGGGGTGGATTAACGTGGAGTATGCATGGTGTGGTAGCACACTGACATTACAGATAAAACATCTTCAATTGAAATGACCATTGCATTTGCACTCACAAACAGTTTTCCTGATAAAAGAATACAGAGCACAAAAGATAACGTTTGGAAAGGTCATCAATCAATGTATTGATATGATCGTCAGCACAGTTCATTTACAGACATTTACATTTTGTTGTGTGCTAGAAAAAAACCAATATCCGCAGAGCCTTCCTTAAGCAGACCTCCACTAGTCAGCATAATGGTCACATAAATACTCTCACTTTGAAGTCAGAGAAAGAAAAATAAATACCAAGCTCCCTGGAAGATACAGCCTGACATTTGAACTCTCTTTGAATGCACAGCAGATGTGACAAGATAAGAACAAGATTTGGTGTTTTCTTATCCACGCCTGGGCATTTTGCACCAGTTCCATCTTTTGGTTGGTCTGTGTTCTGAAAGGTTTTCAAATCCAGATACTTCTCGTTAGATTTTCCTGTAATCATTTCAGCGATCACTTAAAAGGAAGTCTTTTCTTTCTTTATTTTGCAATCTCCCAAATTTCCCAAATCCTCACGCCTGAAATTCACTTCCTATTCTGATGCTGTTTCGTCTTCGAGCTCTCCTCGAGGAATTCATATAAAAGGAGTAATTTCATCCAGATGGATGTGTCGCACCATAATTCTTCCACCACATCGCTCATTCCAGAAGGCTTCTGTCCTCCTATTCTTTGTCCTACATCCTGCTGTTTCTTGCTTATAGTCTGACAGAATTAATACAGGTATTTGCTGAATTCTGATTATTTTCCTCCAAGAAACTGAAGTTTTCATTAGTCTGCTTATCAGCTTCTTGCTATTCCAGTTTCTCATTCTGGATTTAGGAGTAGAATTGGAAAACTATAAAGGCCTGTATACAGAAAGCCAGTTTGTGGTAGAATACAGTAAACAAGGTTTTGGCAGTGGGAGGGCCAAACTCGATCTGGGCAGCCTACAGCAAATAAAGCCAGCAAATTGAAAGCCAGAACATGTGAGTCACAAACCACAAAGCCAATGGTAAACAATGGGCTGAATGCATTCCTAGATCAACCTTCTGAATGTCCCCAAGATGTCTTTAGCAAACCAGACAGCTACACTGTCTGGTAGGCTGCGACCTAAAAAGGGCAGAAATTAATGGCCCTGACCTATCTGGAGATCAATGGGTTTCCCAACTGTAGCAGTTTGGCGTGCTTGAATAATGAGCACTGACCTCTCGGATCCTTCCAGACTTCTAATAGGGCAGCATGGTGGCGGATATCCACAAATTGCTTTTCTTATAGTGGTGTCTGTTTGTTTGTGTAGGTTATTTTATCTATCACCACCTTCGGACATGGTAAATATATACAAAAACAAAGGCAGGAATGTAAATTGCAAAGTGGCAGTAAGAAGAGTTGCATTGTGCATTAGTGGGTGTATGTCAGTAGGTTGGTGAAGCAGCCACTCTTTTTGAAGTGTGAAAACTCAGAAGACATGACAACAGTAGGAAGGTCCAGAGATTTACAGACAGAGGTGAGGGATAGGGCCTCCTTGAAGCAACCTTTGGCTTATTCATAGTTTTATAGGCTAATATTAAAAGTAGGGTGTGGGAAGTTACAAAGGTAGGAAACATTCCCCTTCCAGTGGTGACTGTAGTTTCTCAAGTTCACAACAGACAAACTTTTATGTACTCTGGCCTCCATATCCAGCCAAGGGAATGTTATGTCTAGGTAGGACAGGTCTTTTGGCTGCAGGGAATCACTGCATTGGCTGCCAGTGGAGGATGTTTTACATGCTGCTGCTCGCGGTTGTTCATGTTTGGACGTGTTTCATTTAAGAAGCTCATAGTGAGACGTTGTTCCCCACACAGGCCCAGGACAATAATGCTTCAAGTATGCTTGTTTGGCAGTGACAATACGTTCATCATCTATGCACTTGGTGTTTTCTCATCCAAGCCTAGCCATTTTGCACCAGTTCCATCTTTTTGGTTGGTCTGTGTTCTGAAAGGGTTTCGAATCCAGATCATTCTCTTTAGAATTTCCTGTGATCATTTCAGCGACCACTTAAAAAGGAAGTTGCTTTTTTCTTTTTTTGCAATCTTCCAAATTTCCCAAATCCTCATGCCTGAAAATCTGTTTTGATGCTGTTTTGTCTTCCAGGTTTCCTCAAGGAATTCATATAAAATGAGTCATTTCATCTAGATGGATGCGTCACACCATCATTCTTCCAACACATTGCTCATTCCAGAAGGCTTCTGTCCTCCTATTTGTGCTACATCCTGCTACTAACCTTCCAGAATTCATAGAGGTATTTGCTGAATCCAGATCATTTTTCCTCCAAGAGACTGAAGGTATCCTTAGTCTGCTTACTAGCTTCTTGCTATTTCAGTTTCTCATTCTGGATTTAGGGGTAGAATTGGAAAGCTGGAATATTCCAGTTACTTATTCTGGATTCTGTGTTGGATTTGGAAGGCAAAGTCAAGAGGCATTCCATAACTCAACTCAGACAACCAGCTATTGCTATGAGCAGCAGCAGGTAAAGCAGAGCTGCACTGGTGAATTTTCACTGTCAGACGTCCTTCCACTTAGGGTGTGACTTCCTGTTTAGAGAAAATACTACAATGCGGCAGCCAATTAAGGTCCTGAGTGGCAGTGGGAACGATTCTCGCTGTTGTGTAGGCCCCCTTTTCCTCCACACATTTTTTAAAATGTCGTCGGATTTGCCCTTTGCAAAGTTTTAAAGAAAATGTACAAAGTTCATAACTTTTCTTATCCATACTCAATAGGTTTATTTCTTCCAGAAGTGCTGTAATACATCCAGTTACTGTCAAGATAACAGATGCAGCAATGAAGAAGTCCCGGAAAAAGGTTTGCAAAACTAGATATTTTAGTCTCTAAAACTATGTTGGGGAAGACATTTGTCACTTTGAGTGCTCTTAGCCTTCATTTGGTGGGACCAGTTAACAGGACGTTATGATAGTCAGTACTGTTTAAGATAGAGCCTGAAAGACTTGTTTATATCTTGCTTGCATAAAAAGATTTAATTTTATTAACGTGCTTAGTTAGTATTATGCACTTTTGATAGTATTTTTAATATGATCAACCAGATGTGGAGTCTGCTGTTAAGGACGCATCCCAAAGATGATGATGCCGTTTTCACCAACACAAGTGTATTTACTAATGGAGTGATGGAGCAAGCCAGTTTTGTATCAGGGAATTATCTGGAGAAGGTAAAATTAGCCGAAACTAAGTTTTGGAAGTGCCATATTGTACTATATTGGTATTTATGTAGTTCTTTCCGAACCCCTTGCAGAGGCCTGAAGCAGTTCTGACTGAGTTTGTGTTGTGACATCCATGATTTGAATTGTTCTAAAGCTTTTTCAAGAAATTAGAAATCTTCAGAAGAATTGACCTATCGGCAGAGCTGGGTGTCATGAGTTTATAGGTCGTAATCAATGCCAAGATTGCGTAGGAGTTCACTCAGTATAGAACAATGATGGTCTTGTTGAACCACGAGTGGCACGGGGTAAAAAACAAGAGAGCAGTGGATTCTCCATGTGAATTTCCACTTTCTTGGTTAACAGAGATGAGAGTCCTTTCACCATGGAGAGTGTTTTGGCAGGTGAAGGAGCATTTCATAGTCAATGATGTGAAATGCCCTGATGGACGAGGAGACGAGGTGAGACTCTGTCCAAAATAATATACTGCAGCAGTGTTGCAGTTTCTGTGCAGTGGCCTGGCATGAAACCTGTTTGGAGGTAACCCATTACATTATTCTCACATGTGTGGTTTTTCAGTTGATCTGCTGTACAGTTTTCTAACAATTAATTGTTTAAGAATGGTGCAGGTGGGCCTGCAGTTCTTTAGATCTGCCATTTCACACACCGGTTTTTAAGTAGAGGATTTGTATGCCTGTTTTTAGAGTCCTGTAGTAAGCTCTGATCAAGGGAGCCATTAATAATGTTGAAAGATGATCAAACTGCGGCCTGAGTTTTTTTTTACTAATGCAGCAGAGATTGGGTCACCTATGATAGATGACGGGTACTTAGACGGGGCAGGATGGAAAAATGAAAGTAAGTGGAATATAGAAGTAAAAGATGATATATAGGTTTTAAAAAGTGTTGGTCCTTATGAAATTGTGACCAGAGTTTTCCAACTGGTTTCAATACCCAGGGCTTTTTCTTAGTGAATTGTTACTGAGATTGCTATAGAAAAATCCACTGTTTTGCCAAAGATTTCTTGGTGGGGGGGGGGGGGAGGGGGGGAGGCAAGCTTTTTGGCGCACTATTAAAGTATTAAATTATTTCTCGAGTGCCCCTTCAGAGACTCTGGCTCAATAGTTACTTTTGGGTCACATCACACTCTAAAATGCAGTATTTGGCGCCATTTGTACATTTTTTTGTATCGGAGAGGAGCCTCTCCACCTCCTGAAGCAATTCAGCTCCTTTGCTTCATTTGCTCACTGTGTGCAATTCTTACTCGGTATTTACACGCTGCTTCTCTGTCAGACTTCACCAGTCACCACTCTTCACAATTTCTCAACGTGCCACCCACCCCTCACCCACTCGTTTTGACCAGTGCGCCCCATGAGGAGCAGTTTTTCCGTATGTTAGTTGGAAATTATGCCTTAAAACGCACTCTTTACGCCCAGTTTTGCAAACGTGTCTGGGACAGCCCATGAAACACCATGGAAAATGAACAGCTCGCTCCGTTCGCTCACTCACTGTGTGCAAGTAGTACCAGGTATTTTAACTCCGCCTTTTGCAAAACGTCACCGAGAGGACCATAGTACGAATGATATATATTATATGGACACAAGGGTGAGGGTAGTAAATACGTGCGCTATCCGAGTAGGCCTTACCAGTGATCTCATACTTCCCATTGCTTTTCAGAGACTGGACATTTGATTTTACAGCTAATACCCTGCGCTTGTTTGACGGACTGCACGAGTAAGATGAGCAGATATGAGACGAGCTTGAGTAACTGGGATATGTGGAAGATTATTGGATTGCCCCACTTTGAGGTAATAACTAGGGTTTTGAGGCATTTTTAGAACTGGACGATCAGATGCTTGGAGATTCCTTAACTACAAGTCGAGCCTCGAATTATTACATATCGGGCAAGCAGGCTCTATAATGATAGCTCTCAGTGGTGGCTGGCCTATAGATTTTCTTTTCTATCTTTGGGCTCGGTTACACTTTACTGGTTTCTTTACTGTCTTAGTTCTTTTAACAGAGTGTGCCACTGGCATATAGATTTATTCTGATATCAAGGATACAATGCTATTTCAATTTTCTGATACTTCACGATAATATGATTTTTTGCACACGTGGTGGTTTGACCAAATTAGTTTGGGTGACGGCATTTACAGCCATGCTAAAGTTTGTGATGACTGAAAGTCTTACATATTTATTATTGTAGACCTGACAAAGTCTATTGGTATATCCTACATCATAGATGAAACAAGTGTTGGCATAGGCAATAGAAAGTACATAATACTGTTTGGATAAGAATAAAAGAGATCGTTGATTAACAACGTAACAAATTCATTTGAGAGTGAACTTTATTTGAAGATTTGGACCTGTTCCAACAAGAAGAGGAATTGGTGGCTTCCCTTCCTTCCTGAGCACCAAACACTTCATTGTTGTTTAATGATTTTGAGAAACTGTGACCTCTACCAATAATCTAGTGTGTGCGCTGTGACTCCCAGCCACTTCTGTGTTTCTGTTCTCAACCAACAGCACTCTCTCATCCCTCACAGGCTAGAGGTCACACACTACAGCACCCACTCACACCCCTCACAAATTACCTGAAGTACTCATATATGAGAGATTTTTAGGAATGATATTTTTGTGCATTGTTAAAAATGAGCAGAATGCATTTTCACACTTTATTTCACATGTACATAGTTATATAGTGCTGCTGTTTTCGAAACAAATTATCTATGATGTGTTTTCCGAACAAGTGATAACTAGGCCTCAGATTAGAGATGAATGCCATCTTGTCAAGGATGGAAGTCACCCCTGTCACTAATATTTCTTCCACCCTCCTTTACCCCCTCCCACCTTCTGTCCCCGTAATCTCCGCAGCATGTAGTCAAACTGAGATGTATTGGATTATTTATACTTTAATTGTTATCTTGCTCTCAATGAAGTTTCAGACAACTTGAAACGTACTAGGTAAAGGTTCTTCTGTTGGTTCACTGTAGTCAATTCATATACATAAATATTATTTTTCATTTAACAAGTTATGTTCTAGCATTCCTGGATGATATCAGCATAAAGGCTGGTGAATATTTGTTCATGTGGTGAGTTGCTCCTTAGGCGTTAAGGTCATGTGCTCGGATTTGCTGATAAAATGGTACATTTGCTCACACCACAGTGAGTCTGCAGATTTTGTAATTTAATATGCGAAAATCATGTATAAAAACCTTCAACTTTGGGGGTTAGCCAGAAGACTTTTTGTTTTATTAGGGATGCTTTTCGTTTGTTTCCTGATTTTGCTGCCCACTTGGGACTTGGAATAATTTCAGATTTTTACATACTCTGCATAATTTGAGAACCTTTATGGCATTAATTCTGTACCACTTTATTTTTTTTATTCTGTAATAAAACCCTTTATTGTTTCATTGATCAGGAACTTATTTATTGAGAGGGCCCAAAAAAGTTATAACATTGATTTTATTTTTGATTTCCTATGCTTTGAGGGGTGATTTAACGCAGGACATATTGCCCCATGAAATTGAGGTTTAATACTGTCTCCAATCCAGTGAATGTGAGAACTCTGATTGAGGTAAAATTTGGGGTGTCTAAATTTCACTGTAACAATCTCACACTACCAACAGCACTCGCACATGCTTCACAGAGTAGCAGTAACACACAACTCACAGCGTTCTTACACCCCTCACAGACTGCCTGAAGCACTCTCACTCACAGACAAGCAGCCACACACTACCAATGCCACTCTGCCACCCCAAACAGACTGGCAGCCACAAACTACCAAGAACACTCTCATGTCCGCCATACTACATCCTAGCTTCTCCCAAATCTCACTGACTAACAGTCAGACACTATCAATTGCACTCTCACACCTCTCACACACTACCAAAAGCACTTTTAAGACCCCTCACAGTCACATAATGTCAGGAGTACTCTTGCACACCTCAAAGACTAGCAAACACACACTACCAACAGCACTTAGGGTAAGAGTTGCAGATAATGGCACTTTCATTTGCTCGCAGCCTAGCAGTCACACCAAGAAGTGCTCTTGCACTCTCAGTAGCAGTCTCATATTACTTGCACTGAAGTACTCTAACACTCCTCAGAGTAGCAGTCTCAGTCTACTGACAGCACTCTCACATCCTACATAGAATAGAAGTGTACTCTACCAATAGCACACGTACACTTCCATCACCCTACCAGCGCTATTACTCCAAACTCAGTCACACATTACCAGAAGCGCTCTTACACCCCTCACAGACGAATATGTACCTTTTTTTAGCATGCGTTTACAACGCATGCCATAACAACGCGGTCGTTACAACGACCGCGTTGTTATTTCGCATACCGTTACAACGCAAGTCGGAACAACGACTTGCTGTAGGGAGCGCTGGATGTTGGAATAGTATAATTTACTATTCCAACTCCAGTCTGTGCGGACACTAGGGAAGGTGTTGGATTTCAAATCCAACACCTTCTGCCCCTAACGCAAGTCGTTTTCCGACTTGCGTTGTAACATTATGCGAAATAACAACGCGGTCGTTGTAACGACTGCCTTGTTATGGCATGCGTTGTTCCGCATGCGAAATAAACGCTGTTCACCCTCACAGACTACCAATCTAGGTCTGGCTTGTAATAGAAAGTACATCTTCATTAATTTGTGAATTTGTTTGTTTGGTAATGTGGATGGGTAAGGGGTGAATGCAAGAATGCGTCCATAGATGAAGAGATGTATGAGTGCAAGGACTGTGTTTATTGTAGAAACGGATTCATATCTGGACTTATCAATGTCATTGGAGTGGAAAGGGAAAAAGTTGTTTCTCAGTAACTGAATTGCATAATTCGGGATTTTGGAATGTACTGATACATGGAGAATTGAAACCTATAAGAAGGATACAATGTATTGTGTTCTATAAACCACTATCTACTACTGTGTTGGGTATTGTGACTTTCTTGGAGAGTGCTTTTTTAGTTCCTTTACGCTGCATGTTGAGAGTTAATGTGTAAGTGCAACCTTGGGTAGTAGGTTCCTGGAACAGTAGTAGCACCTCCGTTTTCTTGTTTACATTGAGCATATTTGTGTTATGATTCCCATGTTTTAAGAATAGCTCTAATTACTGTAATATTACGAGGTGCGATAAATCCCCTCTTTTCGGCCACTACTACCCTAATCTTGTATGTACCCCTCACAGACTACCAATCTAGGTCTGGCTTATAATAGAAAGTACCTATTCATTAATTTGTGAAAATCTGTGAGTTTGGTAATGTGGATGGGTAAGGGGTGAATGCAAGAATGCGTCCATAGATGAAGAGATGTATGAGTGCAAGGATGAGTAATTGCGTGTATGTATGATAAGGTATGAGCTTGGGGCCAGTTAGAAGCGTGGCCATGCAGATGGTAGCATCCAGGAAATTTCAGTTATAGTTATAAGCCAGAACTAATGACTTTACGAGTGTTGTCTTGTTAATTGCTTATATGTATTGTGGGCTTTCATAAAATAACCAGTCTGGTTGGCTTTGCCAATGCTTGTTTTAAAATGTTTGCAGATTTGTGTGCCTCTCCTGGTAAGAGGCTCAGTTTTAAAGGGGCTAGTCAGTGGAGTGTGCCACAACAGATCTTAAAACCCAACGAAGCATCATCAAACAAGAGAGCATTCTGTAATGCCCACTGTTTATTTTTAGTGATCATGTGAGACTGTGTAAAGAGCACTATTTTTCTCTACACTCAAAGGACCCTGTAGCAGCAAAATGTGATAAGCAGAGCAAGATTTCCAATAGGTCTAAGTTTGAATACAGCGAAGAAAGATATATTATGCACGCTTTCTAAAGTTTTTTTTATTTATTTTAACATTTAGTACGTTTACCATTTGTAAGCTTATGCAACTAATGGGCTTTATGCCTACGTACCTTCCATTGAAACACAGAGAAATGATCCTACTTTTGTGATAATTCCATATGACCAATTACAGATAGTTTCTGCTGGATTCAGCGGTGGTGTTTCCGTATTTTCGGGCAATGTGCTACATGATGAATGCGACAAAGCAGTCATGTTCTACTGGTTAAATGAAATCACAAAGGTAAAAACTTAGAACATTTGACACCAATACCGAGGTCAGTTCAAAGATACAGACGGGAGTAAGACAGTGGAGTAAAGATTCGAATTCTGCCGGTTGAATAAAATCACAAACTCCAAAGAATCGACACTAACAATCAGTTTAGGGCTGGACAGCTATGCTTCGCAGTTTTATGCTAGGGTAAACATCCTTATCCAGCAGCAGGAACCAGCAGAAAGCATTTAAAGTGTGAACTCGAATCTCTATCGGGTATTTCTTTTATTGCACATTTCATGTAACTTAAAAGCTGTACTTGGTAGTGTAGTGCACTGAAACCAGTGGCGCTGGGCAAAATCATGGGGCCCCCCCTTCAGAATGTAAGAAGGAGCCCCGAGAAGGGGTTGGGACCACACTACGCCTCACGGGCTGCAGGGCCCTGTGTTACGTCCCTGACTGAAATCTGGAATAGTTAACAGCTGTGGTGGCACCGAAAGCTTTACCCTTTTAAAAGATCGCGGGTAGACTTTATTTTCTGAGGTGTTTCTGTACTTTGCCTTTGTATAGCAGGCCACCCACGTGGACACCTCCCCCATGTCGAATTCCATCGTGGACATTGCTCTTGATGCGTGCTTTCATCTGATAACATCATTATTTTTGGAATCGGTGCTCTTAGCTGAGGCAGACCTGCTGCTGATGCTCTCCAGATCCTCATGGGTGCCTTAAGAGTCGTTTTGCGAAGTCAATGGGACAGCACACACTGTTTGAACATGAAATATCTTGAAAAAACAAGAGGCGTTTGGCAAAACAGGAAGGGTCCGTTTAATTAAACAGTGCAACCGGGAGAACAGTTACAGGTATAGGGTCTGAGGACTGTCTCTATTTACAATCGGTCTAACATACACTTTTATACAGTTCATTGGGTGTAATAAAATGGTTCCGCCAGTCCTTCTTAGGTCGAGCCTGGGCAACGCATGCGCTGCTGCGAGGCATGCAGTATTGGAGTATGGCTTTGAAGCCCCGCCCACTCTCCGCCCATATTTGTCATTGGTTTGTGTCATTGTCCTTCTTGAACGCTGGCTTGCGAGTAGTTATTAGGCTTGTTAGTCCCTCCTTGGTACCGCCTTGTCTGCATTTGTAATCTCCCATGGCGACTGGTCCTTTTACTTCTGTTGCTACACGGTATGTCTTATATGTCTGTAAGCACTCTTTTCTTTAATGAGTTTCTCCTAATGCAGGCACAACATGCTTTCCTTGCCATGCGCGCTTTCACTTTCAAGCAGTCCCGGACAATGGCGACCGCTTCTTTGAAGTGAAATAGGTCTCGCATTTACAAGAGTTTGAGCTATTGCCATTGTAAATGACAAGAGCTTAAACTCTGGTAAATGCGAGACCTATTGCATTGCAAATGCTTGTTTTGGAAAGGAGTGCAGACTGCTATCTTTGGGTCCATAAATTAATGTTTGGATGAAGAATCCAGGTGGGCCTCGACCTTACGTGGACACAACACAGCCAGTAGATAACACGTAGAGATGTTCGGCATGGGGATTGTGTGCTGTGTCCTGATTGGCTGAGTGTTCCTAACTTTGTGTGGCATTTGACTTTATGGTGCTTTATTGGGGCCAATCTCCCTGGACCATTGTGGTGTCGCTGTGCCTATCTGTGGGTTTGATCTGGGATTTCCTGTTTGCGCATTTGTCTGCTGGCTACGTGCTGCCCCACCAGTGAGTTGTCAATCAGTAACCTCGGGCCTTGGTCTCAGGGCCTGCCTAACTATTTATTTCTGAGTCGGGGTTGACGTGGAGTTCACAACAGGTGTATTGATCAATAAATATGCAATTTCATTTCTGTACATAAATGTATCGGTTTTCACATTGACATCGACTTTTTCAATATTACCTTTCCCCTTCTAGGTTGAATTTTCAACTACACTATCAGACCCATACTTCATAACAGTTACATTATTGGGGGACTGCTATTTTTTGGTTTTGACAATTACTACTTTCCTAGGTACTTGCATTCTACCTAATTTGAAAAAACACACAAAAGGGAGTGCCTCAAGAGTCCAACAATTGTATTGTAGAGTTTGTTCTCTTTGTTTCTTTTCTCCTCCTGTTACGAAGTACACAAAGTTCAATGGTGTCAATATCAATGTACTCTTCTCCAATATTAAAATAACATGGGAGCCGTGGTATGAGTTCTCAAAACAATTTTCTTTATTATTATTCAATACATCAAAGAAACAGTCCGGCTAACGCGTTTCGTATTCCGAGAGGACATGTGGTGTTCTGCATATTACTGTTTTCCCTCTTTCTGTTCTTTATGGTATAGAATGCTGAATTTGTTATGTCCTTCTACCAAGTGTAATTCTGTATTGGAATTTATGGGAACAGAGGATTAGAACACCTTGTCTTGCAGTTGGTGCTGATCCTCTGGGCCCGTTAGACCTGTGTACCTGCTTTTCCAATAAAGCTCCTACTCAAATATTTATGCTGTGGACCACATCCTTTCATTTGGCGACGATCTTGGGATCGGATTTGCAGCGAGTTGATTTTCTGCAAGTACTTCATTTTTCTGCCTTGGCTTCCTCAAGGTACTGTTTTTTTTTTTTCTTCTTCTCCTATCAGGCCCAGAGGTTGTATTCCCTCAACTTCCAGCTTCCTACCCTTGTGCTCATCTACTTCTACAGAGCCTTATGTTCCTGTTCTTGGATTTTTTTTTTCCTCAAATTTCTGCTTACAGAGGCAAGCTGGTTAATTTCTACTTTTCCCTCGCTTTTGTGCTTCATTTAAACCTCCCTACGAGCAGGACTGTCTCCTTGTTTCGCCCGTTTCTTTTTGTTTGGGTATCTCAAGAGCAGCGCTCCCTTTTGGCTCGTATTTTGACTGAACTGACTTTAATCTGCCTAGCGAGTGCTTCTACACACGCTACTACTGCTTACTTTCAAATGTATGCGCGTGCACTCCCTCAAGCCTTGCTCTTCGCACTCCCGCAGTTTCAAAGCCTGCCTTCGCACGTCACAGACACAGCGCGTTACCTGGATACGGGCTGTCTGTCTTCCAGCTCTGACGCTGCCATTCTGCTCCTTTGTTCTTCAGCCGTGGGATACCGCTCCGGCTTGCCTGCTCCTGAAGTCTCCGTCTCACATCGACCGTGGGAGTTCGCTCCGGTCTTACTTCCAGCATTTCTTCATGTCATCTTCCTGGTCATCGCGACCGTGGGAGCTTGCTCCGGTTGTTTTGCTGGCACGTCATGATGTCACTTCCTGTGTGCTTCTCACTGAACACTAGCACACCAACCTCATCCAAACATTTGTGGATTCAGTGATCCACACACTCTTTTATGTACATTTCCTCCCGGCTGATACATCAAACGACTCTTGTTCTTTCCTCATCATTTGTTTTGTTTTCTCAGATTCTGTAGCATTATACAGTTATTCATTTGTTATTTCCCACTGTGCTTGTGGATTCAGCGATTCATTCACCTTAATTATTTCCAGGAATTTGACTATCCTAGTATCTTTTTTCCATTTCTTTCTGGCATCTTACTTTTCCACCTTCTTTATTCCTTCTTGTTTTCTTGGTTCTATTACTTCTCACGCCCTTATTTTTTTTTTCTTTTCTTGTTTCAACTGTCTTTCTTTGTCCTCATGCTTTCTCTTACTGCAACATGCAGTCTGTTACATCTTCAAGTTATTTCCTCCAGGATCCTGGTGAACCACCATTAAAGTGGCGGCTCTGGTTTAGATCCTTCAATGCCTATTTGGGTGCAATTGATGGCATGTAGTTCAAACCTGATAGAAAACGGAGCCTCCTATATTATTACTTGGGTGTAGAGGGGCAGAATGTTTTTGATCATTTACCTACTTACAATGGCCATGATAGTGGACGAATAGCGACTAGCCCTCAAACAACTTAGTACCTACTTTGAAGGTAAAGTAAATTTGGTTGTGCATAGGCATAAATTGTTTCCTCTTGTCCAAGCTCCAAGTGAATCTTTTGACACTTATGTCACTGCTCTAAAGGTTTTAGCGAGCTATTGTGACTTTGATGACTTTACCTCTCAGTTAATAAGAGAACAAATCGTGAGCAGGTGCTATTGCAAAAAGATCCAACAGAAATTACTCTCCTGCAAAAATCCTTTATTGGATGAAACGATTGACATTGCTAAGAGCATCGAACGCTCAGAATTGGATTCTAAACAGTTGGAGTCCAATACTTACTCCACGGTTGCTGCCACTACTTCTTCCTCTAGCCTTCGACAGCTTCTCAGCGATGTCAAGTTGAAAAAGGGTGAAGATCTACCGGATAAGAACAATAAGTATATGTTTCCTGCACGTAATCTTTCTGGCTTCCAGTGTTTCAGATGTGGTTCACCCTCCCACCTCTCCAATTTCAAAAACTGCCCAGCTATTGCCCAAGAGTGCTGGAAATGTAAAAAAAACTGGTCATTTTGGGAAAGTTTGTAGAGGTGGCAAACGCTTTCCCATAAGAAGTGTTCAAGAGCTAGTTCCCAATGAGGCCCCAGTTGACTTGGATAAAAGAATTGAAGAGTTATCCTTGTCTGTTGTCTCGGTTGAATATTTGGAGATAAATAATGTACACACAGAAAAAAGATTTGGCGAACCCTTTGTCCAAGTGTCCATCCAGTCTCATGATATTCCGCTACTCATCGATTCTGGTGCGAGAATTACTATCATTTCCATTGATAAATATAAACAAACTTGGTCACACATGGTCTTGCTACCCCCTGATGTCATCACTACTGCATTTGAGGGTAGCAGGATTGATCTTGCTGGCTATTTTTGGGCTGATATCTCTTTCCAAAACAAAACCATCCATGGCAAAGTTTATGTTGCTCTGAAAGGCATTAACGTACTAGGGTGGTGGCACCAGGCTGAATTTGGTATGATCATTAGACCTGGTCAGAAGAATCCTGTTTCCTTGGTAAACTCTATTTCCGATTCTTCCCAATGGAAATAAAAGTTTGTACAGATCTTTGATAACAAGATTGGAAAAATTAAAGACTTTACGCATTTCATTAAAATCAAGGAAGGTGTATCTCCAGTTAAACACAAGTTAAGGAACGTTCCCCACAGTATAAGAAGCGACCTCTCCATTTTGCTTAACAAGATGCTCAATGATGGCATAATTGTACGTGTTGATGCCACTCTCTGGCTATCTCCCATTGTTTTAGCTAAAAAAAGGACTGGAGAACTTCGCTTATGTGTTGATTTAAGATCCCTCAACAAAGCAATCTGGGTGGAGAACTTTCCGTTGCCTCGTATAGATGATCTCATTACTGCAGTAGGTCGGTCCAAATGGTTCTCAAAGCTGGATTTACGCTCTGCATACCATCAGGTAGTTCTTGATGAACAATCTCGCCACTTCACAGCTTTCGTAACACCTGATGGTACATTTCAGTTTTGTCGCATGCCATTTGGACTGGCCTCGGCAGCTTCTGTGTTCCAGAAAGTTATGACTAAGATGTTTCTTAATGTTCCCAATGTTGTAATTTTCCAGGATGATATTCTGGTGCATACTAACACTGAACTTGAACATTGCCAAATATTGGATCTTGTTCTACAGACTCTCCAAAGCAATGGTGTGACTTTGAGAGAAGATAAATGTATCTTTTCAGTGAATGAAATCGAATACCTTGGTCATGTTCTCACCAAGGATGGTGTCAAACCCAAGCCCAGTATTGTTGAGGGTATAGTCAATGCACCACATCCCACGGACAAAGACCAGTTACGCTCTTTTCTTGGTCTGTGCGAATTCTATTCCAAGTTCATTAAGAACTTTTCAAGTTTCACTGAGTGCTTTAGGAACCTGTTGAAAAAACGCTCTGACTTTATTTGGACAGCCACATGTCAGGAACACTTCGATCTAATAAAAAAATGTATTTTGTCTGCTCCAGCCCTCCAAGCGTACGTGGAAGGCCGTGACACTTTTATCACTGTTGATTCGAGGGCCTATGGAATGGGTGCTGTCTTATCCCAGATGGATGGTGGAAAGGAGATCACTGTAGGGTTTGCGTCCAGGAGAATGAGAGATGTAGAGTTGAGGTACTCAGTGATAGAAAAGGAAATGCTGGCTTGTGTGTGGGGCGTTGAAAAATGTAAGTCCTATGTTTGGGGGAGGAAGTTTTGTTTAAGAACTGACCATAAACCTTTAGTAGACATTCTTTCTGGTACCAAGATAAAAAAAATCTACGGCCAGACTGGCTAAGTTGTCCACCAAACTACTGGAGTTCAATTTTGCTGTCCTTTACATATCCGGTGGAAAGAATGTTAAGGCGGACTTCCTATCCAGGCTTCCCGTGGACAATTCTCAATCTAGCTCTGATATTCCGGATGACATCGAAGAGTGTATTATTGCCAATGTTGACGACACTGTCATTTGTCCTGACATGTCACTTTGACAGGATGCTCTTACCAATGACGCCATCTTGAGGCAAGTT
This sequence comes from Calotriton arnoldi, assembly GCA_963921515.1. Classification (NCBI taxonomy): domain Eukaryota; kingdom Metazoa; phylum Chordata; class Amphibia; order Caudata; family Salamandridae; genus Calotriton; species Calotriton arnoldi. The sequence goes on from CAWUFW010003901.1 coordinate 165,598, forward strand.
ATGGATTTTGTCATCAAAGGTTGGCCCAAGGAGAAATCTCTCTCCATTGATTTACAACCATACTGCAAAATGTCTGATGAACTTTCTATTGAGAATGATTTGTTGGTTAGAGATAGCAAGCTCATTCCCCCAGACATCTTCAGAGTGAGAATAATGGAAACCGCTCACTCTGGCCATTTGGGCATGAATGTCACTAAGCGCAGGATCAGAAATGATTTTTGGTGGCCCAGTATGGATTGAGATATTGATAACTTAGTCAGGAATTGTGTCTAGTGCTGCTATAGTGACAAGCATCTTATCACCAGCACTCCCACGCCCAAACCTGTCCTGTGCCCAGCTAGAGTTTGGCAAAGAGTTGCCGTTGACTTACTTGGTCCTTTTCACGTCTTGCCCAACTGCATGAGGTATTTTATTGTTCTCATTGACCATCTTTCGAGGTGGGTGGAGGTAAGAGGTGTCTCTGAACCCAACTCCAAGGCTGTCATTCGCTTCTTGCAGGATGTTTTCTCCAGAGAAGGTGTCCCGGAGGAACTATTAACCGACAATGGTGTGCAGTTTACCTCAGTCTCTATGCAAGAGTTTCTGGCCAAATTGGGCGTGAAACATCTGCACACTCCACTTTATCACCCTCAGTCGAATGGTAAAGTTGAGAGGTTTAATAGAGTTCTGGTTGAATGTGTGCAGAGTACTCTCAATAGCAATGGTGATTGTGAGACTGCTGTAAGAAACATGATTTGGGCGTGTTGGACTTGGCCCTTTTTGCAGGGTCATCCCTGAACTTTTTGCCTTCCTCCTATATTTTCTCTGACCTGTTTTTGTTGGTTTTATGACTCTGGGCACTTTACCACTGCTGATCAGTGCTAAAGTGCCTATGCTCTCCCCATGATAAATTGATGTATGGATTAGTGACTCCATGATTGGATGATTGGTTTACTTGTCAGTCCCTAGTACAGTGCACTGCGTGTGCCCAGGGCTTGTAAATCCCATGCTGCTGGTGGGCTTGCAGCACTGGTTGTGCCACCCACAGAAGCAGCTTGTAAAATGTGTCTCAGGCCTGCCATTGCAGAGCCTGTGTGCAGCCTAGGGCTGCCATGTCGACTAGGTGAGTACACCCACTTACCAGTCCCTAAACCTTCCCTTTACTGCATGTTGGTCACCCCTAAAGTAGGCCCTAGGGCAGGGTGCATTGTAAGTATAAGGTAGGACATGCCCTGGTGTGTGTGGCCTGTCCTAATAGTGAATTACAGCCATTTTCGTTTTCACTATTGCAAGGCTACCTGTTCTCCATAGGCCAGAATGGGCAGTTTGATTATTACACCTTATAATCCTAACTGACCCAGGGAACATGGTAGAAAAACGAATTTAGTATGCCTGAACTCAGGATGATAAAATACATCTTTTAGTGAAGTTGGTTTTAACATTCTTTGTTTGAAAATACCACTTTTAGAAAGTAGGTATTTTCTTGCCTAAGCTCATCCAGCTGCCTCTGCTCAGGTTGTGTATTGTGTGTCTGGGTTTGTGAGTGACAGGGGCTGGGGGTTTCCAGGAGGCAGGTGGAGCCAGCATTGTGGAAGGCAGGCACAGCCCTATTCAGACCCAGGTGCAACTCCTCCCACCCATCCTCCTTCAGGCAGACCTATTCAGCCTAGTGCTGACTCACCCTGCCTCCTGGAAACCCCCAGCCCCTGTCACTCACAAACCCAGACACACAATACACAACCTGAGCAGAGGCAGCTGGATGAGTTTAGGCAAGAAAATACCTACTTTCTAAAAGTGGTATTTTCAAACAAAGAATGTTAAAACCAACTTCACTAAAAGATGTATTTTATCATCCTGAGTTCAGGCATACTAAATTCGTTTTTCTACCATGTTCCCTGGGTCAGTTAGGATTATAAGGTGTAATAATCAAACTGCCCATTCTGGCCTATGGAGAACAGGTAGCCTTGCAATAGTGAAAACGAAAATGGCTGTAATTCACTATTAGGACAGGCCACACACACCAGGGCATGTCCTACCTTATACTTACAATGCACCCTGCCCTAGGGCCTACTTTAGGGGTGACCAACATGCAGTAAAGGGAAGGTTTAGGGACTGGTAAGTGGGTGTACTCACCAAGTCGACATGGCAGCCCTAGGCTGCACACAGGCTCTGCAATGGCAGGCCTGAGACACATTTTACAAGCTGCTTCTGTGGGTGGCACAACCAGTGCTGCAAGCCCACCAGCAGCATGGGATTTACAAGCCCTGGGCACACGCAGTGCACTGTACTAGGGACTGACAAGTAAACCAATCATCCAATCATGGAGTCACTAATCCATACATCAATTTATCATGGGAGAGCATAGGCACTTTAGCACTGATCAGCAGTGGTAAAGTGCCCAGAGTCATAAAACCAACAAAAACAGGTCAGAGAAAATATAGGAGGAAGGCAAAAGTTCAGGGATGACCCTGCAAAAGGGCCAAGTCCAACACAACCCCCTTCCAGCCAAAACGCAGGGAGACCAATCACTACCCTGATGGGCTTCTCTGCTTTGGGCGATAGAACCTGGACCCTGGCCCACAACAGCAGGGGCATACTCCAGTTCTACGCCAATCTGAACCTATTTGGATCCCTCTGTCCATACTCTCAGGGCCCACCCAGCTAACCCATGGGGAACCCTTCTCCTCAACTGTGGACACCACCTGTGCAGCACCTAACCTTAGCTTGCTCACAGGTGTGTCCCAACCGACAGACAGTACCCACATGGCCAACACAGATGTGTGGCCTAGTCCACCCGGGGTGTGACTTCTGTCCCCCTCCCAGGGGCAACTCTGTCCACCAGGACAGCAAGCCACAGTGGCCACTGACAGCCGTCAGTGATGAGAGCCAGGCCCCAGGCCTTTCATGGCTCTCCAACCTCTGTGGTGTCAGAGAGCGGGGGCAGTAGCCCCAGGTGCCTGGCACCCTTTGTCCACTCTCCCAACCGTCAGGTCAGGTATGACATCCTGACACTGACCCACCAGCCCCGGACCCGACGCCGCGCACCTCGCCGGTCGGCGCCGTGCTGGGATTTCCACCGGTCACGACGTCGTGATAACTCCAAGTGGAGTTATTTGTTGCTACAAGCTTTATTTGATTGACTATCCTATTTTTGAAGATAACGTGAACTGTCTCTATCATTTTAAGTCTATTTTTGAGTACTGTATTGTGGATTTTTGCTATTGGGTCTTGTGATAAGTCTATATAAAGATTACTTATTTTTACATAAACGACCTGTGTGGTGTCCATCTGTAGTGTTTTCACTGTATTACTGTATGTGGTCACAAATGCTTTACACACTGCCTCTGAGATAAGCCTGTCTGCTCGTGCCAAGCTACCAGGGGGTGAGCAGGGGTTATTTTAGGAGTGTATCCCCCTTATCCTGACTAGAAGCAGGGGTCCCTATTTGGACAAAGGTGCAAACCATTGCCAACTGGAGACCCCCAGTTCTAACAGGGCGTATATGAAAACTCCCCATTCTGTTTCTGGCGCGATTCCCTTTGAATTGATGAGGGGCAGAAAAGTTTCCTATTCTCTGTGCCCCTTTTGGAAACTGGATGCTATCAAGGGTGATTGTTCTGTATCCTCTGAAGTTTCTAGGACTAAGATTGCCTCCGATGACTACAATCGCTCCAAATATGAAAAGCTCTGTCATTCTGGACAGAGGAGAGTGATTAAGTTTGCGGTAGGAGACTTGGTCAGGGTCAAAGATCCTTTGTTACTCCAAAAAGGAAAGTCCAAATTCAGAGAACCTCGCTATATTGTTGAGATTAAAAACCATGCAGTTCGTCTTGACAATGGTCAATGGTGGAATGTTTCACGCCTTGCCAGGATCTCACAATGTGGTAATTTACCAAGCTTGTTGTCTATGTCTTCTGCTGAGTCAACTTTAAGGAGAAGTTGCAGAGCTGGAAAAGTTCCATGCAAACTGCGTGATTAGTATATTTTTTCTTTTTCTTTCATTTTTTTTGGGGGGTTTCCTGTCTTTTTTTTTTAAAAAGGGGGAGATATGTGGTGTTCTGCATATTACTGTTTTCCCTCTTTCTGTTCTTTATGGTATAGAATGCTGAATTTGTTATGTCCTTCTACCAAGTGTAATTCTGTATTGGAATCTATGGGAACAGAGGATTAGAACACCTTGTCTTGCAGTTGGTGCTGATCCTCTGGGCCGTTAGACCTGTGTACCTGCTTTTCCAATAAAGCTCCTACTCAAGTATTTATGCTGTGGACCACATCCTTTCAGGACATTATCAGGGTTAGTGTATTTCTTTACAGCAAGTCTGAGTGTAAAATGGATCAGTTCTCCCTGAAATTCTTGGAACACTCGAACTGCTCCTATATTGTTGTAGGGAAATACTAGGTGACCATATATAAATATAACAGCTTAATATCCACTGCCCAATTTAGCAGTGTTTCTCTGGGCTTGCTTCTATTTTTCTCTATCTTTCTCTAGAGTCTTTTTGTGATAATGCAATATATGGGCTTGTATCTCTTGCCAGGGCTTGGTGTCTAACCCAACCACGCTGTCCAATCCGCTTTGCATCTCAGTTGGCAGCCCCTTTTTAAGAATACTGGCTTTATAGTTTCCACCATTATTCCTCCTACGTCAGGGTGGTCAGGGAACATCTCCCTCAGGGCCATCCATATTCAGTGCCTGTATGAATTTAATGCGGCCCCATCATGCTCAGTCAAACACCATGTTAGTCTGCTCTCTGATAAGGCTACTTAGCAGACTTTGGTTTTGCCTATTGCTAGGTTTATCCCCGCGGTGTTCTTCTCAAAGCATGAGATCAATTTCCTCACTCCATCCAGCAATGGCAGTAACTTTGTTCTTAACCCTTCCTTGTCCATTTGAACCCATGGCACATAGATGGTCCCTGACGTGCCCTTCTGTAGCAGCGGGTACATTTTTGCTTTGGGTAACTCTGCTGGTTTCTCCCTAACATGGCTTTCCCATTTACTTAGGCATTCCTGCATGTAGGGGAAGTTCCACTTGGGATCTCCCCCTCCATGTCAGAGCCAGTCTTCTGCTATGGCCATGTCCTCTGGTTCGAAGGATCCCTCCTCTGGCCAAGGTCTGTCGTGCTGGTCTTTCCCCTCAGTCCCGCAGGCTACCAAGTGTCAGAAATGCTTGGTAAAGGCCTCACCTTCCTCTCTGGCCACTATCTCCCTTGGTTCAGTCTATCTATCTATCTTGTGAGTTCGAGTGGAGCAGTGTATGTCTTCGTCACTGCTCCCCTCGTGCGTGCGCAAAGGTACCATCCTGTTTTTCCTGTGTCTTGGTTTAATATGCGAGAATCATTTTTAAAAACCTTAAATTTTGGGGGTTATCCCGAAGACTTTCCTGTTTTAATAGGGATGCTGTCCGTCCGTTTTTCCCCTTATTTTGCTGCCTACTTGGGACTTATAATAATTTCTGATTTTTACATACGCTGTATAACTTGAGAACCTTTGTGGCATTGACCAAGCTGCCTTGGTCTCTAATTTCACGGTCAGCCCCTCTCCTACGTTGAAAATTTGGTGAGTCTCGGATCCTGGCCAGAAGCCTCTCATCTAATTCTACCTCTGAATCTTCCCCGATCGGTTCCCTGTGCCTCCTCATGTGGGGGGCATGATGCTATGTTTTCTCACTGTGCTTCCTGGGTGTGGGCTCTTACTCTTTTGCTCTCCTTAGCTCGCGTCTTTCTTCTACCTACTGTCTAGGTTACCTCCTATGCTCTGAGCTATGTGCTATTCTTTTTGGTCGGGTTTTGCCCTCAAATTCGCTTTCTGTTTTTTCCTCGGCTACCTGGGCAAGTCCTGCAGCTCCACCCTTGTCATTGGATCCCGGCTGACTGGGGCCCCTTTCCTCACTCCCGATAGCATGTAATCGCTGTCTAGAACCACCACGAATCTCCCTGACACTCGTGTGTGTTCGTTTAGATAAGTGAAGGTGCGCGTTCTCTGTACTGCAAGGGCTCTATGTGTCGGACGCGACAGACGGTGGTCGAAATTCTGATAGCCCTTAAACCGGACTGGGGTTGCTCAGTGACTGCCTGGTCCTGCTGGCCAGTTAGTCTTTCATTCCTGGGCCTAACCACTTGTTGTTTGGTGGGAGGCCTGTCTGCTTCTACTCTTGGTAGATTGGAATACCCTAATGCTGAAAGAGCAGGTGAGAGCTCTTCCATGCCTGCCTATGGTGGGGGAGGTGCTGACTCCTCGTTTGCTCTTGGTAATACAGGACTGTCAAACTGGGCTTCCACGAAGATGGCCCATAGTTCTAATAATGCCTTCCTTTTTATCTTCCTTTTGACCTGTTTATTTGGTTTATATGTGTGTTCTATATGTATTCAAGTAATGTTAGTGTCGAAAGTTCCCTCCTTTGACCAGGGAAATATATGTGCCTCAGTGTGTGCGTGCCTCAGTGTGTGCGTGCCATTCTTTGCAAACCTTATTAGGTTTTTTAGCCTGTGTGATAAGATACCTTAGCTTTTTTGTTTTTAGGGACTACGTAGTTTCGATCTGAATTGTGGGGAAAATATACACGGGGGGCTACTGCTTCTGATTACGTTACTATGAGCTCAGCGCTAGCCACAGATGCATGAATAGATTCATCATGAATGTTTCATAAACACAAACAACAATGCATATTGGAGATTACAACCTAGAAGAAATGCAGTTGTTAGTAAAAAACTGTATCTGAACAATATTGCTTTGATGTCAAATACAGGTTGTGAGAAATAGCAGAACCTTCAACTGGAACATTAAATTATTGACAAAAACACAACACCTAAACAAATCACAGTTTTGCAATATTAACAGCAACACAACATCGCACATCAACAATGACACATCAACAATTTACACATCATCATTTCCACATCAACATTTGCACATCATCATTTGCACATCAACAATTGCACCCTGTATCACACCCAGGGGCCAAGCGTACCCTCTGTATCATGCCAAACAGTCCAAGCGGCTAGCACAATCAATAATTGCACCCTGTATCACACCCAAGGGCCAAGCGTACCATCTGTATCATGCACAGTGGTCCAAGCAACTAACACCAAAAATCTGACAGAGAAAAAATTATGACTTTGTCCAAAAATTCCGCAGCCCGCTCCAAGTGCATGCTATCCTATGACCAGGGGAAGCTCTGCACCATACACAGGACTAAGTGAGCCTGATAGTCTGTCACTATCAGCTCCAGGACAAAGATAATAACAATAATTTGTGGAAAAAAGGAATAACTCGATAACCACAGACCCCTCTTGGCCAAACACAAGTTACACCCAATCTCCTGGGTCCAAATCTTTTTCCCTAAATGTCCGAATCGCACCCTGTATCACACCAAGGGGCTAAGCGTACCATCTGTGTCACGCCCAGCGGTCCAAGCATACCATCTGTGTCACGCCGAGTGGAAAAAGCACACCATCTGTGTTACCCCCGGCGGTCCAAGTGACCAACACCTCACACTTCTTTCAAATACCAACAGTGCTGGTACACCGGTGGCACTGAGAAACCCTTTTAGACAAAAAAATAAGATTGAGGTGTCGACTCTGACAATAAATACAATAAATATTCACCTTTCCTAGCGTGCTGACTATTGAACAAAGGTGACTTCTGCAGGTTCTGATGTAGTCTGTTACTCTCTGTGATGGCTGATTCAGGACGGAGCTCTGCCCCGTGGCTTCAGCAGAACTTTTACTCAATGTGCCATCTGCTCTAACCCCGGGCGTCATACTCCGCTCCGCCAGCGGAGTTTGCGGAGTTTTACCAACTCCGCGCTCCACTGGGAACGCGAAGTTGCCGCAAAACTCTGACTCCGTGGCGGAGGGGAGTACGCGGCCAGCCCCCTTACAAAAAAAACCCAAAACACTTACCTTCTGTTCTGCCTGCCCTCCTCCTCGCCGCGGTGTCTCTCTTCTTCCGTCGTCCTCCTCCTCGTGTCCCTGTACGTATTACGTCTTGCGTGAACTGCGCATGCATGAAGACACGTTTGCACTTCAGAGAAAAATATAGGTGTGTGCAGGGCATAGGGGTTGCTTGGATGGATGCTTCGTGGTTGTGATATCCATGCTATGTGAAGCACACACCCTGTCCTGGAGGCGCACAGTGTGACATGGCCACATTTAGACCTCATTTCAGGTTGGGGGACTTTGTATGGCTCTAATCAAGATGCCAATGATGGACAACTAGGATTACAAGTTAGTAACCCTTTCTTCACCATCATGGGGCATCACTGCAAACAAAACGAGGAACAACATATAAGTTTGTACAAGTTCTCTTTATTGTAGCAGGGACTGCTGTAGATAAGTTTACATATTTTTATGTTGGTCAAATGTGCTCAAAGAAGGAGTTGCTATGTGTCTGGGTGTATGTGAGAGTAGTGATTGCGAGTGAAATGAGACATATTCAATGGGCTGGAGGTTGATATCCATAGCCAGGCTACAGAGTCGGACTGCGACTGAAAATATGCCGGGCTCCAATATAAAAGTTGCCCCCGTTAGTTAACTAGCTAGTAGAAAAAGTGACCCCCATTTGTATATCAGGTCAGTTTTAAACTTGCAAAGAATCGCTGTACGAATATTGTGCAAGGTATGAAAGACTGCATGCATTTGTGAATTCTGTGGGCAATGTTTGTGGCAATATCAGGGAAATCAACAGTAAAACCGGCCCATCTGGTAATAAAGCAGGGCCACAAACTGCTAAGAAACCAGCCCACACACTGATCTGTGAGACCAGCCCATCGGGAACTGCCTGATTGCCCCATAGGCCAGTCCGATGCTGCCTGGCTATGCAGTACAGAACCTAGGTTTGACTCTAGAACAGGTACTACTCTTGGAGGCGTGGGGAGCCCTAAAATTTTACACCCAAAATATAATCTTAACAACGCGTCCCTGGGTGGATGAATTAGAGAATGTGTTAAACCTCAGTTTGATGAGGCAATATGTCCCAGAGATAAGCCATCTTACAGCATATCAAAATACAGTCAATTAACTAAGAACAGACTAAATAATTGAGTTCTAGGGCAGAAATAACAATTTAAAAGATTTATTTAAAAAATTCAAAGGTGCGGTAGAGAAATCATAAATGTAAATGAATACGGCTATTGCCATGAAGGCTCTCAGCAAACACAACAATACAGAAAAAACTGAAAAATCAGAATAATTTTAAGTACCAAGTGAGCAGCCAAATCAGTAAGAAAACTGACAGCATCCCTAGTAGCATCGGAAGAAGCTCAAGCTCACCCCCACAATCTGGGGTTTATGTACAGTTTTCTTGCATGGGACGTCATCAGTTTCTGCAAAATCATTATGGTGTAAAAAAAGAATTATACTCTCAGCAGATCAGAGTTTAGCTTTTTTAAACATCATATTGCCTCAGCATATAAGCACTATCCTACTTCATGAATATTTATTCTTCCCACTCTATGCTAATGCCATCCGGAGATGGCAGGACAAATCTGAAAGAAACACGTTAGTTATAGATTCCTTACCTTAGAATTACCCCCAGGCTTCAGACTGGATCCGGAAAGTTTTTGCGTCAGCAGTACCTCTGCGCGTCGGAAGGTGGCGTCGGTCGGCTCCGCGACCGTCGTCGGCGTCGTGGTCGCCGGGATGACGTCGCGGCAGCTACTTAGACGCCGCCCTCGCGCGCTGACGTCAGTTCTTTCTTTTTCCGCGCCAGCCAGCGCAGATCCGGGAAGAGCGGTACCTCAGTCATTTTTTTGACTAACTTTTTCTCGACTTTTGTCGACTTCTTTCTTCGAGTCTCCGACTCCGAAAAGGTGCACAAGGGATGCCCGGCTTCAAGGCATGCAGTTCCTGTAACCGACTGATGTCGGTGACGGATCCGCACCGCGTGTGTCTTTTTTGCCTGGAGCGCGACCACGACCCCAAGTCGTGCTCCGACTGCCGTTCGATGGCGCCGAAGGCTTTGCGGGAGCGTTCCTGAAAGCTGCTTGTACATCGGCAGTCGGCTCCGCGCCGTTCGAGGTCCCGGTCGAGAGGGAGATCGAGGGACCGGTCGCGGAGCCACCACCATTCCGGTTCGAAATCATCGAAGTCTTCGCACTCGGGGTCGGGTAAGTCGAAGCACAAGAAGAAGTCGAAGAAGCATCGTCGCTCTTCGACTTCTCCTCGTCGGTCGGCCGATCCGACGAGGCGCCCGGGTGGTGCCCCTCCCGCGGCTCGCGCGCGCGAGCCCGGCGAGTCGACTCCGAGTTTCCCTCCCTTTCCGGGACCCGGAGTGACTCCCGCCCAGCTTTGTACGTTCTACGAGGCGATGCATGCCATCTTTGGGCGAACCGACCCCGCCGGCGCGCCTTCGGGCCTGGTTGGGGGCCCTAGGTCTTCGCTGCCAGCGGCTCCGACCCCAGTGCCGCAGGCCCCCCTTGGATCCAGGCCTGGATCCGGATCGGCGCCGGTTGACCTCGTTACGCCTCCACCCGCGCCGCTTCCGACGGCACCACTACCATGTCCAACGCCGATTGGCCCCCCAGCCGGCGTCGCCCCCGGCCTCCATCCCGATGTGGACACGGAGCCGGACCGGCATCGTCCGACGGCGGATCCGGCGCCGGGTGGGGTTTTCATGCCCCTATTCACTGCTGGGGTCCCTTTTCAACCACAGTGGCACCCAGAGGATGATGAGGAAGACTGAGAGGGGTCAAGTGACCCTTTAACTGACCAGTTGGAAAGTGAACAGGACTGGAGAGAGGAACTGGGGGATGCCAGTGGTTTGTACACCTCCCCTGACCTTGGCATGTTGTCTCCTCCTGCCGTGGCTACGGAGGAGGGAGCATCATACGCAGTGGTGTTGTGTAGGGCGGCCGAGGCTCTCAACCTCAAGCTTCCTACGGTGGCAGTCAGGACTAACCTCATGACGGAGGTGCTTCAGCCGGCTGCGAGCTCTTCGGAGCCCTTGATGCCATTCAATGAGGCCCTCACCGACGTCCTTTTGGGCACCTGGTCCAGGCCCAACACGAGGGCTCCCGTGATAGGATGATTGCCCGACGCCACCGCCCGGCTCCGGGCGACCCCACTTTCCTCTCCCAACACCCCACCCCGGAGAGCTTGGTTGTTCAAGCCTCCACTTCCAAAAGCGCATTCCCTACCGCTCCCCCGGAAAGGGAATCCAAGAAGCTGGACCACCTTGGGAAGAAGATTTTCTCTTCCGCCAGCTTAGGACTGTGGTCGGTAAACACCGCATGTCTCTTGGGCCTTTATTCCCACTCTGTGTGGGATACGGTGGTGCAGGTGCCTCAGTGTCCGGAGGAGGCCCGGGCAGTGCTCTCCCAGGCTGTGGCCGCCGGGAGAGATGCAGCAAAGTTTGCCATACGTTGTGGGCTGGACACCACCGACTCTCTGGGCAGGACCATTTCAACGTTGGTAGCGCTTCGTCGCTATGCCTGGATGAGGTCGACTGGCTTTTCTGGGGATGTTCAGAACACCTTGATGGACATGCCCTTTGATGGCCGTCGCCTTTTTGGCGACAAAGCAGACAACGCTCTAGAGCGTTTCAAGGACTCACGGGCTACGGCCAAGTCCTTGGGCCTCTCCACCCGCCCTGCGCAGTCTGCTTTTTGCCCCTTTCGTGGCTAAGGAAGGGGTACCCCGCTACGTCCCGCCCAGAGCCACAGGCTGCAGCAAGTTACCCAACCTTCGCGCGGCCGGGGACGTGGGAACAACCGTCATGGTTCCGGGGGCCAGCGGGCGGGCCAGTCCACCAACCCCCCCTCCGCAGCAGCCTCCAAACCCTCCTAGTCTGACCTTTCAGGCCCATCAAACGCCAGTGGGCGGCAGGATTCGCCATCACCTCCCCCACTGGAGCACCATCACGTCGGACAGGTGGGTTTTGCAGATAGTTCGAAGGGGCTACTCCCTCCCCTTCGAGACTACCCCTCCAGCCATGCCATCAAGATACCACCGCATGTCGGAGGATCATCTGACCCTTCTCCAGCAGGAAGTTACGGCTCTCTTGGCCAAGGGAGCCATCGAGCACGATCCTGTCCCAGAAGTAGGTCGTGGTTGTTATTCCCACTACTTTCTGGTCCCCAAGAAGGATAAGGGCCTGCATCCTATCTTGGATCTCAGGGACGTCAACCGCTTCCTCAGGAAGGAGAAGTTCAAGATGTTGACACTTGCTCAGGTCTTGTCTGCCCTCGACCCGCAAGACTAGATGGTAGCGTTGGACTTGCAGGACGCTTATTTTCACAACCCCGTCCTGCCGGCCCACCGGCGTTACCTACGGTTCACGGTAGGCCATGAGCATTTTCAATTTACCGTGCTCCCCTTGGCCTTACCAGCGCCCCTCGGGTGTTCACGAAAGTGATGGCGGTGGTCGCAGCTCATCTGTGCAGATTAGGGGTTTCAGTCTTCCCCTATCTCGACGACTTGCTGTTGAAGGCGGGCTCGCCCCGGGCAGTCGTCTCCCACCTCCAAACTACGGCCGACCTCCTGCATTCGCTGAGGTTTTCCATCAATGTGCCGAAGTCACACCTGATTCCCTCTCAGAAGCTCCTCTTCATCGGAGCGGTTCTGGACACGACGCGGTTTCGGGTCTATCCTCCCGAGCAGCGAGTCCGGGATATTGAGGCTATGATTCCGATCTTTCAGCCTCTACCCCGGGTTTCGGTCAGAGTGACTCTGAGGCTGCTGGGCCTCATGGCCTCCTGCATCCTGTTGGTCGATCATGCCAGGTGGCATATGCGGGCTCTGCAGTGGGACCTGAAGTTCCAGTGGGTGCAGCATCAGGGGAATCTGTCCGATTGCGTCCAGATCTCGGAGGGCACTGCAAGTCAACTGCAGTGGTGGCTCACGAACCAGGATTGGGTCAATGGCAGATCCCTCTCCCTTCCCCAACCAGACCACACTGTGGTGACGGACGCGTCCCTTCTGGGATGGGGCGGCCACATGGGAGAGGCAGAGATCAGAGGCCTCTGGTCTCCGGCGGAGTCCGGGCTCCACATCAACCTTCTGGAGCTCCGGGCGATTCATCTTGCACTCAAGGCATTCCTTCCCTCTGTCCGGGGAAGAGTAGTGCAGGTGTTCACGGACAACACCACCGCCATGTGGTACTGCAACAAACAGGGCAGGGTGGGGTCATGGACCCTCTGTCAAGAGGCCCTCCGCCTCTGGACATGGCTGGAACATCAGGGCATATCCCTGGTGGTTCAACACCTGGCAGGTTCCCTGAACGCTAGGGTGGATGAACTCAGCCGCAGGTGCATGATGGATCACGAATGGCGTCTCCACTCGGAGGTGGTGCAAGGTCTCTTTCAACAATGGGGAGAGCCTTGGTTAGATCTATTCGCCGCCGAAGAGAACGCGCAATGTCAGCGATTCTGCGCGTTGGAATTTCCAAGGCGGCACTCGCTAGGCTACGCCTTTCGTTGCAGTCTGTTGTACGCCTTTCTGCCTATACCGCATCTGCCCAGAGTGCTGAAGAAGATCAAGCGCGACCGGGCCCAAGTCATTCTTGTGGCTCCGGATTGGGCACGAAGAGTCTGGTATCCCGAGCTGCTCAACATGGCCATCGATCCTCCGATCAGACTGCCTCTTCGGGAGGATCTTCTGTCGCAGCAGCAGGGGACGGTCCTCCACCCGAACCTGTCCAGTCTCCACCTCCTTGCGTTGGGATTGAGCGGCGGCAGTTGACGTCTTTCAACCTGCCTCCCGAAGTCTGTGACGTAATCTTGGCAGCCAGGCGTCCCTCCACTGAGACGGTATACGCCTGCCGGTGGAACAAATTTGTGGCATGCTGCACAGCAAAGGCTGTGGATCCCCTTTCTGCCCCTCTTTCTGAAGTACTCTTGTTCCTTATCTCTTTAGCCCAGCAGGGCTCTGCTCTGGGCACTGTCAAGGGCTATCTGTCAGCCATCTCTGCTTTCCTTCGGCTGCCAGATCAGCCTTCTCTTTTCAAGTCCCCGGTAGTTAACCGTTTCTTAAAAGGCTTAACACATCTTTTTCCTCCAATCCCCTTCGTTATGCCTCAGTGGGACTTGAATCTTGTACTAACTTATCTAATGTGCGCTCCCTTTGAGCCGCTTCATAGCTGTCCCTTACGGCTCTTAACTCTTAAGACTGCTTTCCTGGTAGCCATCACTTCTGCTAGAAGGGTGAGTGAGCTCCAGGCCCTTTCTTCAAAACCTCCTTTTCTGTCTGTTCATCCGGATAAGGTGGTTCTCCGAACCCCTCCATCCTTCCTTCCTAAGGTGGTCACTGCCTTCCACATTGGGCAGACCATTACCTTGCCCACCTTCTTTCCGCCTCCGCATCCTTCGAAGGAGGAAGAGAGGCTCCACCGTCTGGACCCAAAACGTGCGCTCTCCTTCTATCTGGATCGCACGAAACAGTTCCGGGTGGATGATCAACTTTTTGTTGGCTACGTGGGCGCAAAGAAGGGTCAGGCCGTACACAAACGCACCATTTCTCGATGGGTCGTGTTGTGTATTAAGGCTTGTTACTCTCTGGCTAAAAAAGAGCCTCCAGTAGGGCTACGCGCTCACTCCACCAGGGTGACGGCTGCCACTACTGCCTTGGGAAGAGAAGTTCCTCTAAATGACATCTGTCAGGCAGCTACGTGGGCATCACTGCACACGTTTACGAAACACTACTGTCTGGACAGCCAAGTCCGGAGAGACGGCTTCTTTGGCCGTTCTGTTCTCCAGGACTTTCTGGTGTGATCTTGTTTCGCAGACCCACCACCGGGGTTGGTATTGCTGGGGTATCTATTCTAAGGTGGATGTCAGGGGGATGGTAGGACTATTTGGGAAGAGGAACGATCTGGGCTCCCTGCTGCTGAACATGGCAGCGGTCTGGAGGGCTGAGAGCGCCCGGGCAAAGTAAAGGCGAGATGGGCTGCTCCATGGGAACCTGCCGCTACTGGGAAGATGGTTTATCTGCCCCCCTGCTACTGCCCATGGTGACGACCCGGATGGGGAGAGCTCCCGTGCAGGCTAACTGCTCATGTCAGGCTATTCCCTGAGAGCCTTCCGGTCCTGCAGGGAAGGGGTGTTTGGGCTACTCCTGCTCTACTTTGGGGACAGGAGGGCTGCCCTCACATGCGCGCTGAACACCAGAGGTTTGTGGTGCCATGGGAGGGCTGCCCTCGTACTTCATCCTGCTAAGTCGCAGAGTTCTGTTTCCGGCGGGAAGGCCGTCCCGGGAGCTTCCCCTTTCAATTTGACCTGGAGGGCCTTATGAACACTGGAAGGGCTGATGCACGTGGGATTGCTGGCTCACGTGGAAACCCCCTGGTTTACTTCTGACCGACGGAAGGCCGTGGGGTTCTGGCAGAGCTACCCTCCTACTTCATCTCAGTGATCTGTTACGGACGGGAAGGGCTGCCCTGGCGCTTCCCCCTTTCTCTGAGACCTGGAGGGCCGTTGAACACAGGAAGAGCTTACCAAATCCTCCATGAGCTCTTCCACCAAGATCCAGGTATTGGCTAGCGGATGGGTCATCACTTTCTTCTTCTGCTGCCCTTTGCCTCAAGTCCTTTCTAAAGCCATGATAAGTAAGGCAGCTCTCTTCACTGGTTAATAGTTGAGAGGCTGTCCTGGGTCAGTAATGCCACACTAAGACACAGGTTGGCTACTTCCAGTCCTGTCTGTGTCAGAAAGGGTGGGATGTCCACCCGAGCACCCCTGGGCACGACTTGATTGCTATCCAACTGACTGGTACATAGTTCTATGCCTCTGCTGAATATAACAACTAATCACCATGGCACAACCTTCTACTCGTTCCCCTAAGGGCTTGACTAGGGTAGGCACTAATGCCTGCAAGATTATCTACCCTCCCAACCTCTCGAAGAAGGCAGCTAAGACACTTAAACACAATCTACTCAAACGCTACCCTGAAACCCTCATCTCTGATACCTACATTTGTGCTTCCAAGGGCATAGTGGTGACAGACCTTATCTTCTACACTACCAGAAGAGCCCAATGGAGAAGAGTTTTTACTGATTCGCTTCGCTACAAATCTCTATGCAAAACCCCTCACGGTTTCCGTATGAACATAACGCCGTCTCGTTTACTCAATACGGAACTGACCATCTCACTCTACAATAACGGCAACATCCTTATTCAAGCCTCGGACGAATACTTGAATAGGTTTGGCAGTATTTTTAATAAGATTAAAAATTCTCTCAATAATCCTAATCCTGCCAATTTAGGTGATCCCAATCTAACAATCACGGCAAAACCTACCACGCCCCCCCTTCTTATCCCCCCTCCAAACAACCTGAATAACAAACCCAAACTTTCCAGACCAAAATGTCATAAGCACCCCACCACTACGGAACGGCCTGCTACCGTTCACTCGAGGTCACTCCCGCCACCTCTTGCATGCTGTCCCGCTCCGATACCGTCAGCAACACGTTTGAGCTTAACGTTACCAGTACCAACCCTGGCATTACATGCTTCCCATCTCCTGCCTACAGTAACCCTATTTTGACTGCGTCTCCTAGTCCTAATCCCAGTAACTCCAATATGACTACATCTCCTAGTACCAGTAACTCTATTCGGATTGCCTCTCCTGCCCCACACACAACTTTAACTCCCAGCACCCTTCCTTCGAACCCTGTACGTCCGCCTGCCTCCTCTAACTCTGCACATTCTCCCTCCTCCTCTTCCACTTCACCTATGACACTGGACACTACATCTGGGCCCGCGCTTACTATGAACCCTCCTCGAACTCACGCACCATATATCACTACCTCCTTAGCACAGGATACCGCCACTGGGCCCCACCACCGGCACACGCAAAGGTGCTCTCCCGAATCACCTGCTCAGATACCTAACACCTGCCTTGCCAATACTTCCCCACACTTGGAGCCCATAAATGAGCACAAACAGGCATCCATCTCTCCATGCAAGCACTGTGGGGAGAAAGGGCCTCTCTCTTAATCTTACTCTGGGCGAGTACAAGACGATGACACCCTGTGCCGGATTGAAGAAAAACTAGCTGAACTAAAGCTGGACCTCCTTACTGTAAAGGAAAACCTCCAGACCCTCCTACACTGCTCATGGAAGAATGAGAAGCTATGCAAATCCTATCCACACCTGAGGTCTGATCTACCTAAGCCACTAGCAGCCACTTTAAGTGGTGGATTGGAAAGGTCCTCGGAGACTAACCCCAGTAACCCACGCTGGCCCTCTCGCCCTCTTCCTCACCTCCATGATAGACCCCTTAGACTCCAGCCTCAGATGTCTGAGGAAGACACGCTCGCTCTCTCACTTTCATATGATGACTTTGAAGACCCCAATAGCATCATACCTACTATCTCTTCTGATCCAGATAGAGAACCTAGCGTTAACTTTAGATCCATGAATAAGGACAACTTACTTTAGATCGCCACGTCGCACCGAGTTGAAGTAACTACCAACTCTCATATCAAATCGATGCTGCTCAACTGCAGATCAGCAGTGAAACACGCGGCGGATATTTCCGAACTCATCCTTTCACAAGATTTAGATCTCCTGATTCTTACGGAAACGTGGCTTAAGGACTCCTCCTCCCCTATACTTGACATCCTAATTCCTCATGGCTATGACATTATCAGATGCGATAGATCTATTCAATCTGGGGGGGGCATTGCCTGCATCCATCGCTCTAGCCTCGTACTGAAGCAGACCCATAATGATAAGATGTCCTCATGTGAGGTCCTAGTCACTGAAATCTGGAACAAGGGCAAGATGATCTGTGTGCTTCACTCGATCTATCATCCCCCCGGGGATAACCTTCGCTTTGTAGAGCAACTGATGGTATCCATCTCTGCTAGCTCGGCCCTCCACCCCACCCATATCTATTTAGGGGACTTCAACCTTCACTGGAATGAAACGGATGAGACACTAGTTTGCTCTCTTAAGTCATTCCTCTCTGACCTCAACTATATACAGGCTTGCAACGGACCCACTCACTCCAAGGGCGCTACCCTCGACCTTATTATAGCTAGATACCACATCATTCAACTAGATGACATAATACCATGCGATTGGTCTGATCTTCACCAAATCTACTTTCACATCCTGGAAAAGGTATTGCTCAGACAAGGTCAACCACTCAAAAACAAGCAACTGTCTCGTAACCTGAGAGACATCAACATGCCTAACCTCACCAACTTGAGCAAGAAGCTTCTAGAACCTCCCACTAACATGAATAATTTGGAAGAGTTGACAGATCACTACGTCAACACCATGACAAACATCCTCGACTCTGCAGCCCCGAAGCAACTCAAAAGGATCCCTTGCAAACAATCCAAACCTTGGTTCAATGGTGCCCTTAACGACGAAAAGACGCAATTTAAGGCTCTCTGAGAGACGGTGGAGAAATTCCCCCTCCACCCCTAATCTCAATCAGTTAAGGAAGAAGAGAAGCTCTTATAACAAACACATTCGCATTGCTAAATCAGATCATTTCAGAGCGCAGCTTGACAGTGCTAAAAACCGTCCCAAAAAACTGTTTGATATCATCAAACAACAGGCTAATCCTACTCCTGCAATCAAAACCGCAGGTCCCAGTGAAGAAGACTTCTCAGCGCACTTTTCAGAAAAGTCTAGGAGTATTAATCGGGAACTGCAACGTGCCGCCACTAATCTGCTGTCGATCCAGCTCCCTGGGTGTGGCAGTACCTGCAGCAGTGAGTGCTCCGCCTTACTCCACAGAGTACACACCCAAAAACAATGCTGGCTGGAACACCTTCATACTCCCTGATTTGGAGGAGATATCACACTCAATGGCATCTCTTAAACCATCCAACCATTTCAGTGATCCACTCCCCGCTATGCTGCTCAAAGACCTCAACCCAGCCATTCTGCCTCTTTGGTCCAAGATCATCCAACAATCTCTCTTACAGGGGAGGATTCCGGACTGCCTTAAAATGGGGCAAGTCACACCTATCCCAAAGAAGCCCAATGCAGTCCTAACTGACCCCAATAACTACTGGCCGATCAACCAGCAACATGTCTTTAGCGAAGTTGCTCGAGAAGTGCGTTCACACTCAGCTATGAAACCATATTGAGAAATATCAGCTGCTAGACTGACATCAGTCAGGCTTTAGACCAGGTCATAGCACAGAAACTGTCCTTACGCACATTGTGGATGATGCCTTGAGAGCTCTGGACCAAGACACACCTTGTCTTCTAATTCTTCTAGACTTGTCCTCTGCTTTTGACACTATCAAACATGATAACTTGATTAACCTTCTGCAATATAGGATGGGGCTATCTGGCCCTGTCTTAAACTGGTTCTCCTCCTTCCTGCACAATCGAACGCAGAGAATCAAAGTCAACCAATCTTTGGCTGCAAGCACCCCGGTCACTATCGAGGTACCTCAGGGATCTGCTCTCTCGCCCACGCTCTTCAATCTCCTCATGGAACCGCTAACTGCTATTTTGAACGGGTCAATCATTTAATACCATATGTACGCAAACGGGTGAGCAGACAAAATATCGAAAATAATATATCGATATACAAAAATATCGAAGTTAAAATATCGAAGGGACAGAATATCGAAGGGACAGAATATCGATGGACAGAATATCGACCCTAAGGTAAGTAATATCGAATTTTTTAATATCGATGTTACTAATATCGATATTTGTATTATTGTTATGTATTTTGTTATGTTTTTAATATGTATGTGTTATATGTGTTTTTGTTAAGTGTTCTACTTGTTTAAAAATATATGTATACAATTTTTATATGTTAATAAAAAAAAATGTAAGTTACATTTTTTTTTTTGTACTGTAGCGGGTTGTGGGTTTATAGGGGAATAGGGTGGAAGTAATTTAATTATACTAAATTAATTATTAATTTTTAGGAATTATAAATTAATTTTAATTATTTTTGCGTTTAAGTTCTGTAGCGGATTGTGGGTTTATAGGGGAATAGGGTGGGAAGTAATTTAATTGTAATTAAGTTATAATTTATTTTAATTAATTGTTATTGATAATTATATAATTGTTAATTAATTAATAATTGGTAATTAATTTTTATTAATTGGTGATTAATTTTTATTAATTCATTAATTGATCATCATGTAATTTAAATGTAATTAACTTATAATTTAGTTTTAATTAATTGGTATTGATAATTATATTATTGTTAATTAATTGATAATTGGTAATCAATTATTATTAATTGGTAATTAATTATTATTAATTAGTTATTAATTTGTATTAATTGATTAATTGATCATTATGTTAAGTGTATTATTTTATCATTGGAGTGTGTTGTGCGTTTATAGGGGAATACTTTTGGAAGTAATTGAAATCTAATTAAGTAATTATTAAATTTATTTTTGGGTATTGATAATTAATTTATTGGATATTAATTATTAATAGGTAATTTTTTTAAATTACAATTTTTTGGTTCTAAAAATTAATTTATTGTTGTTTTATTATTAATTGGTAATTAAATATTATTAAATATTATTTATTGATAAATTTAATTAATATATTAAGAATTATTTATTAATTGATAATTAATGTTTAATTATTATTATTATTGGTATAAAAAAGCATTTAATTGTTTAATATTAGTTAATTGGTAATTAAGTTTTAATAATTTATATGTTTTTGTTATTGAAAATATTTTATTATTCAATATTTATTATTTAGTAATTAATATTTATTAATTATTATTTATTGGTATTTATTATTAATTTATTGTTAATACATTTTCTATTGGTAATTATGTTTTTAATAATTATTTATTGGTATTGGTAAATAGTTTAGAGTTATTTAATAATTAATTAATTATTTAAAAAAATTAATTTATTTATAAGTATGTTATTTGTAACTTCTACGCTATCCAACACTTCCCCTACTGTTGCACTCTCTGGAGTTGGAATAGTAATTTTTACCCCTACGCTATCCAACACTTTCCCTACTGTTGCACTCTCTGGAGTGGGAATAGTAATTTTTACCCCTACGCTATCAAACACTTTCCCTACTGTTGCACTCCCTGGAGTGGGAATAGTAATTTTTACCCCTACGCTATCCAACACTTTCCCTACTGTTGCACTCACTGGAGTGGGAATAGTAATTTTTACCCCTACGCTATCCAACACTTTCCCTACTGTTGCACTCTCTGAAGTGGGAATAGTAATTTTTACCCCTACGCTATCCAACACTTTCCCTACTGTTGCACTCTCTGGAGTGGGAAGAGTAATTTTTACCCCTACGCTATCCAACACTTTCCCTACTGTTGCACTCACTGGAGTGGGAATAGTAATTTTTACCCTCACGCTATCCAACGCTTTCCCTACTGTTGCACTCCCTGGAGTGGGAATAGTAATTTCTACCCCTACGCTATCCAACACTTTCCCTACTGTTGCACTGTCTGGAGTTGGAATAGTAATTTTTACCCCTACGCTATCCAACACTTTCCCTACTGTTGCACTCTCTGGAGTGGGAATAGTAATTTTTACCCCTACGCTATCCAACATTTTTCTTACTGTTGTTTTTTGGGGGTTGTAATAGTAGTTTTATTCCCTACGCTATTTAATATTTTTTGTATTATTTTAGTTAATATAGTATATAATTAATTTTCAAAATATTAAAAGTAAATTTAATTTTTTAATTTGTTATTATAATTATTTAATTTTTATTTATGTTATTGTTTTATGTGTATAGATGTATTTGTAATTTATAATATTTTTTAATAATTTATAATTTATTAAAATAATTATTGAAACTCATTATAAAGTAAGTATATATATTATATATTATATGTATATGTTTAATTAATGTTTTATTTAATTATATATGTTACTTATTAATTTTAAAAATTATAAAATATTTTTAACTATGTTTATTTTAATTATAAGTATTATTTAGTTTATTTTACATATTATTTTTAACAAAAAAAAACGATATTTTTGATAACGATATTTTTGACAATCGATATTGTTTTTTCGATATTTTTGTACTTACCATGTTGTAGATAGGATTTCGATATTATTGACATCGATATTTTTGTTGCGATATTTTTGTAGGTCGATTTTTGACCTTCGATATTTTGTCAGTGATCCACAAAGACGATACGCAACTGTATTTGAAGATCTCCTCTCCAGATGACATTAAAACTCTTAATGGAGCGCTCCAAAAAACTCAAAAATGGCTAACACATAACCATCTGTTACTAAATGCACTCAAAACAGAATTTCTCCTGATTACACCCCGCAACCAAGAGACCCCAACGCAAAACTGGATCAAAGATATCTCTGCACTCAACTGCTCCCCGCACGTGGTGGACTCTGCTTGCTCTTTAGGTGTCACTCTGGACAAATTTCTAAACATGCAAGGACACATCAGGGCCACTACTAAGAGTGCGAACCATCAGCTCAACACTCTCAGGAAAATCAAACCTTTCCTACCTCCTGAGAACGTCCAATCAGCAGTCCAATCACTTGTTATCTCGCGAGTTGAATATGGCTTGGTAACCCTAGCAGGGCTTCCTAAAGCAAGGTTAGCGCCACTAAGAGCTACTCTGAACGCCTCTGCCAGACTAATCACAGGCTCCAGAAAGCATGATCATATTACACCTGACCTAATTCAACTTAACTGGCTTCCCATTGAAGCAAGGAGCCAGTTCAAGATTGCTTGTCTAACACATAAAGCTATTCACCGCAATAGCCGTGTTTACCTGGCAAAGAAACTCGAGCTCGCTGGTTCCAGTCGAAACTTAAGAAGCTTGAATACCCTAGTCCTGAAACCACCCAAATTCAACAAAAAAAGAACCTACAATCGCACCTTCTCAGGGCTGGCGCCAAGAATCTGGAATGCTCTTCCGACGGAAATCAGAACCAACCCCTCAACTGCTTCTTTTAAGAAACAAGTCAAATGGCCACTTTTGGAAGAACTTCAACAGCAATAGCCTCTATGTTCTTGTGATAATCACTTCCCTCGAGTGCTTGACAATCTTTTCTACTTTGGGGCCGATTCCGATCTCGGTCGGAGGCGCACCCAATAGCATTCGGTCGGGAAAAAAGCCATGCGAAAGCCTGTTTCCCGACCGATCCGTACAGCACACCGAACGAGTAAGTACGATGCGCACAACAGCAAAGAATCCGGCCGAGCCGTACTCACCCAAACCAGGTCCTGTTCCCCGACCGAGGCGAATCCGGAAACGCCGAATCGAGTCGCACGGAAGGAAAAATGCAGCTCCGTCCGGCCGAGACAAGTACGATGCGCTTTCCGTACGCGCCGAACCCGTCGCTACGCACGGCACGTCAAAGCATCCGGGAGAGGCGCACATAAGCTCCGATTCGCGCCACAACACGATCCACGGCTCCGAGACGAACACGCCTGCGACGAGGACGAGGCGAAGCGACGAGGACGACGCGAAGCAACGAGAAGGACGAACGACACGAACCAACCATGAATCCCTTCGTCCCGATCATACCAATATTCTACATTTACTACCGGAACAGGCACGGACGCGTACGGCGCAGAAGGTAAGCCAGACACCAACCACAAAACACATACAACACGTACACGACACATCACACACACACAGAGGGATGCAGAATATACTTACACCAGCAACAGCAGCACCATAGGGGCGGGATGCCCATCACCAATGCCACATATGCACACAGGGGCCTGAATACGCACCACCACCCCTACCCAGGGGGGACAGGATGCCTACCACTACTACCACCCTTACCCAGGGGGCAGGATGCCTACCACTACTACCACCCTTAGCCAGGGGGCTGGATGCCTACCACTACTACCACCCTTAGCCAGGGGGCTGGATGCCTACCACTACTACCACCCTCACCCAGGGGGCTGGATGCCTCACCACCACCCTTAGCCAGGGGGGCTGGATGCCTACCACTACTACCACCCTTACCCAGGGGGCAGGATGCCTACCACTACTACCACCCTTAGCCAGGGGGCTGGATGCCTACCACTACTACCACCCTTACCCAGGGGGGCAGGATGCCTACCACTACTATCACCCTTAGCCAGGGGGCTGGATGCCTACCACTACTACCACCCTCACCCAGGGGGGCTGGATGCCTACCACTACTACCACCCTCACCCATGGGGGCTGGATGCCTACCACCACCCTTAGCCAGGGGGGGCTGGATGCCTACCACCACTACCACCCTCACCCAGGGGGGGCTGGATGCCTACCACCACCCTTAGCCAGGGGGGCTGGATGCCTACCACTACTACCACCCTCACCCAGGGGGCTGGATGCCTACCACTACTACCACCCTCACCCAGGGGGGCTGGATGCCTACCACTACTACCACCCTCACCCAGGGGGCTGGATGCCTACCACCACCCTTAGCCAGGGGGGCTGGATGCCTACCACTACTACCACCCTCACCCAGGGGGCTGGATGCCTACCACCACCCTTAGCCAGGGGGCTGGATGCCTACCACTACTACCACCCTTACCCAGGGGGCAGGATGCCTACCACTACTACCACCCTTAGCCAGGGGGCTGGATGCCTACCACTACTACCACCCTCACCCAGGGGGGCTGGATGTCTACCACCACCCTTAGCCAGGGGGCTGGATGCCTACCACTACTACCACCCTTACCAAGGGGGCAGGATGCCTACCACTACTACCACCCTTAGCCAGGGGGCTGGATGCCTACCACTACTACCACCCTTACCCAGGGGGGCTGGATGCCTACCACTACTACCACCCTTACCCAGGGGGCAGGATGCCTACCACTACTACCACCCTTAGCCAGGGGGCTGGATGCCTACCACTACTACCACCCTCACCCAGGGGGCTGGATGCCTACCACTACTACCACCCTCACCCAGGGGGGCTGGATGCCTACCACCACCCTTAGCTAGGGGGGCTGGATGCCTACCACTACTACCACCCTCACCCAGGGGGGCTGGATGCCTACCACCACCCTTAGCCAGGGGGCTGGATGCCTACCACTACTACCACCCTCACCCAGGGGGCTGGATGCCTACCACTACTACCACCCTCACCCAGGGGGGCTGGATGCCTACCACTACTAACACCCTCACCCAGGGGGCTGGATGCCTACCACTACTACCACCCTCACCCAGGGGGCTGGATGCCTACCACCACCCTTAGCCAGGGGGCTGGATGCCTACCACTACTACCACCCTCACCCAGGGGGGCTGGATGCCTACCACCACCCTTAGCCAGGGGGCTGGATGCCTACCACTACTACCACCCTTAGCCAGGGGGCTAGATGCCTACCACTACTACCACCCTTACCCAGGGGGGGGCTGGATGCATACCACTACTACCACCCTCACCCAGGGGGGGCTGGATGCCTACCACCACCCTTAGCCAGGGGGGGCTGGATGCCTACCACTACTACCACCCTTACCCAGGGGGGGCAGGATGCCTACCACTACTACCACCCTCACCCAGGGGGGGCTGGATGCCTACCACTACGACCACCCTCACCCAGGGGGGGCTGGATGCCTACCACCACCCTTAGCCAGGGGGGGCTGTATGCCTACCACTACTACCACCCTTAGCCAGGGGGGGCTGGATGCCTACCACTACTACCACCCTTACCCAGGAGGGGCTGGATGCCTACCACTACTACCACCCTCACCCAGGGGGGCTGGATGCCTACCACCACCCTTAGCCAGGGGGGCTGGATGCCTACCACTACTACCACCCTTAGCCAGGGGGGCTGGATGCCTACCACTACTACCACCCTTAGCCAGGGGGCTGGATGCCTACCACTACTACCACCCTTAGCCAGGGGGCTGGATGCCTACCACTACTACCACCCTTACCCAGGGGGTTGGATGCCTACCACTACTACTACCACCCTCACCCAGGGGGCTGGATGCCTACCACCACCCTTAGCCAGGGGGCTGGATGCCTACCACTACTACCACCCTCACCCAGGGGGGCTGGATGCCTACCACCACCCTTAGCCAGGGGGGCTGGATGCCTACCACTACTACCACCCTCACCCAGGGGGGCTGGATGCCTACCACCACCCTTAGCCAGGGGGGCTGGATGCCTACCACTACTACCACCCTCACCCAGGGGGCTGGATGCCTACCACTACTACCACCCTCACCCAGGGGGGCTGGATGCCTACCATTACTACCACCCTCACCCAGGGGGGCTGGATGCCTACCACCACCCTTAGCCAGGGGGGCTGGATGCCTACCACTACTACCACCCTCACCCAGGGGGGCTGGATGCCTACCACCACCCTTAGCCAGGGGGCTGGATGCCTACCACTACTACCACCCTCACCCAGGGGGTTGGATGCCTACCACTACTACCACCCTCACCCAGGGGGGCTGGATGCCTACCACTACTACCACCCTTAGCCAGGGGGGGCTGGATGCCTACCACTACTACCACCCTCACCCAGGGGGAGCTGGATGCCTACCACCACCCTTAGCCAGGGGGGCTGGATGCCTACCACTACTACCACCCCTCTCATAGGATGGACAATGCATGACACAACCAGCACACCACAACCTAGGGAATGCAAGAAGAAGACATCCCCCAACACCATGACAAGCGTGTGTAGACTGTGTCAAATGCCTACAACACCGAACATGACTTTGAACATACAATGTGACCCCTAGCACATGTGCCACACATATATGTGTGTGGCACCCACAATGCAAGCAGGCCATGACCATTGTGGCAATGGGGTCCAAACCCCCATCATCACAGTGACCAAAATGTAAGTGTGGGGTCCATAGCTGAAGCACACTTTGAACATTGTGGCAATGGGGTCCAAACCCCCATCATCACAGTGACCAAAAGGTAAGTGTGGGGTCCATAGCTGAAGCACACTTTGAGCATTGTGGCAATGGGGTCCAAACCCCCATCATCACAGTGACCAAAATGTAAATGTGGGGTCCATAGCTGAAGCACACTTTGAACATTGTGGCAATGGGGTCCAAACCCCCATCATCACAGTGACCAAAATGTAAGTGTGGGGTCCATAGCTGAAGCACACTTTGAGCATTGTGGCAATGGGGTCCAAACCCCCATCATCACAGTGACCAAAATGTAAGTGTGGGGTCCATAGCTGAAGCACACTTTGAACATTGTGGCAATGGGGTCCAAACCCCCATCATCACAGTGACCAAAATGTAAGTGTGGGGTCCATAGCTGAAGCACATTTCGAACATTGTGGCAATGGGATCCAAACCCCCATCATCACAGTGACCAAAAGGTAAGTGTTGACAAAGAAAGAGGTGCAACTGCCAAACTGCATGGATGATACCTGGTCACAGAACAACAAACACATCAGTGGGAAAGTAGTGTATGTGTCCCATTGCAACATAAATTGGGGGAGCCAAATACTGCAGTGCAAATAAGACATACCTTTGGCCATGTGCAGACAAACAACACCCATGGGGGCTGACACCGTCAACAATCATCAATGACACAATGACAGAAGTGACCATCAGAATGCAGACCCACATATTTGCACCAATGGGCACACACATGCAGATACCCTGTGGAGACTGCAGATGTGAGGTGAACAGATACCATACCATGGCAGCAATGGGACACACAAACCATGATCATTGTGCTGACCGATTACCTAGGAGTCCCAGGGACAGCAGGGGAAAGCCACCAAACTACATACAGCCAATGGCACACCCAAGATATGCCAATGCAGTGGTGCAGATGCACAAACACAAACAGGCAGACCCACACTGCACATCATACACAAAAGGTGAGGGGGGTGCCAGTGTCCCCAGGCAACCACACAACACATGAGGAGACCTGAATACCAATCATACAGATGTGCATACAGTGCCACACAAAGGTAACTCATGGATCCAAATCCCCTATGTGGGCAAGCAGGCATTGTCAGATGAGAGGGAGCACAAATCACACATGTCACACAGGCACGTAGGGACAGCAACTGACACAGCAAGACACAGACACACCACAGCACCACCCCCAGGGCCCCCACAATGTGGTGACCCTGGGCTGCATTACAATCCCACTGTGATGACAAAGCTAAATGTTGCCGTCATGTCCACTGTACATGGACATGACGGCAATACCACACCAACCAATGGGATCCCAGCCACAGTCACACACCAATGAAGAAGCCAAGGTCACCCACAAAGAACACACATAGACAACAACCAACATTGCAGCCCGGACCCTGAGGAGTGCCAGCAATCACACACACAACGTGTCACAATCACTGAAAGATAACACAAACTGGAAATCACATGACAGGGGCAAACAACAAGTGCCAAGGGGAAACCTGACTGTGACCCATCTGCGTCTGCACACAAACTCAGCCCTGATAGCAAACACACCTATGGGTGACACCCTGATGACCAGTAATGTGCCATGCACCCACATCACAGAGAACCCAGGGAGAAGACTTTGGGGGAACATAGCTCAACTCAGCTAGCATCACAAACAGGTACAACACTAGGGATCACAGCATGCACAGCTAAATGGAAGTGAACACACAGACATGCACATACAACACACACCTTGGGCGCAGGCAATGTCACAGGAGTACACACTGCCATGAGGGGACTCCACTCCTGTGTGAGGAAAGCTGTGCCATATGTTGCCTCAGTAGGGCCCCATCATGTCAGCTGAGCACTTGGTCACACAATCAACAATTAGCACCAAATGAGGGCTCCCGTAACATCAGCCTGGTCATGGAAGTGCCAACGGAATCATCAGCACAGATCCAACACACTTGTATAGCAATGTTGCACTGACAACACAGATGAGTCCTTCCCCATTGATGCCCAAACCTGCATGTCCACTGGAGATGGCCACACGGTCAGGGAAGTAGATGAATTGAACAATGGCAGGCACAACAGATGTGCAGGGGTGTAAGCCACAGATGTGAAATAGCCAATCTAAGTAGGAAATCCCATTGCCAAATACTGAACACATGACACCCTCAGATGCTGCTATGGATGACATGGATACACCACAGGATAGGACACATTCCCCCTGGACCACATGGGTTCCTGCACAGTAACACTTCATTATCATGAGACCAAATATCACCATCACTGCAGCAAGGGCATGGTTAGCATCATCAACATCATGTACATCAGAAGCAAAAGCACTAGAGAACAGAAAGTTGCTTTATTCAGCATATGTGGCATTAAAAGTAGAAGTCCGGTAGAAAATAAACAAAGGCCAGTGGCCAGTCCATCAACAAAGTCACAAGTGGGTGACAGTGGCAGATGCCACCTGTAGGAAGGTGGAATCTGACTATATGGTTGCCCCCACTTTTTTTATGGTGTTTTGCTGGTTTATGACTTAGTTGGACTGGGATCCTGCTATTCAGGGCCCCAGTCTATCTGCTTTCTCTGTAAAAAGGTTTCCATGTGCCTTAGGCACATCTCTGATTGGAATCTGGAGTGCCCTTATAAGTCCCTAGTATATGGTATACTATGTACCAAGGGCATAGGTACCTCAGAGGCCTGCCAGGGGCTGCAGCATGTATTATGCCACCCCTGGAAGGCCATCCAAACTGACACCACAGGTCTGCTACTGCAGCCTGGGTAAGGTGGTGCATGCACCCCTTACTGTGATATAGGTTGCCTATATCACTAAATACATACACACATATAAACCTATAAGTCACTCCTAAGGCAGGCCTTACCAATCCTAAAGGCAGAGTGCATGGTTCCTATGTGAGAGGGTGCCCCTGCATGAGCAGGGCCCTCTGCAGCGTTCGGAGACCATCTCTGATGCTGTTTGTAGTGCAGCCTGACCATATACTCTTAAGCGCATTATATCCTCGCGGTAAAATGCTAACTTTGGAATGGCTGCACCTAAACATGTCGTGTTTGGTGTCAAACATCTTGGAATACTACCCCCCGCCAATCCTGGCGGCGGGGGTAGCATTCCACCCTTCTAGAGGGAAAGACATGTTAACTCTGGCTTACCCGGTAACTTCTTTCTGAAGCCCTGGCATCACAAAATGGATGCTGCTGCCACAGACACAAGTCTGGCCTCCTGCTGCTGGACGAAACTCCGGCAGGGGAGGCCTGGACAATAGGTTTCCCAGACAGGATAATGTGTATTGGGGCTGGGTGGGTGCACTCTTAGAGTGCTTTGAAGTCCTGCACTGGGGGAGCAAAAGGCTCCTCTGTGCATATGCCAGTTCAAACCAGCTCAGGGGCTACCTGCCCCTGCTCTGGCGCGAAACTGGACAAAGGGAAGTGGGTGTAGCCACCCCTCCCTTGACCCTCCCATAGGTGGGGTCATAGAGCTAGTCCATCCCCTCTTTTTAGTATAAGAGGGGAACCTTGCCATTGCAAAGCAGATAACCCCTGGACGACGCTCTACAGAAGAATCCTGGCCCTTCGACGTTCCACTACCTTTGGAAGACAGAAGAATCTCCCTTGGAGTCAAGGAGTGACTCCCCTGCTTGGCAGGCGCCAAAAACGACAACGACGGTCGCAAACTATGCCGCTCCCGCCGGAGTCCGAAGTCCCTGCAGCCCAAGAAGTGGATTTCCTGACCTCTCCCAGGCCATCGTGAGTCCCCAGCGAAGCTGAGGCAAGTGGACCCCACGAGTAACGAGAAACCGCGACCCCTGGGTACCGTGCACTATTGTCGAGTGCAACCCCTTCACCACGTTCTACGAACTTGTGCTTTGGACCACGTGTGGTCCCGACCTCCAGCAAGAATCCCTTCGAAGATCAGAGGCCTACACCGTCCCGAGTGACCGTGGGCCCCTGTTGAGTGATTCCGCCCGAGGTGTCTTCGCGATCCCTTGCCTGCCAGCTTGTGGGTCCCCAGAAGACTTCTTAAAGAAACCAAAGGGCTCCCCTCGTTGCTCCAGGCCTGCCCTGACTTACCTTCGCTGGGTGAGTCCCTCAGACCTTGCTGGTCTGCGCCATCGACTTTTCTTCATCTCCCCAAGACTTGCTGTTGCCAAGGCTTGTTGGCTCCAATCGAGTTTCCGACACCGCAGTCAGCTGCAGACGTCGAGGGACCCACCGAATCCAGCTCCTGGTCATCATCGACACCTCCTGGACCACGTGGCTGAAGAGTCAAGGCACCCGCAACCGACCTGAATCAACCGACGACGGTGGGCATCCATCTTCCTTGCCCCGGGTCACTGCCAAGTGACTTTGAACACTGTCCCCTCTGCTTTCAGGTCATCCTTCTTCAGAATCCAGGCTTGGATTCCACCGGACACTTCTTCAGCTCCCGCAAGCAGCAAGTCTTCTTTGTTCGCCATTGAAAACGACGCCGCGACCCGACACCAAAGGACACCTATGCACCCGGCTTCCCTGGGTGAGGTAACTCCAGCACTACGGTGCTCCTGTGGGTGTGGGCCCTAGAACTACTTACCCTGTAAGTGACTTGCTTGTAGGTTCTCCCGAAGTATCCTAAAACTCTTTATTTCCAACCGCGACTTGCCCCATTGAAGTCAACGGCGACTTGCCCCATTGAAGTCAACGGCGATCCGCGCCTGTGTATCCACACTGCACGCGTCCCCCGTGGGTCCTTTACTTACCTGCCTTGGGTGGTTTTGTGAGGCCCCAGCACTTCTGAAGGCCCTAGGCCTTGTCTCCCTGCAAGTCGTTGTCCCTAAGTCTCTTACTTAGTATATGGTCTGGTACGCCCCTAGGGCCCCAGCCATATTTTGTGCTTAACTTATTGTGAAACGTTGATTTGTGCATATGTTTGTCTTCTAATCTCATAAAGAGATTAGTAGAGACTTATTTAGAAATAAATACATATATATTTGATATATATACCTGTGTGGTGTCTTTTCATTTGGTGATTCAAGAGATTATATGGTAAAACAAGCTGCTTTACATTCCTCCGAGACTTAGCCTGAAGGCTGCTCTCCACAGCTACCACTAGGATAGCTTTCTTTAAAAGGTTGTCTTAAACCTATCTACCATAAGAGTCGATTTGCCCTGGTGCAAGGTGTCCACTTTAATTAGTGAACAGCATATACCAGGCCAACTTCTCACATTGGTGGGCAGCGTGTGGGATTCCAGCTTGCCATTGTTTTACCAGAAAATCTCTATTTGAATTACTAACTGAAAACCATTATAGGTACTCAAGGTACATATAAAATCAAGCTTAGTATCAATAAGTTCTACTGAACTTAGAGCTGGGTGCCAAGGGATAGCACACCCTTTCCACAGCTCAAGCTAGGATCAGTAGGCCACAAACTAGTGTAGGTAGTACAACACTGCACAACACTAGAATGTCTTTAAGGGAGGATCCAAAGAATCCTTGCAGGAAGCCATTGAGCTTCCACCCTCCAAGTATGATACACTCCCATTCTTGGAATTGAGAGCTTTATGCAACTTGAGAAAAATAAGGACAGGCCAAAGCCCCACCACCCAACACCTCAAGGAGTTGTTGGTGGCTTATGACCTTAGTAAGCCTGTAGGGACTGAAGGGGTAGGAGCTGAGGGTGGGGCAGAAGAAGAGGAGGAGGCCAGGGGTACCAATACCCCCAGCCCCCCTCTGAAACTGGCCAGGAGGGTGACAATGACCCTGACCTGGAAAACCCAATCCCTCCTGTGGATGATGATGAGGATGATCAAAATGATGCCCTCTTTGTCCCCCAGGAAGGATTAAGAGTGTGCCCAGGAAGTCTAGATCTCCTTCTCAGGAGTCTAACCACTCTGGCACCTCTATAGGGAGCTCTGTCTCCTCTCACAGGAGGGAATCCTCTCATGAGAGGAGAGCCAGGCTGGTCCGGTATGAGGAAACTCAGCTGGAAATCAGAAAAAAGCAACTGGCTTTAGATAGGGAATCCCTAGATCTCCTCAGGGAGAGAAGAAAGTTGGGACTAGAGTCCCATGGTGGCAGCAATATCCCTAGAGATAGGGACAGGTCTTATGACCATAGAAACCTAAACAAGATTGTCCCTCCCTACCAGAGTGGGGATGACATCCACAAATGGATAACTGCACTGGAGAGGGCCTGTAAAGTTCAGAAGGTCCCCCAGAGGCAGTGGGCAGCAATCTTGTGGCTCTCCTTTGCAGACAAAGGTAGAGACAAGCTCCTCACTGTAAGAGAAGAGGATGCTGACAATTACACAGTCTTGAAGAGTGCTCTGATAGATGGGTTTGGCCTAACCACTGAACAGTATAGGTTGAAGTTCAGAGACACCCAAAAGCTCAGACTCAAGACTGGGTTGATTTTGTAGATTGTGCTACAAAGGCTCTGGAAGGTTGGATACATGGCAACAAAGTGCAGGACTTTTTAGGATTGTACAATTTGATTATGAGGGAGCAGATCCTTAATAATTGTCAAAACCAGCTTTTGCACCAGTATCTGGTGAACTCTGATCTGACCTCTCCCCAAGAATTGGGAAAGAAGGCAGACAAGTGGGTCAGAACCAGAGTAAAAACTAGAAATCAGGGTGGTGACCAGAAGAAAGATTCTACTAAGTCCCAAGAGAAAGGTGGGGATAAATCTAAGGATAAGTCCCCTACAGGGCCCCAAAATTCCTCTTCTGGGGGTGGGTCCCAAACTCCTTCCTCTCCTGAAAAGAAACCCTATTGCCATGTCTGTAAAAAGCCTGGGCACTGGAAAACTGATCCCAGTTGCCCCAGGATTGGCAATAAAGAAAATGTTCCTCCCACAACTACTACCACCCCTCCTGGTACTACCAGTCGTAATCCTCCAGTTGGGAGTAGTGCACCCAAAAATTAGGTGCTTTTGCAAGAGGAACAGAGGTGGGCCCTAGTTTAGACAGGGACCCCTCAACAGACTCCTCTGACTCTGATGGTGGTATAGGATTTGCCACCTTTACCATGGGTCCCATAGCATTGGGCAGGTACAGATTGGAGCCAATAATTAATGGTCAGAAAGCTGTGGCATTTAGGGACACAGGGGCTAGTGTCACCATGGTGGCAGGGAAACTAGTCCCCCCTCACCAGCTTTTACCTGAGTTTAAATACCAGGTGACCAACATTGATGGTGTCAGAACAGATCACCCCATGGCCATAGTCAATCTCAGCTGGGAGGGGGTCACAGGCCCAAAAGAGTGGCAGTGTCCCCAACCCTACCTGTAGATTGCCTGATGGGCAATGATCTGGAAATTTCAGCCTGGGCTGAAGTGGAACACCAAACCCATCTTAGGATGTTGGGCGTCCCTGTAAAGGTTAGTGGGGCTGTGATGGCCACAGCCCCAGCCCAAGAATTTGGAGAGATCGAGCCTGAAAGAATGGCCCACTCTCCCCCAAAAGAGAGCACAAGGGTTGAAGAAAAGTCTTCTTCCCCCAGACAGTAGGTAAGGGTCAGCCTCCTCAGGGAACTGACCCTACCCCTAGTGAAGGAACTGCCACAGAGGTAGTCAGGCCTGGCCTGGCCACACCCCTGATGGCAGAGGACCCTTCCAAGGTGGTACCCCGTCTGGAACAGGTAACCTGCCCCTCTCTACCCTGCCTCAGTCAGCCCAGGGCTGCAGAGGTCAGGGAGGTCAGTGGACCCCCAGGGCCCCCTGTCCAGAGGAAGCCCCCATCAGCAGATTAGGGGCACCCAGTCTAGTAGCCCTAGCCAGGTGAAAATTCCTCTACACACTGAGGGATCCCCCATACCTTTATGTAGGGACCTCCCCCAGAAGGACTCTGGTAGGCAAGGGCAAACCTGGGACCAGAAGGTTCCAAACCTGCCATGTCCCTCCAGTAGTCCATCCAAAGGGACCCAACCCACAGCTGTAGGCAGCCAAAGGTTGACCCTTAGAGCAAAGTGCAACTCAGTCATGGAAAGACAGGCATACATGGTGACCAGTGATCTGAGGAAGCTGAGGCCAACATTCCTAGGGCCTCACTTCCATACTCAGACACCTCACCAGCCTTGTACTTTACCTAAGCACACCACAGGTAGTGATTCCCCATGGTGGAGACCCTCTCATACCCTTAGGGTGAGGGATTGCTTAGTGGACCATAAGACAGGGGGCAACCATGCTAGTGCAGGTGCTTCCTTATATGACCACTTAGTCAATGAAGGCTCAACTGGCCAAGGTTAGCCTTATCTCCTTTCGTTTGGGGGGTTATGTAGGAAGGTGGAATCTGACTATATGGTTGCCCCCACTTTTTTTATGGTGTTTTGCTGGTTTATGACTTAGTTGGACTGGGATCCTGCTATTCAGGGCCCCAGTCTATCTGCTTTCTCTGTAAAAGGTTTCCATGTGCCTTAGGCACATCTCTGATTGGAATCTGGAGTGCCCTTATAAGTCCCTAGTATATGGTATACTATGTACCAAGGGCATAGGTACCTCAGAGGCCTGCCAGGGGCTGCAGCATGTATTATGCCACCCCTGGAAGGCCATCCAAACTGACACCACAGGTCTGCTACTGCAGCCTGGGTAAGGTGGTGCATGCACCCCTTACTGTGATATAGGTTGCCTATATCACTAAATACATACACACATATAAACCTATAAGTCACTCCTAAGGCAGGCCTTATCAATCCTAAAGGCAGAGTGCATGGTTCCTATGTGAGAGGGTGCCCCTGCATGAGCAGGGCCCCTCTGCAGCGTTCGGAGACCATCTCTGATGCTGTTTGTAGTGCAGCCTGACCATATACTCTTAAGCGCATTATATCCTCGCGGTAAAATGCTAACTTTGGAATGGCTGCACCTAAACATGTCGTGTTTGGTGTCAAACATCTTGGAATACTACCCCACCGCCAATCCTGGTGGCGGGGGTAGCATTCCACCCTTCTAGAGGGAAAGACATGTTAACTCTGGCTTACCCGGTAACTTCTTTCTGAAGCCCTGGCATCACAAAATGGATGCTGCTGCCACAGACACAAGTCTGGCCTCCTGCTGCTGGACGAAACTCCGGCAGGGGAGGCCTGGACAATAGGTTTCCTGTTGCAGGGAGGTGTGACCACCTCCCCAGACAGGATAATGTGTATTGGGGCTGGGTGGGTGCACTCTTAGAGTGCTTTGAAGTCCTGCACTGGGGGAGCAAAAGGCTCCTCTGTGCATATGCCAGTTCAAACCAGCTCAGGGGCTACCTGCCCCTGCTCTGGCGCGAAACTGGACAAAGGGAAGTGGGTGTAGCCACCCCTCCCTTGACCCTCCCATAGGTGGGGTCATAGAGCTAGTCCATCCCCTCTTTTAGTATAAGAGGGGGACCCTTGCCATTGCAAAGCAGATAACCCCTGGACGATGCTCTACAGAAGAATCCTGGCCCTTCGACGTTCCACTACCTTTGGAAGACAGAAGAATCTCCCTTGGAGTCAAGGAGTGACTCCCCTGCTTGGCAGGCGCCAAAAACGACAACGACGGTCGCAAACTACGCCGCTCCCGCCGGAGTCCGAAGTCCCTGCAGCCCAAGAAGTGGATTTCCTGACCTCTCCCAGGCCATCGTGAGTCCCCAGCGAAGCTGAGGCAAGTGGACCCCACGAGTAACGAGGAACCGCGACCCCTGGGTACCGTACACTATTGTCGAGTTCAACCCCTTCACAACGTTCTACGAACTTGTGCTTTGGACCACGTGTGGTCCCGACCTCCAGCAAGAATCCCTCCGAAGATCAGAGGCCTACACCGTCCCGAGTGACCGTGGGCCCCTGTTGAGTGATTCCGCCCGAGGTGTCTTTGCGATCCCTTGCCCGCTGGCTTGTGGGTCCCCAGAAGACTTCTTAAAGAAACCAAAGGGCTCCCCTGGTTGCTCCAGGCCTGCCCTGACTTACCTTCACTGGGTGAGTCCCTCAGACCTTGCTGGTCTGCGCCATCGACTTTTCTTCATCTCCCCAAGACTTGCTGTTGCCAAGGCTTGTTGGCTCCAATCGAGTTGCCAACACTGCAGTCAGCTGCAGACTTCGAGGGACCCACCGAATCCAGCTCCTGGTTGTAGTCGACACCTCCTGGACCACGTGGCTGAAGAGTCAAGGCACCCGCAACTGACCTGAATCAACCGACGACGGTGGGCATCCATCTTCCTTGCCCCGGGTCATTGCCAAGTGACTTTGAACACTGTCCCCTCTGCTTTCAGGTCATCCTTCTTCAGAATCCAGGCTTGGATTCCACCGGACACTTCTTCAGCTCCCGCAAGCAGCAAGTCTTCTTTGTTCGCCATTGAAAACGACGCCGCGACCCGACACCAAAGGACACCTATGCACCCGGCTTCCCTGGGTGAGGTAACTCCAGCACTACGGTGCTCCTGTGGGTGTGGGCCCTAGAACTACTTACCCTGTAAGTGACTTGCTTGTAGGTTCTCCCGAAGTATCCTAAAACTCTTTATTTCCAACCGCGACTTGCCCCATTGAAGTCAACGGCGATCCGCGCCTGTGTATCCACACTGCACGCGTCCCCCGTGGGTCCTTTACTTACCTGCCTTGGGTGGTTTTGTGAGGCCCCAGCACTTCTGAAGGCCCTAGGCCTTGTCTCCCTGCAAGTCGTTGTCCCTAAGTCTCTTACTTAGTATATGGTCTGGTACGCCCCTAGGGCCCCAGCCATATTTTGTGCTTAACTTATTGTGAAACGTTGATTTGTGCATATGTTTGTCTTCTAATCTCATAAAGAGATTAGTAGAGACTTATTTAGAAATAAATACATATATATTTGATATATATACCTGTGTGGTGTCTTTTCATTTGGTGATTCAAGAGATTATATGGTAAAACAAGCTGCTTTACATTCCTCCGAGACTTAGCCTGAAGGCTGCTCTCCACAGCTACCACTAGGATAGCTTTCTTTAAAAGGTTGTCTTAAACCTATCTACCATAAGAGTCGATTTGCCCTGGTGCAAGGTGTCCACTTTAATTAGTGAACAGCATATACCAGGCCAACTTCTCACACCACCCTACACATGCCTGCACAAAACCAGGGACAATCCACTAGGAGGGGCAACCGGGGGGTAGGCCAGGCACCGCAGGGACAGGATCAGGGCTCACCAGGAGGAAGCAGGGAAGGGGTGGTGGGTGCTGGAGAGCCACTGACAACTGCAGTGGAGGTGTCTGACATGGTGTGTGCCGGCACAACTGGGGGGCATGGCTCAGATGTTGTGGGTGCCGGCACGACTGCAGTGGACCCTGCAGATGGAGTGGACAGGTCCGCCACTGCAGTGCCCAAGTCAGACAGGGTGGTAGTGGACTCCACTGCAGTGCCTACCACCAGGAGAGGAGAATGGGGAACAGGCAAGGTGGGCTGGACAGAGGGGGAGGACACCCTCACCACATCAGTGGCACAGACAAGCGCAGCGGGGGTGTGGTGCCGGGAGAGCAAGTGGCAGGGGAGAAGGCCGGAGCCTCTTGGGGATGGTATATCTGTGGGTGGGGGAACCTGGGGCAGGGTGTGGTGGGGGCACCTGTGGAGTGGGGGCCTGAGGGATGGAGGAAGGAGACCTGGTGCTTGAGCTGCAGGGCGGCGGCGGGGTCTTGCTCTTACCACTCCGGGGGACTTGCGGGTGGGGGCCTCAGTCTGTCTGCGCCTGGGGGAGGGTGTCCGGGGGAGAGGGGCACTCTGCTCCATGTGGGGGGCTTCCTCTTCCCCCTGGATGCTGGAGCAGCTGGATCGGAGGGGAAGAGGCCGAGGTCACTGAGGAAGAGGCGCTGGGTCTTTGGGGTTGCAGGTGAGGCAAGGGAGGGTGCTTTGGAGGGAGAGGCAACTGAGGACTGCGCAGTGCCCGTGGATGCGTGTGTGTGTACCAGGGCCCCATCCCCTGTGAGTCTGGTTTCAGTCCCCTGACTGTGCGTGCGTGTGCGTTTTGTTTGTGGCGTGTGTGTCTGTGTGCTGGACGTGTGTGTGCTGGTGTGTGCCTGTGCCGGTGTGTGTGTGCTTGGGACGGGTAAGGTGCTGGGGAGTGTGGATGGAGCAGAGGCAGGAGGGGTGAGGGACTGTCTGAGGAGGGACACTGCTGCCGTCAGGGAGGAGTCCATGGACCTATTGCCCCTCTGTAGGTCAGACATGCCCGATGAGATGCCCTCCATGAACGACACCAGCTGAGTCAACAGAGCGGTGTGCGCATGGAGGACACTCAGCATGGCTGTCTGTCCTACATGGAGCTGGCGAAGGAGGTACACAGACTCCTCACTCAGGGCAGCAGGGGACACAGGGGCAGGGGGTGCGGTGCCTGGCCCAAAGGAGACACGCTCCCGAACATGGGAGCCTCCACGGACCTGGGGAATGGGAGCCGATGGGAGGGCGGTGGTGGTGCTGGTGGTGGCGGGGACAGCAACACTAGCTGGGGTGTGGTGGCTGCTGACACCCGCCTCCATAAGGGAGTCATCCTCCGAGTTGCTCTGGTCCTCAGCTGAGGTGGATGGTGCTGAGGACTCCTCGGTGTGGCTCCCCTCGCCCTCCGTGCCACTGGGTCCCTCCGACCACTCCTCGGCTGCTGACCCAGTCTGGCTCTCTGGCTCCTCCTGGTCTGTGGAGCTGTCCCCTTCCGTGGCCGTGGATGTATCTGCAAACAATGGGGAAACAGACAGACATCAGTCACCTGCACCAAACGCACACACCACTGTGAGCACAGCACATTACAGAGCAAGCCCTGGCATCATTAGTTGTACATTGCTAAAAGTGCCCTAACTGAACAGGAGAAGCCAATTGTCAGTCTGAAGCCAACCATGGCACTCACATCCCACATGGCCTTGCACCCATCTGTCTGGTGTCTGTTGGATTGCAACACCCCAGTGTGGACACATGCACCAAGTACACAGTAGTTGGACAGTGCAGAGGACACGGTGTGGCATGTGGACATGCACACATCACAGCTCTTGCCACTGAGTCAGTACAGGTTTCCGGATGAAAGGGATGCCCAGAGTCAAATAGGAAATGCATGTGATGCATACCAGCGACAGACACCATGATGCACCCATGTCCTGATAGCCATCGCCACAATGGTGTGCATGTAGCACATGTCACTCTCCTGCAGGACCACCAATAAGTTGACACATGCCATGGCAGAGGCATGACTGCTAAGTCATACATCACTGTCTCAGTGATGTATGACTTGGCAGCCAGACAACAACACTATGCACTGTGTCACAATAGTAGGTCATGGGGAATGCAAGTCCTGGAGCTGCACAAGTGCACATGTACATCCCCCACACAACACATCATCTTAACCCTCATCTGTCCAGGTCATACCTATTGGACATATGGGAGACCTGTGACACTACCCTCTGAACCTGAGCCCCTCACAATTTGCTGTGAATGGGGAACAGCTGCCTGAACTTCACATTCGCATACCCCAGTCTGCACGGGCAGCTGATCAAACACCTATGTGACACACAAGTATCGTCTCCTATGGTCACATCTCCAGGGGCATGCTGAGCCCCTACCAAGAAACACCCCAGCAGTCCTGGCAACTAATCCACAGCACACTGACACAGAGGCAGACACCTGAGGGGTCAAATCACTGCGCACAATGTGTCAGCTGATACACGGGAGTGGGAGTACAGAGTGCATTGCATGGCCTGGAGTAGGCATGACTGTCCTGCTCCACATGAATGAGGGATGAGCCCTGGACAGTGGATAGCTGGCTATGTATGTGTGACACACGTAATCTGCACACTCCTGGGGCCCAAACATTGTTCCCACCCGCTGCATGGGCGTGTGCCACATACCCCAGGCACATGTGGTGGCTCAGCTCAGCAAGTGGACCGCATATCAAAGCAACACGCAGATTACATGTCCGAACACAGGCGTTGTGTGAACAATGGACCCACCCATGATGCCCACAACAGAGTTAGGGAAACAGATGCTGTCCCCCACCTTTAGTGAAGCAAACTGCAAGGACACAGTCCCAAGTGACACAATTCCCTGAATGTAAGGGCCACACCTGGGTATCAGATGAGCAGTGGGCAGTGCACAATAGAGGGACATGGCTCCTGGACAACATGACTGCTGCACTGTGGCAGTTGAACCAGGCCAGAGGAGGGCACAAAGCATGTAATACAGAGTTCACAGTGCAGTCTTTGACTCACCCCCTCCTTGCTGCTGTCTGGCCTTCAGCTGCCCATCCAGGTCTGGAAACACCACCGCCAGGATCTGGAGCATGTGGGGGGTCAGGGTCCGTGTTCCGCCCCTCCTGCGAGGAGGCGACAGCTTCAGCTGGACCCGTGCAATCCTCCGGGTCCAGCCCCGAAGGTCCTGCCACCTCTTCTGGCAGTTGCGGATCCGGCGCTTGTAGACCCCCACGGACCGGACGGCCCGGACGATGTCCTTCCAGATCTCCTGCTTCCGATGGGCATTAACCTGTCAGGATGACAAAGTGAAAAGGCCATTACTACACATGCAACATATCCGTGCATGACACAGTTGTATATACATGTCTCAATCACAGGGGCACATGATGTACACAGGCAGTGCAAAGCTGCCCATGGACAGTTTGCCAGACGTCACTACATGGTATCATTGCATGGGAAGTAAAACCTTGTTCAAATGCACTGTCACTGCACCATACCTGTCCAGTGCATGTCACTACACACTATGGGGGTGACAACTACTCAGTGAGCCTGCTAGCCAGTGGCGTGCAGACTTTCAGCCTTGCTAGTCAGACAATATGCACATTCAGAAAGGCAGTGCACAGAACACTCACCTGCTCCCCTGGTGTCCCATACAGCTTGCTGTACTGTGGAAGTAGGCTGTCCAGAAGAGCCTGGTTCTCCTCAAGGCTGAAGGCTGGGGCTCTCTCCACAGTACGTGCCATTGGAGGGTCCAGAGGGGCAGAGACAGCAGCAGTGCAGTGGCAGATGTCGTCATGGAGCATGTAGTGCAGGCAAGTGAGCTCTCAGGGGAATAGCCAGCAATATATATGTGCTGGAGAGGCAGATACTGTCCCTTGTGTCCAAAGTGATAGGTCCAAGTCGTTTGCATCTTCTGAATCTGGCCAATCCATGGAATAGCAGCACCAAAACACGCCCACAGCATCCTTCAAATCTTCAACTTCATGACATACATGATTTTGCAACATTGTTGTGTGTGACCAACTGATTTTCCAGCAACCGACTCGTTCGAAATTCGAAAACGCGTCTGTTGCCAGGCAAGCCCATTGTCAATGGGTGCGCACCGATCGGTCCATTGCGGTACAACACGTACAGGGGTACAACGCGTACCCGCACACATTGAATGCAATGGGCCGGCCGGGGGCACCGATCGGTCCATTGCAGTACAACGCGTACAGGGGTACAACGCGTACCCGCACACATTGAATGCAATGGGCCGGCCGGGGCACCGATCGGTCCATTGCAGTTCAACGCGTACAGGGGTACAACGCGTACCCGCACACATTGAATGCAATGGGCTGGCCGGGGCACCGATCGGTCCATTGCAGTACAACGCGTACAGAGGTACAACGCGTACCCACACACATTGAATGCAATGGGCCGGCCGGGGCACCGATCGGTCCATTGCAGTTCAACGCGTACAGGGGTACAACGCGTACCCGCACACATTGAATGCAATGGGCCGGCCGGGGGCACCGATCGGTCCATTGCAGTACAACGCGTACAGGGGTACAACGCGTACCCGCACACATTGAATGCAATGGGCCGGCCGGGGGCACCGATCGGTCCATTGCAGTACAACGCGTACAGGGGTATAACGCGTACCTGCACACATTGAATGCAATGGGCCGGCCGGGGGCACCGATCGGTCCATTGCAGTACAACGCGTACAGGGATACAACGCGTACCCGCACACATTGAATGCAATGGGCCGGCCGGGGGCACCGACCGGTCCATTGCAGTACAACGCGTACAGGGGTACAACGCGTACAGGGGTACAACGCGTACCCGCACACATTGAATGCAATGGGCCGGCCGGGGGCACCGACCGGTCCATTGCAGTACAACGCGTACAGGGGTACAACGCGTACAGGGGTACAACGCGTACCGCGCACATTGAATGCAATGGGCCGGCCGGGGGCACCGACCGGTCCATTGCAGTACAACGCGTACAGGGGTACAACGCGTACAGGGGTACAACGCGTACCCGCACACATTGAATGCAATGGGCCGGTCGGGGGCACCGACTGATCCATTGCAGTACAGCGCGTACAGGGGTACAACGCGTACAGGGGTACAACGCGTACCCGCACACATTGAATGCAATGGGCCGGCCGGGGGCACCGACCGGTCCATTGCAGTACAACGCGTACAGGGGTACAACGCGTACAGGGGT
Source organism: Calotriton arnoldi (assembly GCA_963921515.1). NCBI lineage: Eukaryota > Metazoa > Chordata > Amphibia > Caudata > Salamandridae > Calotriton > Calotriton arnoldi. The sequence goes on from CAWUFW010003901.1 coordinate 208,676, forward strand.
ACAACGCGTACCCGCACACATTGAATGCAATGGGCCGGCCGGGGGCACCGACCGGTCCATTGCAGTACAACGCGTACAGGGGTACAACGCGTGCAGGGGTACAACGCGTACCCGCACACATTGAATGCAATGGGCCGGCCGGGGGCACCGACCGGTCCATTGCTGTTCAACGCATCACTGTACATGTGACTGGCATATGTCAGCATGCCTGTCTCAGATGGACATATGCCAGCCACAGATAGCTCCCAGGGAGTGAGGGGCACACCTACATCACGACAGCCTGTCCAAACTTTATCATAAGGCATGTAAGGCTGCATTTCCTATTGTGTGTATGTTGGTGTACATGTTGTCCTGTGGGTGTCACCTGTGGGCAGCCACCCCCAGGCTGTGCACGTGTTCATGGGGACAGGATCCTGGGTGTTACGTGTACATGACCACTGTGATGTGCAACTGTTCATTTCTGTGCATGTGCCATGGTCACATTTCACGGTGGTGTATGTGTATGTCATGTCACATACCCCGTGAGTCCCATGTGGGACGGTATGTTTGAGCCAGGGTGTCCCAGTGGCACAATAGTGATGGTCCTCCACAGTCTTTGTGCATGTAGTGTTTACAATGTCTCTGATTTCATGTGCACAATGGGAGACAGTCTCCACATCCAGGTTGTGTGTGCATGGACTTTGATGTAGTGCGTGTGTGTGTCACAGACGTCCATGTCTGTCCTGCCGTGGCAAGTGGGGCCACTACCTGTGGGGGTCATGGTTGTTTTGCTGTGGTGTATACATGATACTCCATGTAATGCCAGTGTCCATGTGGCAATACAGGGTCCCTGGGAATGTACCTGTCGTTGAGCTGTGGTGCCTGGGGCACATCTGTCCTCACATGTCACTGTGGGGGGTGATTGTGACACAGCAGCAGGAGATGGGAACTGTGACACGGCCTCATGATATCCAATGGGCCAACCTGGGACTAATTGATGCCACCTGTTGGACCGTGTTGACAGATGTTGGCCATGTATGTACCATACATGTCCTTCCGGAACTGCACACTTCGTGTAGTTGTGCCTCATAATGATGTATGTTGGGATATTGAGTGTGTTCAATGCCGCATATGTGGGGTGACTGACAATCTTGCTTACTTCTCCTCTGCACTGCAGGGCTCCTGCTGTCCATCGACCATTCCCAGACCTGGCAACGATGGTGGAACGGGACAGCATCCGACGGTACCGCTTCACCAGGCAGCTGATTGAGGATTTGGCAGTGCAGTTGTCCCCACATTTGCAGCCTGGCCGGCCATATCCTACAGCGCTGACCCCCAAGGTGAAGGTGATGGCAGCCCTACACTTCTTTGCCACCGGTACCTTCCAACATACTGTGGCGACTGCTGGTGGGATGTCACAGACCATGTTGAGCCGTGTGCTCCGCGATGTTTTGGCAGCAATGTTGCTATTCCTGAACCGGTACATCTATTTCCCTAGACTGCGATGACTCACTGACGTGAAGAGTGACTTTTATGCCCTGGGGAGGATGCCGCATGTCATTGGCTCCATTGATGGGACACATGTGGCTTTGGTACCACCACAGGCCCAGGAGCAGTCCTACAGGAACCGCAAGCACTACCACTCGGTCAATGCACTGGTGGTGTGTCTTGCAGACATGACCATCACACACGTGTGTGCCCGTTTCCCTGGTTCAGCACATGATGCCTTTGTGATGAGGAGTAGTCGCATCCCCAGGATGATGGCACAGATGCAGAACCAGCGTGCCTGGCTTGTCGGTGTGTACTGACTTTGTGCCATTGTGTGTGATCTGATCTGTAGTATTCCGCCCACTTTTCCAAGTCAGCTAATGTGCACTTGTCTGTCCGTAGGTGACTCGGGATACCCCAACATGCCGTGGTTGCTGACACCCCTCAGGAACCCTGTGACACCAGCCCAGATGCGCTACAATGAGGCACATGGTCGGACCAGGAGAGTTATTGAGCGGACATTTGGTCTCCTAAAGAGCCGCTTCCGCTGCCTGGACAAGACCGGAGGGTCCCTCCCATATGCCCCTGCGAAAGTGTGCAAGATTATCATCGTCTGCTGCATGCTCCACAACCTGGCAGTGCGGAAGGAGTTGCCTCTCATCCAGGATGACAATGACCAACATCCGCCACCTGTGGAGGATCCTGGCCTGGACCACGATGCCAGTGATGATGATGATGATGATGATGATGGTGATGTCCGCACACAGCTCATCACCAACTTCTTTAGCTGAATGTGAGTATCCTGAGGTGTCATGTCAATGATGTGAGTTGGCATGATGTGTAGGTGGTGCTCTGGTGCTGTTGGAGTGTGTCCATGGGCTACTTGACTGGATGTGTGTTGCGATGTGTGCTTACAGGTGGGCTGTACTCCCCAACAGTGTTGACATGCTAACTTGGTTCTGGGTGGGTATCTTGTAACATGTATTGTGCATGAGTTTTGCTGTTCTGTCCTGTACTCCATTGCTTTTGACTGTGTGTCATTTCTGTCCTTCACAGGGTACTTTCAGATTCGTTTGGTCAACTGTGTCCACCGACGACGTGATTACACTTCCAGGCTGGTAGCTGTTGTGTCCCTACAGGTGATGTGCGCCACACCCATGGACTTCCTTCCGTCTACAGTTGTTGACTGTGTGCCCGCTGCCAGGTGGGATTACCTTGCATCTGTAGTGGTTACGACATGTTGCAACTGTGTAATAAACCTGTGCTTCACTTTGTGATGTGCGTTGTCTGTGGTCACACATTTGACTGCCATTTGCTTACTGCACCTGTGGGCTACTTGACTACAACTGGGAATGGGTGTGGTGTCTGTGCATTGCACCGTCTTCCCTGGCAACATCAGTGTAGGCAATGAGTCAGATGGCCTAGGTGTGTATGTGTTGTGTAGCCCTGGTGGTGTGTCTCCCTCATATGTGTCACGTTGCCTTTACTCACATGCCTGTGTTGTCCTTGCTGTTGCAGTTCGCATACACAGTGTAATTTTGCAGTTCATCATCCCCATAACAGCACCCACGTTGGAATCACAACAGAGGCCAGTATGGTGTGTTAGTGTGTTTATTGTGATACATTTGTGTGAATAGTGCATAGGATGGGTAGTGCTGTACATAAATCTTGCAATCCGAAGTTCCTAGGTGAATTGAAAGTCCTGGTAGACAGAATCCCCAGTATCGGGGCCACAGTTGTCTGACACATTGGTCCAACTTGTACTCCCCATGCAATGTGTGGGAGTAGTGTTGCCGTCAACAGGGTGAACAGTCTGTGCACAAAGGTGAACATCCAGAACAGGTTCAGGCTTCCTGGGAGTTGCGCTTGGCCATCGGCCTCTCACTTGCCCCTCCTCGGACGACCCCTCTTCTTGGGGGGGGCCCTCAAGTACAGGCTGCTGCGGTGCAGGGGACTCTCCGCCAGAGTCATCCTCCCTCCCTGTGGCAGTTGCAGTTTGTTCGGCACCAGATGTTGTTGGCACACAGGGAGGTGTGGACTAGTTGCTGTTCATCTGGCGGAGGCATTGTAAAATGTCCCTGTGCACCGCCGTCATCTCATGCAGTGCATCCCACTTGGACTCCACGCGGGACATGTGTGAGTCCACGCGGGACATGTGTGACTCCACGTGGGACATGTGGGAGTCCAAGCGGGCATGATGGGCAGCCTGCTGCTGTTTCATGTCTCTGAGGAGCCCCACTACCTGGCTGAGGTCTCCGGTGCTGGACTGGTACGCATCAGCTATGCGTACCAGTTGTGGGTCATCATGCACACCAGCAACGTCTGCAAGCAGCGACCTCTGTCTCCCACCCCTCCCACCACCCCTGCTGACATGTGCAGTGTGTGCAGTGGCACGCACAGATAACCCTGGTCCACCTTGGGGGTTGGTGGTGGTGGTGGTGTCCATGGCCCCAGGTTGGTCCAGGGTCCCTGTGCTGGTGTTGCTCCTTGTTCTGTCCATGTCGGCAGGGATGGGATTTGTGGTGACAGTCGTTGGAGGGGTGGGTGCAGGGGGTGCAGCTGGTGGTCCTGCTGGTGCTGCAGCTGGTGGTCCTTCTGGTGCTGCATGTAGACTTGCACCGGATGTGCCAGGTTGGTCTTCATCGTCCGAGGAGGACAGAGGCTGTACGACGCCAGTGAGCTCCGCATCCTCTTGAGCCTGGGACTGGGACTCCTCAGCGTCTGCTGCTGTGTCCCCATCATCACCTGTTTTTGGGAGACACACACAATGTACGTTATGTTTCTGCAGGCATCAATGGTTGACACACATGACAGTTGTGACTGTGCCTCTGGGTGCGGGCCTGTACATTGCATTGTCCTAAGTCGTCACAGTCAGGGGTTCATATTGGTGTGGCACATTGTCCTGCATTATTTGGGCATTTCTATGTATTTTTTGGGGTGTGAACATGGTCTGCATTGGTTGTGTTTGGTTGACAGCCGGCCCTCCTTCCCACCCACCCAGCCAGTCAGTTATCCCACCATGGAACGTGCTTGCATTGCAGGGAGTGGAAGTTGTCTCTCAGGATGTCAGTCAGTGGTGTCCTGCTGTTTGTTGGTACACAGTTGCCAGCAGGGCCTTGTGCTCCCCACAGTAGTAGCCAGTGTCAGCCATCTTGTGAGTCCTTCTCCACTCCCTGTGATGTGAGCATGGTTCAGGGTGGTGTTGATGGGACAGTTGTGGGGGTGAGCTATGTCTGTGACTACGACTCCCATCATGCTATTGCCTCCACCCCACGTCCCAGCATTCCCATACTTACTTGCTTTTGTGGGGAGTTCAGTGTGTGTGGGTGTGAGAGCAATGGCAAGATGGCTGACAGTGGTGTCCTGCTGTTGCCCTTGTGCTCCCCACGACACAGCAACAGTGTCAGACATCTTTGATGGGCCTTTCCACTCTCTGTGGGATGTGCATGCGTGAGTGTGAGCTTGCTGGGCCATGTGGTGGGGGATGTAGAGCTGTGACTACGACTCCCATCATGCTATTGCCTCCACCCCCCTTCCCAGCATGCCCATGCTTCCTTCCTTTTGACTCTGCTTCCCTGTGGGGTGGGCTGGCTGTGCTGACAGGATGGCTGGGAGTGTTGTCCTGGCAGTTGTTTGGCTAAAAGTCCCAAGAGTGGCCCTGTGCTTCACACAACATTACCCAGGGTGGTGGTTCTTTGTGGGATCTTGTGTTAGGATGGGGGCATTGCATTCTACCAGGTGGGTTCTGTGGAGTTTGTGTTGGGGTGTGTGTGAGGGGAGGTGCTTGTGACTATGGTTAGTGCTGCAAGTCCTCCTTCCCACCCACCCAGCCAGCCAGTTATCCCACCATGGAACGTGCTTGCATTGCAGGGAGTGGAAGTTGTCTCTCAGGATGTCAGTCAGTGGTGTCCTGCTGTTTGTTGGTTCACAGTTGCCAGCAGGGCCTTGTGCTCCCCACAGCAGTAGCCAGTGTCAGCCATCTTGTGAGTCCTTCTCCACTCCCTGTGATGTGAGCATGGTTCAGGGTGGTGTTGATGGGACAGTTGTGGGAGTGACCAATATCAGTGACTACGACTCCCATCATGCTATTGCCTCCACCCCCTTCCCTGCATGCCCATGCTTCCTTCCTTTGACTCTGCTTCCCTGTGGGGTGGGCTGGCTGTGCTGACAGGATGGCTGGGAGTGTTGTCCTGGCAGTTGTTTGGCTAAAAGTCCCAAGAGTGGCCCTGTGCTTCACACAACATAACCCAGGGTGGTGGTTCTTTGTGGGATCTTGTGTTAGGATGGGGGGCATTGCATTCTACCAGGTGGGTTCTGTGGAGTTTGTGTTGGGGGGGTGTGAGGGGAGGTGCTTGTGACTATGGTTAGTGCTGCAAGTCCTCCTTCCCACCCACCCAGCCAGCCAGTTATCCCACCATGGAACGTGCTTGCATTGCAGGAAGTGGAAGTTGTCTCTCAGGATGTCAGTCAGTGGTGTCCTGCTGTTTGTTGGTGCACAGTTGCCAGCAGGGCCTTGTGCTCCCCACAGCAGTAGCCAGTGTCAGCCATCTTGTGAGTCCTTCTCCACTCCCTGTGATGTGAGCATGGTTCAGGGTGGTGTTGATGGGACAGTTGTGGGAGTGACCAATATCAGTGACTACGACTCCCATCGTGCTATTGCCTCCACCCCCTTCCCTGCATGCCCATGCTTCCTTCCTTTTGACTCTGCTTCCCTGTGGGGTGGGCTGGCTGTGCTGACAGGATGGCTGGGAGTGTTGTCCTGGCAGTTGTTTGGCTAAAAGTCCCAAGAGTGGCCCTGTGCTTCACACAACATAACCCAGGGTGGTGGTTCTTTGTGGGATCTTGTGTTAGGATGGGGGGCATTGCATTCTACCAGGTGGGTTCTGTGGAGTTTGTGTTGGGGGGGTGTGAGGGGAGGTGCTTGTGACTATGGTCAGTGCTGCAAGTCCTCCTTCCCACCCAGCCAGCCAGATATCCCACCATGGAACGTGCTTGCATTGCAGGGAGTGGAAGTTGTCTCTCAGGATGTCAGTCAGTGGTGTCCTGCTGTTTGTTGGTGCACAGTTGCCAGCAGGGCCTTGTGCTCCCCACAGCAGTAGCCAGTGTCAGCCATCTTGTGAGTCCTTCTCCACTCCCTGTGATGTGAGCATGGTTCAGGGTGGTGTTGATGGGACAGTTGTGGGGGTGACCAATATGAGTGACTACGACTCCCATCATGCTATTGCCTCCACCCCCTTCCCAGCATGCCCATGCTTCCTTCCTTTTGACTCTGCTTCCCTGTGGGGTGGGCTGGCTGTGCTGACAGGATGGCTGGGAGTGTTGTCCTGGCAGTTGTTTGGCTAAAAGTCCCAAGAGTGTCCCTGTGCTTCACACAACATAACCCAGGGTGGTGGTTCTTTGTGGGATCTTGTGTTAGGATGGGGGGCATTGCATTCTACCAGGTGGGTTCTGTGGAGTTTGTGTTGGGGGGTGGTGTGTGAGGGGAGGTGCTTGTGACTATGGTCAGTGCTGCAAGTCCTCCTTCCCACCCACCCAGCCAGCCAGTTATCCCACCATGGAACGTGCTTGCATTGCAGGGAGTGGAAGTTGTCTCTCAGGATGTCAGTCAGTGGTGTCCTGCTGTTTGTTGGTGCACAGTTGCCAGCAGGGCCTTGTGCTCCCCACAGCAGTTGCCAGTGTCAGCCATCTTGTGAGTCCTTCTCCACTCCCTGTGATGTGCGCATGGTTCATGGTGGTGTTGATGGGACAGTTGTGGGGGGGCAATATGTGTGACTGCGACTCCCATGATGCTATTGGCTACACTGACTTGGCCAGCATACACAGAATTCCTTCCTTTGAGTGGTCTTCACTGTGTGTTGGTGTTGTTGTGGTGGCTACATGTCTGGATGTGTTTGTTAGTTCTATTTGTGCCACTGCCTAGCTGTAGTTGTAGTTGTGTTTGTACATGTGATGGCACAGTTGGATGTGACTTTTTTGATGGCATGTGTTGTGTTTATCTTTTGGGATGATTCTGTTCTGGTTGCTGTGTAATTGCTATGAGTGCATGGTTTGATTCTCCCCTTGACAGTGATGTGTGTGTGTGTTTTGTGGCAGTATATTGTGTACATTTGTTGTGTACTCACCAGGCTCTGGGATGTCCTCTAGTCCATATACGCTCACTGGCGGAAGGATGGCCCGCACCTTCTCCTCCCAGGGCCTGAGGTATATTGGCTTGGCAGGAGGGCCACTGCCGGTGTATTGGCTGTTGATGTAGTCTTTTTTGAGCAGGTCCCGTACCCTCCTGCGCACGTCATACCACCTGTTCTGGATGTCGCTCTTTGTGCGCCGACATGGTGATTGTGCGTTCACCCTGTTGATGATCCTCTCCCACATCTTGGTTTTCTGGGAGATGGGCGTCTGTTGGACCAGTGTGCCAAACAGCTGTGGCTCTACCCTGAGGATCTCGTCTACCATGACTTCCAATTCACAATCTAGGAACTTGGGATTCTTCTTGGGGGGCATGGTGATGGGTGGTGATGGTGAGTGATGTGTGTGTTGGTGTGCAGGTGAGGGTGTGTGAGTGTGTGTTTTGCTGGGTGTATGTGAGGTGGGTATTTGTTGGTGTGCTGATGGTGTGTGGCTTGTGTGAGGGATGAGCTGTGGGTGTGTGGTTGCTTTCTCTTGGGTGCTGGCAGTGGAATGGCATTTGCAAAGGCTCATGGTTGTGATTTGTGTCCTTTATATGGGTGGAGTTGTGGGTGTGTCTTTGTTCTCTGTCCCCACCCCCCAGTATTTATTGGCTTGGTAATTGCTTGTTTGGCCTTTTTTTGGGTGATTTTTCCTTTGTACTGTCTGTGTATGTTGGAAACGTTCTTGTGACCGAGTCGGACCCTGCATTTGTCTCGTACGGTCTTCTCCGTTTCGTTCACGCTGTGTATGTGCAGTTTTCTATGCTGCGTACGCGTCGGTCGCGGTGTTTTGTGTTGCTTCGGCTCGGTTTTGTATGCGTGTCGGTCGTACGGCTTGGCCTCCGTCCGACTCGCTCGTGGTTTTCGCGCTTTGCATCGTACTTTGCGGTTTGGAGTTCGCGTGTACATTTCGGTCGTATTTGTTCCGGGTGCGTGTCGGTCGGTTGGATTCGCGTGTTTTTCCGACCGGATTGCTGTTTTCCGTGCGGCTCGGTCGGTCGACTTGGGTTCGGTACGTGTCGGTCGGATTTTGCACGCCTTGCATGGTACTTGGCGTGTCGGGCGCCACAGGTACGTGTCGGTCGGTATTATTTCCGGATCCGAGTCGGTCGGTGCTTTTTCCGGCCCGAATCGGAATCGACCCCTTAGTGTATTGAAATGTATGCCTGACAATCTTTCTCTCTAATATGGTTTAAATTTGTACTCGATTCGTAATGTACTGTATCGTTCTTGGGGTGTAGTGCTCTGCTTTAACTGCACAGCCTCTTCTAGTAGGGCCTTCACCTGGTCCTTCCTATGCTACCTTTGTTGTATTGTAATTTTACTGTCTCCCCAAGGCAACGCTAATTGTCCTCTCTGTACAGCGCTCTGATACCCGTTCTGGGTCTTGTTCGCTCTTTATAAAACCTTTCAAATAAATAAATAAATAAGGTAAGGAATCTATAACTAACGTGTTTCTTTCAGATGAACAAGTTACTTACCTTCGGTAACAATATATCTGTAAGAAACATTAGTTAGTTATAGATTCCTTACCGTCCCACCCATCCTCCCCGTTCCGCAAACTGATTTCTAGGGTTAAGGACATCCTTTCAGGGCCCTAGTTTTGTGCACCAATGGTCAGTGTCTTGCATGGCTCTGCGTTTCTGGCGCGTAAAGTCGTGTACAGAACTGACGTCAGCGCGCGAGGGCGGCGTCTAAGTAGCTGCTGCGACGTCGTCCCGGCGGCCACGACGCCGACGACGGACACGGAGCCGACCGATGCCACCTTCCGACGCGTAGAGGTACTGCTGACGAAAAAACGTTCCGGATCCAGTCTGATGCCTGGGGGTAATTCTAAGGTAAGGAATCTATAACTAACTAATGTTTCTTACAGATATATCGTTACCGAAGGTAAGTAACTTGTTCATTAGTTACAAAAACAACAGTTTGCTATTATGAATGAATGCAATATAGTGAACTAGTGGAAGGACCTTGGGAAATGCAACGTTACTAAGGGCCTGGTTTAGAGTTTTGCGGACGAGTTATTCCGTCACAAACGTGTCAGATATCCCGTCCGCCGTTTTATGATTTCCATAGGATACAATGGAATTGTAATACGGCCGACGGGATATCTGTTATATCACGTTTGTGACGGAATAACCCCATCCGCCAAATTCTACATCAGGCCCTATGCCTGTGTTGGAAAGTTTTTCTTTGAGAACAGCAAGACCACCATTAATGAAAACAAAACAAAAATCACTCTGCTTGACTTTGTGCTACAGAAATGATGAACAGTGACTATGCAGGAGGAGACATCCATTATGAACATGATGACGCCAGGGACTAAATTGATGCCTAGTTAGCATAAGCCAGAAAAACACACTTTTATAAGACATAGCAAATTAATTTCAAATGCAATAGCACCATTTCAGTGTGGTCATATAAATTCAAAAGTAAATCCACATTTTGCACACTGTTATTAATGCACATAAATATCAAATGCACAAAGCGTTAACAAACTCTCCCCACTGATTACTCCACAATCACTAAAAACCCACAATTAGTCTAGTATTTAGAACACAGTCTGCATCACCTTCAGCTTCTTGCAATTCGATTCCTCCAACTGCTTCAGCTGATTATTCACTTGATCTCTTTCATCCACCATCTCAGTTTCATTTTGTTTCCTTTTAGTAGAATGTCTTTTCTCTTTACACCCCACAATTTACAAACATTAATTCAAAGAATTTAAGCAAGAGAAACAGGACAAGTGCCCAAATCAACACAATAATTGCGGAGGTTAATATTGACCTAAACATACCCACTCCCAAACTATCGATCCATTCACCAACCTTACTAAACCCCTTTCCTCTTTCACTAACTATTGAATCTAGTGCTTCCCACAAGCCATGCTCTTTTATATTTTGGACTTCATGAGAAATATTAGTTATATTACTGATATAAGCATAAATAACCCTACTGTTATCGGGAATGAAGGTACAGCACTCTCTCGCCTTCAAAACCCTGTAACACGGCCTTCCTTTGCAAGAAGGATAACTAGTGCTAAGCGGTTTTGCATTGCCACTGCGCACTTCGCAATTAGCTCAGAATTAATCTGCGTTAGAGCTGCAGTGGTATTAGAAGCAAGCTTATCAACAAGAATTGATAATATTCTAATCATTCTTAGCCACACCTATAGATGGAATCACAACTCCTCATACATCTAATTTTATCTGCCCAAAACCATGCTTCACTCTCTTCAAACCAACAACATCATTCATCCCATTCATATGATAGAACCTAGAAATACTAAAGCTAAATAGCAAGAACCCACACAATTATGAGGTAGGTTGAAATAATCGGTCTTACCTCACGCATAATAGATTCCTATCAGTACTGGTCCTTCACCAACCACAAAATCACCTCTAACAACATAACTTCTTTCGCACCCACTTTCAACCACAAATTCTATTGACTTAACTCCTGTAGGTTCATAATGAACCATACACATTCACCCTTTCTCTTAGGCTCATTCTAAATCTTGGATGCAAATTCAAAAACCTAAATTTGTCTTCTGCCTTAATCTGCTCTCTAATTGTCTTCTCATCTTTGTAATCTCTCAAAATCTTCACTCTTCTCTCATTAGATTCCTTAACAAATTCACGCTCTTCTTTACTTAAACTACACACATACTCTCCAATAGCCTGTTTAGTGTTACGATTCGTTTGTGCAACTGTGTTCATATATTTACTATAAGATTTACAGTATTTCCAGCATCTTCGGAAACTGGAATGTTCTTCAGTGAAATGTTGAAATCTGACAAGTATGGCGATAAAAACGTCTGCTTATTAAAATATATATACAAAAACAATGCAAGACAATCCATATGAAAATGGCACTGTAGATACGCAGGGTCAGACTGGGGCAGAAAATAGGTCCAGGCATCAAAGTAAAAGTAGCCCCCATTAGCGAACGAGATAGCTAAAAAAAAGTGGCCCATATTTGCATATAAGGCAGTTTTGAACTTGTAAAGACAGCTGTATAGGTATTTTGTGAGGTTTGGGAGACTGCATGCATTTGCACTTGCTACAGGCAACATTTGTGGTAATATCAATGAAATCAACAGTAAAAACCAGCCCACAAAACAGAAGACAGGCCTGCAAACCTCTAAAAACTGTCCCACAGTGGCCACACTATCAGACCAGACCCTTGGGCACTGACTGATTGCCCTACAGGCCAGTTCGACCCTGTAGATGCATAGGGCCTTCAGCTGCAGAAGAAGGAAGACAAGTACACACCCCTAGGATGTCAATATATTCACCCAACATTTTTATATAAGTATTGCCACTAAATCTACCAACTAAACTCTCCCTATGTATCACTTTATTAGATTGAACATTGTTATGTACTGTAGTTAGTCGACCTCTGTGGTGACGTATCCTACTGAAGAAATAAAGTACAACAGAAGATCCACTAAGACTACTAGTATCATTCTCAATGAGATCATGCTTACAAATGTGACTTTTTCAAACAAAAGTTGTAGGGCTCCTTGTGGTAGAGAGCGGGTGCAAACATAATTTTTCTTTAAATCCTTGTCATCAAGTGGTACCAAATCCTTGATATCATTATTATTAAAGGCTTCGCAGCCAGGGGAAAGTTTAGAATCCACTGACGACTGAAGTCAAAAGTTCCCAGGAACGTTCTCACCTCCTTCTGGGTGGTTGGAGGGCTCATCTTCAGATTTGCGGAACACTCCTTTTGAGACTTTCCTTGCTTCCTTTTCAATGTGATGACCAAGATAAATCACTTTTTTTGTTTTACAGTACTGCATCATTGTCGGTGAAACCTTGTGACTATTGTCAGCAAGATGATTCAGAAATGCAATTGTATCTAGTTTACTGTCATCTTTTGTCTTTGTTGACACAAGTTGGTCATCAATATATTACACCAGGACTGAATAACAGGGCAACTGCAGATTCTCCAAATCTTTCTTTAGAATCTGACCAAACATTTAATGACTTTCAGTGTACCCTTGTAGAATTTGACACAAAACAAAGACCTTCCTTTGGAACTGAAATATGAAAAGAAATTGACTATCCTCATGCAAAGGAATTGAGAGAATGTTTGGCTTAAGTCAATGATTGTATACCATTTTGCATCTGCAGGAATCTTGAACAATATTCTTGCAGGATTTGGTACCACCGGACAACATGGATCACTATTTTATTAATTTTCCTTAAATCTTGCACAATTCTCCATTTATCACTTGGTTTTTAATGGCCATTATCGGAGAGTTGCAACAACTACCAAGCACCTCTGACAAAATGCCTTGTTTTGTTCTAAAAAAGGCTTAATTCGTTTTACTGCCTCTTTTGTAAGTCTGTATTACCAAATTCTTGGGGAAACTGCATTGGGTTTACTCTTTTTATCAATTCTATCTCTTTACCTGTGAAATGCCACACCTCTTCTTTGAAAGTAGGTATTAAATTAACCAGGCAAGTCAACTTTAGTAAGAACTGGGAGTAACTGAACTCTTGGATCCTGTCATCTGATTTTAAGCACTGAATCTTCATTTTGCATTTCAATTGCAACATAATTTATTGTGCAATAAATCATGCTGTTCATTTTGCAAAGCAAGCCTCTGCCCAATAAGCTTACAGGATTTGAATTACACAGTATGAACTGATGATTGTTCTCCATTGATCCTATTTTAACAGGAACAGCTGCCGAAACCTGGTTAACAATCTATTAATTGTTAATGCCTATGACTTGGACTTCTCTTCCCAATAAGGTTAGGTTTGGAACCTCCATAGATCTAACCGTACAGTGGGTAGCACCGTTGTCAATTATGAATGATACTCAGTGTCCATTCACCTCACCATCTACATTTAGGCCACTCTTGTCTACATGCACCAAGTATGCAATCCTCCTCCACCTCAGGCACCGTCACTGGAAATTAGTATCTGGGGACACTGAAGAAAATTTTTATTCATAATCAATGGATTTTTCTGGTACCATAAACTGTAAGGCATTTTTTTTCTCAGGCCTCTTCATATGGAATTGCCTCTCACATTCTGCACATAAGCTGGCTAGGCTCGGGCTACTGACTGTGTCTGCATCTAATTTGCATTTCGCTGCATGCAGGGAAGAAAATAATTCTGGATTCATCCTGGATATTTAGTGCAGTCACATTTCCAGTGCCTGATTTTACTGCAGAAATGACAAGTTATGCTCTTCTTCAGCAAATTAATATTTGCATTCACTCCAGAATTATTTATAACTCCTTTACCATGAGCTTGCACCTGCACCATCTCATTTGCCTTCCTCACACCTTGCATGAGATTCGCTCCATTCATTCCGGAATTATCAAGTGGCACAAAATCCAAATCAGAACTCATCCTCTCATTCTTGCCACTTCTCTGAATATGTTTGGTTGGGCAATCATCAAATTCTCCTTAATCCTTTTCTGCTCTGCATCAAACTAATTACTTCTATCCTTGCATACTTGAGGATCTCATCAATCCCCTTCATCTACCAACACATTACACCCTGCCGAATATGCAAAGTATGCTGAGGGTGGAAACCCAGAATGAAAGCCGATACAAAACCGCTAACCTTCTTTCTCTGGTTCTTTAACCCTGCTGGGTTTTCTTTAAATCTGCATAAGCCTCTTAAAGTAAGCATTCACCAACTCCTTTAGCTCTTTTGTAGCTCTCAGGATCTTCACCCAGTTAACTAACTTCTCTGGCACCTTAGACCGGACAGCCTTAGGGTGGTCTTCCCTCATACCGTTTTTGCCTCTCCCCTTCTGTTTTACTTAAATTAGTTTTTGTTGGTTTTAGGACTCTGTGCACTTAACCATTGCTAACCAGTGCTAAAGTGATGTTGCTCACTCCTTTAAAAATTTTAAATTGACCTACACTCAATTGGCACATTTAATTTAACTATAAGTCCCTAGTAAAGTGGTAATGCATGTACGCAGGGGTTGTAAAATAAATGCTACTAGTAGGCTAGCAGCATTTATTGTGACACCCACTTAAGTAGCCTTTAAAACATTTCTCATGCCTGCCATTGCAGCCTGTGTGCAATTTTATTTATTATTTTTAAACTTTATTTTCAATATATTAACCATACAACTGTCAGTCAGAGAACTCTTGATCATATCATGCAAATATGTAAAATACATTGGTAGGGTTCATCATCATCATCAATTAAAACTTTATTCGGCCACGTTCTGGCCATAAAAGTACATTTTACATAAAAAAACACTTACGTTGTAGATGAAAATACACAAAGTTAATATAAATTCAGAATACAAGGCATATTCTAACGACCTGGGTCATAATTGTTAATCCACCATATTATTTCTTTTACGAATTGCCCCTGATAAAAAACGTGCAACGCCGTAACAAACAAAGGGGGAAGAAAGCATTTGTAGGTAGGTCAATGCTGGCCTAACTTGTGCAAAATAGCAATCTTTTAAAAGTGGTAGAATGTATTTAGCTTGTATAAAACCCACAAAAGAACATAAAGTGCAATAGGTCTTGTTCAGAGAAGTTATCACATGCACATGGTTGCAAGGAACCTAACTTTGAAAAGCCTTTGGGTACAGTTAGGAGCCAGTGGATACAATTAAATCTAAATCTAGATAAAATAAAGCGATGATGCAGGTTATTGACAAAAGACCAAAACGGTTGGCTTAAAATACCAGGACTTAAAATCATAAAATATCTACAAGACGGTTTCATGAGTTCATTTGCTTCTCTATCTAACTGCCTCCTTATAAGAAATTGAGTTTTTAAATTTTTCACAGATTCGTGTTGCAGCTTTCTGGGTTTATTAAATAGCTCCGGTTGCCCAAGAGCTGAAAGCTGCTGTGAGATATAATTTAACCAAGGAATTTCTGCAGCACCATCCAAACTCAAGCAGTCCTCTAAGATAGTCTGGTTTAGATTTGGTTTTTCTCTGGACCAAATTTTTAGCCACCATATCAGGGGTGCTACAGCAATGTTATCTGTCAAGTAGCCCTGCCTTAGTTCCTCATGTATAATAAAAGCTGGAGTGTTGGAGGGAGCAGTTAGGAGTTTTCGTAAATGTTTATTTTCTACCCCCTGAAGTTCGTTACAATCCTTGTAACCCCAAACCACACTACCATACACTGTCATAGCGACACATTTCTCATTATATATTTTTAGCAGTGGTTGTATGGGTTTGCTCCCTAGTCTTCTAGCGAAATCCAGTGAGGCTCCAGCTGCTCTTGCCAAGGTATTTTACTTTAGAGCACGCTGTGCTACCCAAGTGCCCCTGTCGTCAAATAATACACCCAAATATGGATACGTGGGCACATTGGTTAGCACTCCTCCTTTACAGGGAAGGGATTTATTCACCTTTTTAGGGTAACCAATTGACATTATGTGCGATTTATTAAAGTTGACCGCAAGATCCAGGGCTACCATAAAATCAATAAAAGTATTAACTAAAGATTTCAACGCATTTGGGGTCCTGGCAATTAAAACTGCGTCATCTGCATATAAAAGTGCTGGGATAGATTTAGAACCTACTCTAGGAATGTCTAGAGAAGAATTAGACAGCACTGCCCCCAAATTATTTATGTACAGTGTGAATAAAACCGGGGCAAGAATGCACCCCTGCCTTACTCCTCTTTTTACCTTCCAGGCATTAGATAAGGAGCCATCTTCATTATACCTTACAGAGGCAGTTAGATTAAGGTGGGACCAGTGCAAGAAACTTACTAAATTCGTGTCCATCCCTGTTTCTATTAATAAGTACCATAACTTGGACCTATTTACCCTATCGAAGGCGGACGTTAAGTCCATAAAAGCCAATGACATACGTCCTTTTTTGGCTAGGGTATATTTACATGTAATCATGAGTAAATTCATACATTGTTCCACTGTACCTCTGCCTTTGCGAAAACCAAATTGTAATTCTGACAACACTTCCCTTTCTTCCAACCAGGTTGCTAGGCGATCTAAAATTACTTTTCCCATTATTTTTGCTGCGGAGTCCAACAAAGAAATTGGACGATAACATCCCGGGTCTTCCCTAGCACCTTTCTTAAAAATTGGCAATATCACCGCCGTTGACCATGAGTGTGGTTGACCTACTCTTATGGCTGCATTGAACACTCCGGTTAAAATTTTCGCCCATACACCCGTGTCTGACTTATAGAGGTCCACCGGTATCCCATCGGGACCGGGAGCTTTCCTGGCGGACATACCCTCAATCGCTTTCTGAACCTCTTTTACATCCAAAGACAAATCTAGTGATAAAGGACTCAGTACCCAAGAAGGGCCTATATGTTCCGTAACAACCTCTGAATAAATTTGTTCAAAGTGGCTAACCCACCGGTCGGCTGGAATTACACACTCTACTTTTGTCGTATTATTAACTTTGAAGAAGGAGCTGTTTACCACTTTCCAAAATTTTGCACTATCAGCTTGTGTGCTCGCCTGTATTAGATCGTCCCATGCCTGTTCCCTTAAAGCAACCACCCTTAATTTTAAAGCTGAATCATATGCTTTTCTACAGGTTTTAATCAGTTCAGGATCTCTAGGTGCGCTTTTTAAAGCAACAATAAGGGCTTTGTGGGTTTTGGAGCAGTCGGCATTAAACCACTTTGCCTCATTAGTTCCTGCCTTGGTCTTTTTGCTAGTTAACTTTTTACCAATTAGCTTACTTAATTTATCATAAGCTTCTAGTACTTCATTTGGCTCGCTGGGTGTGTTTAGACAACGCTCAATTTCCTCTTTGCCCTCAATATATAACTCAGTTAAAAAGAGATCCGGGACAATTTTCTCCCATCTTATTTTCCGATCCTGGGCCGTAGGCCGAAAATCCCCATTTGCCAAGGCTTTTGGCTCCGCTCCCCGAAAGACCAACCTTTAGTTTCCGCAATAATGGGGTTGTGGTCGCTAAAACCAGTTTGAGCCACCCTGACCTCCCGCATATGTTGATATAAGGGGGCTGAAATTACAACATAATCTATGGTGGAACTGCGTCCTCTACCAAAAAAAGATGGTATCACCTCTGCTTCTTCCCCAGGCTCTAGACAGTACAAATTATTATTTGCTAGTAAGCTATCAAGCCGGGTGCCTTGGATAGTGTTCAAAATGGGCCACAGGTGGAAAATCTTCATGAGTCTCCCCATCTATCACACAGTTAAATTTACATCGATGTATATTAAAATCCCCCATTATAACTAATTCGTAGGGAGTATGTCTCTCCTGAGCGAGTTCCTCTAAAAAGACGTCAAGACCAGTCAGGTGTTCACTCTCGAAATCCCTACAAAATGAGTTGTAAAAATTTACGATCACCAAAGTTACCCCACTTGGAAAAGTCAGTTCTACTGCTAAAAGATGTGGCGATGAGCTTGGAAGACCCTTGATGGTACAAGATAGTTTAAGAGAAATTAGGGTGAGCAAACCACCCTTCGCTCTTCCTGCAATCGAGGGGGATGCAGATTTAAAGAAAGGGGCAAAACCATCCATTACAAAAGAGTCAGAAGTATCCCAGGTCTCTTGCAGTGCAATGATATGGGCCGCCATTATTACCGCTGACCACTGTTCATCATCTTTTTTTGCCTTCAGACCAGCAATATTCCATGTCATAAAGTTGCATACCAGGGGATCTGTCACTTTGTCACATGGTGATTCAGACGGACCAATTGATTGTACTCTTACTGGATGACTTATACTAACTGTGGTCACTGAAGGGATTGGCTGTCAATCCACACTGTCCAGGTCCCTTTATGGTGCGAATCTATTTGTGAGGGGAATTAATGTGTTCCTGGCAGAGCTGACTGCTTGTATTTGCGATGCCCTCCCTTGGGGCTGAGTGTATCTGTTGCCCTCCAACCTGGGGTGTAATGGCCCTTCTGGATAAAAAAAGGAAAGTGGGAAAACCTGTATTCCCGGGGACGCAGCGGCTCTCATCTGGCCTTGTAGCATGGCTCTCGCATGAGCAGGGTGAGTTACATTAACCACAATGCAATCCCCACACCTATCTTTCCTTGTGATTTTCCCTATCCAACCCACTCTTCTGGCCATAATGATGTGGGGGGCAAAGGTACGACCATGTAATTGTGTTTTCCCCAACCAGTGTGTTACCTTGTGTATTAGGTCCCTTGTTGTCTCTTTAGTATTCTCCGGTAGGGGTGGAACTCCTACTAGGACAGTCATGAGTGGGGCTGACTCGGGGGGCAAGTGTAGAACATCAGATCTCGGACTCACCGGGCTATTGAGTTTAACCGATCTCGGCCCGCTGGGTTCGTTTCCGTGCGTCTGTCCTATCTCCTCAGGTGCCACCCAGAGAGAATTACGTAGAGCTGGGGGTGTGTGTAGGGTTATCGTGAAGCATTCCGATGTTACATGGAAACAAGACTGATGTTCCACCATCCCCAGAGACCCATGTGGCATTCCTGGCACCCAATGGGGAAAATACAGTGTACAATCATTTGGAGACCCTGGCTTGTACCTCCCCAATGAATCTGCTTCTGTTGTCTCCCTAGATGCGGGGCTAGGAGCCTATCCATCAGAGCCCGCCATGTGTTTATCACGTCTTCAAGTTTATCATCCTTTCTACTCAAGCGGATATGTATCTCCTCAGCTGGGCCCACTCAGCCACATTTTTGTGCCATAGCTCTATCGTCAGGGTGTGCTGGCACAGCCATGTGATAGAAACTCTATGACGCGTCAGTACCATTGCCAACTGGCCGAATTAGTAAGTTGTCTTACTGCCCATGTCATCTAAATAGTCCTAAAAGGCAGCATTGGGGAGTCAGTTCAATGCGTAGCTGCATGGCACGCACTAATTCTATGACTACTAGCCACCAGAAGGAGTATATTGCGTCGTATGACCATGCCGGATGTAGGAAATCTGCCCTTCTAGTGTCACAGTGTGTTCATGTATATGGGCGGGACTGGTATATTCTGTGAAGTTTTATGGCCGTTAAATAGGTTCTTTGCAGGAAATTATAATGTATCATTCGGAATCGGGCATTACTAGAGACTGTTTGTGTGAGTTTTCATGCTCGCTGCCAATTGACATCCTCGATCGGAGTGTCAAAGTCTAGATTCCAGGCCACTAACGCATGGTGAGGGGCATCATTTGTGTCTGAACGCTTCGCCCTGTAAAGATGCTTGATTAAGTGTCTGCTCATGCCACACGTGAGGAGGATCTTGAGGGTGTGGGTACATGGTGGAGCTGCTGGAAAGCATGGCCAAGCGTGCTTAGCCATTTCTGCTAAACCTGCATGTTGTAGAAATTGTCCCTGGCCCAGACCAAATTCATCCTGGGCATTTTCGAAGGAGATGAAATATTCTTTGGGGTATAGTGTTCCCCATCGTTCACATCCCCCCCTCCTTCCAGGCTTGGAAGGACATATTGAGTGCCCTCTGTCTGACTGGCTTAAGAATCCAGATTGGGAGCTCCCTATGGAACGGTGCTCGCTTAAGAACATTCATTACGGACCACTGCCATACTACAGCTGTCTGTCTTACAATGTGTGGAGTGACCCTCGGTGTACCCCTTCCCACCATCAGCAACTCGGGGAGACGTCCTGCCTCCACCCTACCCTCCAGTAGCCTAGTTTCCCAGCTAGGGTCCATGTCGAGCCATCGAGCTGTGTGTTGCAGCTGAGCAGCGTAATAATAGAGGTCCCGGAGTGGGACCTCCAAACCGCCCGATGCATAGGGTCTGGTTAGCGTGGTCAATGCTACTCCACTGCGCCCACCGGCCCACAAGAGCGACATAAGGAGTGAATTTAGTAGACGAAACATGGATGTGGGGATGGGGCACAGGGTGTTTTGCAGTGTGTACAGGCATCTCGGCAGGAGTACCATCTTGGAGATGGCCAGCCTGCCCATCAAGGGCAGTGGTAGTGTGTTCCAGAAAGCTACTGATTTTTTTAAGAGAATCCAAGACTCTGCCCATATTAAGTCGCAGTTGTTGTGCCCTACTGTGAGCTATCTGTGTTCCCAGGTATATAAACGACACGAGTTCCCAACACAAGCCCAAGGGGGGAGTCCCAATCAGTGAGGCAAGCGAGAATATAAGGGATTTTGATTGGATAATTCGGAGGCCCGATACATCACCAAATTCCTCCAGGAGCTCAGGCATTGTTGTACGGGGTGACGAGATGTAGAATAGTGCGGCGTCTGCATACAACGATATGACGTGATGTATGTTGCCTAGTTGTTTGCTATATGTCAGCAAGTGCTGTCTGGCTTTGATGGCTAACGGTTCAGTCGCCAGGGAGAACAGAAGTGGGGACAGCGGGCAACCTTGTCGGGTGCCGCGGCCCACCGCCCAGGCCTCCGCGCGGAACTGACCCACCCCGACCCTGGCGACGGAGTCCGTGTAAAGCAGTTTGATCCATTTCTGGTATTGTGTGCCAAAACCTATTACTCTAAGAAACTCCAGTAGGTATCCCCAGTCGACCTTATCAAATGCTTTCACTAGACCAGCGCCATCTCGTCATCTCGATTATGGGTTTCGTATAATACATGTGTGAGTCTCATGCCTGTGTGTCTGCCTGGAATGAAGCCACACTGGTCTACATTGACATGTAAGGGGCCAGTCAATTTGCTAGCAATTTACATAAAAATGGGATTTCCCCTGGAACAGTACCTTTAACCACGCCAGTATAACAGCATATATTGCAGGTTTAATGCGCAGAGTTTCTGTTTGGTTGCATTGAAGGATTTGCGCTTCTCCTGCACTTGTTTCGTGTAGTCGGGATATATAGAGATATGGCTGTTACCAAACTGAATGGCAGACTTTTCCCGGGCTGCGCGTAATAGACAGTCTCTGTCCCTATAGTTGTGAATTTTGGCGATTAGGGCCAAAGGGGGAGCATCTGCTGGTGGCGGCGGGGCAAGGGTCCTGTGGGCTCTCTCCACCACAAAGAATTGCGAGAGTTCCTGTGGCCACAGTTCTGTGCCCACCCATGTTTCCAAGAACATTTCTGGTGTTGTGCCCTTGGCTTGTTCAGGAAACCCCAGGATGCGGATATTACTCTGGCGAGAGCGACCCTCTGCGTTCTCCGCTCGACACTCCAGGTCTGTGGTAGATGTAGCGATTCGGGCCACCTGTTCTTTTAATGCCGCTACTTCCTCCAGGGGTTCTGTAATATTCCCTTCTGCTGTATCTACCTTGTCTTTGACTTTCCGAAGGCTGTCGCATAGGAGGTTCACGTCTATAGAGACTGCCTCAATCTTGTTTTTGAGTGATGTGCGGGAGCCATGGACAGCAGCTAGGAGCTCTGCCCGAGATGGTTTTGGACTCTCGGGGTGCTGTTCTGCAATCTCCTCTCCCCCTTGTCGCATGAGTCTGTGGGGTTTCTGATGCCGCATAGTGTATTGTGTGATTTTATTGGCCAAATGCGAGCGTGGGGCTTGGTCTTTTCCCATGATTTCCGGCTGAGCAATGGAGGCCTCATTGCCTACTAAGGCAAGAGCCTTCAGAAGGAAATCATGGTATAACGCTGCAGATGTAGGGCTGACCCACTCCGAGAGCCACTGCTCAACACATGCTGGGAGAACTATGGTTGGTTGCTGCTGCACTGAGTTCTGGTGCCAACTCGGCTCGGGTGTGGTATCCTGGCAGTATCTCCCTTCCTCTGGGGCCCCTCAGAACTCATGCGATGGCCTGGCCCAGTCCCTGGCCCTTAATGTGGCAGCTGCTTAAATGTGATTTACATGCGCTGCTGAAGGTGCTAGCAGCATTGGCACCCCATGGCCGTGTTGTTCAAGATCATTACCCCGCACCCCGGGCGGAGTGCTCCTCTCATCAAGTGTGGTCGATCATGCCATCCACATCAGTGGGCGCATTGGCCCCATACTGGGACTACAGAATGTGCTTGCGTTTATCCACGGCTGTTGTATCCAGCGGGGCGCTGTCACCCATAGCAGGGCTCACGGGCCCAGCTCACTCTCGTCCGCTAAGGCGCCCTCCTCCGCCGTCACTCAGGAGTCCACGAGGGGAGTCACACACCCGCGGGTGTTGCACAGCCGCAAAGCCTCGCTGGTCCCCTTACTCACCGGGGCCTCTGCAAGTAGTCATGTGTGCCTTTCCAGTGGCCTGAGGTGGGTGGCCGGAAGTCACAGCAGGTCTAGGAGCATGGCTGGGGGGGCGGCGGTCATGGCTTTCCCCACTGATGAGGACAGTTCACCGCAGCACCTCTCCACCCAGCCGAGTTATCTCATTGACCCTCTTGCCGCCGGTCTCAGGGAGCAGCCGCAGGAGGAAGGCCGGAGCCCGTCCGACACCGTGGGCACCGCGTTCCAGTCGCCCCCCACGGTCATCGTCACACTGCAGTGCCGCAGGGATGACTCGGTGAAACAGGCCGCTCCTACGGAACAGTCCCGAGCTCCTCCATCATACAGGCCTGGCCAGGGCTTCCGGCTTCAGCGCGGATATGTTGGCAATGCGGGCAGCTCCAGCCCCGATAATCCATTCCCCAGACTTTCAAGGGGCTCTGCCACAATAGTTGTTCAGTAAGGTACGAAGAAGCTGCAGGATAATTCAGGATTTCGATGTGGGCTGGCCGGGAGCACAGGGGCTTACGTCCTGTTGGTCATGTTGCGTGGCCATGCCCCCTGTGTGCAATTTTAAACTGCTATTTCGACCTGGCAAAATAAACCTTTTTGCTAGGCCTTAATCTTCCTTTTTAATACATATAAGCTACCTCTAGGGTAGGACCTAAACAACTCTTAGAGCAGGATGCAGTGTATTCAAAAAGGTGGACATGTATTTTACATGTCCTGTGTAAGAAATTGTGTAAATGGTTGTGGGGGTGAAACCCTTCTCAAACAGCAACCACAATTCTTCTCAGGGTGAAGTCACAAGCAAACCCTAAATTAACCTGTGCTCAACCTTCGGGTAGCTTGGCACAGAGCTCGCAGGCTTAACTCAGACGCAATGTGTAAAGTATTTGTGTGACACTTCAAACAGTAACACAGTGAAAACACACCACAAGAAGGAGCCCACACCAGGTATAGCGAAATAGAGTAGTTTTTATTAAATAAAACAAGACCAAAACAACAAAAATCCAATCAGTAGAAACAGAGATATTGAATTGTAAAGATTTTTTTTTTTAAATAGCTCCAAAAAGCACTAACTGCGGTGATCTGATCGCGCTGGACAGAGATGTAGTCACAAGTTCAGACCGACCGCAATGGAGAGTGGGCCCGCTACATGGACCTAGTTAGGCCAGTTAAACAAAGTACCTTAAATCCTGGTTTGCAGAGCGTTGCAAGGATCCGCGTCGAAGATGTGCTGTGCAGCAGAAGTGATGCATCGGATCCAAGATGCGGCAAGGCTGCGATGCGAGGGACTGCGCGTCGTCGAGGATCCGGTCAATGGGGGCTTGTGATGCAATGAACGGGGTCGAGGATGAGTTACGCAGTTGAGGCGATGTATTGGTTCTGTGTTAGTCTGGAGCCATTTCCAAGTGTCACATTTCCGGTATCTTGCTCCCAGTGGTCTGCAGATATAGTGCCATATTTATAACAGAAAAAATACAGCCATTTGTTTGAATGGGAGGAATTTAAATTGAAGAAATGTGCTTCAATAAACATTAGGACGTAACTGGCTTAATTGAAAGTGACGAAAGACATTACAGCTTAATGTTTAATAGGAATATTTGTCTTCCCTTTAAAATTCTCCCATTTTAAAAAATAACTGTGTGTTTCAGTTATAAATATGGCACAATGTCTGCTGGCCACTGGGAGCAAGAGGCCTGCTGTTTGACACTTTGAAATGAAAGAAATATAATTTTGGTCTCAGCTGCAGTTTTGAGTTGGCAAGGACTTTTATTTCATAGTTAAATACCTCACTACTTTAGTTCTTCACCTCTGCCCAGCCTGGTCAAAAATCTGACTGAGCACTGCTCAATATCAGGCCTGACTATCAACAGCCTGAGAGTAAAAATGTAAAATAAGCACAGCCTTCCCTTAACTTTAAAAGGAAAATGGGACCATGTGTTGAGGGACCTAATATCTTCTGAGGAAGAGAATTTCAGGTACAGTTCTTGGTGCAGCCTTTCTGTCTGAGATCCAAAGGGTTAGCAGACACGGTCCTTCATCTGCAGAAATGTTCATACTATGGAGCATTTATTCTGCACTTTGAATTTCTCCCACTGAAAATAATGACTGCATTTTTCAGTTATAAATATGGCACCAGCCTGTAGATACGGTGCCATATTTATAACAGAAAAAATACATCCATTTGTTTAAATGGGAGGAATTTAAAGGGAAGAAACATGCTTCATTAAACATTAAGACATAACTGGCTTAATTGAAAGTAGAGAAAGACATTACGATTGAGGGGCAGATTTACAAGCCCCTTTCGCCATCACAACGTCACTATGGTTTGTGGGCGGGGAGATCTCCCTAAGCAATGGGGGTAAAATTCATACGGGGCAACCCTACCCACTCTTACATCACTTCCTGTGGGGTTGGCACTAAGCTATCCCACAGTACATTTCTCTCCCCAAATATAAGATATCAGGACCCTTGTTCTGTGGGTCAGAGCTATGGGTACACCCCTGAGGTTTTCCAGTTTAATGAGTCACCCGTCCTGGAAAACCGGTTCTGCAGTGGGGTTTCCTCCTCTAGAAAAGATGCTCGCCTCTCTACCTACAAAAAGGAGTGGGCAAGCTACAGCCTTCTAAACATCCTGGTAGGAGGAGGTCACACCTCCTCCCACCAGCAGGTCTTTTGTTCCCCTTTACTGAAAGCCATTGACACCTCCTGGCAGGAGGGCAGCAGGGTGTCTCGTGTGACAACTACTGGAGTGAATCAGAAATGGCTACTAGAACTTTGGGCAAGAAAGTGGTGACTTTCTGAAGTCACCTTTTTTTTTTTAAAGTTACCTTAAATCCGACTTCAGCAACTAAGTCGGGTTTAAAGTAAAAATTTATTTGATACCTTGAAGTACTATATTTGATGTTTTTATAGTTTTGTGCATTATTAAAAGCATGTCAACCGTGGATTTACTTTCGAATTCGTATGTACACATTGTCATAGTGCTATTGCATATGAAACAAATTTGCTATGACTTATAAATGTGTGTCATTCTGGCTTTTTTCAATTAGGCCTCAATGTAATCCCCTGACGCCATCTTGACCAAAATGGATGTCTTCTCCTGCATAATCACTGTTCATCATTTCTGCTCTCAGTCAAGAAGAGTCATGTTTGTTTGAGTTCTTGCTATTCTCGAAGAAAACTTTCCAACACGTACATAGTAATGTTGCATTTCCCAAGGTCCATCCGCTAGTTCACTGTATTGCAAATAATGATAATAGCAAACTGTTGTAGTTATAACTAGTTTGGCCTGCCATCTCCGGATGACATTAGCATAGAGTGGGGAGAATAAATATTCATGTAGTAGGATAGTGCCTAGATGCTAGGGCAATATGACATTTAATAAAGCATTGCTCTGATTTGCTGAGAGTATATTTCCTTTGCTCACACCTTGATGATTTTGCAGAAACTGATGATTTACTATGCAAGAAAACTGTATAAAATCCCCAGATTTTGGGGGTGAGACAGAGCTTTTTCTGCTCACTGGGAGCTTAGAATTTTTCTGATTTTGCACTTTATTCTCTATTGCCCTATATCCTGTGAATCTGCATTGCCTTCTGCATTCACACTTATGATTTCTGTATCTATTCAATTTTGGTAATAAATGTTTTACATTTGTATTCCTGCCCTAGAACTCAGTTATTGAGTCTGTCCTCTCTCAACTGATTTTATTCTGATATGCTATAAGGTGCCTTCTATTGGGGACACATTGCCTCATGAAATTGAGGTTTAAAACAGTCTCTGATTCATCCACCCGTAGGTGTCATGTTATTTTATTTTGGGGTGTATAATTTTAGGGGTTGGTTATGTTTCATATAGGTACCCCAATATAGGCTCAAGTAGCAACTCAACCTTTCACCTATATTCTCCCCTACCATTACACTACATAAGGGTTCTTGGGCCTGACCTTTTAGCTAGTTACGGTACTGCTTACAGGACATGGGGTTTTCCCTGAAAACTAGCCTCATCCATTATGCATGAGGATTCTTGTAAACTCAGCAGGACTACCCTCTCCTGCATAATAACTATGTATAAGGGTCATTCCTTCCGTCATCATAAGTCCGACATGACACAGCAAGGTAGAACCACCGAGGGTACCACTTTGGGTATATAAGCACCATATCTTGCTGAGGTAGTCAGAGGAGAAAAGGACTTCCATGCTGACACACTGACGCGAGATGCTGAGGTTCCGGCACGCAGACACTCCAGCTCGCAGTGATCTGACATCCCTCATGAGGTGCCCATATCGAGACCAAGACGGGGTCCCACAGTCTCTCACTTCAGGTAATTGGGTTGACTTTATCCTAGAGGGATTCTTGGCTTTACAACTACATACATGCAAAGTACAGTTAGGTACATCTAGTTAGGATTGCATCTTAGGAGTACGCATTTTACTGTCATGTATTTTAATACCTGCCTGTATTCATTGTTTTAGCACTATGGTAGAAATCTACCATCCTTTTACTCTGTTGATGCTTATAATCATTTATATCTGTTACTGTCTTATGGTTGTTTCAGCACACCTTTTTTACACTAGAATGACGCGGGTTCAATAAATGCTTATTCAGAAACTTCCCCACTGTTTATTCTGTGTATCTCTCTGAGACAAAGTGAGCCCGAGTGACTGAGCGAAAAGTAATGCACTGTTTCCACGATCCCTAATGGGACAGAGTTGTCATGTTTGATAGTTGCCAAGAACTATTCTCTCCTTGGTAAGAGGGGTTTCTAGTGGCACTGTGAGCTAGCTGGTATACCGGCTAACATACCCGGTGGGGGTGTCTAGTATCAGTCTGGACACCAGTCCTACAGTGTACGTTGTCTAAACGCGCAGATCCTATATAGGTTTATAGGAACTACATGACATGGTGCCGCCAGCGTTGGTTTGGTACTTATTTAACGGTCAAATCTGAGTAGTTCAGTCGTGCTGTTCTCAGTGACCCCTACTCACATATACCCACCTCACATATCCCCAGAGACGTCTGGAGTGGGAAGGGAACTATCCGCCACAGCTGAGTAGGCATATCCTATACATTGGCTAAAGGTTTATCAAGCTAGAAGGACAAACAGTTCCTATTGTGCATAAAACCTTATCTCAGTTTCCTTGAAACCTTTTCCTTCTTCAAAATAATGGCTGACGAAGACGCCGCTGCGCCAGCACTACGTGCTGCAGCTAAGTAGGAAGAACAGGAAGGGGAAATCAACATTTCAGAAAATGTTAGAACTGCCCTTACTCTAAAACTAGCAGACTATAGAGTCACAGCTCGGGGTGGGACAGTAACATTCGTGATTGAGGCACACGAATCATATAGAACAGAGGTATTCTACTCATGGGTTAAATTCCCAGAAGCAGATGCACAATCACATACATTTCATTCTTACTTTGAAGAAGAAACACTAAATGAATATTGTCCGTATGAGGACATTGAAGTTCCACTCACCTACCAGGAGCACATAAACTGGTTTAAAGGCGCCCTCCCACATACAAAAGAAAAAGTGAGACTCGGTCCGCTCGGATGAGATGGAGCAACTTGGCCAGTTCTAGCTGCCTACACACCACATCCAGACATTGACACAATGCCAGTAGCAGACTTACGTCCACTTCACAAAGAAATAATAAAACTATACCGAAACCTGAGACAGATCGTGATGAGAACACTCACACTTCAGCCACCAAGGGCTACACAAGCAGGCCAAATTCAGGGATCTACAACTAAAATAACACTACAAACGCTACACGAAGTTATGGTAAAATGCCCACTAAACATGAGCAAATGCCATTCTGGATAGCTCAAAAAATAACACAGCTAGAGGCAGTATTTTCACACACAAGCGCTCAAGAAAAACACAGAATGCTAACAATCTGCTTGCCAATGGGGATAGCTCCCCAGATAGAGGATTGTATCACTTCGGGTACTGTTTTCGCTGCCATATTTACCAGAACTCATGGTATCCCTTAATTAGCCGTAATACCAGATGTATTAAGACAAATACAGAATGAGTATGGAGCAGAACCTGCTCTGAACTTAGGGATGAAATTATTAGGTAATTTTGACCAAGTATCAGCTATCATATTAGCTAACATTAAAGGGGATGCAGCAGCAGTGGCAATACACCAACGACTGAGGGATTTCACTCCTTTACAACAGGAACGTGAATTACCTAAAATTATTGAGGACACCTATGCTGATTAGGTAGAGATAGTTTGGGAGCTAGAGCAACAAAACCTCAACTGATGGGAGGTCCTGAAAAGGATAACACCAAGCAAGCACCTGATTCTTCCAAGAAGAAATGGGATAATAACAATAAAAAACTAAAGTATAGAGAGAATAGATCACAATCCAGGGGTGGGTCTCCTTAACAGGAGCCCTCTGAAAGGAGGTACAACCTTAGGAATCGTGATAACATTAAAAAACCTGACAGGTATCAGGATACTGATAAACGTTCCTCTCGTTCCTTTCAGGGTTCATCAAAAAACTCTGAGAGGGAAGGACGGTCAGAAGACAGACAAGAAGAGCGTACAAAGTCCAGAGACATGCCACGCACTTCAGATTATACTTCCAAAAAAGAAGAGAAGCCAAAATCAAAACCTCAATTTAAAAAGGAGACAGTAGCAGGTCTTAAAGTAAGACATGCCCAGAATTCTGAGGACTCAACTTCTGAACGGGGAATGGGCTCTGATAATGCTAGACAGTGCAGCAGAAGTAACAATAGCTCGCCAGAACCTGATGGAATTTCTGGTGACAGCGGAGTTGAATGAGCATATCACTGTGGAAACACCTGATACAAGGGTAAGTGTCCCACATATGTTACATGAAATAACACTCTAAATGGAGGGAGACAAACCCAGAAAAATTAAAGGTCTCTTTTGGGAGAACCTGACTTTCGGCTATGACATCCTTTTAGCTGAAAAAGATTGGCCACCTGAAATTGTTATGGATTGCCCAAAGGGAGAGACGGTAATTGTACTGGCTTTTTCCGACCTCGTTCCAATATACTTAAAACACACATACGCGCAGAAGTGGACGGTAGCACTTGCTCCAGCACTATATAGCAACCATGTTGGATGGGATGCTGCGTCACATCACCATGTAATCCCAGTAAAAACTACTCCAACTCCACACAGACAGTACCCAATAAAACAAGAAGCGAAAAAACAGGTCAGGGAGATCTTAGATCAACTTGAATACCAAGATGTAATTGAAACTTGCACCTCCTCCATGAACAATCCTTTGTTTCCCGTAATGATACCCGATAATTCATACCATCTAGTTTTAGACTACAGACATCTGAACACATGCACTAAAACATTTGCAGTACAGAATGCACATAGTGCCGCATTAATGAATAACATTGTGCGGAAAAATACAAAACAACACTAGATATCTCAAATGGATTTTTCTGCCAAAATATAGCGCCTGAAAGCAGGTATTTGACAGCATTCTCAGCGCTAGGTTCCCAGCGTCAATTTTGTTGACTCCCCCAAGGGTATAAAATAGCCCTGGGTTGTTTTCCGTTAGGGTAACGGAGTTACTTCAGAATTTGAATGAAGAAGCATTGTCCTATGTAGATGATATTTATCTGATGGATGAAGATTTACAGGATCACTTGACCAGGGTGAGCAACATAATTTTGGGGTTTGCCTCTCTGTGCTACAAATTCAACTTTAAAAAATCAAAAATAGCCCACCTCAATGTCCTATTTTTGGGATATGAGTTATCAAGTGAAGGGAAAAGCCTTGCAGCTAACTTTTTAGAAAAGTGTGCGCTACTCCAACCTCCTAAATCGCTGAAAAATCTACAATCCATATTGGGATTCTTAAATTTTGGCAGAACATACATTTTGGATTACGCAGAAAAAGTAAAACCTTTCTACGACCTAATAAGACCAGATTTTTCAGTTAGGCATTGGACACAGGAACACAAAGATATCCTTTGTTCCCTGCAAGCTGACATGATAGCATCAAAACACTTGCAGACACTCGTAAATGTCCACAACCTGGTGATCCGTGTTATAGCGGGTCAATCTGGGTATACTTACCTAACCTTCAATGAAGGCGAAATAGTACCAATTGCATACAAAACACATTTGTACACAAACGCTGAAATGCGTTTTGCTTCAACAGAAAAAATCCTGACAGCAGTACAGACCGCTGTACTGAGAGAAAGAGCACTGGCTCAGGGGAAACGAATCATTGTCGTAACTCCAGTATCAGCCTTAGAGGCTGCTACAAAGGCAAGCGTTCCTAATGCTAAAGCCTTACATCCAAGATGGATACAATGGGCTAATTCTCTCACTGCAAAGGATGTAGAATACAGATATGACCCTAGTCTAAAAACACAAGCATTTCTGCAATATGAACACGAATATCCTCTCCCAAATGAAATAATGCCTCTAGATCAGTATGAATACATTATTTACACTGACGAATCTGCTCAGCCAGCCATAGGAAGTAAACAACAATACAGCGCCGCATGTGCGATTGTAAAAGATCGTATGCAGGACGGTAAGTTCCATCCTAGCGATTCGAAGACACAGTCTCTAGGAGACTGCACGGCTCATCTGGCAGAACTAAAAGCCCTATTACTGGCACTTATAAATACGGATCGAGAATTCCCCACACTGATAGTGTGTTATTCTTTTTACTGTGTCCAGTCTTACAATGAATATCTTCACTACTGGGGTCAAAATGGGTTTAAAGACTCAAAAGGTTGCACAAGTAAGCATAAAATGCTATGGGAACAGGTAACTGAGTTGAAGAATGAACTACCAAGAGCTCACGGGATACACACGCTGAGTCATCAACGTGATGGCGTTCATGTCGAAGGGAATTCATTGGCCGATGAAGCCGCAAAAGGGGCAGTACGTACTGCTTCCATAGCTGCAATCAATCGTTCAAAAACGAGAATAGACGGACAGATAATGGTAGCCGTCATTGCTTCACGCAAAGACAGCACAGCCTTACCGAAAGGTTTTCCACTCAAGTACTCCTACAAGTTAGATGCCAATAACATTCCGTATGCTCAAATTTTAGGAGTGGGGGATAGAGTAATACCAAACATGGATCGCTGATTAGGTTTAATACTAGCTGCACACGAGGGTCTAGGTTCTGCACACGCAGGAGTTACAGCGACAGTTTCATTGCTGAAATAGCGATATTGGTGGCCCGGTTTCATTAAACAGACAAAGAATTTTGTCTTAAATGCGACATCTGTCAGCAGATGAAGGGTTCAATCGTGGCACGTACAGCACAGACACCACTACTAATATCAGACAGACCACTCGCGTGAGTCTATTTGGACCACTGCTGCCCCCTACAATCAGATGGGGTTTACAAGTATATCTTGGTGGCAGTGGATTCATGCTCTAGATTCCTATGGGTATGGCCTCAGCGCTTGGCTGACGCTCGAACTGTTATAAAAAAAAATTGAGTCTTTATAGGGACATACGCAGTTGGCACATTACACTCTGACCGTGGCCCCGCGTTTAGCTCTAGGGCTTACAAGGATGCCATGGGAAGTCTGGTTGTTGCACTGCGGTACTCCTCTCTGTACCATCCCGAGGGAAATTCGGTCGTGGAGAGGAAAAACTGAGACTTAAAGCAATCTTTAACAGCAAGGGTATTAGGTTTGGGTGGTAGTTGGGTCAATCACTTATACGGGGTCCAACGAGCCCTTAATAACATGCCAAGAAGTTCTCTAGGGGGGTGTCACTCCTTATTAGGTCTTATTTGGGACAAGAATGTGGGTGCCTGATCTTGATTATGAAAGCACAGTGACGGATGAAAAACCATTTGACATCAATAAACGTTGGCTGTTTTACAGGATCTGAATGAATTCCGGGCACTACAAAGCAACGTGCAATTAAAACGCACCGCCACTGGGGAAGTCAAATCAGTCACGGCAAGACTTGCCTGGATCCCAAAAGTTGGGGATCTGGTCAGAGAAAAGACTGTGGACAAGAAAGAATTTGGGCCATCATACAGAAAGCCTGTCCCTGTCTTGGCTGTCCAAGGAACAAGAACAGTACTTCTTCCGCCTCCTGCCGGAAAAAAAGAAAAGAGATTTGTCTCCATTGATCTGATCAAACCACACTATGTGGCCAATACTGAATAGTAGGCCTCGTGGGCTCCTGGGTAGCCGATGCTCTCCTCTCGCTACCATACAGGAAGTTCAGTCAGAAAGACTCATAACATTTGAAGAGTCACCAATACAAAATGATGGAATTTCCAACAATGAAATGGAACTCGTTCCTCTTGAAACAGAACTTCAAAACACAAATGAAATACAAATTTCAATTCGGCCTAACACCGATGTCTACATCAATATGCATTTACAAGAGACGTCTGCCAGTTCAACAAAACCTGCTGAGCTACCGAAAATATATCGAACTGCATCTGGCTACTTCATCGACTTTGATACATTCTCTCTGGATCCCAGTGAACTGGAAACAACGCCAGCTCCAGTTTCCCGTAAGCAACAAATTTGTGACTTCTACGTTTTTCTGAAAAAGACTTACTTAGCTTGGCTCCAGCTCTGGATAATAACTGGAATACTGTTTTTTCTGTTCTGGATTGGTCTAGTGACTGTCTTTTGCTTACTAATGAATGGAAACTATCTCCAATGTGAACTTGGTCCTGAAACCTCATACATCATCTCATCGTTAACAGAGGGACCTGTCCTTCGTGAACATTACAGCTGGTCCTTTTCCTGATGGTATAGTTTGGGACAAGGTTTATTACTATGTATTTGGTCCGACAGAACTTTTGAAAATTCCTCATATGTTCAAAATGTTTCTAAGTGATATCATTACCTCCAGTACATTTTCTGATGATTGGGATTTTGAAACTGTAAATAATATGTTGTCTGATTTAGAACAATCTGCTGCATTTTCAAGCATTGAAATGTTAGA
This sequence comes from Calotriton arnoldi, assembly GCA_963921515.1. Classification (NCBI taxonomy): domain Eukaryota; kingdom Metazoa; phylum Chordata; class Amphibia; order Caudata; family Salamandridae; genus Calotriton; species Calotriton arnoldi. The sequence continues at coordinate 242,301 of CAWUFW010003901.1, forward strand.
GGACACATCAGACTATAACACTATGTACTGTTACCAACATTATGGTCATCATTTTTTACACAAATCCAGTATCCCACGAAATGTTTTTCCTTACCACCAATGGGAACATTGCCAGACACCACCGAAAAGTAGTTTGAAGACATTTGCAAAGAAATTCTCGTATTTTTCACCTACACCTGCACAGAAAAATATGCTGTCTAACACCAAACAGATATATTCTGCATTCTTCATTTCCCAACTGTCTGAACAGGGTTTCGACTTATGGAAGGACACTATAGACATGAAATCAGTCTGGGGTTCAAAGGAATGGCAAGTTCAGGGAACAGAAGCACTATTTAGAACGTGCCTCATTCCACAGCAGATAATATTTCTGAATGACACTGTGCAACAGACTTCCTGTCTTGGACTAGCCAAGAACAAGGATTTGAATACACCTCGGATTCCAACACCATCACACTTTGAGGGTTGGTAAAACTTTACATCACATGAAGTAGATACGATAGATGACATCATTCAGTACAATTCATCAGACCCCAATTGGAAGGGATGGTTAGTTTGGCCTACAGACACAAACAGATGTCAAACAAGATTCAGGGGTACCACCGAAGGGTTTAGTATCCATAGGCCAGACCAACGCTATGTACAAAGAGAACATACGGTGGTGGTGACATCATACAGTGTTGGGAAGTTGTGCCTCGATTTGCTAAAAACCTCGACACTGTCCCAGGTGAAACAGCACTCTCAGATGAGGTGGATTTAAGGGATTTTTTATTAGGTCCTTGAAAGCCACGTCAGAAACGTTTCTTATATGTTGTCTATAACAAAATCTGGAAAATCTCTCAACAAGAAGCTGCGGAGAGACTTTGTGAAATAGATAGAATTAACCTAGAAAAGGCGTTAGCTGTAGTTGACAATGGTATGACTACATTAACATCCAGGATTTATTCACTGGGCAACATTGTATTCTCTGCTATAGATATACTAGAACAGGATTTGTCCATACTACAGCATGGACAATCTCAACTACTTTCTATTATATTATTAAGCTGGACGCTGCAATCATTTCACGCTGGGTATGTGCCTTAGCGATTTATCAACAGTACGTCACTATTTTCTGCATATAATCTAACTGAAAAACAGATAACAATGGCACAAAGGGGAGCAAAATATACAATGCTGCGTATTGAAAAACTGGACCAATTACCTTTTACTGTGGCAGAGTCACCATCCACAGAATGGTTAATCCATGGCCATATAACATTATCGGTCACAACTTTCCAGTTTCAGTATTGCCTAGAACAACAACAGGCAGGCAGATATGAAGCGATGGGTAGGGAATTCATCAAAGAATCTTGGGAATTGCCTTACAGATTTCGATGCAGGAGTGGCGACATGGAAGTGTTTCTAAGCGATACAAACTGCGAGAACTCCTTAAGTGGATCTCTCATATGCCAGGACATCATGCTTAACGGGGCCTCTAATGGTTCTGTTGCAAACTTATCCTGTCACTTGAAAGGCTCCCCAGCTGCCGTGATTAATCCGGTGTTCAAGTTACTTTCAAATGGGAGGTACTTGATGCTGAATGATCAAGGTTGTTGTGGGATGCTCCCGGGCATCGCATATCTTGTCACTATAAGCTCCAGGGTTACTTGCTGTATGCAAGTATTGTTTCCACCGACCCATACAGTCAGGGAGGCACCGTTATGGCCTTCGTTGAATGTTTACTTTATACGGTTTTATACTCTGAGTCGAATGAAAGCCATGCTTTTACAGAAAACCGTGCCCTTAACCTCCGCCTGAGAGACTTATGATCTTCAGGTCGCAAGGTCCTCAGCTGAGATACTGGCACTAGTACGAACAAACTGCCCTTTCCATTTCACAGAAATGGTACAACGTATCTTTAACATGTCTGATACGATGGGTATAGTACACCTATTTAAGACCATAGGTTCTGGACTGTTAAGCACCTTTCAGACAGTCTTCGGAGTTATTCCCAACTTCATACACTCTGTATTTGGAAGCATTTTTGGAGGGCTTTCCTTGATCCTGTTCCTAATAGCAGGTATCCTGATTGTCATTTTTCTGCTATGCAATGGACGTCCCAGTCACCAATGAGATGGAAAGAACACTCTTGGAGCGCCGATACCGTGATCGCATGGTAATCCATCTGGGCACACCTCGCCCCTGCGAACGGAGTGAGTCTTGATTCCTATCATTTAGACCAGTCTGGATCGACTGTGTTCTGCCTGTCCTTCGATGCCTGTTCTGCGGACAAGAATGCGTGTTAGATCTCTGTCTAACAATTCCATCAGTTGCGCCAGCGGACGTTGATGCTTTACTGGACCCGATAACGGTCCATGTTCTGCTGTGTCCTCAGCGTATTCCCATGTTGATGTCTGCATTCTTATAGCCACCACAGGATGGTTCAGCTCCTGTTGGAATGGATACCGGCTCCTCAACAAATACTCAGGCCTTGGATGGCACACAGGCTACCCCAGCATTGGCTGTGGATAGTGCAGAAGAACATCTGTACTCGATTGACCTAATCTGTGAGGTGTTGCAGGGATCATCGTCTGCGATGGCAAGCAACAGTGATGTTGCGTCTCCCAACCAGGACACATAAACATTTAGCTCATTGTGTGCTGAGAAAAATTTGGCCTTTTTCTAAACAACCAAATTTGGAATTTTAAACAAGAGACACTTTTGCTAAACTGCATGGCTTTCAGTCACTCATTGTTTGAACTACATTTACAAACATATTTAGTACAGACTTCTATCGCTTGCAATATTTTTTTTTTAGCATTTTTTAGAATTTTACATTTTTAAAATACTATTTTTATGGACTTATTAGTCGTTTGCGTACAACGCCTAGCTGTACCTTAGAATCTTTAGTATGTTGTCCAGTTGGATGAGGAGTGGGTGTTATGTTTCATATAGGTACCCGAATAAAGTGCTCAAGTAGCAACTCAACCTTTCACCTATATTCTCTCCTACCATTACACTACATATCGGTTCTTGGGACTGATCTTTTACCTAGTTACGGTACTGCTTACAGGACGTGGGGTTTCCCCTGAAAACTAGCCACATCCATTATGCATGAGGATTCTTGGAAACTCAGCAGGACTACCATCTCCTGCATAATAACTATGTATGAGGGTCATTCCTTCCATCATCCTAAGTCTGACATGACACAGCAAGGTAGAACCCCCGAGGGTACCATTCTGGGTATATAAACACCATATCTTGCTGAGGTAGTCAGAGGAGAAAAGGACTTCCATGCTGACACACTGACACGAGACGCTGAGGTTCCTGCATGCAGACACTCTAGCTCGCAGTGGTCTGACATCCCTCGCGGGGTGTCCATCTCGAGACCAAGACGGGGTCCCACAGTCTCTCACTTCAGGTAATAGGGTTGACTTTATCCTAGAGGGATTCTTGGCTTTACACCTACATACATGCTAGGTACACTTAGGTACATCTAGTTAGGATCGTATCGTAGGAGTACGCATTTTACTGTTATGTATTTTAATACCTGCCTGTCTTCATTGTTTTAGCACTATGGTAGAAATCTACCATCCTTTTACTCTGTTGGTGCTTACAATCATTTATATTTGTTACTGTCTTATGGTTGTTTCCGTACACCTATTTTACACTAGAATGACGCGGGTTCAATAAATGCTTATTGAGAAACGTCGCCACTGTTTATTCTGTGTATCTCTCGTAGACAAAGTGAGCACGAATGACTGAGCAAAAAGTAATGCACTGTTTCCACGATCCCTGATGGGACAGAGTTGTCATGTTCGATAGTTGCCAAGAACTATTCTCTCCTTGGTAAGAGGGGTTTCTAGTGGCACTGTGAGATAGCTGGTATACAGGCTAACATACCCGGTGGGGGTGTCTAGAATCAGTCTGGACACCAATCCTACAGTGTACGTTGTCGAAATGTGCAGATCCTATATAGGTTTATAGGAACTGCACGACAGGTTCCCCAGGCCCAAAAAACTGTGGTTGCAGAGGATGGTTCTGCGATAAAGGACCAGGTGAGAATACTAAAGACTGGAAAGATTTGAGGAAGTACAGAGAAAAGAGGAAAAATAAGGTTACTACTAATAAGAATGATACAGAGGCAGGAAAGAAAGCAAAGGTGATTTATAGTGATTCAGAATTGGAGACAGTGTCAGAATTCCCACTGAGAGAAGTGCATGGAGGGAATTATACGCATGTACCTTAGACTAAGGGTGATGTGTATGCATTTACAACACATTTTCCGAAATTGCGAGAAGAACCTGGCAAATGGTACAGGGAGGTGCATAGATTGTCAAGATAGCCACTCATCTGAAATCCAGGCGGTTCCACTTAGGCGAGGACTGTTCCCAAATCCCTCTGAAAGTACGCAAAGAATGATGATTTTATTATGCATCAAACTGTTACCATCTTCCAGGGGCAAGGGGGATATGGATGAAGAAACAAAACAAGAGAACTAAAACAAGGCTGCCAGCTGCTTCAGGATAGGAACTGGAATCTTCTGGAAACTCAAACTGGCTGTTAGCTGGGTTCACGATTGTTCAATTACTGGCCCCTGAAGTGTCACCAAATATGTTATAGTACCTTTTGATCAGGTTTGCTGAATAAAATAAACGTCATTAAACACCATGAGTCTCACCTGTTGTGTGCTGTTGCACAAAATATATGCATGCAACTGAGAGTCTAACAATTACCTTAACATCAGGGAATCAACATGGGTATACATGAGTTTTGTTGCTATTAGCTGGGTAGAAATTTGTGAACAATGTTCATTTAACGAGAGATCAGTGAGTGAATAAATATTAATAATTACAAGTTATGTCCTTTCACTTGTAACTGTTATACTATTATAATAAAGGGAAAAAAACATTATACCGTTCAATAATAGAATGACATTAAACCACTAAATGAAGTTATAAAATATTTCCAAAACGATATATTTCTGTAGTGTCTCTTAGTCTATTTTCTTGATCTCAGAACGGTTCACTGAATGTCACAGAATTGTCCCAAAATGAAAGTTTTCAAATATTTCCAAGTGCTTTGTCTTTTTTCAAATATTTCCATGCGCTTTGTCTCAGTAACTTTTCTAAGTTCCAAAACAGTTCTCACACAGTAATAGTTTGTCGACAGCTTGGTTCAACTAAATAATGCCTCATCAAAATACAATGGTTCGCCTTTACCGTAAACGTTGTCCTCTTTTTCTTTTCTGCAGGTATCTGGCCAATGAGGGCGGCAGAGAAGGAATGCCTCTGGAAAGAGATGTGCCGAGTCAGAGAGACGTCGCCGAGAGCCGAAGGCCACAGGAAACGCCTCCAAAGTCGGAAACCAGAGCAGGAAGCAAGACGGCTCGGGATCGCAGGACTGGAGACTTCAGGTAAGTGGAATCTCTTCTGGAAACGAAGCTAAGCAATGTTCAGTTGTATGCTTGAGCTTTAAATAGGTTGAGGGCACATTAGCTGGAGACTCATTTGCTTAACCACCGGCAGGTGCTTGATGGATGCAATCACTTGTGCAGGAGGTACCTAATTAGAATACACATGCTGGAGGGAGTGTGTGTATAACAGTTAAATCTTCATTTAAATATACATAGCAGTCTTTGTGACTAATTGCTTTTCTAAGCCATGTGCATCCTCATTTAAATACACATGGCAATTCTTGTGAATGCTTTCAAAGTTATGTGCAGCAAGGCTTTCCAACTGACGATTTACAAACACAAGAGTTCTTGATAATTATACCTGTTTATAAATGTCTTCAGAGTTAAAACTTGCTATGTTTATGCAGCCAACTGTGCATGATTGCACAAACAAGAAGTGTGTGAACAAACAATCATGACATGTGGCTTGGAGCTCATGACATACATTAGCGATGATTTCTAAAATGCTTTGGACTGATATGGGTGCATTATTTGAGATTATCATTCCTAGTCATCTATTGACTGAGGAACTAGCTTGAGTTCCACCTAATAATGCTCCATCAGAAGTGGTTGGTGGCAAAGATAGAGCAGTGATATATTGTGCGCAATTTTTTTTTTGGTTGAGGGGTGTGAGCCCTCCTCAAGCAACCACCACAATCCCTGTCAGGGTGAACCACAAAAAGTCACTAAATCAACCTGTGCTTAACCTTCTGGTAGCTTAGCACAAAAGCAGTCAGGCTTAACTTAAAGACAAGGTGTTAAGTATTTATGTAGCACACAAATAGTAATAAAGTGAAAACACAACACCAGAAAACTCCCACACCAATTTAGAAACATAAAGTAAATATGAATAAATAAAATGAGATTAAAACAACAAAAATCCAATCAGCAGAACCGGAGATATTCAATTTCAAAGATTTTAGTTAAATATAGCTCCCTAAAGCACAAAGTGCCCCTTGTGGTTATTTTATCGTGCTGGACTGGGGGAAAGTCACCAGTTCAGGCCGAATAAAATGCAGCACGGGCTGTATACAGGGACCAGGTTAGTACCACTAAAAAAGTTACATTCTCAAAGTCTGGTGCGAAGAGTACAGTTAACAGTGGAGGGGGCCACAAGTAGCAGAGAGATTGTTGCGAATGTTTGTAGCTGTAGCGTGAAGAGCAGGCCGAGCATAGTGGACAGTCGTCGCTGTAGCATTAGGATCCTGCCCAGTGGCGCGAACGGTCGGTGCTGGAGCTTCGCATTGGAAGTCAGCGCTGGCTAATGATGCTGTAGCACGAAGTGCAGATCTTGCATTACTGGCCGTCGCTGGCAGTCACTGTAACGTGAAGATTTAGGTTCATCGGAGCTTCGCACTGGCGGTTGTGACTGATCCCCTCAACTGCATCATTCAAAATAGAAGTTAGAATACTACTTATGAACAAATTTCTGCTGTAGGTCACACAATTTGACTCTGGATTTTCACCCATGATGATTATTAGATTGTTGGACCATGTCTATTGTCCCATCGACTTGTTCTATGGAAGTAACTTTCCTCAATTTGTTAGCTTACACAGTCTGTACCTCTCTTGAATATGTTATTGTCTGTTCTCTTGCTTCTTATTTACTATCATCTGTAAAGCGCTCTGATAGCCTCATGGGTCATGTTTGCGCCATATAAAACTTTATAAATTTATAAATAAAATAAGAAAGACTGCACCTGCTGAACCAAGACAGGACTACAGAAGGAGAAGAGCTGCTCCTGCTGATGCACCCGTGGTGAGAGAACTTGAGGGCTAGAATTGCTCCCACTTGTACCAAAAACACGTAGGGCTAGTTAACTAGCGTCCTGTTAAGATTCAAGGACAAAGCTAAAGGAGCCTTGCACCTACCCAGTGCCCATTTGACCAGTTGACACTGGACTTTCCATAGACTCTGTGGTGTAGCCCATGAGTTCGAGTCCTCGCCCCCAAGGTTTTCCACCTAGATCCTGGACGCTTGGCTGGTGCTAGGGTATACTCTCTCTCCACAGAACTGCAACTTGTGAGCCTAAAGCAAAATATAACGTTTTTTTGTCACAGAATCTCAGGCTCGTTCACTACTGTGATATGCCGGTTCATAGATAGGTTTGAACGCCATCTAGAAACAAGTCTTTCACCGGACAACTGGACTTCGCCTGTCTATAAATTTCGAACACAACACCAGACTTAAGCTGCAGAGGATCCCGCTGATGAGCCCATCATCGAGAAAAAGTAGCAGAAATATTGCTAAATGCAAAGGTAAATATTTGACCGGAACCAACCTGGCCCCAGCATCCGACCTTCCAAAAATCATAACTCTGGTGGTTACCTTCATCACATTTCTTTGTTTGGTGTCTATTTAAAGAAAAAAAGGTATACTATTTTTATAAATTGGAGTGGAGTTTGTATTGTGGTGTGTTTCATAATTATTGAATTTTCTGGTACAGATAAATACTTTACATTTGTTGTCCTTTGAGCTAAGCCTGACTGCCCTTTGCCAGACTGCCCATGACTAAGCTAGGATTTGATTAAAGAAACCGAACTGGACCTGATACAGAACAGTGACTTTATTACTTGGTGAGGACTGACAACCACCCCAACTAATCATCCACTTTCTCACATGGTGACATTTTCTGATCAGTTTTACTGTCTTTCATAGAATGTGAGAACAGGAGGTGTACCACACTGACCTTATGTGGGTCTGGGACAGCCTCGTTCCTTTTGCATGATGAGAACTTCTCAAAACAGAGAATTCAAGTAGAAAATTGATCTAAAAAATAAATGTTGAATGAAAGAGAAAAAGCTGAAACAATGACTGAGAATTCTATGAAACAACTGATGTGTGCTCTGAGATTCTACTCACAGTACTGGAAACAAGCATTGGAAATGCAATAGGTCTCGCATTTGTTGGAGTTGGAGCTATTGGCATTGTAAATGGCAATATTTTTACTTATGCAATAGGTCTTGTACTTGTTGGAGCTATTGGCATTGTAAATGAAAAAGTGCACGCTACAAAAGTATTGTAAGTAAGGTTTTTAGAAGGGTCACCAAGTTTCGTTCTGCAATCAAAAACACTAGACCATACAGTATGATAGACTCCACAACAGTATCCCGAGATAGACCAACTGAGATGACCTCATGTGCTTCACCATGTGAGACAACATGCAGTGAGCTATCTCCCATTAGAAAATTGTGCAAGGTGAAACATAGACAAGTGGCAGAGCAGGGAAAGTAACTAGTTATTGTTTGACTATGAAATTGTGGGTTTGTATTCTGTGGATTCTGAAACCAAAACCAATTGCTTATACTGTGTGCTGTGTCATATTTACTGAGTCTGCTATTGTTGAAGATAAAGTGTGAAGAAGTGTCTGTATGCCAAGGACAGATGCCAAGAAAGTGGATTTTAGGAAAGGAATATCATATAGGCGGTGTGAGAGGAATTTTGAATGTGTGCATGAGTGCATGTGTAAGCAGAAAGCTTCGAGGGAGTCCTCGGCATCCCTCGACACGAACACATCAGTCAACGCCTACGAAGTCTCCACTGGCTCCCGTGGAGAAAAGAGTCACTTTCAAAATCCTCACTCACGCCTACAAATGCCTACACAACAACGGACCCAAATACCTCAACGACAGAATCAACTTCCACGTACCCAAAAGAAACCTCCGATCTTCCAACCTCGCACTGGCCGAAACCCCGCGCATCCACAGAGCCAGAGCAGGCGGAAGATCCTTCTCTCACATTGCAGCCAAGACCTGGAACGAGCTACCGGCAGACATCAGACGTGCCCCCTCCCTGAACACCTTCAGGAAGACCCTCAAGACCTGGCTCTTCGGCTAAACAGATCTGCAGACCCCCCCCTCAGCGCCTTGAGACCCTCACGGGTGAGTAGCCCGCTTACAATTCCCTGATTGATTGATTGATTGATTGAAATGGTATGTAGGAGAGTTGTGGGAAAGAAGGGAAGTGGCGTGGCAACTTGGTGGGGGAGCTGGTCTTTCATTAGTGAAGGGAACAGGGTAGAAAAAAAAGTGGATAGAGAAGAATGAAAAGAGGATGGAATAAAAGGAAAACAAAAGTAAGCTAAGGTAACGAATGAAGAGTTGGGGCGACCACAGCACAGAAAGAAAAATGTCTGGTGACTGAAATCTCAACACAAAATGTGATGTATTATGCGTCTGATATGTCGGTCACAGCGTCTTTCAGCCGTGACAGGAATTGAATGCTATCTACACTTCAGGCATGCTTCTGACAACACTGGCAAGGTCCTAAAAACAAGACTGGCAGGTGCAAAGGCCTTTGCTTCAGGCACAGAAAACCCTTATCTCTTATGCCAGAGGTGTGCTTCAGAAGCGTCCATCCGGAGGCACAACCCATGCACCAGTGCAGAGCAGGCGAATGTGCATGAGTAGCAAAAGTACTGGTGTGTTCACGCTTCTTCGAATATCTCCAAATTACATATATAAAATCAAGAAGTTTGTATGAATTCACATACAACTAGTTTTTCTGAAAGTCCATAAAAAGTAGGAAATCACCCGTTTACTACAAAAAAATAATTTCAAAACAGAACAATATATTATAATATAAAGGAACAAGATTGGTTTTCACATTGCGCAGTTTCAAAGAAAAGCACAAGCATGTGGCGAAATTGCATTGGCTCCATAAATTAAATTAAATGCAGCTGCAGCTCTTATGCAAGAGCGCACCATGGTGCAGGGCTGATTACCACTTAGTGGCAGGGGAAGAGGAAGAGGAAGGAGGGGAGACAAAGAGCTGGGGCGATGACAGCTGCAGCTGATTCCATTATGGTGCATGCTGTAGAAAAAGGAAGTCAGTCAAAGAGGAAGTGAGGCAAAGCTGAAGACCAGCGGCCATCATCTGATAACAGAATCACATTACAGATATAACAAGAATTAAGACAAACACAAAGAACCATAATTATAGTCACATAGATTTCCAGTGGACGGGTTAGGTGGATTTACATTGACAGCTGTGTACTTTACAATTGTAATAAACAGCGGACAAGTCATAAAAAAAAGAAGCAGGAAAGCGAGTCTGGCTTTGTACATTTACCTCTCCATTCATGATGTGGATGGCTAGGTAAATGTGACCAAAGTAGACCGAGCCCAAAATCTGCATGGTGCTTCTTTCTTCTCTCTCACTCAGTAACACAGACTGCGCCACACTAGCGCCCTCCATAACGTGCTCTACATAACGAGGCACAAGACATGAAATGACAGCTGCACACGCTCACTATACACACACTATCTACAATTGCAAAGCAGCTGTTTGGTGACGTCAGTGCGCTACGACGCTGTCGACTGTAAAAATAAAAAATAAAACTTGGTCTGCCACAAGAAAGTTGCACACCGCCATATGCAGTGCATAAAAAAATATAATAAAAATAAAAACAAAAAGGATTTGGGCAAGCCCGCTATATCGAACATGCACGGCCGCCGTTATTGAAGTTTAAACGTGAGTAAAAAAAAAGAAAGGCGAGCGGCTGCGATGAAAATATCAAGCTTAGCGTGCCGCGCTGCGTAAACAAATCTAATAAATTTAAAAAAAGGATTTGGGTGAGCCACGCTATAAGAAAGTCACGTGGCCGCCATATTGAAGCTCCAACGGGGCATGCCAGTGTGCTTCAAAAAGAAAATAGTGCTCACAAACGGTAAATAACAGATCCTGAGTAACAACACATGTAACAGGGGAGGTCCTTATGGGAGGGTACAATAGGGGTACAATAGGGGAAAAAGCGGTACTGAGGACGGACTAGAAATTCGATTACCCAAAGAAACAAAAGCATTTTGAAAAGACAGTCAAAGGAGCCAATTTAAAAAAATAGGCGAAGCTTAATGCCCATATCCTGAATACAGCATGTCTCGAAGAGTCAGCGCAGGCGCTGCCTAGGTGAGACCTAAAAAGAACTGGCTTTTATAAGGCTTTCTGCCAGTACAGTGCATCATGGGTAGGGGAAGCTCCTGGAATCTTAAGGGGATAGTATACCTTTTTCACAGCAGTCAATGTAGGCCTATTGGGCTGCGTTTTTCCTTTATATTACACACTGTCAACTGCTTTTGCAACTAAGATGCTGCAATGCAGGCTGTATGTAAGTGTTTTTCAATCCTAAAGACATTCAGGAAAAAAATATAATCTTTGACAGGCCTCAAAAGGTTGCTTTTCATCATATGGACACTGGCAGCCAGTGTTTATACTCATGGGCAAGGTAGGTGGGTAGGACAGACAGACAGACACTTAGATAGATAGATAGATAGATATATAGATAGATAGATAGATAGATAGATAGATAGATAGATAGATAGATAGATGTAACGCAGAGCTACGTGAGCGTCAGCAAACCACAGGTAAAAATATAAAATAGGGTGATTGTGTTGGAGGGAGACCTTAAGGACAAGAAGAGGCCTTTCTCCAGGTCTGATGTAGGGCATGGGATCTAAAACAGAGAAACTAAAGTAGGAATATGAAACCGAAACACCACCCGTTTCAAGGTTGCACAGTCACATCATTCACACAATAGTTGTACAAAGTTGTGGATAACACATGAAGGGCGTTGAGGTTTCCACTGCTAGCAGATGAGGAGAAACTGAAGGATGTCATGCACCACTACCAGAAATGGAAAGTTTTTAGAGGGTTTGGATGACTTGAGAGTTACCTGGATATTACAGACCCAACTGGCACTAACTGGGCTGCCACAATAGTTAAGGCAAGGGCAACACAAATCAATGTAAGCTTGTTTATAGGGCAGTGGGCAAGAAACAAGACCTAACTCCTGTGTGATGCTTGAAATAGGATCTTACTTGATGTTTGCTGTGCTATGTAATAAAGAAGCCAGGGTTAGCAGTTAAACAAAAGTAGATTAATTTCCTTGTGAACTAGTGACACATTTATATGGTTTTCTGCTAGCTGAGAACAGTTTATGGGACAAGGTCTACTTTTTACGCAGGCTATTGCAGTCAGAGAGTTCATGGAGCAGCAAAACAAAGATGACACAGATGCTGCATGTGCATGTCCAGCCTGACTCTCCCTTTGTTAATATTTCTCTAATGTGATTTATGGACTTGCTTGATTATATACTTTCTATCAGTGTGTGGGAGGGGCTGTGTCTAGAAAGTGAATACAAGTAGATAAATGTATTTATTTGATGGGTCAGGCCACTAAACCTGTTTAAATTGTGCACATTGGGTCTTCCACTCTCGTTGGACCATGAGTTGTTGGAAAAGGGTGGATGGGAATGTATAGCGACTGTTTTTTAGCTATGTTGCTTGTATATATCGCTTGTGAGTGTTTTGCAATACAGTGAAATACAGTGTTTCGTTTTCTTTGCAAACTATATATATATATATATATATATATATTCACTGAAAAAACCATAGGTTTTAGGGACAGTTATAGTTAGTTGGACATTGCACTCGTACAAAACCCATGAAATTCCCCCGTTATAGTTAGTTCAGGTAACTATAACTCGCGCCCCCGCCATGCACTGCTGATGACGTCACATATTACATCACTCATGACATGGTCAGTGACATCACTGATGACATCACTGATGACATCTCAAATGACATCACTGATGATATCATCCAGTGACTGTGTGTTTCTGTAAAGTTTAAATATGTTTAATATATATAGGGAAAGGCGTATTGACGAATGAGTGGGTGTATAAGTGTCTGAATGGATGATTTAGTAGGTGCGTGACTAACTCTATAAGTGAGTGATTAAACGTATCTTACTGAATGCATGGGTTAGTGACTAAATTGGGTGAATGTCTGTATCCGTCTGTCTGTTGCTGTGTAAGTTGCTGCATGGGTTTGTGAATAGCTACATGAGTGTCTATATGAGTTATTGATTGGTTGTCTGAGTATCTGTATGGGTGCCTGAGTGTTTGTGTGGGTAGGTGGGGGGTGTGTCACTCTGTGCATAGATGTGTGAGTGGGTGATTCACTGGGTGTATGGGTTCAAGACTGCATGTGTGAAGGGCTGTATGGGTGGATGAGTGTGTGTATGGGTGTGTTGGTGAGTGAATGGATGTCTCAGTGGTACATGTGTGAGTAACTACATATGTGAAAGGCAGTATATGTGAGTGTTGGAGTATATAAATGACTATATGTGAGAGTGAGTGATTGTGAGAGTGGCTGTATGGATGAGTGTGTGCTTGTATCAGTGATTGTATAAGAGAGTAAGTATGTGTTAGTATCTGTATGAATAAGTGAGGTGGTGTGTGTATAACTGTATAGGTGAGTAAATGGGAGTGTGATTGATTCTTTGCATGGCTGACTAGGTGTGTGAGTAACTCTATGGATGAGTGGTGGTGTGTGAGTGTCTGTATAGGTGTATGAGTGCATATGATAGTGCTGTATTAATGAGTGACTGCATGTATGAGTGACTATGGGTGAATGAGTGGATGTGTGTGTAGACCTACGAATCAGTGAGTGGGTATGTAGTAACTAGTATTGGTGTGTCTATGGTTTCGAAAATGGTAGTCTGTATTTTAGAGTGGGTGTATCAAAGGTTATATTAGGGTATGAGGAGGTGCATCAAATTATCATGTGGATGATGTCATCAGTGATGTAATTTGAGATGTCATCAGTGATGTCATCAGAGATGTCACTGACCATGTCGTGAATGATGTAATATGTGACGTCATCAGCAGTGCATTGCGGGGGCGCGAGTTATAGTTAGCTCAACTAACTATAACAGCCGAATTTCTCTGGTTTTGTACGAGTGAAATGTCCAACTAACTATAACGTCCCTGAAACCTGTGTTTTTTTCTGTGAATTTCAAAGGTTTTTTAAATGCTAATTCCTAACTATAACGTCCCTGAAACCCCTGGTTTTTTCAGTGAATTTCAAAGGTTTTTTAAATGATAATTTCTAACTATAACGTTCCTGAAACCCATGTTTTTTTCAGTGAATTTCAAAGGTTTTTTAAATGCTAATTTCTAACTATAATGTCCCTGAAACCTATGGTTTTTTCAGTGAATTTCAAAGGTTTTTAAAATTTAGATGCTAATTTCTAACTATAACGTCCCTGAAACCCATGGTTTTTTCAGTGAATTTCAAAGTACTATTGTGCTATTCATCATTAAAACTCTTTTCAAAGTTTACCACTATGTACAATAAAATAAACCAAAAAACTGTTATGCAAAGTAATGTATTACACAAATTACACTGTTACTTTTGTAAGACTACAACATAATTTAAGATTTACTTAACATTTCATTTTCCCTTTTTTGCTGTTCTCAGATTCCACTTAACTTCACTATACAACGTGATGTCAATGTAGTATCATCATGGAAAAGCGGGAGAAAAAAACAATCAACTAGATTGTTGAAAAAAAAAACAAATCAGCGTACAACATTATTTTCAATATCTGTACCTATATGTGTTCCTCCTTACAATTTTTTCATTACATGCTTCTTCTACAGGATGTCTTTCATTTATCTCAAGAACATTTTCAAAATATACACTCATTTACATCTCCTACAATATACAGAACAAATATGTAAACTATTTGCATTTCAACGCATTTTTTCCCAATCCAATACCAATCAGCACAAATAATAGTCCCAACACTAGTTATAATTAGTAATTGTTTCCAGTGCTCTCTACTTTCTGTTCACATCTTCCCAATAGGCCGAATAATGTATTCGAAACTTTGGTTTGCAAAATATCCAATATGAATTCGTTAAAGCATGTTTACATCTTCCCAATAGGCCGAATGATGCATTCAAAACTTTGGCTTCAAAAATATCAAATATAAATTTGGTAATTCGTAAGTAAGTAAGTAAATTTTTATTGTACAGTTAATTAAAACCATTACAAACGTCCATCTAATTACACGTTTTCATAGTAAGAGTACATATCGTAGCACATTTCCATGATGACAATTCAGGAGTAAAAAAGACCACTATTAATAAAAAAAGATAAAAACTTTTAAAATGCAGCTAATGATTTATGGGCGTAAACTTGGCCAGAGCACTGACTTAGTTGACTTCTTAAAATGCAAAGTTCGCAGCGGAGGGTTTTCGACCTGCGGAAGGCTGGGACATGGGTGAGCCGAGAAGAGTGCCGTGTGCACGGGTGACTTGAGGCCTAAGGCAGGACAGCCAGGAAAGCATTGGGCGGACTGTTTTGTTGATCGCAGCCTATGTGCTCGGATGAGGCACATATATTATTATGCTATCCTTAAGAGCAAGTAGCGGGTCTGTGTGCGCAAAATTGCAACGAGATCCATAAACCGATGGAGACCAGGCACTAGTTGAAATTCGTGCTTGGTTATTACAGTAAAGTGCATGATGTGCCTAATGTGCAAATGTTTGTCAGTGCTAAGATTCACGGTGAATTAAGCATAAATTAAATTAATGATAGTGGCTGGCAGCTATTGCAGGCCTGTGATTGGCCGCATGGCCTGGCCATTCAGCCTCTTAGTCGAGTGCTTAGCAGCAGTCTGGTTCATGCAGCCGGCAGCAATGTGCGGAAATGCCGGGAAAAGTGCTTAGTGCGAGAGCGACTTAATAAATGGGTGCAGAGCGTCTGGGATTAACCCGCCACAGGGCCTTGAACTATCTTCTTCTTCGTTTCAATTCAAGAAATAGTTTAAAACCTGTAATTAGACGATAAAGCAGTAAAACAGAACTATTCCTAGGAAACCATTAAAAGGATACAAAGAACTGTTTGTGCAGAAGGCGAGAGTGTCAGGAAGGCAGCGGAACCATTCTAGCTAGTTTGCAGGTTCATAGCCTCTGCCGCCGCAGCTTTAAGTCCCTGATCCGAGTTCAGCAACGGGGGCAGACTTGCAAGCAGGACCCTCAGCCACTCCTGGTTGCTTGTTCCTTTCGTGGTGCAAGATGTGTGCAGATTGCCAGCGTTAGCGATCTTGATAAGGTGAGGGTGCAAGCGTAGTCTTTCTCGGAGAGGGTCACAGTGATAAGTTCTGCACTGCGTCTGGAACAGTATTACCTGCTAGGCCTTTTTCCCGTTTGTTGATATAGGTTTCCGTGGCGGCTAAAAATTTTACCAGACGGCAGCTCAGTTGGACATCGTCGCTGAGGAAGCTTGCCAGTACCGCTTGCCTGCAGGACCGTATACGTTTTTTGTTGAATAACGGTCTCAAGAGGGTCCGGCGTTCCTGTATTAGCTCCCGGTATATGGTGATAAGGTGCACTATGTTCTCTTCGCCATCCCCACAGAGTCGGCAAATTGCTGGCTTTGAAGGGCGTAACCACGGCGACGAGAGGTATGCGGAGGGCAGCAGCCCCAGACGGAATCTCAGGAACTTCTCTTTCATGTTTTTGGAGAAGCAGGTATGGAGATATGCTTGGGGCAAGGGTTTGGTGTATGCTGTATAGTGAGCCAGCTGTGTGCACGCTCTGCCAGGGAGGCTTTGTCTTGCAAGAGGGATTCATTCTTGACTGTGTTGTTTACTACTTTTTTAAAGCTTGCATGAGTCCCTAGTTGTTCCCATTGTTGCCATAGTCCCAACTGGTTAAGAGCGGCCTCCAAGTAAATTCTGGCAGGGCAGGCCTCTTTGGCTTGTAGTTATTTCCACAGAAGGGCGTTTAGCTGTTTCGGGTCGCCTCTTCTGATTTTATGCCAGCTTTTGATGAATGCGCCTTTGCGTGCCAGCTCTTCTCTTTGTAGCCCAAGTTCTAGTCTCATTTGTGCGGGGGATGTATATCCCGGCAAGCCATAGATCATTCGCAATGCTCTCGCTATGGTTCAGTCTAGTGTGTTCCCGTCCCTCCCTCTCATAGCTTCACTGCCGTAGGTGATGGATGGTATTAGTTTTGCCTGGATCACCCTTGTTAGGGGGAGGAAGCTCGGGCCAGAGATCTTATTTTTTAGGTTCCTTAATGCCACTGCTATCATTGTTCCTCTTTTTTTTATGGCCTCGTGTTGTGGCGTGTAATTGCCTTTGTTATCAATGATAACCCCCAAATATTTGTATTCTGATACGGTCTCCAGCTTACGCGTTGCCAGGTGCCAGGTGATTGTTGTTTTTGTTTTGGTCTGTTAACACACATAACTTTGTTTTTTTCTTGATTGATACTAAGTTCGTTGGTTTCCGAGTATCGAGACGTGATGTCAAGCAGACGTTGTAGGCCTACGGGGGTCCGGCTGATAAGCACCAAGTCATCCGCGTAAAATAGGTTGGATAGCTGGAAGTCCCCTAACTTGGGAGCGTGCGAGTTGCATTCATTCAAGGCGACTGATAGCTCTGCCATAAAAAGATTAAAAAGTGTTGGTGCAAGCACGCAGCCTTGTTTTACCCCTGTACTTGTAGGGATCTTCCTTGTTAAATATTCTCCTGCGCCCAGTTTTACTTGCACCCAGGTATCACTGTGCAGGAGGATTAGTTGGTTTAAAAGCAGCGGTGGAATATTCAGCATTTTTAGCTTTTGCCATAAAAGGTTTCTATTAACATGATCGAATGCAGAGCTATAATCAATAAAACACAAGTATAGTGGTTGTTTTGATGCAAGTGCAGGGTCTATCATTAGAGAAAGGGCTAAAATGTTGGTTGTAGTCCCCATATTTTTGCAAAAGCCTGTTTGGTTCAGTGGAATTGCTGTAACTTCTGCAGCCCAGGACGTTAATTTCTGAAGTAATATGCCTGCGAAATATTTGGCCTCGTTGTCAATTAAGGCTACCAAACGGTAGTTTTTGGGGTCATTCCTGTTTCCTTTTTTGTAAATGGGGGAAATAATTGTGCCCCTTCAAGATGACGGTATTGCTGATGTTTGCAAGATTTTTTCAAACATTGGTTGGAATACCGAGGCCCAGAATTCCTGCTCTTGTTTAAACAATATAGGGGGGATCCCGTTTGGGCCTGGAGCGCCCTCGCGTCTGCCCTTTGCAATTCTTTTGCAGATTTGTGCATTTGTGATTAAAATTTCCTGTTCTGTTGCTTGATTATGAACTATTTGAGATAGTCGAGGTTCAGGGTCGAGCAAGAGGTGATTTGTCCCGGGTCGGATTTCTTGAACTTTGTTGAAGTGTGAGTCAAGGAAGGTTATCCAGGCCTCTTCTGTGACATGGGAATCCATGCCCTGACACCGCTGGTTGGTCAGAGTGTTGATCTTTTGCCAGAACTGTGAGTTGTTGTTATTTTTGACGTCATATAAAAGTTTAGCCCATAGGGTTTCGTCTGCTTCTTTTTTGAGACGCCATGTCAATTTTCTGCGGGTGTCTTTTAGCTGTCTCAGCTCCTGTTGCGCAGCGGGGTCTTTCCTCATTCTCCGGAGTGCTCGATTTATCGAGACTTTTAACTTTTTTAGTTGAACATTGTTTCTATAGTTTGGATATTTGCTTTGCTTCTGAACATGGGCCGATCCTTTGGGTCGCGGGTTTCCCTTTTTTGTTCCAGTGCTATATCGTAGTGTTTTTGTGAACACCTCCCAGCTCTTAATTATGTCAGGTTCTGCTGCTTGTGTTTCACACAATATCTGCTTTGCGAGAGAGTGGAGACGTATTGGGTCGTCTGTTCTACATTTTATCCATCTCCCATTTGCGGTATATTCTAGACTGTGTGCGTTAGCTAACGGTGGATGAAATAATGAGAGGGCCTCAACCGTGATTTCCTGGGGCAAGTGATCGCTATAATCTAACGAACCAATGTGATAATCCCTTGCCTTTGGGTACATGCTGCGAGAGAAAAATGTGAAGTCTATTGTAGTGCTTGCCGCTGCATTGTGGAATGTTGCTGCCTGTGGGTGGTCTCCTGGGAATCTGCCATTAAGTGCACGAAAGCCCAGCTCCTCCAATGTTGCTAGGAGCCTCTGCGCTGTTTTCGTGTGTCTACCACCGGAGGTGTTGTCTTGAGAGCTTTGTTCCCATGCAAAAGGGTCCTCCTCTTGGTTGGTGTCTTTGGTTGAGTTACAAAGCATGTTTAGGTTGAAGTCCCAGCTGTTTTCTCAGCCCTTAATATTTTTACTAGCTCTTCTTTCAGTTGTTTGCTTCCTCTGGTTTTGTCTCGTGGGTGTAAATAAAGATTTATCAAGATAATGTCCTCCTTTTTATCCTGCTCCTGGGTGGTGATTCACAAGGCTTGCATTGCATTTGGAGGGGCTAGCTTATATGCCAGAGACTCAGCTGCGTAAATGCTCACTAAGGAGCTATATGTAGCAAGGCCACCCTTGCTATGGCCGAAATCTGCACTCTTTATAGCTGGAAGAAAGTGTAAATTATATCCCTGGAGTGCTATCGGAGAATCAGACCAAGTTTCTTAGAATGAGATAATATCGAATTGTTGCAAATAGATTTGCAGTTCCGGGTCCGTAAGCTTGTCTCCTTAACCGTTGATGTTCCAAGAGCAGAGATTGAGGGTATTTGAGGTGTTCACGGCGCTGGGCTTACTTTGTCACAGGTTTTCGGGTTTGATGTTTATGGTCCTAGAAAGCCAACTCCATTCTTGAGAGATAGAACTTTTCGTTATATTTAGTCTGTGATAATGCAGCTCTCTGGGTTCTGAATTCTCAGGAGTTTTACTGCGAGCCCCTCGCAGCACAAAGAGCGTTCGTGAATTTGAGTAGGTCTGTCCGTGCTCTTTTCGATGTTCTCTGTCGGTTGTTAGGGGGTCCGGGTATCTAGGTTTGGCAAACAGTCGAAGCTTTATGCCCCAGGTGTTAAATTTAGCTTGTTCTTTTAGCACATTCTCAGCTAATTCTGATGTGGCCCATACTGTTTCTGTTGCTTCCACTCCTGATTGCTCGGTTGATTCAATAAATTAGACTGACTCCAGATCGTGGGACTTGAGATTTATTAGACTGTCGATAGAGCTTAGTAAGCGTAAGATGTTACCCCTGTTCAATATGTCAACCGGTCCCTTTGATTTGTACTCCGGGTGGAACACGATTGTGGTGTTGCCCGCAGGCCCGTTCTGTTCAGTTGGTCTGCTCTGCATAATAATTGGTTCGTCCCCTGACCCAGGGAGTTCATCCGTCGAGGTTGTCTGTCCCTGGGTACTCATTTCCTTAGCCCGGGCCATCTCTGGGCCAGTAGGACTTGCTACTGTTGTAACCCCATTTGAGTCCTCACTATGTCTTCCAGGTTCATTTTTGGGGGCAGCGCTGACGATGTGTTCTTTGTTAAGAGGGGTACTTCTTTTGATTTTTAGCCTCTCTTTCTGTATCGGCGTTTTTCGTGAGGCATGATCCGAGTCCGTCGCTTTGCTCGTCTGTGCTGGCATATCTTGAGGAAGTTCCCTTATCTCGTTCCCAGCGCTGTTGTTCATACCCCTACTGAAAAGCGCGGGAGTGTTATCTTTTGGTTGCGACCCTTCCTCCTCTGCTTTCTCCGCTGTTTGTTAGGACGGATGCTTTCCGCCAAGTCAGTTTTTGGCGGAGATTTCCTGAGTGGTGTTATGTTGCTTTTTATTGGCAGTTGGGGTCCTGGGCTCAATGAGATGTTATTTGATCCTTGTTTTGTTGTATCCATGACCTCCTCGTGCTGCTTTGCTTCTTGGGTCGGCTTTGGAGTCAACTGAGTCGATGCCTGACTTCTTAATTTCAATGTCAATGTCGGTCAATCTTCGTTTCTCGTCTGGGCAGATCCGTTTGTTGATTTATTTTTTACAGCCTCTCGTATACCGGAGAGAAGGTTGTCCATTGCTGTTGGGAGTGATGCCAGCTTATCCACAATAGTTATACAGGTGCAGTTGGTCTGTGTGAGTTGAGTCTCTGCTTGCGCCCGTCTAACCAGGTTATTAAGCTCTGCCAGTTTGTCGTCGATGTTGGCGACGAAAATTGAGAGTGAATTAAGGACTGACAATTGGAGATCCATCTTGTCCGATTGATATTGGATGGCATTTACGGACATTTGCATTGTGTGCAACAGTGAGGTCCAGATGTCTTCTTTTTCTTGTGGTTTTTCCTTGCCCAAATTGGGCTTGGGGTCACTAATGTTTATTCCTGATGGTTCCTCTTGGGGGGCTATGGAGTAGGAAGCTACCAGTTCTTCCCATTCTTCTGGTGTGAGGTAGGAAGATTCTGGTTCCGCGACCTAGGATGATGATATAGCTGGCCCCAGCGTACTTGGTTGGGCGGGGGCGGTGCTTGGTGCAAATTGTTTATGCAATTGTTCCCAGTCTTGAGGTGCCGTCCGTTCTTGCATTATTGATTGAAGTGTAATTAATGGGTTTCCAGCTGTCATGTTGACTGCTTGGTTATTGAGATCTCTGTTCCCCATATTGCTCTCTTGTAGCACCGACATGGCTTTGCTCGTGGAGGGGATGTGCTTTTCTTGCTCGGATTCTATCTCCGGCAGTGGGTTGCCATAATGTGGGAGACCTGTAGATATTGTGTCTCCCCCTTGGGGGGTGTTGCAGTTCCAAGTCTGGCTGGATGCTTGGGTCTCCTGTCCCTCTTTATTGGCATGGATGGGGAGTCCTTCATCCAGAAACTCTTCCTTTAAGTGCCTGGGGGGGCTTTCCTTCCCTTCTTTTTTGTTGCTGTTACGAGGCTTTTGGCGTGCCCTTGGCCATCGTTCTTGCTCCCATTCCGACTATCATTTTGTTTGGGCTCCGCCTGCTCCCGTGTCTTTGGACACGTTAGTACGCTTTCTTCAGTGCCCTTAGTTGATTCTTCTTTGCTTGTGTGGGCTGTTCCCGCTATGCTACGGTTTTCTCCAGCTCCAGCTTCGACTGGCTCTCCATTGGTCACTTTCAGCAGCTGCTGGCTCGTCTGATGTAACTTGCTTGGTTGCAGTGGGATAGGTAAGTTACATACGTTGTTACTGTTCAGACACAAGACTGGTCCGGCGTCTTTTATAAATGAAAACTTAGTGTAAATTTTGGGTTGATCACCAGGCTTGTTTGGAGTCGACACACTTGTTGCCCCTTTCGACCTGGTGTTTAGTGGGGTTTGTGGGCTGGTGTGAAGAGGCGAGATCAGGAGGATATCCTCCTCCTCCTCTTTTCCCTCCTTCTTTATCCGGTCATCATCACTGTCCTTGATAAGAACCTTTTTAATTGCCCTCCTCGTTCTTTTGTTAGGGTTGACATGTGCCTGCTGGTCCCTTGACTTCCCCGACCTCATTGTGGTAGATGCTGTTACCGTTGCTATGCTTTTACTATGTGTGACGGTATATTATATTATTATTGGTGGTGGTAGTGCGGTAGTTCGGTAGTGCGGAGCAGAGACAGGTTGTGTTAGAAACAGGTTGCGTCAGGTTGCGTCTGGTGTCTGGTGGTACGAGGCCGTGAGGCTGTGTAGAGCCTGATCTAAGTGTAAGTGACAGTGGCGGATGGCAAGGGCTGCAACGGTTAGTGCATCCCGGTCTGGCATCTATGAGCCAGTTTAGCCCAATTTAAGCAGGAGTCGGTGAGCAAAGGCGTAGGCAATGGCAAGGCTGCTCCAGGCGGCGTGTGTGGAAAACAAATGGTGGATGGCGGATAGTGGAAGCTGCAATGGTTGGAATGGCCGTAGTTTAAGGGGGCCTCGGTGAAGTAATGGAGTGGGGGGAGGGGGGAGAGAGACTCGAGAGCAGGGCGAGCTGGGGCACCGCAAGCCGCACCGAACCTAGTTGGGCCACTTCCGCGGAGTCGCCTGGGCACTTCACTCTGTGGCCACCGCTAAAGGGGGCCGCGCTCTCGCTCTCTCCGCTACCCGCAACTGCAACCGCAGGTTCCGCTCCGGGCCCAGCTCCAGAGGGGGACGCTGCACGCTGAGGCCCTATGCTCCTGCCTACTTGCCTTGCAGCAGCAGCCCCTCGCTCCTCTCTCTTCGTGCAGATTCTCACGGCTCCTCACGTGACCGGAAGCAAATCTTCATTAACTGAACGGCTTGCTTAGACCTCCATCTTCAATGTGAAATGAATAGTAAGGCAATCTGGGTTTTATTTCCAAGTGTGCATCATTGTAATGTGTCCATCCTTTATTACACTTTAAATACACAGTATATTGTCCAGATGTTGTAGTAGGTCCAGCATGGAAGATAATAGCCACTGTAGTAAAAGTTCTTCCAGAAATCGATATTTGACTGGCAACAACATTTTTAATTCTGGTTTCCAGTTGTATTCCATTTGCTCTACAACGCTGCAGCATTAAAATCAGATATTTTCCATATCTTTCAATGCGTAATGTAGATAACATCTCTGATTTGCAATGAGAACATTTCATCTCATGATTTGCTGCTTTTACTAATTTGTTAAAAGCTACAGATTTGCAGTCTGGTATTGTTAAGTATATGAATCGTTCTGTGTCAACTTCAGTGCTTGAAGTTAATGAACACTGTTCACATTTATGATCCCATTTGTAACTTAGTCCAAATAAGTTTTCAATCTGTATTTCTTCATCTTCTAATACTCCAAGCATAAGCATTAGAAATTCTTGTGCATCTTGCTGTATATTAAGACTGAAGGTCAAAGAACCAGTACATATATCCAAGAGATGGTAATACCACAAGCAGTATGTATTTTACTTCTGTCAGTTGTCAATTGTTGAAATACATTATGTAGTGCAGAACATAATCTTTTTTCTTGAATTCCCATGATTTCATGATGAAGATCTTGTAGATAAAATACAACATTCAGAACTACATTAGCTTAACAGTTGATACCTGAACTATTTTCCAATTGGTATCCCACACCGTCATCAACATTTTTCATTTTCTGTCTCTTTACACCTTTTCCTTTCTCTTCAATTTTTTTTTTCCAACCACACTTGATTCTTTAACATATTTTCGTTTTGAACACACAACACGTTTCTCATAAATGGGATATTCACCTAAATTTGGTGTATAAAGTCTTCTTAAACGATTATATTCTCTTACACAATTTACATATGCACTAATCTTGTTGTCATCGAAATCAATCAAATACAAACCAGACAATGTTCTTACTCAAGATAATGCAACATACGCCATTCCCTCTTTGAACACAGTACTTCCAATATTTACCAAAGCACTGTCTATACTTAAACCTTGAGATTTATGAATAGTTACTGCATATGCTAAAGACAAAGGAAACTGTTTTCTGCGAACATACGAGTCTTTTACAAGCAAAAAACGTACATCACAACGCCCAATCTGTCTTACCTCTGTAATCTGATCAAATTTTATTTTCAAGAATTCTATTCCATCTCTGTTCTGATACTTTACAAAATCAACAACTTTCCCCATTGCTCCATTTACTAAACCTTCTTCTACATTCAAATTACGCTGCAAAATTACCCGACAGTTTATACATACATCTAAAGTTTTTTCTAAGCCAGCAGTTTTAGATACAGAGTTTTCCAAAGAGTGCAATTTAGTATGTAGTTTCTCTGAAAGAAGAATAGTCACTCCCTGGTGCTCTATTTTATCAATAGCTTCAATGTGAACTATTTCTTGTTTTTCCAATTTCAGAAGCTCTTGATTAAATGTACAACACTCTTGCAGTGTAGGCATTAGGCAAAGTATAGACTTCTTTTCTCCAATCTTCTTGTACATTACTTCAGCTGCTGTGTTTTCAGTTGTAAACAAGTTCCTTAGTAGCCGACTTTCTAAAGCTTGTTTACCATGTTTCGTTAGGACACCAATTCTTATAATCTTCATCACTTGCTTGTCGCATATTCTTTATAAGTTCTGTATATTCAAAATGTAACCACATGTTCACATTTCCAATACTCCCCAAACATTTCCTAGTGTCTTCATGCTCAAGTGTTTTAAAAACTGGTTGTCCTTTTACAGGAGTTAGTTGTAGTAAATCTCCAAATACAATTAAATGTTTTCCTCCAAACAGAACATCGTAATCTGTTTTTAAAATCTGTTGCATTCTCAAGTGTACAAAGGCAAGCATTAAGTTTGAGACCATGCTCACCTCATCAATGATTAAAAGTTTCATTTTCTTCAGCACTCTTGACACTTCATAACAAGCATCTCCAGACAGCTTCTGATATTCCAATTTATTATCATGTTCAACTGGTAGCATAAGTAATCTATGTAAAGTAATTCCTTTAATATTGTGCGCTGCTAATCCAGTCGGAGCTGTTACAACACAAGATAAATGTGAATCTGTAGTTTTTGTGTACATAACTGGTCAAAACTTTAATTAAAAAACTTTTACATGTTCCAGCTTGACCACTGATGTACATAAGAATAGGTTTAAATGAAGAACATACACATTCTTTTTTTTCATGCAACAAACCATGATGTATCTGTTCTGTCACTTGTAGATATATTTCTTTCTGTTCAATATTTAGTTGTTCTTCTAAGTTTTCCAACGTAGTATTCTCCTGTTGTGCTTGTTGCATTGCAATTTCTACTTCATTCATGGCTATTGCTGCTTCATTTTCAATTATTGGTTGTCCCAGTGGATCTTGACTAGCTGGACCAGAACTTTGACTATCTTGAGAACTGTCGTTTGCTATTTCAGCTGCAATAGTCTTTTCTTGTTCAATTTCATCTTTTAACATTTGTTGATAGGTAGGGAAATTTGTACATGCAATGCTATCTTTACATGCATTAAAAGAATCTTCAGAGCAGTCGAAATTTCCAAGCAATTCAGTTTCGCTACGCCATGGCTTGAACAGTTGCAGAAGTGCTAAATAGAAAAATTCTCTCTTATCTGGAGTTTCGCAACTCAGATTTCTGTGGTTAATAAGATTTCCTTTGGCATGTTTAACTAAACAACCGTCACATCCAATTACTGCATATTTTCCTTGTTTTATATTTGGTTTCACATTTCTTTTAAAGCTGTAATGTTGAAGTATTTCATACAGACATAGCTCTTCCAGATGTGGACTCCTTTTGGGATAGTATGTATCCAACATATTAGTAAGAATTTCTGTACTTTCAGGTTCATTCACTGCTAAGTATTCAATTTCTTCTAATGTTTTCAGCACTCTATTTCGGGTGCAGGCAAGACCTAAACTTACCCAAATGATTCCTCGTGACTTTGAATATAAACTGGAAGAGCACAAGCGATCCGAACATTCATACGATCCAATTTCTCTGTGGGAAAGCATATTCAAGCTAAAGCTGTACAATTTTTTGCTAAGGCTCTTCTCTTGCGAAATTTCTTCCCACATTTCTTTCATCTCTGTCTTTTCTGATTTCGTTATATATGATGTAACATAGCGTACAACGGCAATTGAGTTATCTGCAACATATTGAATGTCCATGTTTGCATTCCACATTTTCAAAATAACTGGAGTGTAGTCATTAATATACTTTGACTGTTCTGTTCTTTTTAAGTTGTATGTATTCTTTGGAGATTTCCGAGTTATTGTATGCCTTACGGCAGACAAAAAGGAATTTACTCTTCCTTTAGAAATTACTGGACGTGGGAATCCAAAGCAACACTTGGTATAAAATTTTCCTTTAGACTTGTATTTTCGTCGACAGTACTTTCCACAACGGTGACTTTGGAAACGTAAAACTTGTTGTCTCAAGCTTTTTTCTCCTCCTTCTCTTGCAATCTCACAGGTAACATACTGTTCAATGAAAGACAATACTGTTTCATCAGTATCCATTCCAAATTTCGGAGCATTCCTTATCCATAATAGCATTTGTATATGTGGAGCACCTCTCGCTTGATACTCTTTTAGCAAAAAGAATCAATAACTTCTCCAAGAGGACAATTATTTTTATTGCAGATAAAAGACATCATAGTTTGAAACCTATGATTAAAATACCTGCACACATTTACAGGATCCAATGAACACAGTTCTCCAGGTTTCTTCATTTCAATATTTTTTATATTAGAATTTGCTTCTCGTAGAAATTCAAGTAAATCTTCCCATGTATACTCAGCACAGCTAAGTGTTACAAACCATGTTGGTGTACCTAAGTTTCTTAACATACACTTAAGTTCACCATGACGACAAAACCAATACTCATTGGTTCCACGTTGACATGCCATCAAATTTGTTAACTGTGCTTCTAAATTTTCATCTGTTCGTTGAACTTTGTCCATGAATTCTTTGGCTGAAACAAGTGATTGATGAACTCCCGTTTTAGATATGTGGTTCACTGCATACGAAAGAGAAGACAAATCACTTTCAAACAAAAGGTGAAATATGTATGGAATGCACTGTCGAAACATAGGATCTTCAGAGTATAATCTTGTTGAGCGATATTCTGAAGCTGGAATCCGTACAGGTCGCTCATCAAAGCGTCCACCATGTCCAGTGGGGAACAACTGTGGAAAACAACGAGCTTCTAAGCTTTTCTCCCATACACTCATTGGAGTTCCCTTTGCTTTTTTCATTTGAAATAATTCAATACTGTTTCCTATTACTTCTTTTGAATGTAGAGGACATATTGTGTAATGTTCATAAATCTCTTCACTCCTCGACTTGTCCACTTTCTCTATTTGACCACTTGAAATTTCTGATTCATCTTCTAAAGATATTACCTGTTCATCAACATTTACACTTTTATAATAAATATTGTTCTCTACAAGATATATCGTAGCCTTTTGAAGTTTATTAACATCTACAAAATCTTGCCATATTTTCCGATTCTTTGTTGGTACGCCGTTTACTAGAATAACTACTGGCTCATTTGCCTCTCTGTCTCCACCAACAATTTCAATATTTTTCTTAAAATCTAAAGGTAAGTACACAACTCTTCCTTTCAGACCTCTTTGTAAATCTGTTGGTGGCAGTTTGCCTGTTTTAGGCTCCATACGAATTATAGCTTGAAATGGGTGAACAGATTAAATAAGAACTGACTCATATGTATTCAAATCTGCCAGTTCCTGTGGAATAGCTACTAATTCTAAGCTGTTATGTACTGCTCTAGCTGGCATTTTGTTCTCTTCTAATTTGTTGTAACAATATTTACAAATACGTTGATCAGTAACCCAACTCAAATCGACCTTCCACCAACAAGTAAGCTCCAAATTGCTTCCACCTATCATTGTTCTCCTTTTCACTTTTTTAATATAAATTAACATTCCTAGTTTGACTTTTATAATGAGTACGTCGACAACAAATACAAACATGGTTTGGTTTTTCAGAACACACTGGGGTCGATTCCGATTCGGGCCGGAAAAAGCACCGACCGACTCGGAGCCGGAATTTATTCCGACCGACACGTACCTGTGGCGCCCGACACGCCAAGTACGATGCAAGGCGTACAAAATCCGACCGACACGTACCGAACCCAAGCCGAACGACCGAGCCGCACGGAAAACAGCAATCCGGCCGGAAAAACACGCGAATCGAACCGACCGACACGCACCCGGAACAAATCCAACCGAAACGTACACGCGAACGCCAAACCGCTAAGTACGATGCAAGGCGCGAAAACCACGATCGAGTCGTACGGAGGACAAGCCGTACGACCGACACGCATACAAAACCGAGCCGAAGTAACACAAAACACCGCGACCGACGCGTACGCAGCATAGAAAACTGCACAAACACAGCGTGAACGAAACGGAGAACACCGTACGAGACAAATGCAGGGTCCGACTCGGTCACAAGAACGTTTCCAACATGCACAGACAGTACAAAGGAAAAATTACACAAAAAAAGGCCAAACAAGCAATTACAAAGCCAATAAATACTGTGGGGGGTGGGGACAGAGAACAAAAACACACCCACAACTCCACCCATATAAAGGACACAAATCCCAACCATGATCCTTTGCAAATGCCATTCTACTGCCAGCACCCAACAGACAGCAACGACACACCCACAGCTCATCCCTCACACAAGCCACACACCATCAGCACACCAACAAATACCTACCTCACATACACCCAGCAAAACACACACTCACACACCCTCACCTGCACACCAACACACACATCACTCACCATCACCACCCATCACCATGCCCCCCAAGAAGAATCACAAGTTCCTAGATTGTGAATTGGAAGTCATGGTAGACGAGATCCTCAGGGTAGAGCCACAGCTGTTTGGCACACTGGTCCAACAGACCCCCATCTCCCAGAAAACCAAGATGTGGGAGAGGATCATCAACAGGGTGAACGCACAATCACCATGTCTGCGCACAAAGACCGACATCCAGAACAGGTGGTATGACGTGCGCAGGAGGGTACGGGACCTGCTCAAGAAAGACTACCTCCTGAGCCAATACACCGGCAGTGGCCCTCCTGCCAAGCCAGTACACCTCAGGCCCTGGGAGGAGAAGGTGCGGGCCATCCTTCCGCCAGTGAGCGTATATGGACTAGAGAACATCCCAGAGCCTGGTGAGTACACAACAAATGTACACAATATTCTGCCACAATACACACACACATCACTGTCAAGGGGAGAGTCAAACCATGCACTCATAGCAATTACACAGCAACCAGAACAGAATCATCCCAAAATGTGTATGTCAGTCAGATAAACACAACACATGCCATCTCAAAGTTACATTTAACCGTGTCATCACATGTACAAACACAACTACAACTACAGCTAGGCAGTGGCACAAATAGAACTAACAAACACATCCAGACATGTAGCCACCACTGCAACACCAACACACAGTGAAGACCACTGAAAGAAAGGAATTCTGTGTATGCTGGGCAAGTCAGTGTAGCCAATAGCATCATGGGAGTCGTAGTCACACATATTGCCCCCCCACAACTGTCCCATCAACACCACCATGAACCATGCGCACATCACAGGGAGTGGAAAAGGACTCACAAGATGGCTGACACTAGCTACTGCTGTGGGGAGCACAAGGCCCTGCTGGCAACTGTGCAACAACCAACAGCAGGACACCACTGACTGACATCCTGAGAGACAACTTCCACTCCCTGCAATGGAAGCATGTTCCATGGTGGGATATCTGGCTGGCTGGGTGGGAAGGAGGACTCGCACCACTGACCATAGTCACAAGCACCTCCCCTCACACACACCCTCAACACATACTCCACATAACCCACCTGGGAGAATGCAATGCCACACATCCTAACTCAAGATCCCACAAAGAACCTCCACCCTGGGTTATGTCGTGTGAAGCACAGGGACACTCTTGGGACTTTCAGCCAAACAACTGCCAGGACAACACTCCCAGCCATCCTGTCAGCACAGGCAGCCCACCCCACAGGGAAGCAGAGTCAAAAGGAAGGAAGGATGGGCATGCTGGGAAGGGGGGTGGAGGCAATAGCATGATGGGAGTCGTAGTCACAGCTCTACATCCCCCACCACATGGCCCAGCAAGCTCACACTCACGCATGCACATCCCACAGAGAGTGGAAAGGCCCATCAAAGATGTCTGACACTGTTGCTGTGTCGTGGGGAGCACAAGGGCATGCTGGGAACTGCACACCAACCAACAGCAGGACACCACTGTCAGCCATCTTGCCATTGCTCTCACACCCACACCTTACTGAACTCCCCACAAAAGCAAGTAAGTATGGGAATGCTGGGAAGTGGGGTGGTGGCAATAGCATGATGGGAGTCACAGTCACAGACATAGCTCACCCCCACAACTGTCCCATCAACACCACCCTGAACCATGCTCACATCACAGGAAGTGGAGAAGGACTCACAAGATGGCTGACACTGGCTACTGCTGTGGGGAGCACAAGGCCCTGCTGGGAACTGTGCACCAACAAACAGCAGGACACCACTGACTGACATCCTGAGAGACAACTTCCACTCCCTGCAATGGAAGCACGTTCCATGGTGGGATATCTGGCTGGCTGGGTGGGAAGGAGGACTTGCAGCACTGACCATAGTCACAAGCACCTCCCCTCACACCCCCCTCAACACAAACTCCACAGAACCCATCTGGGAGAATGCAATGCCTCACATCCTAACTCAAGATCCCACAAAGAACCACCACCCTGGGTTATGTTGTGTGAAGCACAGGGACACTCTTGGGACTTTTAGCCAAACAACTGCCAGGACAACACTCCCAGCCATCCTGTCAGCACAGGCAGCCCACCCCACAGGGAAGCAGAGTCAAAAGGAAGGAAGCATGGGCATGCTGGGAAGGGGGTGGAGGCAATAACATGATGGGAGTAGTAGGCACAGATATTGCTCAGCCTCACAACTGGCCCATCAACACCACCCTGAACCATGCTCACATCACAGGGAGTGGAGAAGGACACACAAGATGGCTGACACTGGCTACTGCTGTGGGGAGCACAAGGGCATGCTGGGAACTGCACACCAACCAACAGCAGGACACCACTGTCAGCCATCTTGCCATTGCTCTCACACCCACACACACTGAACTCCCCACAAAAGCAAGTAAGTATGGGAATGCCGGGAAGTGGGGTGGAGGCAATAGCATGATGGGAGTCACAGTCACAGACATAGCTCACCCCCACAACTGTCCTATCAACACCACCCTGAACCATGCTCACATCACAGGGAGTGGAGAAGGACTCACAAGATGGCTGACACTGGCTACTGCTGTGGGGAGCACAAGGCCCTGCTGGGAACTGTGCACCAACAAACAGCAGGACACCACTGACTGACATCCTGAGAGACAACTTCCACTCCCTGCAATGGAAGCACGTTCCATGGTGGGATATCTGGCTGGCTGGGTGGGAAGGAGGACTTGCAGCACTGACCATAGTCACAAGCACCTCCCCTCACACCCCCTCAACACAAACTCCACAGAACCCACCTGGGAGAATGCAATGCCTCACATCCTAACTCAAGATCCCACAAAGAACCACCACCCTGGGTTATGTTGTGTGAAGCACAGGGACACTCTTGGGACTTTTAGCCAAACAACTGCCAGGACAACACTCCCAGCCATCCTGTCAGCACAGGCAGCCCACCCCACAGGGAAGCAGAGTCAAAAGGAAGGAAGCATGGGCATGCTGGGAAGGGGGTGGAGGCAATAGCATGATGGGAGTAGTAGGCACAGATATTGCTCAGCCTCACAACTGGCCCATCAACACCACCTTGAACCATGCTCACATCACAGGGAGTGGAGAAGGACACACAAGATGGCTGACACTGGCTACTGCTGTGGGGAGCACAAGGGCATGCTGGGAACTGCACACCAACAAACAGCAGGACACCACTGACTGACATCCTGAGAGACAACTTCCACTCCCTGCAATGCAAGCACAGTCCATGGTGGGATAACTGACTGGCTGGGTGGGAAGGAGGGCCGGCTGTCAACCAAATACAACCAATGCAGACCATGTTCACACCCCAACAAATACATAGTAATGCCCAAATAATGCAGGACAATGTGCCACACCAATATCAACCCCTGACTGTGACGACTTAGGACAATGCAATGTACAGGCCCGCACCCAGAGGCACAGTCACAACTGTCAGGTGTGTCAACCATTGATGCCTGCAGAAACATAACATACATTGTGTGTGTCTCCCAAAAACAGGTGATGATGGGGACACAGCAGCAGACGCTGAGGAGTCCCAGTCCCAGGCTCAAGAGGATGCAGAGCTCACTGGTGTCGTACAGCCTCTGCCCTCCTCGGACGAAGAAGACCAACCTGGCACATCCGGTGCAAGTCTACATGCAGCACCAGCAGGACCACCAGCTGCAGCACCAGCAGGACCACCAGCTGCAGCACCAGCAGGACCACCAGCTGCACCCCCTGCACCCACCCCTCCAACGACTGTCACCACAAATACCATCCCTGCCGACATGGACAGAACAAGGAGCAACACCAGCACAGGGACCCTGGACCAACGTGGGGCCATGGACACCACCACCACCACCAACCCCCAAGGTGGACCAGGGTCATTTGTGCGTGCCACTGCACGCACTGCACATGTCGGCAGGGGTGGTGGGAGGGGTGGGAGACAGAGGTCGCTGCTTGCAGAGGTTGCTGGTGTGCATGATGTCCCACAACTGGTACGCATAGCTGATGCGTACCAGTCCAGCACCGGAGATCTCAGCCAGGTAGTGGGGCTCCTCAGAGACATGAAACAGCAGCAGGCTGCCCATCATGCCCGCTTGTACGCACACATGTCCCGCGTGGACTCACACATGTCCCGCGTGGAGTCCAAGTGGGACGCACTGCATGAGATGACGGCGGTGCACAGGGACATTTTACAATGCCTCCGCCAGATGAACAGCAACCAGTCCACACCTCCCTGTGTGCCAACAACATCTGGTGCTGAACAAACTGCAACTGCCACAGGGAGGGAGGATGACTCTGGCGGAGAGTCCCCTGCACCGCAGCAGCCTGTACTTGAGGGGCCCCCCCAAAGAAGAGGGGTCGTCCGAGGAGGGGCAAGTGAGAGGCCGATGGCCAAGCGCAACTCCCAGGAAGCCTGAACCTGTTCTGGATGTTCACCTTTGTGCACAGACTGTTCACCCTGTTGACGGCAACACAACTCCCACACATTGCATGGGGAGTACAAGTTGGACCAATGTCTCAGACAACTGTGGCCCCGATACCGGGGATTTTGTCTACCAGGACTTTCAATTCACCTAGGAACTTCTGATTGCAAGATATATGTACAGCACTACCCATCCTATGCACTATTCACACAAATGTATCACAATAAACACACTAATACACCATACTTGCCTCTGTTGTGATTCCAACGTGGGTGCTGTTATGGGGATGATGAACTGCAAAATTACACTGTGTATGCGAACTGCAACAGCAAGTACAACACAGGCATGTGAGTAAAGGCAACGTGACACATATTAGGGAGACACACCACCAGGGCTACACAACACATACACACCTAGGCCATCTGACTCATTGCCTACACTGATGTTGCCAGGGAAGACGGTGCAATGCACAGACACCACACCTATTCCCAGTTGTAGTCAAGTAGCCCACAGGTGCAGTGAGCAAATGGCAGTCAAATGTGTGACCACAGACAACGCACATCACAAAGTGAAGCACAGGTTTATTACACAGTTGCAACATGTCGTAACCACTACAGATGCAAGGTAATCCCACCTGGCAGCGGGCACACAGTCAAAAACTGTAGAAGGAAGGAAGTCCATGGGTGTGTCACACATCACCTGTAGGGACACAACAGCTACCACCCTGGAAGTACAATCACGTCGTCGGTGGACACAGTTGACCAAACGAATCTGAAAGTACCTGTGAAGGACAGAAATGACACACAGTCAAAAGCAATGGAGAACAGGACAGAACAGCAAAACTCATGCACAATACATGTTACAAGATACCCACCCAGAACCAAGTTATCATGTCAACACTGTTGGGGAGTACAGACCACCTGTAAGCACACATCGCTACACACATCCAGTCAAGTAGCCCATGGACACACTCCAACAGCACCAGAGCACCACCTACACATATCATGCCAACTCACATCATTGACATGACACCTCAGGATACTCACATTCAGCTAAAGAAGTTGGTGATTAGCTGTGTGCGGACATCACCCTCATCATCATCATCATCATCACTGGCATCGTGGTCCAGGCCAGGATCCTCCACAGGTGGCGGATGTTGGTCATTGTCATCCTGGATGAGAGGCAACTCCTTCCGCACTGCCAGGTTGTGGAGCATGCAGCAGACGATGATAATCTTGCACACTTTCGCAGGGGCATATGGGAGGGACCCTCCGGTCTTGTCCAGGCAGCGGAAGCGGCTCTTCAGGAGACCAAATGTCCGCTCAATCACTCTCCTGGTCCGACCATGTGCCTCATTGTAGCGCATTTGGGCTGGTGTCACAGGGTTCCTGAGGGGTGTCAGCAACCACGGCATGTTGGGGTATCCCGAGTCACCTACGGACAGACAAGTGCACATTAGCTGACTTGGAAAAGTGGGCGGAATACTACAGATCAGATCACACACAATGGCACAAACTCAGTACACACCGACAAGCCAGGCACGCTGGTTCTGCATCTGTGCCATCATCCTGGGGATGCGACTACTCCTCATCACAAAGGCATCGTGTGCTGAACCAGGGAAACGGGCACACACGTGTGTGATGGTCATATCTGCAAGACACACCACCAGTGCATTGACCGAGTGGTAGTGCTTGCGGTTCCTGTAGGCCTGCTCCTGGGCCTGTGGTGGTACCAAAGCCACATGTGTCCCATCAATGGAGCCAATGACATGCGGCATCCTCCCCAGGGCATAGAAGTCACTCTTCACGTCAGTGAGTCGTTGCAGTCTAGGGAAATAGATGTACCGGTTCAGGAATAGCAACATTGCCGCCAAAACATCGCGGAGCACACGGCTCAACATGGTCTGTGACATCCCACCAGCAGTCGCCACAGTATGTTGGAAGGTACCGGTGGCAAAGAAGTGTAGGGCTGCCATCACCTTCACCTTGGGGGTCAGCGCTGTAGGATACGGCCGGCCAGGCTGCAAATGTGGGGCCAACTGCACTGCCAAATCCTCAATCAGCTGCCTGGTGAAGCGGTACCGTCGGATGCTGCCCCGTTCCACCATCGTTGCCAGGTCTGGGAATGGTCGATGGACAGCAGGAGCCCTGCAGTGCAGAGGAGAAGAAAGCAAGATTGTCAGTCACCCCACATATACGGCATTGAACACACTCAATATCCCAACATACATCATTATGAGGCACAACTACATGAAGTGTGCAGTTCCGTAAGGACATGTATGGTACATACATGGCCAACATCTGTCATCACGGTTCAACAAGTGGCATCAATAAGTCCCAGGTTGGCCCATTGGATATCATGAGGCCGTGTCACAGTTCCCATCTCCTGCTGCCGTGTCACAATCACCCCCACAGTGACATGTGAGGACAGATGTGCCCCAGGCATCACAGCTCAACGACAGGTACATTCCCAGGGACCCTGTATTGCCACATGGACACTGGCATTACATGGAGTATCATGTATACACCACAGCAAAACAACTATGACCCCCACAGGTAGTGGTCCCACTTGCCACTGCGGACAGACATGGATGTCTGTGACACACACACGCACAACATCAAAGTCCATGCACACACAACGTGGATGTGGAGACTGTCTCCCATTGTGCACATGAAATCAGAGACATTGTAAACACTACATGCACACAGACTGTGGAGGACCATCACTATTGTGCCACTGGGACACCCTGGCTCAAACATACCGTCCCACATGGGACTCACGGGGTATGTGACATGACATACACATACACCACCGTGAAATGTGACCATGGCACATGCACAGATATGAACAGTTGCACATCACAGTGGTCATGTACACGTAACACCCAGGATCCTGTCCCCATGAACAAGTGCACAGCCTGGGGGTGGCTGCCCCCAGGTGACACCCACAGGACAACATGTACACCAACATACACACAATAGGAAATGCAGCCTTACATGCCTTATTATACAGTTTGGACAGGCTGTCGTGTTGTAGGTGTGCCCCTCACTCCCTGGGAGCTATCTGTGGCTGGCATATGTCCATCTGAGACAGGCATGGTGACATATGCCAGTCACTTGTACAGGGATGCATTGATCAGCAATGGACCGATCGGTGCCCCCGGCCGGCCCATTGCATTCAATGTGTGCAGGTACGCGTTGTACCCCTGTACGCGTTGATCAGCAATGGACCGATCGGTGCCCCCGGCCGGCCTATTGCATTCAATGTGTGCAGGTACGCGTTGTACCCCTGTATGCGTTGTACCGCAATGGACCGATCGGTGCCCTCGGCCGGCCCATTGCATTCAATGTGTGCAGGTACGGGTTGTACCCCTGTACGCGTTGATCAGCAATGGACCGATCGGTGCCCCCGGCCGGCCCATTGCATTCAATGTGTGCAGGTACGCGTTGTACCCCTGTACGCGTTGATCAGCAATGGACCGATCGGTGCCCCCGGCCGGCCCATTGCATTCAATGTGTGCAGGTACGCGTTGTACCCCTGTACGCGTTGATCAGCAATGGACCGATCGGTGCCCCCGGCCGGCCCATTGCATTCAATGTGTGCAGGTACGCGTTGTACCCCTGTACGCGTTGTACCGCAATGGACCGATCGGTGCCCCCGGCCGTCCCATTGCATTCAATGTGTGCAGGTACGCGTTGTACCCCTGTACGCGTTGTAGCGCAATGGACCGATCGGTGCCCCCGGCCGGCCCATTGCATTCAATGTGTGCGGGTACGCGTTGTACCCCTGTACGCGTTGATCAGCAATGGACCGATCGGTGCGCACCCATTGACAATGGCCTAGCCCTGGCAACGGACGCGTTTTCGAAATTCGAACGAGTCGGTTGCTGGAAATTCAGTTGGTCACCCACAACAATGTTGCAAAATCATGTATGTCATGAAGTTGAAGATTTGAAGGATGCTGTGGGCGTGAATTGGTGCTGCTATTCCATGGATTGGCCAGATTCAGAAGATGCAAACGACTTGGACCTATCACTTTGGACACAAGGGACAGTATCTGCCTCTCCAGCACATATATATTGCTGGCTGTTCCCCTGAGAGCTCACTTGCCTGCACTACATGCTCCAGGACGACATCTGCCACTGCACTGCTGCTGTCTCTGCCCTTCTGGACTCTGCAATGGCACGTACTGTGGAGAGAGCCCCAGCCTTCAGCCTTGAGGAGAACCAGGCCCTGCTGGACAGCCTACTTCCACAGTACAGCAAGCTGTATGGGACACCAGGGGAGCAGGTGAGTGTCCTGTGCACTGCCTTTCTGAATGTGCATTTTGTCTGACTAGCAAGGCTGAAAGTCTGCACGCCACTGGCTAGCAGGCTCACTGAGTAGTTATCACCCCCCATAGTGTGTAGTGACATGCACTGGACAGGTATGGTGCAGTGGCAGTGCATTTGAACAAGGTTTTACTTCCCATGCAATGATACCATGTAGTGACTTCTGGCAAACTGTCCATGGGCAGCTTTGCACTGCCTGTGTACATCATGTGCCCCTGTGATTGAGACATGTATATACAACTGTGTCATGCACGGATATGTTGCATGTGTAGTAATGGCCTTTTCACTTTGTCATCCTGACAGGTTAATGCCCATCGGAAGCAGGAGATCTGGAAGGACATCGTCCGGGCTGTCCGGTCCGTGGGGGTCTACAAGTGCCGGATCCGCAACTGCCAGAAGAGGTGGCAGGACCTTCGGGGCTGGACCCAGAGGATTGCATGGGTCCAGCTGAAGCTGTCGCCTCCTCGCAGGAGGGGCGGAACACGGACCCTGACCCCCACATGCTCCAGATCCTGGCGGTGGTGTTTCCAGACCTGGATGGGCAGCTGAAGGCCAGACAGCAGCAAGGAGGGGGTGAGTCAAAGACTGCACTGTGAACTCTGTATTACATGCTATGTGCCCTCCTCTGGCCTGGTTCAACTGCCACAGTACAGCAGTCATGTTGTCCAGGAGCCATGTCCCTCTATTGTGCACTGCCCACTCCTCATCTGATACCCAGGTGTGGCCCTTACATTCAGGGAATTGTGTCACTTGGGACTGTGTCCTTGCAGTTTGCTTCACTAAAGTTGGGGGACAGCATCTGTTTCCCTAACTCTGTTGTGGGCATCATGGGTGGGTCCATTGTTCACACAACGCCTGTGTTCGGACATGTAATCTGCGTGTTGCTTTGATATGCGGTCCACTTGCTGAGCTGAACCACCACATGTGCCTGGGGTATGTGGCACACACCCATGCAGCGGGTGGGAACAATGTTTGGGCCCCAGGAGTGTGCAGATTACGTGTGTCACACATACATAGCCAGCTATCCACTGTCCAGGGCTCATCCCTCATTCATGTGGGGCAGGACAGTCATGCCTACTCCAGGCCATGCAATGCACTCTGTACTCCCACTCCCGTGTATCAGCTGACACATTGTGCGCAGTGATTTGACCCCTCAGGTGTCTGCCTCTGTGTCAGTGTGCTGTGGATTTGTTGCCAGGACTGCTGGGGTGTTTCTCGGTAGGGGCTCAGCATGCCACTGGAGATGTGACCATAGGAGACGATACTTGTGTGTCACATAGGTGTTTGATCAGCTGCCCGTGCAGACTGGGGTATGCGAATGTGAAGTTCAGGCAGCTGTTCCCCATTCACAGCAGATTGTGAGGGGCTCAGGTTCAGAGGGTAGTGTCACAGGTCTCCCATATGTCCAATCGGTATGACCTGGACAGATGAGGGTTAAGATGATGTGTTGTGTGGGGGATGTACATGTGCACTTGTGCAGCTCCAGGACTTGCATTCCCCATGACCTACTATTGTGACACAGTGCAGAGTGTTGTTGTCTGGCTGCCAAGTCATACATCACTGAGACAGTGATGTATGACTTAGCAGTCATGCCTCCGCCATGGCATGTGTCTACTTATTGGTGATCCTGCAGGGGAGTGACATGTGCTACATGCACACCATTGTGGCGATGGCTATCAGGACATGGGTGCATCATGGTGTCTGTCGCTGGTATGCATCAAATGCATTTCCTATTTGACTCTGGGCGTCCCTTTCATCCGGAAACCTGTACTGACTCAGTGGCAAGAGTTGTGATGTGTGCATGTCCACATGCTACACCGTGTCCTCTGCACTGTCCAACTACTGTGTAGTTGGTGCATGTGTCCACACTGGGGTGTTGCTATCCAACAGACACCAGACAGATTGGTGCAAGGCCATGTGGGATGTGAGTGCCATGGTTGGCATCAGACTGACAATTGGCTTCTCCTGTTCAGTTAGGGCACTTTTAGCAGTGTACAACTAATGATGCCAGGGCTTGCTCTGTAATGTGCTGTGCTCACAGTGGTGTGTGCGTTTGGTGCAGGTGACTGATGTCTGTCTGTTTCCCCATTGTTTGCAGATACATCCACGGCCACGGAAGGGGACAGCTCCACGGACCAGGAGGAGCCGGAGAGCCAGACTGGGTCAGCAGCCGAGGAGTGGTCGGAGGGACCCAGTGGCACGGAGGGCGAGGGGAGCCACACCGAGGAGTCCTCAGCACCATCCACCTCAGCTGAGGGCCAGAGCAACTCGGAGGATGACTCCCTTATGGAGGCGGGTGTCAGCAGCCACCACACCCCAGCTAGTGTTGCTGTCCCCGCCACCACCAGCACCACCACCGCCCTCCCATCGGCTCCCATACCCCAGGTCCGTGGAGGCTCCCATGTTCGGGAGCGTGTCTCCTTTGGGCCAGGCACCGCACCCCCTGCCCCTGTGTCCCCTGCTGCCCTGAGTGAGGAGTCTGTGTACCTCCTTTGCCAGCTCCATGTAGGGCAGACAGCCATGCTGAGTGTCCTCCATGCGCACACCGCTCTGTTGACTCAGCTGGTGTCGTTCATGGAGGGCATCTCATCGGGCATGTCTGACCTACAGAGGGGCAATAGGTCCATGGACTCCTCCCTGACGGCAGCAGTGTCCCTCCTCAGACAGTCCCTCACCCCTCCTGCCTCTGCTCCATCCACACTCCCCAGCACCTTACCCATCCCAAGCACACACACACCGGCACAGGCACACACCAGCACACACACACATCCAGCACACAGACACACACGCCACAAACAAAACGCACACGCACGCACAGTCAGGGGACTGAAACCAGACTCACAGGGGATGGGGCCCTGGAACACACACACGCATCCACGAGCACTGCGCAGTCCTCAGTTGCCTCTCCCTCCAAAGCACCCTCCCTTGCCTCACCTGCAACCCCAAAGACCCAGCGGCTCTTCCTCAGTGACCTCGGCCTCTTCCCCTCCGATCCAGCTGATACAGCATTCAGGGGGAAGAGGAAGCCCACCCACACGGAGCAGAGTGCCCCTCGCCCCCGGACACCCTCCCCCAGGCGCAGACAGACTGAGGCCCCCACCCGCAAGTCCCCCGGAGTCGTAAGAGCAAGACCCCGCCGCCGCCCTGCAGCTCAGGCACCAGGTCTCCTTCCTCCATCCCTCAGGCCCCCACTCCACAGGTGCCCCCACCACACCCTGCCCCAGGTTCCCCCACCCACAGATATACCATCCCCAAGAGGATCCGGCCTTCTCCCCCTGCCACTTGCTCTCCCGGCACCACACCCCCACTGCGCTTGTCTGTGCCACTGATGTGGTGAGGGTGTCCTCCCCTCTGTCCAGCCCACCTTGCCTGTTCCCCATTCTCCTCCCCTGGTGGTAGGCACTGCAGTGGAGTCCACTACCACCCTGTCTGACTTGGGCACTGCAGTGGCGGACCTGTCCACTCCATCTGCAGGGTCCACTGCAGTCGTGCCGGCACCCACAACATCTGAGTCATGCCCCCAGTTGTGCCGGCACACACCATGTCAGACACCTCCACTGCAGTTGTCAGTGGCTCTCCAGCACCCACCACCCCTTCCCTGCTTCCTCCTGGTGAGCCCTGATCCTGTCCCTGCGGTGCCTGGCCTGCCCCCCGGTTGCCCCTCCTAGTGGATTGTCCCTGGTTTTGTGCAGGCATGCGTAGGGTGACATCTGCCACTGTCACCCTGTTTGGACTTTGACAATGGACTGGCCATTGGCCTTTGTGTTTTTTCTGGACTTTGTTTTCATTACACACATATGCTGAATAAAGCAACTTTCTGTTCTCTAGTGCTTATGCTTC
Source organism: Calotriton arnoldi (assembly GCA_963921515.1). Taxonomy (NCBI): domain Eukaryota; kingdom Metazoa; phylum Chordata; class Amphibia; order Caudata; family Salamandridae; genus Calotriton; species Calotriton arnoldi. Next base: position 284,089 of record CAWUFW010003901.1, read on the forward strand.
TGATGTACATGTTGTTGATGATGCTAACCATGCCCTTGCTGCAGTGATGGTGATATTTGGTCTCATGATAATGAAGTGTTACTGTGCAGGAACCCATGTGGTCCAGGGGGAATGTGTCCTATCCTGTGGTGTATCCATGTCATCCATAGCAGCATCTGAGGGTGTCATGTGTTCAGTATTTGGCAATGGGATTTCCTACTTAGATTAGCTATTTCACATCTGTGGCTTCCACCCCTGCACATCTGTTGTGCCTGCCATTGTTCAATTCGTCTACTTCCCTGACCGTGTGGCCATCTCCACTGGACATGCAGGTTTGGGCATCAATGGGGAAGGACTCATCTGTGTTGTCAGTGCAACATTGCTATACAAGTGTGTTGGATCTGTGCTGATGATTTCGTTGGCACTTCCATGACCAGGCTGATGTGACGGGAGCCCTCATTTGGTGCTAATTGTTGATTGTGTGACCAAGTGCTCAGCTGACATGATGGGGCCCTACTGAGGCAACATATGGCACAGCTTTCCTCACACAGGAGTGGAGTCCCCTCATGGCAGTGTGTACTCCTGTGACATTGCCTGCGCCCAAGGTGTGTGTTGTATGTGCATGTCTGTGTGTTCACTTCCGTTTAGCTGTGCATGCTGTGATCCCTAGTGTTGTACCTGTTTGTGATGCTTGCTGAGTTGACCTATGTTTCCCCAAAGTCTTCTCCCTGGGTTCTCTGTGATGTGGGTGCATGGCACATTACTGGTCATCAGGGTGTCACCCATAGGTGTGTTTGCTGTCAGGGCTGAGTTTGTGTGCATATGCAGATGGGTCACAGTCAGGTTTCCCCTTGGCACTTGTTGTTTGCCCCTGTCATGTGATTTCCAGTTTGTGTTATCTTTCAGTGATTGTGACACGTTGTGTGTGTGACTGCTGGCACTCCTCAGGGTCCGGGCTGCAATGTTGGTTGTTGTCTATGTGTGTTCTTTGTGGGTGACCTTGGCTTCTTCATTGGTGTGTGACTGTGGCTGGGATCCCATTGGTTGGTGTGGTATTGCCGTCATGTCCATGTACAGCGTAGTGTGCAGTGTGTCAGACATTCAGGAGTCTTGTTGAGTGGCCATGTGTGATGTGTTTCTGCACCTTGGTTCGCACCCACCACCCTGGAATAGTCATGGGTGCATGTGCAATGTCACCAGTGCATGTGTGCTTCACTGCTGCACATTGTTGGAGGTCGAGGGGTGTGGTGTTGAGTGTGTGCAGATGAGAGTTGTTGCCCGGCTAGGCCCCTGCCTCCATGTTGGCCTTGGCTTACTGGCCATGCTGATTGATTTGTGCTTGTGTAGGTGTGATGGTAGTTTGTTGCTCAGGACACATGACTGTGGTTCACAGTGTGAACGACATTTAGCTTTGTCATCACAGTGGGATTGTAATGCAGCCCACGGTCACCACATTGTGGGGGCCCTGGGGGTAGTGCTGTGGTGTGTCTGTGTCTTGCTGTGTCAGTTGCTGTTCCTACGTGCCTGTGTGACATGTGTGATTTGTGCTCCCTCTCATCTGACAATGCCTGCTTGCCCACATAGGGGATTTGGATCCATGAGTTACCTTTGTGTGGCACTGTATGCACATCTGTATGATTGGTATTCAGGTCTCCTCATGTGTTGTGTGGTTGCCTGGGGACACTGGCACCCTCCCCCTCACCTGTTGTGTATGATGTGCAGTGTGGGTCTGCCTGTTTGTGTTTGTGCATCTGCACCACTGCATTGGCATATCTTGGGTGTGCCATTGGCTGTATGTCGTTTGGTGGGTTTCCCCTGCTGTCCCTGGGACTCCTAGGTCATCGGTCAGCACAATGATCATGGTTTGTGTGTCCCATTGCTGCCATGGTATGGTATCTGTTCACCTCACATCTACAGTCTCCACAGGGTATCTGCATTTGTGTGCCCATTGGTGCAAATATGTGGGTCTGCATTCTGATGGTCACTTCTGTCATTGTGTCATTGATGAATGTTGACAGTGTCAGCCCCCATGGGTGTTGTTTGTCTGCACATGGCCAAAAGTATGTCTTATTTGCACTGCAGTATTTGGCTCCCCCAATTTATGTTGCAATGGGACACATGCACTACTTTGCCACTGATGTGTTTTATGTTCTGTGACCAGGAATCATCCATGCAGTTTGGCAGTTGCAGCTCTTTCTTTGTCAACACTTACCTTTTGGTCACTGTGATGATGGGGGTTTGGACCCCATTGCCACAATGTTCAAAATGTGCTTCAGATATGGACCCCACATTTACCTTTTTGTCACTGTGGTGATGGGGCGTTAGACCCCATTGCCACAATGTTCAAAATGTGCTTCAGCTATGGACTCCACACTTACCTTTTGGTCACTGTGGTGATGGGGCGTTAGACCCCATTGCCACAATGTTCAAAATGTGCTTCAGCTATGGACCCCACACTTACCTTTTGGTCACTGTGGTGATGGGGCGTTAGACCCCATTGCCACAATGTTCAAAATGTGCTTCAGCTATGGACCCCACATTTACATTTTGGTCACTGTGATGATGGGGGTTTGGACACCATTGCCACAATGTTCAAAATGTGCTTCAGCTATGGACCCCACACTTACATTTTGGTCACTGTGATGATGGGGGTTTGGACCCCATTGCCACACTGTTCAAAATGTGCTTCAGCTATGGACCCCACACTTACCTTTTGGTCATTGTGATGATGGGGGTTTGGACCCCATTGCCACAATGGTCATGGCCTGCTTGCATTGTGGGGGCCACACACATATATGTGTGGCACATGTGCTGGGGGTCACATTGTATGTTCAAAGTCATGTTCAGTGTTGTAGGCATTTGACACAGTCTACACACGCTTGTCATGGTGTTGGGGGGATGTCTTTTTCTTGCATTCCCTAGGTTGTGGTGTGCTGGTTGTGTCATGCATTGTCCATCCTATGAGTGGGGGTGGTGTTGGTGGTAGGCATCCAGCCCCCCATGGGTAGAGGTGGTAGTAGTGACAGGCATCCAGCCCCCTGGGTAAGGGTGGTAGTAGTGGTAGGCATCCAGCCCCCCTGGCTAAGGGTGGTAGTAGTGGTAGGCATCCAGCCCCCCCCTGGGTAAGGGTGGTAGTAGTGGTAGGCATCCAGCCCCCCTGGCTAAGGGTGGTAATGGTGGTGGTGGGCATCTGGCACCCCCTGGCTTAGGGTGGTAGTAGTGGTAGGCATCTGGCACCCCCTGGCTAAGGGTGGTAGTGGTGGTTGGCATCCAGCCCCTGGCTTAGGGTGGTAGTAGTGGTAGGCATCCAGCCCCCCCTGGGTAAGGGTGGTAGTAGTGGTAGGCATCCAGCCCCCCCTGGGTGAGGGTGGTAGTTGTGGTAGGCATCCAGCCCCCCTGGGTGAGGGTGGTAGTTGTGGTAGGCATCCAGCCCCCCTGGGTGAGGGTGGTAGTAGTGGTAGGCATCCAGCCCCCTGGGTAAGGGTGGTAGTGGTGGTAGGCATCTGGCACCCCCTGGCTAAGGGTGGTAGTAGTGGTAGGCATCCAGCCCCCTGGGTGAGGGTGGTAGTAGTGGTAGGCATCTGGCACCCCCTGGCTAAGGGTGGTAGTAGTGGTGGGCATCTGGCACCCCCTGGCTTAGGGTGGTAGTAGTGGTAGGCATCTGGCACCCCCTGGCTAAGGGTGGTAGTAGTGGTAGGCATCCAGCCCCCCTGGCTAAGGGTGGTAGTGGTGGTGGGCATCTGGCACCCCCTGGCTTAGGGTGGTAGTAGTGGTAGGCATCTGGCACCCCCTGGCTAAGGGTGGTAGTGGTGGTTGGCATCCAGCCCCCTGGCTTAGGGTGGTAGTAGTGGTAGGCATCCAGCCCCCTGGGTAAGGGTGGTAGTAGTGGTAGGCATCCAGCCCCCCTGGGTGAGGGTGGTAGTTGTGGTAGGCATCCAGCCCCCCTGGGTGAGGGTGGTAGTTGTGGTAGGCATCCAGCCCCCCCTGGGTGAGGGTGGTAGTAGTGGTAGGCATCCAGCCCCCCCTGGGTAAGGGTGGTAGTGGTGGTAGGCATCTGGCACCCCCCTGGCTAAGGGTGGTAGTAGTGGTAGGCATCCAGCCCCCCCTGGGTGAGGGTGGTAGTAGTGGTAGGCATCTGGCACCCCCCTGGCTAAGGGTGGTAGTAGTGGTAGGCATCCAGCCCCCCTGGGTAAGGGTGGTAGTGGTGGTGGGCATCTGGCACCCCCTTGGCTTAGGGTGGTAGTAGTGGTAGGCATCTGGCACCCCCCTGGCTAAGGGTGGTAGTGGTGGTTGGCATCCAGCCCCCCTGGCTTAGGGTGGTAGTAGTGGTAGGCATCCAGCCCCCTGGCTTAGGGTGGTAGTAGTGGTAGGCATCTGGCACCCCCTGGCTAAGGCTGGTAGTAGTGGTAGGCATCCAGCCCCCTGGGTAAGGGTGGTAGTGGTGGTGGGCATCTGGCACCCCCTGGCTAAGGGTGGTAGTGGTGGTGGGCATCCAGCCCCCTGGGTAAGGGTGGTAGTAGTGGTAGGCATCCAGCCCCCCTGGGTAAGGGTGGTAGTAGTGGTAGGCATCCAGCCCCCCTGGGTGAGGGTGGTAGTTGTGGTAGGCATCCAGCCCCCTGGGTGAGGGTGGTAGTAGTGGTAGGCATCCAGCCCACCCTGGGTAAGGGTGGTAGTGGTGGTAGGCATCTGGCACCCCCCTGGCTAAGGGTGGTAGTAGTGGTAGGCATCCAGCCCCCCCTGGGTGAGGGTGGTAGTAGTGGTAGGCATCTGGCACCCCCATGGCTAAGGGTGGTAGTGGTGGTGGGCATCTGGCACCCCCTGGCTAAGGGTGGTAGTGGTGGTTGGCATCCAGCCCCCTGGCTTAGGGTGGTAGTAGTGGTAGGCATCCAGCCCCCTGGCTTAGGGTGATAGTAGTGGTAGGCATCTGGCACCCCCCTGGCTAAGGGTGGTAGTAGTGGTAGGCATCCAGCCCCCCTGGGTAAGGGTGGTAGTGGTGGTGGGCATCTGGCACCCCCCTGGCTAAGGGTGGTAGTGGTTGTTGGCATCCGGCCCCCCCTGGGTAGGGGTGGTGGTGCACATTCAGGCCCCTGTGTGCATATGTGGCATTGGTGATGGGCATCCCGCCCCTATGGTGCTGCTGTTGCTGGTGTAAGTAAATTCTGCATCCCTCTGTGTGTGTGTGATGTGTCGTGTACGTGTTGTATGTGTTTTGTGGTTGGTGTCTGACTTACCTTCTGCGCCGTACGCGTCCGTGCCTGTTCCGGTAGTAAATGTAGAATATTGGTATGATCGGGACGAAGGGATTCATGGTTGGTTCGTGTCGTTCGTCCTTCTCGTTGCTTCGCGTCGTCCTCGTCGCTTCGCGTCGTCCTCGTCGCTGGCGTGTTCGCCTCGTAGCCGTGGATCGTGTTGTGGCGCGAATCGGAGCTTTTGTGCGCCTCTCCCGGATGCTTTGACGTACCGTGCGTAGCGACGGGTTCGGCGCGTACGGAATCGCATCGCACTTGTTCGGCCGGACGGAGCTGCATTTTCCCTTCCGTGCGACTCGATTCGGCATTTCCGGATTAGCCTCGGTCGGAGAACAGGACCTGGATTGGGTGAGTACGACTCGGCCGGATTCTGTGCTGTTGTGCGCATCGTACTTACTCGTTCGGTGTGCTGTACGGATCGGTCGGGAAACAGGCATTCGCATGGCTTTTTTCCCGACCGAATGGTATTGGGTGCGCCTCCGACCGAGATCGGAATCGGCCCCACTGTCTTAAACTTTCTAATTTCTCCTACAAACTGATCAATGCTAATCTCTTTCCCATATTCTTCAACATCTGCACTTCTCAAGCTTTCACTTTCTACACACTGCTGTTCTGAACCAAAAAAACGAAACTCAATTTCATCACACATTTTTTCTACATCTGATAAACATCCGTGTAAAAGAGCTCTGTTCAATTCACTTAAACATAATGCTGGAGTTTTTACATAGTACACTTTCCTTACAAACTTCCGCATTCCTGAGTGGTGTACTGCTAACATTCTTAAATGATGAAAAGTACTTTTACACATTTTTCTTGAAAGACAAGCCAGAGAATGTCTGTGCTTCTTAGTATATTGCCTTAACTTACATGGATCTAGTCCTTGTAACAACCTAATCTTCTGTTTAACACTTTTGTTTGCATATTGTCGTAAAAAAAATCGCATTATGTCAATAGATTCCTGTCAAATACTGCAAATATTGCTACAATCCCACTTATATACAGGAGCTTGTGTGCGATTCCCTTGCACTTCTTCAGATATTAATTCTTCTGCACTCCTAAGAACTATTTCTTCTTTTGCAACAGGACAACCATTGCGAAATTCGTAATAGCGACCTCGAGTATCAACTGCAAACTCTAATGTAGTCTGTTGAAAGTAGCTTTCTTCATTAAAGAAAGGCTCACTAGTAGAAGTGTGTTTCCATTCACCACTGAAACTTTTACAAAAGTTACTCCTATTAACAAGTCTTTTCTTTTGCTTTTGTCTCTCAGAAACTTCATTGTTTTGTCCAATGCTTTCATTCTCTTCAATATTAAAAGAAATTTTTTTTGTTTCAAATTAAAAGCAGTATCTACTACAGTTTCAATCTGCTGCTTCTGCTTATATGCTAGTAATCTTCTTTTATACTTCTTACAATAAATTCTGAATTACTCTACTTCGAAAGAGTCATTGTCGAATCTGTTGAAATTGTTTTTGTCTTCGTACAACATGTGTTGTTTTCCCAAAAACTATTTTTTTTTTACCATTTGAAGTGTCATTCTCCTTAGTTGAAAAACTCTTCTTTTTCCTTTCATTCCTATTTTCTTCATGTAATTTCTCCACCACTCTTTTAAGAAAGTGTTTAGTGCTCTTATCTAAACAAACTTTATCCTTAGTAACATTCTCAATTGTTTGTATCACAGTTTTTTTCCTTTTCTTTAAGTAGATCTCTTTTTTTTGTTTCCTTCTCTTTTCATCTTTTCTTGGCATCTTGAATTTCTGATCCAAACAAAACAATTTTCTGAAAAACAAAGAACAGTTTCAATAGTTTCTTACATCTATTCAATATTTAAAAAAAATTGCATATGATTACTGATATTAACTATAATATATAATAATCAGAGGGAGAAAGAAGCTATGGTCCATTCGGCTTCCTGTCAAAGGTAAACAATCAAAGGGAGAATGGATTACTTGTACCTGTAATACCAGGGTCAGGTGTGGTAACCAACTTAAAAACCCTCATTCACGTACAGGAGTGGTAGAGCGGTATATCTTGGTTCTCCGCTTCTCTTAGAACGTGAAAGCATCATCATTGGGTCTCTTTTGATAGTATGCTTTCCTCCACCTGGAGGTTGAACAACTGGTTTTAGCAGTAGTGATCAGAAATAATGTGAACAAAAGTGAAGTGAATTAAAATTGCTTAGCTCCCCTCCCCAAACAAACTTTATTCGATAGGAGAGGTGGCAAGATTAAAAAATAGGATGGTGCGTATATAGAAATGTTACTGTTCTATAGCACCTTGTAGTCCATGTGAAAGGTCAACATGTTCAGCCCCTTTTAATGCCCAAAAGGGTCAGAGGGCTTTCTTCAGGACCTATTTTAAGTGCCAGGGTGCTATTTTGTAAGCATCCTATCCGGGTAAATAAATAACTCACCCTTCTTCTTCGTGACAGGTCAATAGTACCTATAACTTATAACCGGGGCACCGTAATTGGAGCTAGCACAAGCAAGATATCCTGCAACATCAGGTCACAGAGCCCGCCGGTCCCCCCGAGTAGGCCCAAATTGGCAATTATAAGTTATAGGTACTATTGACCTGTCACGAAGAACAAGGGTGAGTTATTTACCTACCCCAATAGGATGCTTACAAAACCCTGGTATTACAGGTCCAAGTGATCCATTCTTCCTTTGATTGTTTACTGATATTAACTACCAAGACATTATTTAGATTACTATTTTTTTGATTTCAAATATCAAAACAGTACTCATTCCACTTAAATATATCGTGCGTACTTCAACAATTCCTTCCTAAACACTCATACAAAGTACCATAATCACTAATTCCTTTGCCACCATGTCTTTAACCTCATTCGCCTGTTGCATCTTCACTACTCAGCAACTACTAACAATGTTCGGCCTACCCAAATGCAAACCAGAAACCCTTTACATGTTACAGTTGAAAGTCTCACCATATTACTGAAAGGATGCATGCATCTCCCTGTCCCTTTTCCTAGTGGCATTATACTTAAAACAAAGATACAAATACATCTATACCTGTGTTTTATAGGTATCCGATCTTCTGATACATAACTGGTGTGAAAATACATGTTGAAGCATAGACATACCTCAGCAAAGTTAAACTGTTAAGACGAATCGTCAAGTAATGTAAATTGGGGCAATATGTAACTTTCAACTGTGTGCAGCTTTTTTCTATAGCATAAAAGTCGATTACAACTTTCTCTGTGCTCCTCAGATGCCCCCAGCAGCCCAGTGACGATCAACGCAGATGGGCCTCTGTTACCTTCCTTTTACAGACAAGGGGAGAGGAACCGTTAGAGAGCGGGAGGAAGGAGGGGGGGGGTCAAGGGACGTGTCATACCCAGTCTCTAGATCTGCCGCCCCTGTGATGTATGCAGCTTCAGCTTGAGCAGGAAGCCTGACAATTACCTTGTAGTCCTTGCAACATGACACACTGCACTCGTGTAGCATTAAAACCAATTGCGACTTTTTCTGTACCATACAGATGCCACCAACAGCCCAGTGAAGGTCTAAGTGCTATTTTTCTCGGTAGATGGGCCTCTGTTACCTTCCTTTTACAAACGACGGGAGAAGAACCGTTAGAGAGTAGGAGGAAGGGGGGGAGGTCAAGGGACGTGTCATTCCCAGTCTCTCGATCTACCGCCCCTGTGATGTACGCAGCTTCAGCACGAGCAGGAAGCCTGACAATTACCTTAACTTATATTCACGTATGCTTCACGAGTGTACGCAAACCCGTGCACCAAGTGTACAGTCAACATTTCATTTTTTTCATCTCCCTGAAGTTAATAAAGCATGTCCCTGTTAAAGTCCCCCCCCCCCAGTAATTTCCCACAAGGTTCAATCTGCAGAAGGCCATTCCTTTTACGTTTCCCGGGCCGATTTTTGACCCCAATTCATCCCTGTACCTTAGTCACAAGACCATGTAGTCCTTGCAACATAACACACTGCACTCGTGTAGCATTCAAACCGATTGTGACTTTCTCTCTGCTCTACAGATGCCACCAACAGGCCAGTGAAGGTCTAAGTGCTATTTTTCACGGTACATGGGCCTGTGTTACTTTCTTTTTAGAAAGAGAAGAGGGAGGAACCGTTGGGGTTGAGAAATGGGGAGGGGGGGAGTAAAGTGAGGTGTCACACCCAAACTCTTGATCTGCCGGCCCTCTAATATACGCAGATTCAGCACAGGGAGAGAGCCTGACAATCACCTTCACTTATATTCACATGTACTTCACCAGTTTGAACAAATCCATACACAAAGTATGCAGGAAACATTTCCATTTCTTTTTTTTTATCTCCCAGACATTCATAAAACATATCTCTTGTAAAGAAACGCCCCCCCCCCCCCTGTATTTTCCGACAAGGCACAATCTACAAACCCCTATTTCTCTTACATTTACCGGGCCGATTTTCGATCTTAATTCAACCCTCTACCTTAGTCACAACACCATGCAGTCCTTTCAGCATAAGAGACTGCATTCCTCATTTCACAAAGACACTTAAATATATACGGCGTACTTCAACAATACCTTCCCAAAGACTCATACAAAGTACCATAATCACTAATCCCTTTACCAGCATGTCTTTGACCTCATCTGTCTTTTGCATCTTCACTACTCAGCAACTACTAACAGTGTGGACTCTACCCAAATGCAAAGCAGAAACCCTTTCCATATCACAGTTCAAAGTCTCACCACATTACTGAAAGCATGCGTACATCTGTCTGTGCCTTTTCCTAGTAGCACATACTTAAAAAAAAATAGAAATAGATATATACCAGTATTTTATAGGTATTGGATCTTCCAATGCATAACACGTGTGAAAATACATGTAGAAAGGGACGTGTCATTCTTAGTCTCTCGATCTGCCGGCCTTCTAATGTCTGCACATTCTGCACGGCCAGGGAGTGTGACAGTTACCTTCACTTATATTCAAATATAGCTCAGCAGTGTCAAAAGTCCGAGCACAATGTCTGTACGCAACATTTTCATTTTTTGTTAATCTCCCTCAAGTTAATAAAACATGCCTCTTCTAACCCCCCCCAGTATTATTCGATAACGCACAATCTGCAAACTTACGACATTTCCTTTATGTTGCCCGGGTCAATTTTGGAACCCAAATTAACCCTGTACCTCACTTTCAAAACAATACACTTCTTGGAACATGACAAAGTACACTTCTTTCTCGAAGACACCTAAATACATATGGAGTACTTGTTCAGCAACTACTCACACTATATGCACATTTTGTAACAAATGTGAAACAGCACACTTCGGTAACACTATATTATTTTAAAAATAATATTTTCAAACTTAAAAATATCGCCTCAAAGACTTAACCACTACTACACAATATATAACACACCTTATTAATTTGTAACTCACCTCTGTAGTTGGTATACAGATTTCAAATTTCACAAACGCATGCAATATTTTCTTTCTCACACAATAAAGGTAATTCAAGACTCTCATCAAGAATAGAACCAGTAATGGCAACATTTCCCTCTTTCCGCACAGAAATAGATGTAAATAGCAAATCAAAATCCTTCCTTCATTATTTCAAATTGCAAAACACATTTCTATTGGTTACTCATATTAGCCCTCTCTAACTCTTTTCTAAAATGCCCCAAACTGGTTATCTTATTTTGTGGTTTGGACACTACCCCACACTGCCACATCGCCATACAGCCCCGAACCCTTACGACAATTCAGAAGCCTATTTCTAATAATACTACTGCAAATTTTGAACAACACACTTCTTCTAAACATACTACTCATTTTGATAAACTAACTTTAATAGCTTATCAGTTGTAATTAATTTTGCATTTCATATTTTAATACCACAGTTATTTCTACTCCTCCCCCAATCACCTTATTGCCAGTTTCCATACCAACAGTTTCTGCAACATTCAACGGCAGGTGCAGGTCACAACTTCACCATATTTCATCCCAACAGTTTCTGCAACATTCAACGGCAGGTGCAGGTCACAAGTTCACCATTTTTTAAAGTTCAGAACAGTACCTTCCAAATGCAAGTAGCAGGTGTGGTTGACTTCTGCACGTCTGATCGTATCCTATGTAGTGTACCTTTCAAACATTTTTTATTACCCAATCAGAAACATACTTTTTCACGAAACTAACATGCACCCTAGTTTTCACTGCACAATGTTCTTCATTAGCCAATCAGTTATCGTTTTCTCAAAAAAAAAGCTTCTTCTCCACCTTTAACATATCTCTCATTCTACCTATGGACTACATGAGCTACATACATCTTTTGATTCCTTCCAGCCATACCTTCAAAATGCTAGAATGGATTGTAGGACACAGCTATGTTTTCTGGTGCAAAAGGTATGCTGAACACAGACGTATTGACAAAGACCTAGGTTTACAAAATGTGGACATTAAATGGTTTGCACAGAGAGGATTAAAGTGGCACCAATTGTTGCCTTTGGTTAAAACTTCTTTGCATCTCCAACACAATGACCTCATTATTGTGCACTGTGGTGGCAATGACCTAGGCACAATGACCGGGGTAGGTCTGGAAATGCTCATGAAGGATACCTTTGCACAATTGATGTTGCTTTTGCCTCAAACTGTCTTTGTATACTCCAATATATGCCAAAGACAGAAGTGGAAATGGTCAAATCAATTCTGTCCTCAGATTGAGAAAGCTAGGAAGAATGTCAATAAACCTGTGTCTGCATACCTCAGAGATCATAGAATGGGGTCCATCTACAACAACAATCTACGTTTTGATATGGATGACATATACAGAAGTGATGGAGTTCATTTCACAGATCAAGGAAACAGAGTTTTTCTCAACAACCTGAAGCTGTGCATCCGCACTTACATGTAGCTCCAACAAACTCATAATGAAAACAAGGGCTCTTTTTAGAGCCACCCTATAACTCAGAACTCACCCGGGCCATTTTTGGCCCAGGGAACCGCATCCCCCGGAGCCTGGCCACAATGATTGGGAACCGCACAAGGAGCCCCAAACCCCCGCACTCCTGCCACCTCCCCGCCTCCTGCGGCAGCCGGCATTCCTTTTGAACAAAGCCAGCTGCTCCATGCAAGCTCCCTTTGCCCAAAACCAAATCTGCTTTGCTTCATAAAAGCGAGACCAAATTTCCTCCTCTCGCTTCCATGAAGCGAAGCAGAAGTTTGCTATGACAGAGCGGGAACTCTGCATAGATCCCGCCCTGCCATAGCAAACTACAATGTCCCAGGGGTAGCCACCACGGGTCATTGTTGAAACCGGCCCTCGGAGATAATGATACCCAGGGCCATGGAAAGCTCCTCAAGGGAAATTGGACGATATGCCTCCATCCAATTTAAAGGCCCTGCAACATCGTACTCCCCGGGGCCTGCAGTCCGCAACAGACTCCCGCATTTTAATTCATAAATGCCTGGGGAAGTAGTGCCCCCAAGACAGTATGGGGAAGCTTCACCCCTCCACATTTCAATTTTACCTATACCTCCAAAGACGTGCGGCTCTTCGGAGCGGAGGGGGAGGGAAGACGCTTACACCCCCCATATCATTATATTTCCTCCGAGGAAGTGGCAGTCCCCATGACAGAAGTAAACCCCGCATCATAACTAAACATTCCTCCCGGGAACTGGCCCACCCGCGGGCCTAATTCACCGAAGCGTGCAACACCGTGGTTCATTTTTCTTTTTCCCGCCGTGATTTCCAGGCCCGACGCAAATCACGCGAATCCCGCCGAAAACATATAAAAATGTTTTTTTTTACTTTCGGACTCCCTGTCCCACCCCCTGAGCACCCTAGGGAGGTCACAGTGTTCCTACCCTGCCCTCTTCTACTTTTTCACCCTTTTTCCCCCTACTCATTTCAACCGAGTCACAAGATGGCTGCCAACGCTTCCTAGTCTGAAGTGTTGGCAGCCAATCACAGGCAAGCTCGTGCTCGGAACGGCACAGCCAATCACATCTCACAATTCTCAAATATCAATATCTGTAAATCTTTAAATATCTCAAAAACTACTGAACGGATTTATACCATTTAAAGAAAAGTGTGCTTTCTGGACCAAGAGCTATCTCTCTGCCAAATTTGGTGTAATTCCGTTCAGCAGTTCAGGCTGTAGCCGTGTCTAAAGTTTTCCATGGAAATTAACATGGAGAAAACACGTTTTGGGACCCCCCTTTTTTCTCGGCCCCCCTTGACGAATCACCCCAAAACTTTCAAGACAGGAGCTGATCTGAGTGAACAATTAGTTTTGAAAATTTCGCAGGGATTTGACAAACGACGCCAAAGATATTGGCAAAAGAAAAAACGCTCTTCCTATGGAAACTAGGTCTTAACTATAACTACCTACTGGCGACTAAGTCACTAAGAAAACAAAGGTTGCAAGGATGTTATAGTCAGCTTCAGATTTTACACACATGAAACCATAGAAATTCTGCTTTTATAGTTAGTTATTTCAAGTAACTATAACTAGTGCCATACGGTAACTATAACTCGCGCCCTCGCCATGCACAGCTTTCTCATCAACAATTTTTCTTCAAATGTTACAATGATACTATCAATGATGTCAGAAAAGATGTCATGAGTGATGTAATATCTGGGGTAATTAGCAGTGCATGGCGAGGACGTGATTTATAGGTACCTTAGGGCACGAGTACTCCAACCAAATGCTGCCGCTTTCAGTGTGGTGGGTGCTGCAACTCGCGATCAATACGTTCCAGCAAAAAAGACGTTGCACACTCCGGGGGAAGTTATAAACATATGTCGTTTATTTCGCCACAAATACCGCAATTACTGACAGACGCATTTCGGCCCCCTGGCCTTAGTCAATGCCAGCATGTCCACGTCATTACTCACTATATATACAAAATGAACCATGATTGGTTGGCAGCTCTAAGGCATGGAAACAAACAATTGTGCTGGCAGATGTTAAGTATAATACCTGCTGCGGTGGCTGCCATCTTATCCTAATGCCTCAATGCTTCAATACAAAAGGTCAATCCTATGCTGCCTGATTATCCGTGTCAGATAAATTATGCAGTTCTGTTAGAAATGGGATCTCTGGTTGGCTAAGGCTTGCGCCAAAGCCAGGCAGAGGCCACCACTCTAGTCAGGGCGAGGGAGTTACACGCCGACGATAACCCCTGCTCACCCCCTTGGTAGCTTGGCACGAGCAGTCAGGCTTATCCCGGAGGCAATGTGTAAAGCGTTTGCGCAACACACTCTCACAGCAGCAACACACTAGGCACACCACAAAAGGAACTCCACACAAGGTTATATAAAAAATAGCCTTTGTATTGTCATAAATACCTTAGAAACATAATCACATCATATATAGTGTGCCAACTGGCACTAGGCAATATTCACAGGGGACTATTTACACACGACAGGGCCAATGGGGCCACTGTCACAAATCACCAATTGTAAATGTAGCACAAATAATAAATGTAGCGCACAACCAGTAACTACTGGTACAGTTAGGAACTAAGCGTGAGAACCTGTAATGTAAAAGATAGGGGATGCACAAATCACCTTGCGCATGAATCACCTTAGGCATAAACTACATTAGGCCCACACATCCTTAGCATAACACATTATGAGGTAGGCATCACAAGCATCAGAACATTATGCCACACCTGCAAGCGTGAGCACCATCATATAACCATATTGGGCATCACATTAGCATAAGCACAGGGTGCCCCAATCGGGGGCGCAACACTCTGGAACTGGCCCCAGGCCAACTGGCCTCTTCACAGGGGCTCAAATGCCCAATGTCCAGAATGTCCGGGCTGGCTGCACAGGCAGCGAAAGCAAAGTGCGCAATTGCGCAAGCCTAAACGTGGCAGCTGCCCACTACTTGCTGGGCAGCTGTGAATAATTAATATGGGCCTGGGCACTCACTGGGCCCTCTTCTGTCCCAAAATATCAGGGTTCTAGGGGGTCTCTCAAATGACCCCCTGGCTGCCTTGGCAGCAACCACAGAGTGCGCCCTGCGCTGGGGGGTGGGGGAGTGTATCTCACTCCTTTCTTATCACCAAGAAAATGCCCCCGTGTTGCAGCTGCCCGCGCTCTCGCGGTGCAGCTGTGTAAGCGAAATGAGCCCTGGCACCTACGGTGCCTCTGGAGCCCCACTCCGGGACTCCTATAACCAAATTGCCCCCAACAAGGAATCAGCACCGGCACCACCGTGCAGCTTCAGGGAGCGCCCACACTGCTCCACTCGGCCCCTCTCGCCGGGGCTCTTCTGGCCATCAAAGTGCCCCCTTCGTTGCAGCTGCCCGCGCTCTCACGGTGCAGCTGGGAAAACAAGCACTGGCACTACCGTGCCTCTCAAGTCCCACTCCGGGACTCAGGGAACCAAATTGCCCCAGCGGTGCAGCTGTGTGCAAATTGAACACCGGCCCTGCAGGGCCACACAAGCCCCCACTCACCGGCTGCTTGGGACGCTCTTCCGGTCTCAGGCGGCAACGTTGCTCTTCGCCCGGTCTTCTCCACATGCAGGGCTCTCTCACCACACGGAGCCCTGCGTGCGTCGCGCTGCCTCCTCCTGCGGGCCTCAGGATTGTCTGGCAGACGTCCGGGCGAGTCTCCGGGGCTTCCCTCACTCATGGGAGCCCCGCTTTCTCAATGCCTCGCTTCACCCGGTCCCCCTTCTCGGGACCGGGACTTCGTTCTGGAGCCTGCGAGGCTCCTGGGCTGCTTCCGCCTCACGTTACGTGGCCCCACCCACAACCAGGCAAGGCCGCCTGGCTTCCGGGTCGCTCCCGGAGCGCGGCCTCTCTTCAGTGCGGCAAAGTGCGGGGTGGGCTCCCGTAAAAAGACACCAAAATGCGGGGTAGGCACCCGCCAGTAAGCACCAAATGCGGTCTCCCAGCAGCTCGGGGGGAATCCTTACGCCGGGATTCCCTCTAGATCATCACGCAGCACAGCGCTGCAGAGCCAAACAGTAACGCTCCTCTTTTCCCACCAGTAAAGGCAAAGCGCTCACAAGGCGCTAGAGTCCAAAGTCCAGGGCAAAGTTCAGGAGGCACAAGGCTGGGCCCAGGCAGGCCAGCACACAGGGCCCTCC
The DNA here is from genome assembly GCA_963921515.1 of Calotriton arnoldi. NCBI lineage: Eukaryota > Metazoa > Chordata > Amphibia > Caudata > Salamandridae > Calotriton > Calotriton arnoldi. The sequence continues at coordinate 300,383 of CAWUFW010003901.1, forward strand.
AGCAGGGAGGCAGTCCCTCGTGGCGGTTCCTCCTGGAGCCCAGCAGCAGCAGGCCCCCCCTCAAGTCAGGAACAGAACAGAGCACACCAGGACAACAGAACTGAACAGATTCATGGGGTCACAGCCCCTTCTTTTATACACCCTTTTCCTTTGTCACATAGCACAGGGCTGGGGAAAAACCAGATGCAACTGGTTTGGGGGAGCTTTGGAGCACTTTGTTTTGCTCAGCTCCTCTCTCCTTTCACAGGACAGGCTAGGGACATCAGACGCACCACAGGGGGTGGAGCCAGCATTGTGGAGGGAAGGCACAGCCCTATTCAGGTCCCAGGTGCAACTCCTCCCTCCCATCTAGATGCAGATCTCCCTATTCAGCCCTGCGCTGACTCACCCTGCCCCTCCTGGAGCCACACACACCTCCCAGCCCCTGTCACTCACAAAGCCAGACATGCAATTCACATCAGGCAGGCAGACAAAGAGCACACCTAAATGCCAACTTCTAAAAGTGGCACTTCTACACCAGTCATAATAAATCTGCGCACACCATTGCGCAGCATTTATTCTCACGAGTTCGCACATACTAAACTCGCCCCTGCACTCCTCTCACCAGGAATTACCATGGACACACATATCCCCCATGCATTCCTATGGGAGGGCAGGACAATCTCACCACATGCACTCAGAGTGCGCACGCACTTTACACTGGGACACAGTGCTAAAGTGCGCAAAGGCCAAAAACTACTAAGATCAGGTCATATTAACAGGCAAAAAGTTTAGGGGTGAACCTGCCAAAAGGGCCAAGTCCAACACAACCCCCTTCCAGCCAAAACGCAGGGCAGACCAATCACCACCGTGATGGGCTTCCCTGCTTGGGGCGATGGAACACGGACGCGGGCCCGCAACTGCAGGGACACCCTCCTGTTCTACGCCACGGTGAACCCATGTGGTTCCTTCTGAAAAAGCTGTCCGGAGCAACTGGGCTACCCCACTGGTACTCCCTAGCTGTCCGCGGCCAGGACCAGGCCCTAGGCCATCCAGATGCCACTGGTCCTTGCCCATCCACAGAGTGGGGGTAGTAACCCCTGGCACATAGTAGCCATTCTCCACTCTTCCCCTCATCAGGGCAGGTCTAGACTGCCACTGATCCTCCAGCCTAGGGTCTGCACCCTCAGGCGGACCAGAAGTCACGGGTGAGGCTCTCCTCCCCTACCTCTTCTTCTAGGGCTCCGCACTCTCCTCCTTGGAGAGGCACCCTCAGAACACAACTCTCCCACCAGTTCAGGACCTCTCTCCAAAAACTGGTCTCCCAACCTAGGGTCTAAACCCTCAGGTTGCACCGGGGTCAGAGGCGAGGACTCCCCCTCTGCACCCCCTTCCAGAGTTCTGCACCCTCCCAACTGGAGCGGTACCCCTGGAAGATGAACCGGTCAGGACACTGATTACAGATGTCCCTTCCTCCAGATCAGGCGGATCCCGAACCTGGCCTCCCAACCTTGGGGCTGAACCCCACGGCTGAGCATTTGCCTGGCACACCAGGACTTCCGGGGCGCACTCAGCAGCCCCCGAGGGTAACACATGACTCATGTGTTGCGTGACAGTCTGCGTGGCGCAGACCTCCCGACCCCTGTCCATCTGACAGGGCGCAGAGATCCCCCACGACAGAAGTGGTGTCACCATGGTCACTTCTAGGAGACTCAGCCCTTCTGGCTGGCCCCTGACCCACTGGTTCTTCCACTGGGGAACACATCCCCCTCTCACCCCTCAATCCGGACTTCTGTACCCTCCCAACTGGAGCGGCACTGCCAGACACCAGAACCACTGGAGCTCTATTTACAGACGCTCCAGGTTCTCCAGACACTAGGAGATCCTCCTCAAATGGACTAACAGGACAGCCTAGGCTCCCAACCTGGTGTTCCCTGAAGAAACCATCCAGGCTCTGAGACTGGGTTTCGGGCACCTGGGGACACTCAGTCCCACACTCACTCCTACTCCACTGAGACAGGACGTGAGCCCCTACACCCCTCCCACTACACTGGGACCTAGCTGGGCTACACTGAACCTCTTCCCCCATACAGGATGGGAAGATACCTGAGCCACTACTTTTGGGATCACTCCCCAATGCCTCTTCAGAACCTTGGGCCTCCACCCAGAGGTCTGCTTCCTCTGCAAGATCCCATGGATCAGGGTGCCCACACTCCAACAGGTGTTGGCGCAACCCTGGAAAACAACAACTGAGCAGGTGCTCTTTAATAACCAGATTGAACAGTTCTTCAAAATCCTGTTCCGTGGTACACTTTACCCAGTCAACCAGTGCATCATGACAGTCATCCACAAACCTCCCCCAAGACTGGTGAGACAGTTTCCTACTGTCCCTGAACTTCAACCTGTACTCCTCTTCCTGGGAGCCAAGTACCATATTCTGGGAACTGGGAATGGGACTTCCTGCACTGGACTGTATATTGCTGCCACCACTGGACTCCACCCTCACTGGGGAATCCAGAAAACTAAAACGGCCCTCAGGAGATAATTTCTCCCTGGCGAAGGCCCTCTCAGCCTCCGCCATCCTCTCCTGCGCTAAGACCCTCTCGGTCTCTAGCTTTTTCTCCTCCATACTCAGCTGCGCTATCTCCCTGGTATGCTCTAACCTGAGCTTCTCCAAAGCCAGCTGATGCTCCCTTTCTTCCCTCCTATCCACCCACTCCTCTGGGGACAGGGAAAGGGATGGGGCACTGCCCCCGACACTGGACCCAGCAAGGGACTCCCTATCCATGGGGTCCTCACTATCTACTGGCGTCCCGGTCCTGTCACTTTCTTCCTCCTCTTCAGACTCCTCAGGGCCCCCCTCAGACCCACCACCCTCTTGGCGTGCGGCCAGGGCCCTCTTCTCCTCATTGCGCTCACAGTCCCATTCATCCTTTTGCCATTGGATCAGGTTGTCCCTCAGTTTTGACTGGGTGTCTGACCCACTCACTGCTATGTCTCTCTCCTTACAGAAGTCCACCAACTCCCACCTGCTGTATCTAAACAGACCACAAAAATTAAAAGCAGACTCCATTTTGGCAGGACGCTCAGGGACACGTGCAACACAGGAGACCTAGGTTTCTGAGCTGAAGCAAGAGTACACAATTTACCAATGACACTTTTAGGAGAAGAATTAAAACAAAACTCGGACCAATAATCCCCACACACGTGATTATCTAAATGTAGAGTTTGTAGTGCAACCAGTTGTCGCTGTGGTACTGCGCAAACGCAAGTCCAAATCCCCACCGCTGACAACCAATGTTAGAAATGGGATCTCTGGTTGGCTAAGGCTTGCGCCAAAGCCAGGCAGAGGCCACCACTCTAGTCAGGGCGAGGGAGTTACACGCCGACGATAACCCCTGCTCACCCCCTTGGTAGCTTGGCACGAGCAGTCAGGCTTATCCCGGAGGCAATGTGTAAAGCGTTTGCGCAACACACTCTCACAGCAGCAACACACTAGGCACACCACAAAAGGAACTCCACACAAGGTTATATAAAAAATAGCCTTTGTATTGTCATAAATACCTTAGAAACATAATCACATCATATATAGTGTGCCAACTGGCACTAGGCAATATTCACAGGGGACTATTTACACACGACAGGGCCAATGGGGCCACTGTCACAAATCACCAATTGTAAATGTAGCACAAATAATAAATGTAGCGCACAACCAGTAACTACTGGTACAGTTAGGAACTAAGCGTGAGAACCTGTAATGTAAAAGATAGGGGATGCACAAATCACCTTGCGCATGAATCACCTTAGGCATAAACTACATTAGGCCCACACATCCTTAGCATAACACATTATGAGGTAGGCATCACAAGCATCAGAACATTATGCCACACCTGCAAGCGTGAGCACCATCATATAACCATATTGGGCATCACATTAGCATAAGCACAGGGTGCCCCAATCGGGGCGCAACACTCTGGAACTGGCACCAGGCCAACTGGCCTCTTCACAGGGGCTCAAATGCCCAATGTCCAGAATGTCCGGGCTGGCTGCACAGGCAGCGAAAGCAAAGTGCGCAATTGCGCAAGCCTAAACGTGGCAGCTGCCCACTACTTGCTGGGCAGCTGTGAATAATTAATATGGGCCTGGGCACTCACTGGGCCCTCTTCTGTCCCAAAATATCAGGGTTCTAGGGGGGTCTCTCAAATGACCCCCTGGCTGCCTTGGCAGCAACCACAGAGTGCGCCCTGCGCTGGGGGTGGGGGGAGTGTATCTCACTCCTTTCTTATCACCAAGAAAATGCCCCCGTGTTGCAGCTGCCCGCGCTCTCGCGGTGCAGCTGTGTAAGCGAAATGAGCCCTGGCACCTACGGTGCCTCTGGAGCCCCACTCCGGGACTCCTATAACCAAATTGCCCCCAACAAGGAATCAGCACCGGCACCACCGTGCAGCTTCAGGGAGCGCCCACACTGCTCCACTCGGCCCCTCTCGCCGGGGCTCTTCTGGCCATCAAAGTGCCCCCTTCGTTGCAGCTGCCCGCGCTCTCACGGTGCAGCTGGGAAAACAAGCACTGGCACTACCGTGCCTCTCAAGTCCCACTCCGGGACTCAGGGAACCAAATTGCCCCAGCGGTGCAGCTGTGTGCAAATTGAACACCGGCCCTGCAGGGCCACACAAGCCCCCACTCACCGGCTGCTTGGGACGCTCTTCCGGTCTCAGGCGGCAACGTTGCTCTTCGCCCGGTCTTCTCCACATGCAGGGCTCTCTCACCACACGGAGCCCTGCGTGCGTCGCGCTGCCTCCTCCTGCGGGCCTCAGGATTGTCTGGCAGACGTCCGGGCGAGTCTCCGGGGCTTCCCTCACTCATGGGAGCCCCGCTTTCTCAATGCCTCGCTTCACCCGGTCCCCCTTCTCGGGACCGGGACTTCGTTCTGGAGCCTGCGAGGCTCCTGGGCTGCTTCCGCCTCACGTTACGTGGCCCCACCCACAACCAGGCAAGGCCGCCTGGCTTCCGGGTCGCTCCCGGAGCGCGGCCTCTCTTCAGTGCGGCAAAGTGCGGGGTGGGCTCCCGTAAAAAGACACCAAAATGCGGGGTAGGCACCCGCCAGTAAGCACCAAATGCGGTCTCCCAGCAGCTCGGGGGGAATCCTTACGCCGGGATTCCCTCTAGATCATCACGCAGCACAGCGCTGCAGAGCCAAACAGTAACGCTCCTCTTTTCCCACCAGTAAAGGCAAAGCGCTCACAAGGCGCTAGAGTCCAAAGTCCAGGGCAAAGTTCAGGAGGCACAAGGCTGGGCCCAGGCAGGCCAGCACACAGGGCCCTCCAGCAGGGAGGCAGTCCCTCGTGGCGGTTCCTCCTGGAGCCCAGCAGCAGCAGGCCCCCCCTCAAGTCAGGAACAGAACAGAGCACACCAGGACAACAGAACTGAACAGATTCATGGGGTCACAGCCCCTTCTTTTATACACCCTTTTCCTTTGTCACATAGCACAGGGCTGGGGAAATACCAGATGCAACTGGTTTGGGGGAGCTTTGGAGCACTTTGTTTTGCTCAGCTCCTCTCTCCTTTCACAGGACAGGCTAGGGACATCAGACGCACCACAGGGGGTGGAGCCAGCATTGTGGAGGGAAGGCACAGCCCTATTCAGGTCCCAGGTGCAACTCCTCCCTCCCATCTAGATGCAGATCTCCCTATTCAGCCCTGCGCTGACTCACCCTGCCCCTCCTGGAGCCACACACACCTCCCAGCCCCTGTCACTCACAAAGCCAGACATGCAATTCACATCAGGCAGGCAGACAAAGAGCACACCTAAATGCCAACTTCTAAAAGTGGCACTTCTACACCAGTCATAATAAATCTGCGCACACCATTGCGCAGCATTTATTCTCACGAGTTCGCACATACTAAACTCGCCCCTGCACTCCTCTCACCAGGAATTACCATGGACACACATATCCCCCATGCATTCCTATGGGAGGGCAGGACAATCTCACCACATGCACTCAGAGTGCGCACGCACTTTACACTGGGACACAGTGCTAAAGTGCGCAAAGGCCAAAAACTACTAAGATCAGGTCATATTAACAGGCAAAAAGTTTAGGGGTGAACCTGCCAAAAGGGCCAAGTCCAACAAGTTCATATCCTATTGATGTTAAAAAACATAATTATAGGTATAGTCAATCAATTTACCTTCACATGATTGCATAATCTGATCATCTCTGATACTGCATTATACTGCAACTGCATTCCAAGCATCAATCCCAACATTCTAAAAATGGGTATTCCGGACAGAATACCTGCCTGTGTGATATTTATATATATCACACTATATATAATTGTGTGTGCTGGTAGGTACATTGTAGTATGTCTCTGTTGATCTTTGTGTACAGGTGCCTCTGTAGCTGTACGTCTGTTAAACTAGTATACCTGGATGCCTATAAATCTGGCAATCTGCATGGTTGGCTGCCTGCATGCTATACGCTCATTACAACCTGTATGTCTGTCTATGTGCATGCAACTAAGTATGCCTTTGTCCTATATGCAAGGTTACCTGTAGGTTTGCTGGCCACTGTACATGGATACCTATATGCCTTATGGTCTGTGTGCATAGGTGTATGAATTTCTTTTGTTCTGATTTTAAAATGAGCTATGTGTTCATTTGTCTATTTGCAAGGGTGCCTTATGTATGATTGTCTCGCGGATGTTGCTCTCAATCCATTGAAGCCTTTATAATTGATGGTCTGTCTTCCAGATGGCCTGTATGTTTGTTGTATGTATATTAAACAGTCTGCATAGGGTACCTTTATATCTGTATGTTTGTGTGCTAAGATATTTCTATGTCTTGTTGGTCTCTGTTGACTTTAGCTTTGGTTTGTCCATTCATCCCACTGTCCACCCATCCCTGTGTTTGTTAGTCTTTTTGACCATCAATCAATGCACAGATATCCATGGATATTTACAGTGTGAGTGGATATGTATGTTGTCTGTCTACATGGGTAACAGTATGTCTGTTGGTCTCTGCGCTTGGATCGTATGGCCTATATTTTTGTTGGTCTTTGTTTGTATGAGTGCAGCGTTTCATTTACAAAAATAAAAAAAGTGCATAGGCCCAGAGTTTACCTAGGAGCATATAGCCAACATTCTTTCCACCAGCTACCAATCCACCAGTTTTGCACTGCATATGCGATGGGTGGGGGTTGGGAGCAAGCACAGGAAGAATGGGGTCTGAGCTACGGGGGCACAAACTGCGTAGACTCGTGACTTGCCGTAGTATGGAAAATGAACTGGTGGGTAGGGAAAATGGTTCACAAACACACACACACACACACACACACAGGCACACACACACACACACACTCACACCCTCAAATGCCTAGCTCCAGTGATGTAGCATGGTTGCCATAAATCTAATGCAAAGAAATAAACAAGCATTGGCAACACCAATAGGTCTCGCCTATGCAAGAGCTGTTAGCTTTGCCAATATGTTTTAGCAGTGCTGTACACCAGAATGGCTGCTTTGCAGTACGGTTAAAAGTTAGTGGGGTAAAGGAAAGTGGCGTGGAGTTGAGTGGAGTGTTATGGAGTGGTGTGGAGTGGCGTACAGTAGAATTGAGTAGCATGGAGATGAGTGAAGTGGAGTGTCTTGGATGACGTACAGTGTTGTGGAGTGTCGTGGAGGGAGTAGAGTGTCATAGAGTGGAAGGGCATAGAGTGTCGTGGAGTGGTGTAGAGCAGAGTGTAGTAGTGTAGAGGGTGTTGTGTAGAGTGGAGTAGAGTGCTGTAGAGTAGAGTTGTCATAGAGTGGAGTGGCATGGAGTACTGTGTCATAGAATAGAGTGGAGTAAAATGGCATAGAGTGGCATAGAGGGAGTTGCGTAGAATGAAGTAGTGTCGTAGAATGCTATAGAGTGGAGTAGAGTGTCAGTAGAGCACAGTTTAATGGAGAAGAGCATAATGGAGTGGAGTATCTTGGAGTGGAGTATCGTAGAGTGAAGTGTAGTATAGTGGCCTAGAGTGAAGCGGTGTAAAGTACAGTGGGGCAGAGTAAATTGGTGTAGAGTGCTTAGAGGACAGTGACTTAAAATGACATAGAGTGCAGTGGCAAAGAGTAGAGTAGTACAGTGTAGATTGCAGAGGCGTAGAGTGCAATGGCGGGGAGTAGGTTGGTGTGGAGTGCAGTGGTGTAGAGTGCAGTAGAGTAGCGTAGAGTTGAGTGGTGCAGAGTAGAGTGCAGTGGCAAAAAGTGCAGTCATGCAGAATAGAGTGTCAGAGTGCAGGGGCATAGAGTGCAGAGTCGTAGAGTGGTGCAGAGAGCAGTGACATAGAGTACAATTGTGCGGAGTAAAACATCGTGAGATAGAGTGTAGTGATGTAGAGTGCAGTGGTGTAGAGTGACATAGAGTGCAGTGGCTTAGAGTAAAGTGTTACAGAGTATAGTGGTGTAAAGTGCAGAGTTGCCGTCATACGATTTCCACTTTCTCAGTAGGAAATGTTCGTTTGTTAGACAACATAAATGTCAGGGTGGTGAAAGACTGATTCCAAGCAGCCCCTCAGGATATGTTGGCCTATAGTCCTGCTAGCTCACAGTGCCACCATATGTACCCCTAAACCTAGTGAGGTAACAAATGGTTTGGGCAACCTCAGAACATGACAACCCTGACTCTCCAAGGAATCGTGGTAACAGAGCAAGAACCTTTTTGCTCACTCACTTGTGCATAAGCAGAAAGATATACAAGAAATACACAAAGGGGTGTTTCAATATTTATTGAACCATTGTGATTCTTGTATAAAATATATGAGCTGCAATGATTTATAGACAGAAGCAGATAAAAGTGATTAGCAGTATAAGAACAGTGAAAAAGATAAACAATCCCACCATAAAACAGTGTATATATGCTGCCATATAAGTACTGTGTATAGTGTACTCCTACTATGCATTCCCTACCCTAGGTGCCTAGGGTGGGTGTTCTGCCAAGAATCCCCTACTGGATGATCTACCTCTCTATTACCTGAAGATAAGTGTATGCAGGTCCCCATCTTGGTCACAAGTTGAACATTCCTCCTCGGAGAGGGTAAACAGGAATCAGCTGGGCTGAGATTCTGACACAGCGACCTCACAATGACAGCAGTGTGCTCCTCTGATTTGAACACGGAAATGTGTGTGTACTTATAACAGTATCCATGCTTCCGTGTTGAGGCTTCAGCCAGGCTGACATTGTTAATTCTCTTGTGATAGCCATGTCGCCTCATGGACAAATAACAAACAGCAACATTTGCACAATGTATGTTCATGCCTTGTACTAAATGTTCAATGTGTCGTGATAGTGTACTTACAAAGTGGAGTTGTAAGCAATGTGGTTTCAGAGAAGCTAATCCTGCACTGTCACGCACGCAAGTGTGTATAAAAAGTCATAGTTCAAAAAGGAAGGCAACTTAGAAACATGTGCATGTAAAAATGGCAGTGTTTCTTCCCAGGCCTATGGTAGCCACGTGACACCCACTCCTCAGACGTGAGTCGGCTAAAGCTATCTAGTATTAAGAAAGCAATCCAAAGCAATGTTACGGAATATATTGCATGTAAAGATGCTAAAATGATAGAAAAGGCAATAATACAGTTTGAAACCAAATCATACAGAAAGCCATCATTAAAATTGTAAAAGCAAAGAAAAACCAAATTGAAAAGGAATTTAGGATATTAAAAGCAGGGTGAACTAAAAGTTCCCACCAAACAGAACAGCCAGTTGTTTGTGTTCCGAGAGGTAGACAAAACATTTCTGTTCCCAGCAACCGCAGACGATGTTCCCATTCTACCCACACAGCAGCCACTGAAGGACTTACCACAGCCAGTGGGAAATCCACAGAACCAGAGCCAAGATCCAACTCACCAGGAGCAGAAACATCCCAGGAAGGCTCTTAGAATGCGTTCAGAATCAACGGCAAATGCAAAGGACACCAATACAAATGGGCCTGCAAGGGGTCCACCAGCACGTCTATGTCCAGAGGCAGAACCGATTGCGATCCTAGGCACAAGTCCAAGGCACACTCAAAAGTGCACAGCAGACAGCGGAATAGAGGCTGTACAAAGTGAAGCCACACAGGCTCAAAGGACAAAAACCAATGCTCATTTAGTTCCTGAAGCAAGGGTGTGCTGAAACATTGTACCATGCGTTCACGGCACAGGAGCACTTGTGGTAGTGCCAGTTCCCTTCGATCTCGAAATGGGACATTCATTGCGGAGCAGAACAAATAAAAATGCAGTACCAACAATCAGGAGGAGGCCAGCAGAAGACCTCCAAAGACGCTTCCAAGCACGGACTGAATGAATAATGGAATAGTTTTGAAGACTGTCTGGAAGGTGCTAACCAAACCAGAGCCTAAGCTTTTAATAAAGTGCGCTACCCCCGCAGGATGAGACATGTTAAAAATAAGGTGCACCAATTCTCCAAAATGTTGTGGGAAATTAGTATGGAGTAGCGAGTGTGTCTCCGGATAGGACCTTGATACTTGAAGATCAAATGTCTCCTTTGCAGGTGTTAAGGCCACATCTTTTTGAAAGAGTAAGGCTTTCAGTCCACTCAAGGCTTCATTGTGCATGTTAGAAAGCTTTATCGAAGGCCAAAACGTCGCCTCCCTAACTGTACGGGCGGGTGGAAACAGTACTTGTGTACAACAACTGACAACGGAAGAAACTGTGACAAGATAGGCTGTGCCCGGTCTCATACATCAGCAACCTTGACCGTTCAACATCAAATAACTCCCATCAGATTTAATCTGAAAGCCGGACGAATTATGGCCGCTGGGGAACCTTTCGAGTAGCCGATAAGTAGATAAGTTTGCCATGGACGTGTTACAAGTTACAAGTGAAACATCCTTACACAAAAGGAACCACTTATCTCAACCAGAACCACTGAAAAAAAACTTCAGTTTCCTTATTTCAACAATGGAATTTAAAAGATAGTTCCCAATACTCATGTACATCCCCTTCCCCTAACGCTTCATATCTGCTCCCTTGATGGTATTGTAGACAGTACTGGAAGTGGAATGTCAGAATCGGCAGAGTAATGAACCTGTGGATTATCCAATCCACAGAAGGCGTTTCAGCAACAGTGAAAGGTAACTTCACTATGTGTAACAGAGTGTATGTCGCATCTTTGCGTACCATGAGTACTTGCTGTTTCGTAAGGTGGTATGCTGAAAACAAGTTGGTGGTAATAATATGCCACCATGAAATGCAGCCAGAACGTAGTGTCTGAAGTGTCCAACTCAACAGCATGATCAACCTAAACTGTGACAGTCCATGTTGTAATGCAGACATGTCATGTTGTATAATGTCTACTGCCGGCAACACTATATTCCCCGGGGAGTACATTCTAGGGGACAAGGTTGTCATATCTAGCCAGTCTTGGAATTATGAAATACAGAGAGCACCTCCCTGAACTTATTCACTGGCCTGCCAGTCCAGATAACCTCCACAGGCAAGGTAATCACATAGGTGAAGACACCACTCATAAACACCACAGTTACAGGACGACTGACCTCACAGTTACCTATTTGAATGCTCGATCCCTGGTTAAACACCAACTAGACATATTTCAGTTTCTGGACTCGGACAAACCTGATATACTTTTTCTAACTTGGCTCTCCGCAGAGTCCACTCCGGACATTCTAGCAGCACTCCCTAGTAATTGCTGCATTCTTCAAGCTAACAGGGCCTCTGGGAAGACAGGGGGTGGGGTTGCAGCTATAATTAATCAAAAATGTAAGTTTACTTCCTTTGCTGCTGTGGACATCACGTCAATTGACAGTCTCATCATTAGACTTGACTCCCCTCACACTGATTTGTGTGCTAATCTACAGACCCCCTTATCTTAAGCAGCTCTTCCTCCAACAGCTGGGTGAAAAATATCCCACTTGGTAGTCAACCACGCCAAAATCCTACTAATTGGGGGATCTCAATTATTGGGCTAACGATGAGATGGGTGCACAAGCTCATCTGAGTTGACTGACTTACTCAATTGACTGAATTGTGTTCAACACGTGACAGCTCCCACTCATATCAAAGGCCACACCCTTGACCAAGTCTGGACGTCCAACCTCACGGTATCTAATCTGACGGTCTCTCCTTGCACCTGGTCCGACCATTATTTTATAAAACTTTCCCTCACCAATCTGTCTTTAGCCAAACCTCAAGCTAAGGCAAGGCTCATGGTTAGGAATTGGAGCCGCTCCAACACCAATGCTTTCTGCAATCTGTTAGTAAATACAGCCCGTCTGAACAGCCCTTGATCAACAGACATGAAGAAAGCATTAAATCTTGGTTAGTGGCCGCCAGTGATAGTCATGCCCCCTTTAGGATAGTCAATACAGCTAGACATCACGATGCCCAACGCTGGTTTTCAGAAGGTCTAAAACTCAAAAAGCTTGCCCTCCGCCATGCTGAACGTGACTGGAGACGTAACTACTCTCCAGAAAAAAAAGACATCTATCAAACCCAACTCAAGCAATATAAAAGCGCTATTTTACAAACCAAGGCAACCTATTTTTCTAACAAAATATTGAATTCCACAAATAAATCCAAAGAAATCTTTGCAATTGTTGCTGAGCTATCCAATCCATACAGAGTCACAGTGAAACCAGCCCCCACTCAAGCACAATGTGACTCACTAAACACTTTCTTCATTGAAAAAAATCATTACCATCAAGACCAGTATCCCCGCTAACTCACCCCATATAGCCCAGCCAACTACGCTCAAGAACCCTCACTCCCTAGAGCAGTTTTCTACCATCAGCAGAGAAGCTTTTTTTTTAACCTCCTAATGAAGGTCAGATCTGGATCTCTGGCGGACTGCTGCCCCCCACAGATCTTAAGGGAAGCTTTCCTCACTTGTTCCGACCCTCCTCTCTCGCTACTGAAGAACTCCCTCATTCAGGGGGCGGTTCCCAAAGCATTCAAAAAAGCAGAAATAGTTCCCATCATCAAGAAATTAGGGGCAGATCCTCTAGCCCATACGAACTCTTGTCCCATCTCCTTACTCCCCTTCTTAGCCAAGGTTTTGGAAGTTTACATTGCAAATTGCCTCTGCTCCTTTATAGAACAGCCTCATTTTCTTGACCCTCATCAGGTGGGCTTCCGACCCTTCCATTCCACAGAGGCAGTTATCTTGACGGTTCTAGACAAACTAAGGAAAGGGGCAGACAAGGGCACTAAGCAGGCCCTGGTGCTACTCGATCTCTCCGCTGCGTTCGACATGGTCGACCATGAACTCCTGGTGGACTGTGCCAGTAACGCAGGGATACAGGGCCTGGCCCTTGAGTGGCTATCGTCTTTTTTAGTTGATCGCACTCAAGCTGTACGCCTTGCCCAATTCTCTGCCTCTAAAGTCAAATTGACATGTGGGGTGCCACAGGGCTCCTCCCTGTCACCGCACCTTTTCAATTTGTATCTGTATCCTCTAATTCAATCCTTAGGCGAAAGGAAGGTATGCATTTTCAACTTCGCTGACGATCTTCAATTGATCTTTGATACAGACAAGTCTGCTGCCTCCGTCACTGACTTTCGATCTACCATGCGACATATAAGTAGCTGGATGAACAGTAACTACCTGAAATTAAACCCAGACAAAACTGACCTGATCTTAATTGGAGGGCCCTCAACCCCTGGAATTCTAATTTTTGGCCGACTGAGTTGGGAAACCCACCCCTACCATCACGATCAACTAAAAGCCTTTGCATCACTATTGACTGTGATCTGTCCATGAAATCCCAGATTGGGACGGTGGTCTCTACCTGCTTCTTTCAGCTCTGGAAGATCAGCAGATTTCTCACTCCTGAAGCTCTTACCCAAGTTGTTTTAGCCGTAGTCATTTCTCACATTGACTACGCTAACTCACTTTACTTTGGCATTCCGGCATATCAATCAAAAAGACTGCAGCTGGTGCAAAACCAGGAGGCTAGATTAATCTATCGCCAGATAAGGTGGCATCATGCTACCCCTCTTATGAAAAAGCTACATTGCCTCCCTGTTGACGAACGCAGTGCATTCAAGTTGGGATGCCTCACCTTTAAAGCGCTACATGGCAACTGCCCAGTATTTGCTTTTACTCGAGTCCAGAGATATATCCCCACTCGGGATCTTAGGTCTTCCCATTTGAATCTCTTAGCTACTCCATCCTTTAAACGCAAGAAACTGGGAGGACTAAGATTTCCGGTCCTGGCCCCTCAATTTTGGAACTCTCTTCCTTTGGACATCAGATCAAAGACATCATATCCCCAATTTAGGAAACTGTTAAAGACCTGGCTATTTCGCCAGGCTTATGAATAAATCACTTAGCGGCAGTATTCCCTTGACCCCGGTGCCAAGAAACCATGTGGTGTGCGCACACTTTATAAATATGTTTTATCATAACATACCATTGTCAACTACTGCTATAGCCTTTTCTAAATTAGGCCTGTCAATCTTGTGCAGCCTTTCAACAGCTTCCTGCTGAGAAAATTTCTATATTTCATTGTATGTTGCATAGAAGAAGCATTTTTGACTTGGTTTTTGAGGACCTAACAAAAAATCCCGTAGCTCCAGGTTATCAGAAAAAAGGAACAAATGTTGTTTCACCTAAGACAATGCTGTGGTTTTTAGCCAATTAAGGCACAACTTTCCCAATACTGTAAGTTGTCACCACCCCTGATTGTTCTGTCTGCACATAATGCAAGTCAGGCCTGCTGATCTTAAAGCCCTCGGTGTTACCCAGAAACCTTGCTTAACATCTCTTAGTATCTAACGGCCAAATTAACCATCCCCTCCAATTGGTGTTTGATGAATTGAATGTGTCATTGCGTAGCATGAGGTCTAGTGTTTCCTCCTTGTATTTTGTTAACTGCTGCTAGTTTTCAAAGCATGCAAATGGGGGAATGTGTGGTGTGTTCAAATCCTTGACCATAACTAAACCAAGACATGATGTTTGTTGCACAGTTCTGTTCAGAAAAGTCATCTGTTGTGGTTGTTGCACAGTTCTGTTCAGAAAAGTCACCTGTTGTGGTATAAGGCATGCTCTAAACAAAGCCTCGTTCCCCTAAATTTGCCAATCTTTTGTCCCCCAAATTGATTTGACATCAATAGTGTCCCTCCAAAAGTTGAGAAAGAAAGGAAGCAGAATAAGTCGGCTTGGTGTTTATTAGCATATTTTTCTTTGCAGGTGATGGTGCAAGCTTATAATAAAAAGACACTAGGTCCAATGTATCATAACCAGAAAAATAAGAAAGCTTCTGTGCAAATATTTTTGGACTACCCCGTGGTGGTGTAGGGGAATGTTCCAATTGCGTATAATTAAAAACAGCACGTGAAGTACTTGCTTTAAGCAAAAAATTATGACTATAATGTTGGAAACAAAATATTTCATCATAGTTAGATGTTTGTACAGTTCATCAGGTGAAAACACTGTAGAATGCCTTAGATCTTCTAGCATTTCATGCACTGTATCAGTATAGATCAGAGATAGTACAAGCGGTGATGATGTCATTGAATGATAACTTAAACAAATATGGAATTTGTAAACGTTCTTGGACCATACACATCATACGATACCCTATCTCAAACAATCCCACCAGGAACTGGAACAGCTGAAATGTTCACCAGGGAAAGGTCTCTTTGTGCTTTGGGTGATGAAGAATGTGGTTTTAGACTAAGTTCACCAGTTGTGCAGCAGAGCGTTCTGGGAAATAGTGTCCATTTAGAAGCAGGAAAAAGACTGTCACCAAACCAATCCAAAGGACCAGCAAAAGTAACACAAATAAAACCCAAAGGTGTAGCCATGGAGAAACAAAGTATGTCTTTTTTATCCAAAGATAGAAAACACGCAGTCTCATCCAAAACGGTATCGGTGGAGGTGCTGGTGGATCAGATGATTCTGAGGAAAAGTCCTCAAAGGTGATGAAGTAGGCAGAGGCAGTCCAATCTATTTTTGACAGCGTTGTAGGTTCTGTAGAACTGGGAGATGACTCGATCTGTGGTACATTAACGTAAACAGTATTCGTATCAGGATACCAAATTGAAATCTGTGTTACTCAATTGTACAGCAGTTGTAGTAACATGTAGAAGAGATACTTTATTGTTGGTTACTGCTATCTCCCGTTGGGGAGAGGATGCTTCATCAGTAATTAAAGCTTCCATCAGAACTTCCTGTATGGTAGTGACTGGAGGCAAGTAACTACCCAGGAGCCCACAAGGCCTACTGTTGCAAATCGGCCAAATAATTTGGTTTGGTCAGATCTTTGGAGTCAAATATCTTGTTTCTGCAGCCGGCAAGAGGCGGAAGAAGTATAGTTCTGGTACCTTTGATGGCCAGGACAGGTACAGGCGCTCTTTAGGATGACCCTAATTCTTTCTTGTTCACAATTTTCTCCCTGACTAAATCCCCAATCTTCGGGATCCAACCAGGACATACCGGCACTTCCTTTACTCCACCAGTGGCGGTGCGTTTTACTTGGACGTTGCTTTGTTCATCCTGGAAACTGTTCAGTTCCTGTAAAACAGCCAGACATTCATTTATGTCAAATGGTGTTTCAGCCGCCACTTTGCTGGGACTGTCGAGGTCTGGGACTCACATTTTAACCCCAAACAGGATTTCATAGGGAGTCCGAACACCCAGGGATTTTCAAGGAAGACTGTTTAATGCCTTCTGGACCCCATACAGATGACCTGAGCCTAGTACCCAGGCTGTTAAAGACTGCTCTAAGTCCTGTTTTTTTCTCTCCACGACCGAATTATTCTCGGGATGGTGGGGAGGAATACCGCAGGGTCACACCCAAGCTTCCCTTGGCATCTTTGTAAGTCCTGGAGGTTCTGCCAGACATTGGTCAGGATGAAGTGTGCCAACTGCATATGTCCCGATAAAAACTCGCAGATCCTTTATAACAGTTTAGGCGTCAGCCAACTGCTGTGGCCATACCCATAGGAATCGAGAGCAGAAATCCTATCCAACCAGGATATACTTGTAAGCCCCATCAGATGACAAAGGGATGCAACTGTTTAAATAAACAGAAGCCATAGGCTTGTTTGAAAGCAGTAGAGGTGTCAGTGGTGAACTTGACACTGTGGAACCCTACATCTGCTGGCAGATGTCACATTTGAGGACAAAGTCCTTGGTCTGTTTATAGAGAGCTGGCCACCAATAGCGTTGCTGCAATAATTAAATTGTAGCAGTCACACCTGCGTGTATATGGCTGCAAGACCCTCATATGTATCTAGAATTAAACCTAACCTGCAGTCTGAATTTGGTATTATTCTATCCCCTACTCTAGGAATGTGAACAGATGGTACATTTTGCACATGTAACTTGTAGGAGTACTTGAGTGGAAAGCCTTTTGGTAGGTGGGTGTCATTGCATGCAGCGTTGACAGCCGTCATGATGTCTGCATCTATTCTCATACTTGAACAAGTTATTGCAGTGACTGCAGCAGATTGCACTGTTGTTTTTGTGGCGTTGCCAGCCATGAAATTCCCTGCAACGTGTATGCCAACACGTTGGTGACTCAAGGTATGTATTATGAGTCCGTGGCAAGCACTCTTCCAGCTTAGCCACTTGTTCCAAAAGCATCTTGTGCTTTATTGTGCACCCTTTTGAATCTCTGAATCCGTTCTGGCTCCAGTAGTGTGGTTACTCATTACAAGACTGGACACAATAATACGAATCACACACTATCAGTGTGGAGAATCCTGGATCTGTATTCTTCAGTACCAAAATTAGAGCCCTGAGTTTGGGCAACTGCGCAATGCAGTCACCATGTAACTGCGTGTAGGTTTTCTCAGGATGGAATTCTCCATCCTGCATGCGCCCCTTTACGGCAGTGCACACTGCTGAATATTGGTGCTTTGTCCCTGTGGCAGGCTGGGCAGAACCATCAGTATATATGATGTAATCGTACTGATCTGGAGGCATTATTTCATTAGGCAGAGGATATTCATGTTCGTATTACAGAAAGGCTTGTGTTTGTAGTGTAGAATCAAATCTGTAGTCTACATCTGTTGCGGTGAGTGAGTTAGCCCATTGTATCCAATGTGGATGTAATGCTTTTGCGTTTGGAACACTTGTGACGGCTTCTAAGGTTGGCACCGGGGTCACAACTGTAGGATAGTGCTGCTTTTTATATGGTCAGCCCCCACTTTTTGCCCGATATATGGTGTGATTTCAATTTGAAAGTGCACTGGGCCCCTACTAGCCAGGTTTCAAGTGCCAGATCTCTTTCATAAAGGTGTACCATGATTGGTACAACTTCAGCAACCCCTGTAAGTCCCTAATAAATGGAACCCCTGGTACCTATGGTATTGGTACTGAAGAGGGTCCTCTAAGGCTGCAGCACAAATTGTGCCACCCCAGAGACCCCTCACTAAGACCATACACACTGCCATTGCAGGCTGCATGTCTTGGTGCAGAGAAATGCAAAGAGTCGACATGGCACCCAGCCCTGTGTGCCATGCCCATAGACACTGCATGAGGTATAGGTAAGTCACCCCTACTGCAGGCCTTATAGCCCTAAGGCAGGGAGCATTATATCCCATGTGTGGACATATCTGCATTTGCGGATATGACCCTGCAATATCAAGTCCACTCTTAGATACTGTAAGTGCACAGGGAAGCCATAGAGAGTACATGGGCTGGATACTTGTATTGTAATTGCATTTATATAGCGCTTACTACCCCTGACGAGGCATCGAAGTGCTTTTTCGGCGAGTATCACGCTACTCCAGGACCCATAAAGGATTAGTGGTGAATTAGTATAGTGAAATAGGAAAGTAATTTGAGTGGTGGATATTAATCAGTTATTTGGATTGAGAAGGATAGCGGAAGGATAGAAGAGGGAAAAAAGGTTTGCATTTATATAGCGCTTGTTATCCCCAATGGGATGTTGAAGCGCTTTTTTGGCGAGTAGCAAGCTACTCTGGAACCCATTAAAGGATTAGTGTTGAATTAGTATAGTGAAATATGAAAGTAATTTGAGTGGTGGATATGTTGTCATTACGAGCTTCCTAGCTCCATGATGGTTTCACTGTACCCTAAGATGTTTGGTACCAAACATCTCATCTTAATAAATCCTCACTGAAGACAGTGATGGATTTAATAATAAATGCACACAGGAGACCCTTTAGAGGGTCCCCTTAAAACCTATCAAGCACTGGTCTGGTCTCTGACCAGTCTTAACCAGCCTGCCACCACCCATCATGTTTCTGACCTCATGGGGTGAGAGCCAGCGCTCTCAGAGGCCAGGAACAAAGCCTGCTCTGGGCAGAGGTGCTTCACACCTCCTCCAGACCAGGATGTTCTTCAAGGGTGGGAAGCTTCAAAGGCAATGCCGCCTTTAAAATGTGACCCAGGCAGTTCCAGAGAGTGGAGGATGCCAACCCCCCTTTCCTGCTCCACATTTGGCAGGAGGACAGGCAGGAAAATTAGTTAAATTAGGAGGTGGGTCCCCCATTCAGCCAGCACCACCCCCAAGTTGGGGCAGGCGACTTGGACCCCACTTTCCATTTCCCTCCATCTTGTTTTGTGAGGGAAATAGCCAATTAGGGTTAGGATAATGCTCCATCCCCCAGGAAGTGGTCACTTAGAGGGTGTAGACACTCTAAAGGTAGGTAGCCCATTGGCTACTACCTGTCTCCCCCTGTAACGCCCTTAAATTCAGTATTTTGGTGGCATCCCTGGACCTTGAGCTTAGATTTGATGGACACAAAGAAGAAAAGCACAAAGAAGAGCTGCTGACCCAAAAACTGAAGACTGCTGCAGAAAATTGGCGCCAAACCCTGCCTGCTGCCTGCTGCCTGCTGCCTGCTGCCTGCTGCTTTAAGGACTCGACAATTGTGATGTGCTGTCTCGTCCTGCAACTGTGAGGCCTCAAAGAACCCCAGGGCTCCTCCAGCCTTCTTCAAATTGCCAAAGAAATCCCTTGGAGTAGAGTTACTACTCCCCTGCAGCCCGCAGGCACCAAACCACAAGATTTGGTTTGTCAACTTGCTGCTCCCCGGCGACTATAATGCAGCACCCAAACCAAAAGTGGTATACCATCTCCAGAGGATCAGATCTGTCTCCCCACCATGTTTGGAGACGCCAGGATCTACCAGAGCCATGCTGCACTAATACCCTTCAGCATTCACCAAGACGAAGAGTCCAGGCCAGACTCCAACTACCCAGGATGCAAGCACCTATTGTGGGACATTAAGACCCCTGAGACCCACTTCGTAGTTGGCCCAGCTGTCCCCGAATCGCCCCTGCAAGCTGCCTGCCCCTGACTGCGAGGACATCTTGACGTGCACCACTCGGCTGACCTATCTGCTTTGCACCAGGCCCTACCGGTGATCCAGCTGTGCTTCTAGGGTCCTGAGGCCCTTCCAATCTGCTCCCTTGAGCAGGACCCTTTGGACTTGCCTTTAAGTCCATTTGTACAGTGTGTTTTCAAGTGGCCCCCTTTTTTTGTAGCACACCAGCTACCAAGGACCTCAGCTCCCTGCTCCTGGCTGAATCCAGGACACTTTCGAGAATCCGCTGGTGGAACATTGGTCCTGGCCTTGCTCCTTACTTAAATCCTGAAGGTGAACCATGAGATCCAACTCTGTGATTTTATATGCTTTTTTCTATTTGTAATTAATTTTGCGAAGTTTGAAAATTTCAACTTAAAAGTACTTACTGTAGAACAAAGTTCTTGGTCTGAAAAATTATATAAAATTCAGTGTTATTTTTGTAAATTGGTCTTGGATTTATTCTTGAGTGTGTGTCTCATTTATTGCCTTTATGAGTACAACAAATGCTTAGCACTACCCTCTGCTCACCCACACTACCACAAATAGAGCGTTAGTATTGTCTACTTTTGCCTCTGTATACCAATCTGGGACTCACTGGACTCGCTGTACTGTGCACTTCATTTTAGTGTACTAGATAGAGAGTCAGATGCCTACATTGGTGGATCAGCGGTGGGGTCTGCAACTTTGCCTTTGCTGATACCACTCAGAATAAGTGACCCCATAAATAAATCCAAAATTGTCTCTAGCCAGTTGTATTTTTCGATTGGTCTATTTTTTATAATTTCTAAAATTAACTGCTGGGGCCTTGGTTAAGTTCCCACTTTACAAAAATAATTGATAACCCACAGGAGGATGCTCAAGAACTCAACCTGACACCATGCTCCCAGCGATGGGCCATCTGTAGGGGATATGGTGTTAAAACTCAAGCTCATGTTATCAAAGAAAAGCTTATAAAGCTGTTGGCAGAACATGAGAGAGACCATCCAGTGAGTGAGAATGATTCCCAAGAGAATCATACAGCAGAAGAAGATGCTGAGGAGGTGATGGAGACCCCTGCCTCAGAAGTGGAAGCTCCCTCAGAGGAGGAGCTTGTTCTAGAAAGATTGGCCGGGAGGTTGAACTTAGAAGCTTAACTCCTGGACATAGAGAAGCAAAGAAAAGAGATGGGCCTAGGACCTAGCTCTCGTGGCAGCAATATAATAATTCCTAGAGAGAGATTAATCTTTTGACCCTAAACTCCCCAAAGGAGTTGACCCTAAATATTCAGAGGGTGATGACATCACCAAATGGTTTACTGATTTTGAGAGAGCTTGCATTAGCAGAAGAGTAGCCAAAAAGAATTGGGGCTCTTTCTTGTGGGAACTTTGAGGGGTACCCTGATTGAGAGCTTTGGACTCACCACTGAAGAATACAGGATAAAATTCAGGGAGACTCGAAAAAACCAGAGTCAGTCCTGAGTTGATTTCATAGATTTTTCAGTGAAAACTCTAGGTGGTTGGTTAACAGGTAACAATGTGCATGGCTATGTTGTGCTTTACAGTTTAATCACGAAGGAGCATCTGTTGAGTAATTGTTATAATGAGAAGATACATAAGCTTCTGGTAGACCTAGGTCTACTTTCTCCTCAAGGCTTGGGGAAGAAGGCAGGCCATAGGGTCAAAACAAGGGTAACCCTGGCCACCACTGGTGGGGGTGACCAAAAGAAAAAGGCCAAAAAGACCCCCCACCCCCAGGAAAAGATGGTGACCAAAAAGATAAAAATAAAAATGAGGCTTCTCAAGGCCCCAAAAACCTGTGCAGGAGTGTGGGCCCAGAAACTCTTCACTGCCCAAGGGTGGGTACCAGGGTAAGAACTGGGATCCCAAAAATACTTAGAGGCACATGCATCAAAGCTTTTTGCGATCGCAAACGGTGCAAATCGCAAAATTTGGCCATTTGCGATCGCAAAATGGGCTTTTGCGATGCATGAAGCAATTTGTCATGCGCAATTTCGGTAATCGCAATTTTTTGCGATTTCCCAAATTGCGATTGCATTTAAGGAATCGCAATTTGTGATTCCTTAACTGCAATGCAAGAAGCACTTTCAAATAGCGATTTCGCTATTTAATGCCGCATTTTACCGTAAAATAAAACAAAACGGTAGTTTGCAAAATCTTTGAAAAATGCACTAAAGTGCATTTTTCAAAGTTTCATGTCACACACACACATGCCCTTGGGGCATGTGTGTGCGCAACATGGGTGCACAGTACAATTTCAGGGGTGCAACAGGGTGTCCTTTTGACACCCTTGCACCCTTGTAATTGCATGCGCAATTTGCGAGTACCAATTGGTACTCGCAATTTGCGCATGCAATTTCCCATTCATTCCTATGGGCGAGTCGCAATTAAGGAATGTATAGGAATCGCTATTTTTATAGCTTTTGCGAGTCCTTAATTGCGATTCCTTAATAATCGCAATTAAGGACTCGCAAAATCCTACTATGATGCATGTGTCTGTTAGTGTCATGACTGTAAGGCCCTTGGACACCGAACTGAAGACCCTAGCTATAAAAACTAAAATAATTCCTCTAGCACACCTGCAGTAAATGTAATAGTGAGTCTCCAGATGGGATCACATGTGAGCCCTGAACATGTCAAGGTGCTCAATGAGGCAACTCTAGTCTCAGAGGGAGGGGTGGATGTAGCTATCCTGGCTGTCTGGCCCAGTAATCTGGAGGGATACAGACAAGAGCCAAATATCAAGGGGTTATAGTGGAAGCCCTGAGAGACACTGGTGCCAGTATCACTATGGTGACTGAGCAACTGGTGCCCTGAGATCAATATTTGCTTGGAGAGACCTATACAGTCCTCAATGCTGACAATCAGGCTAAGGTGCATTCAATGGCGTTGGTGTCCTTAGATTGGGGAGGAGGTACTGGCCTCAAGAGGGTAATGGTGTCTTCTGCTATCCCTGTACAGTGTCTGCTTGGCAATGATTTGCAGTACTCAGTGTGGGCTGAGGTAGAAAACAAAACCCATGCAGCAATGCTGGGAATGCCTGAATGGGGTCAGAGCACAGTGTAGAATCCATGGTGAAAAAGAAATGTTGTAGCCTGAAAATATGGACCAACCTTCCAAGAGAAAGGGCAGGAATTCTGGGAAGCCAGCTTCTAAACAGACACTGGGTCAAGTTTCCTCTCCTCAGGGTGAACACTTGTCAGCCCCAGAGGGAACTGAGCCCCCGGAGCTTGGGCCTTACACTGCAGAGCTTTGGGGCCCAGGGGGACCCACTAAGGAAGATCTGTGCCAGGGGCAGAGAACCTGTCCCACTCTTGAATACCCAAAGCAGCAGGATACTGGTCAGGAAAAGAGAAGTAACAGTGGTTCTCACAGGACCTATCGGGAGGAGGAGCTCCTTTACATCGAGGCCAGAGACCCCAAACCATGTGCCACTAGGCGAGTAGTAGTGCCTCAACAGTTTAGAGAGTTTCTTATAACATTTGCCCATGACATTCCTCTAACTGGGCATCTTGACCAGACCAAAACTTGGGGTAGGTTAGTGAACCACTTCTACTGGCCAGGAATGTCCCAGAAGTTGAAAGAGTTTTGTGACTCCTGTGCCACCTGTCATGCCAGTGGCAAGACAGGTAGCCACCTGAAGGACCCCTTAATGCCACTCCCAGTGGTTGGGGTTCCCTTTGAGAGGGTTTGTATTGGCTTGTTGAAAGATTTAACAAGACCCTAAAAGGTATGATTGGTGGACTCCCTGAAAAACTCAGAAGGAGATGGGATGTCATGCTACCATGCGTGCTTTTTGCTTACAGAGAGGTGCCACAAAAGAGAGTAGGGTTTTCCCCTGTTGAACTTTTGTTTGGACACCCTGTAAGGGGACCATTGTGTCTTGTGAAGGAAGGATGGGAGAGACCTCTCAAAGAACCTAAGCAGGATATTGTGGATTATGTGCTTGCCCTACGTTCCATGATGTCTGAGTACATTAAAAAAAGCCAATAAAAACCTTGATGGCCAGCCAAGAGCTCCAGAAGCTCTGGTATGACCAGAAGGCTGCCACGGTGGAGTGCCAACCAGGGCAGAAGGTATGGGTTTTGGAGCCTGTGGGCCCTTCAGAACAAATGGACTGGGCCCTACCCTATCCTTGAGAGAAAGGGGGAGTTCACCTACTTGGTGGACCTTTGCAGTTGCAGGAACCCCCAGAGGGTTATCTATGTGAACTGCCTTAAACCCTTTCATACCAGGGCTGAAATGACCATGCATATGGTCACAGGTGAGGATCAGGAAGCAGAGAGTGAACCTCTCCCTGACCTCCTCTCAAACAAGCCTAAAGATGGGTCAGTTGAAGGAGTGGTCTTGTCAGACACCCTCACTGCCCAACAGCAGACTGATTGCAGGCAAGTTCTAAATCAGTTTGATGAGCTCTTCTCTTTGACCCCTGGCCAGAATAACTGGTGTCCAAATGATGTGGGCACTGGTGCCAGCCTACCTGCCAAAAATAAAATCTACAGGCAGTCTGATCATGTCAGAGAGCAACAAGGCTGAAGTAAGCAAGATGCTGGAATTTGGTGTCATTGAACCCTCAGAGAGTCCCTGGTCCAACCCAGTTGTGTTAGTCCCCAAACCTCATTCCCGGGTGGAAAGAAAGCAATGAGGTTTTGTGTGGACAACAGGGGGCTCAATGCTGTGACAAAAACTGATGCAAATCCAATTCCTAGGGCTGATGAATTGATTGACAGGTTAGGAGAAGCGAAATATCTGAGTATTTTTGATGTCACATCCGGGTACTGGCAGACAGGTCTGAGCCCTGGAGCAAAAGAGAAATCAGCATTCTCAACCCCAGATGGGCACTACCAGTTTACTGTGATGCCCTTTGCATTAAATAATGCCCCTGCCACCTTGGGCTGGTGAACAAAGTCCTTGCTGGGCTGGAGTCCTTTAGTGCAGCATATCTAAATGATATTGTTGTCTTTAGCTTCACCTGGCAGGATCACCTGATCCAACTTGGGGAGGTCTTGAAGGCTCTGCAGATTGCAGGCCTCACTATCAAGGCAAGCAAGTGCCAGATAGGGCAGGGCACAGTTGTATACTTGGGCCACCTTGTTGGTGGAGGCCAAGTTCAACACCTACAACCCAAGATCCAGACTGCTCTGGACTGGGTAGCTCCAACCACCCAGACACAAGTCAGGGCATTCTTTGGCTTGACTCGGTACTACCGGAGGTTTATGAGGGAATATGGGTCCATCATGGCCCCCTCACAGAATTGACCCCCAAGAACATGCCCAAAAAGGGCAACTGATCAGTGAAAGGGAAGCTTTTGCTGTGGTTTGGTCCCTGAAGAAGCTGAGACCACACCTGTTTGGTTCTCACTTCCTTGTCCAAACTGACCTCAGACCTGTCAGATGCCTAATGCAAATGAAAAGGACCTCAAGACCTAGCTTTTTAGATGACCCCATAACTCAACGGAGCCGCCCTCCTCCCCCCTGCCCAGCGCCTTGAGACCCTCACAGGTGAGTAGCTGCGCTTTACCAACCCTGATTGATTGATTGATTGAAAGGTGAAAATCCCAAACTGTTAAGGCGGTCCAGATCTCTATAGGGAATGTATTTTCCAGTGGAACACTGACCTGGGACTGACCATGCCAATGCAGAAGGCCTTTCCAGGCTCTTCCACTTAGAAGATGAAGACTCTCTAGGGAAAGGTTAGTCTTATCTTCTTTCGTTTGGTGGGGGGGTCATGTAGGAAAGTGTCTCTTTGACATGGTTAGTCCTCACTTTTTGCCTGATGAATGATGTGATTTCGAATTGAAAGTGCACTGCGCCGCGGCCAACCAGGTTCCCAGTGCCAGATCTTTCCAAAAACTGTACCACAATTGGCACAACTTCAGCAACCCCTGTAAGTCCCTAGTAAATTGTACCCCTGGTACCTACGGTATTGGTACTGAAAAGGGTCCTCTAGGACTGCAGCACAAATTGTGCCACCCTAGAGACCCCTCACCAAGACCATGCACACTGTCATTGCAGGCTGCATGTCTTTGTGCAGAGAAAACCGAAAATTCGACATGGCACACAGCCCTGTGTGCCATGCCCATAGACACTGCATGAGGTATAGGTAAGTCCCCCCCAATGCAGGCCTTATAGCCCTAAGGCAGGGTGCACTATATCCCAAGTGTGGACATATTTGCATGAGCAAATATGACACTGAAATATCAAGTCCATTCTTAGATATTGTAAGTGCACAGGGAAGCCATAGAGAGTACATGAGCTGTCATACGAGTTTCGTAGCTCCATGATGGCTTCTCTGTACCTTAAGATGTTTGGTAACATTTCATCTTAATAAATCCTCACTGATGCCAGTACTGGATTTATTAATAAATGCACACAGGAGACCCTTAAGAGGGTCCCCTGAAAACCAACCAAGCACTGGTGTTGTCTCTCACTAGTCTTAGTCAGCTTGCCACCATCAGACATGTTTCTAACCTCATGGGGTGAGAGCCAGCGCTCTCAGAAGGCAGGAACAAATCTTGCTCTGGATGGAGGTGCTTCACAACTTCTCCAGACCAGGATGGCCTTCCAGGGCAGGAAGCTTCAAAGGCGATGCCACCTTTGAAATGTCACCCAGGCAGCTCCAGATAGTAGAGGATGCCAACACCCTTTCCCGCTCCACATTTGGCAGGAGGACAGACGGGAAAATTAGTTAAATTAGGAGGTGGGTCTCCATTCAGCCAGCACCACTCCTAAGGTGGGGCAGGCAATGTGGACCCCACTTTTCATTTCACTCCAGCTTGGTTCATGAGGGAAATAGCCAATTAGGGTCAGGGTAGTGCCCCTTCCTCCAGGAAGTGGTCACTTAGAGGATGTAGACACCCTAAATGTAGGTAGCCCATTGGCTACTACCTGTCTCCCCCTGTAACACCCCTAAATTTAGTATTTAGGTGGCATCTCTGGACCCTGGATTGTTCGATTTGATGGACGCAGAGAAGAAAAGGACAAAGATGAGCTGCTGAACCAAAGACTGAAGCCCTGCTGCAGAAAATTGACACCCTGCTTGCTCCCTTATGGACTCGACAATTGTGATGTGCTGTCTCGTCCTGCAATTGTGAGGCCTCCTAGAACTCCGGAGCTCCTCCAGTCTTCTACAAATCACCAAAGAACTCCCTTTGGAGTAGAAGTGCTTCTCCCCTGCAGACCCCAGGCACCAAACACGCAAAGTCTGGTTTGCCGACTTGCTGTTCCCTGGCAACTCCGATGCAGCACCCAAAGCAAAAAAGGTACACCAGCTCTGGAGGATTGGATCTATCGCCTCACCAAGTTTGGAGACACCAAGGTCTACCGGAGCCATGCCACACCAATACCCAGGGTACCAGACCCCCTTCAGCATTGACAGTGATGAAGAGTCCAGTCTGAACTCCAACAGCTCAGGAAGCAAGTACCCATCGTGGGATGTCAAGACCCCTGAGACCCACTTCCTGAGTGGCCAGCTGCCTGCCTCTGACCGCAAGGACATCTTGACACGTAACGCCTGGCTGACCTATCTGCTGTGCACCCTGCCTGATCAGCCTTGGTAACGACAATTGAGCTGTGCTTCTGTGGTCCTGTGGCCCCTGCGACATACTCTCTTGAGTGGGACCCCTCAGACTTACCTTTAATGCCATTTGTACAGTGCGTTTTCAAGTGGCCCCCTTCTTTGTGGCTCACCAGCCAACAACGACCTCAGCACCCTGCTCCTGGCTGAATCCAGGATGCTCCCGAGAATACGCTGGTGGAACATTGGTCCTGGCCTTGCTACTTACTTAAATCCTGAAGGCGATCCATGAGATCCAACTCTGTGATTTTATATGCATTTTTTTATTTTCTCCCATTGATTTCAATGGCACGTAATTGTGCACAAAAAAAATTCATTTTGAGAACTTTGACATTTTCTATCTTAAAAAGTACTTACTGTAGTACAAAGTTCTTGGTCTGAAAACTTATATAAAAATTGTTGGGTTTTTTGTAAATTGATCTCGGATTTGTTCTTGAGTGTGTGTCTCATTTATTGCCTCTATGAGTACAACAAATGCTTCACACTACTCTCTGATTAGCCTAACTGCTCACCCATACTACCAGAAGTAGTATTGGTATTAACTACCTTTGCCTCTGTATACCAATCCAGGACTCACTGGCCTCTCTGCACAGTGTACTTCATTGTAGTGCACTATATAGAGAGCCAGCTTCCTACAACGACAATAATTTGTTTTCCCTGAGCCAGTGCTCTCTCTCTCACCACAGCATTCTGGACTGCTGTCAGTATTTTTTCTGTTGGTGCAATACACATTTCGGCTTTGGTGTATAGATGCAATTTATACGCAATTGGTACAGTTTCACCTTCATGGAATGTAATATAGGTGTACCCTGATGCCCCTGCAATTATGCGGATCATCGGGTTTGTTGTCTTTACATATGTGTGTAAGTGTTCAGCTTGTACTGAAAGTAGTATTTTTGTATGCTCAGTGGTCCAGTGTGAGCTTGAGAAACATGGGCAAATCAGGTCATAGAATAGTTTGGTTTCATCACAGGAAACAAGGGATTATTAATTGAAGCAGTGTAACTTCCTATTACACCCTGGTATTCAAGTTGGAGAATTTCCCTAATTTGCTTTTAGCCTACTTTTTGATGGGGTATTGCCTTTGAGGTTGTGGGGTCTACCTCAGTGGTATTTCATGATAAGAGCAACTGCCATCCCATCTGCATGGTTGCGGTATGACGTAGAAGCTTGCACTACCGCCAACTCTTTGGCATATGAATATTTAATATGTTCTGCAATGAGGTTGGAGAAGGTAGGATAAATTACTGTTTCGATGTTTGGGCAGGCCATGACGAATTCTGGTGGCCAATCCTTTTCGGGCAAGAGAATGTCATAGCCAAATGACAGGTTCTCTCAAAAGAGAACTTTAATGGGTCTATGTATGTCCCCCTCCTTCTGAAGTTGCATCTATCATAGGTGATGTGGAACACTTACTCGTGTATCCGGTGTTTCCACCTGGATATAGTCAGTCAGCGCTGCTGCCACCAGACAATCCATCAGGTTCCGGCAAACTATTGTGACCTCTTCTACATTGTCCAGCATGGTCAGAGCCCACTCCCCATTCTGAAGCAGCGTTCTCAATATCTATGGCATGCTTGACCTCAAGTCCAGCTATCTTCTTTTTGAATTGAGGCTTGGATGTTTTAGGTTTGTCTTACTGCTCAATGATGTAGTCACACGAGCGTTGTGAGTCCTTCTTCGGTTGCACGTACTCCGCTCTAACCGTCCACCTCTCTCAAAAGGTTTTTTGGATGACTCCTGAAAGGAACAAGACAAGCGTGTATCAATATCCTGATGCCTCTCATGCGGTCTTATATTATCACGGTTACACAGGTTATAGCGCTTCTCAGTGGCTTCCTGTTGAGGAGACCCACCTCGTGATTTAGTTTTGCCTTTGTTTTTCTTACTATCCCACTTCTTCTTTGTAGAAGACTCAGGTGCTTGCTTAGAGTTATCCTTTTCAGAATTACTCTTTAGTTGTGGTTTATCAGGTTTGGCTCTCAAATTATCTCTACCTAGTGTTGCATAGGTCTCCTCAGTAATTTTATGTAATTCCCATTCCTGTTGCCCTGGAGCTAAATACCTTAAACGCTGGCATGTAGCTGATTCAGCTGCTTTCCCTTTCATGTAACTTAACATAATGGCGGATACTGCGGCAAAATTGCCTGTCAGTTTTGTCCCCAAATTGAGGGCAGGTGCTGCCCCTTACTCATTTTGGATCTGTTTAAGCACTTCTGGCAAAAGAGCAAATGAAGGGGTACCATGTGTTCTGGTATATACTACAGCAAAAACTGTACCCCAAGTGGTGCTGTCTTCCACAGGGGGAGCCATCCCCATTGACAAGCATGTAGTTAAAATACTCTGTTTTTCTTGGCGTCCCGTATGGGGAAACACTGCTTCAAGCTGACTTGTTTTTTGTGCAATCCAGAACAGAATCTCCTCCTGTCTGATGGGAATCTTGCCCATGACTGCATTTAGTGTTTGTGCGTGGGCTGATGCCCAGTGTAGTCAATTGTGGTTGTGCAGCTTGAGTAGTCCTCATAGGATTTAATGTCAATGTTCGCATAACGAACTGTGTCAAACATCTGTAAATTGTTACTAAATTTTTATATAACCTACGCACTTGTGCTGTTGTCAAAATATTGACATCAGGATGCGGTGTGTATCCGGCTAAGACTAGCCATGTTGCTCCCTCATTGCAAAGGGGACCTAGTCTAACATCTTCTGTTATGTGTGGTAGGGCACCATCAAACCAATTTCTGTGTTTTTGGTATGTTCAAGGTATTCCAATTTCTTTATATGGTGTGTAGTTATTTGGAACTTCAGCTCGTGTGTACTTGTGAAGCATCCTTGTCGTGTCGTCTGCTGCTGGGAATGTAACCCATAAATAGAATACTGCGAAGACTGCAAGGCAACAACGTGGAGTCTTTTCATGAAGTTTATTTGAATAAAAGTAAAGCTGTCCTGAGGGCCCAGGGAATAGCCAGCAACTGCCCAACAGGATGAACACAAACAATCTAAGAACAGTATAAAATAGGTGGAAGAACCATGGCAACATAAGGTTCCAACCACTGTCATATAATATAGAGTACAGTAAGAAGTGTAAATGAAACATGTAATACACGATACAGAAATAATATAAAGAAATACACCACACCACATATCTCCCCTTCTTACGGAAAATGAGGAAAAAAAATAAAAAATTATTAATTAGTGACACAATCATTTAACTTCTTGGGAAACATTTTTGTTCTAGAGCTCATCCGAACCATTGGTGGACAAACCTCATGTACAACTTCAGTGTCAACAGAATTGTGTCTCTTGGATTTTGCTAAGCGAGACATGTTCCACCATTGACCATTGCTCAATTTGACGGCATGACCTTTTATTTCCTCAGTGCATGTCGGATCCCTGAATTTTGAGAACCCTTTTTGCAACAATAAAGGTTCTTTGACACACACCCATTCACCAACAGAAAATTCACAATTCTTTTTTTTATTACACTGATCAGACGCTTTCTCACATTTTTTGCGATTGAAACAATCGCTAGAAGATTTCGCCTTACTAGACTCCTCTAAAACATTGCAGCCATCGTCCAACGCTTTGACTTTCCAAAAAGTATTCAAAGTCGAACTTACCTTCCTCCCTCTCATCAACTCAAATGGTACAGAACCAGAAATTGAATGGGGTGTGGGCCTATACGCCCAAACCACATCTCTAACAGCAGTCTCACAATCCATCCTAGATTTGAGAGCACTCTGAATAAATTCAACTAGAACTCTGTTGAATCTCTCAACTTTTCCGTTGGCTTGAGGGTGATAAAGCGGAGTGCGCAAATGTTTCACACAGTTTTGGTTAAAAACTCTTGCATACTGGCTGAAGTGAATTGTACACCATTATCAGATAGCAGTTCTTCAGGAGTGCCCTCCCTACTGAAAACATCTTGCAAAAATCGAATAACAGATTTGGTGTTAGGCTCAGACACACACCTCACTTCCACCCATCTGGATAGGTGATCCAACAGAACAATAAAATATTTCATGTTGTTAGGTAACACATGAAAAGGTCCTAAGAAATCTACTGCTACTCTCTGCCACACTCTGTCTGGACAAGGAACAGGCCTCGGTGCAGGAGAAGTAGTAGTGAGATGTTTATCACTATAAGAACATTGCACACATTCTCTAACCAAAGTCTCTACTTCTCGCTCAATACTGGGCCACCAAAAATCATTGCAGATTTTGCGCTTGGTGGCAGTCATGCCCAAGTGACCTAAATGAGCTGTTTCAAGAATTTTGAATCTAAAACACTTTGGAGGAATTAACCTCCCACCCCTGACAAGTAAATCGTTCTCAATAGAAAGCTCATCAGCCACCTTACAGTATGGTTGTAAATCAACATCAATGGATTTTTCTTTAGGCCAACCAGTAACCACTAGATTCATAACTTGTTTCAGGACATCATCCGATTTTAACGCATCCAGCCATTCACTCATGTTGGGACAGATAAGTGTCTTCGACACTAGCAATAATGCACTCCTCAATTTCCTCAAACACCTTGGATTGTTCATTGTAGTCGTCTACAGGGAGTCTAGACAAGAAATCAGCCTTGATGTTCTTGCCACCCGCGATATGAAGAACAGAAAAATTGAACTCAAATAGTTTGGTGGATAGACGAGACAATCTAGCTGTGGAATTCTTGATTTTGTTACCCCACAAGATATCCACCAAAGGCTTATGATCGGTTCTCAGAAAAAACTTTCTTCGCCACACATAGGGCTTGAACTTCTCAATTCCCCACACACAGGCAAGCATTTCTTTTTCAATAACGGGGTATCTGAGTTCAACATCTTTCATTCTTCTTGTGACAAAACCGACCATCACTTCTTTGTAACCCACCATTTGAGATAAAACCGCCCCATACCATAAGAACTGGCATCAACAGTGACATAAGTGTTACGACCTTCGACATATGCTTGAAGAGCGGGGGCAGATAAAATGCTATCCTTAATAGATTGAAAATGCTCTTGGCAAGTAGAGGTCCAAATAAAGTCAGCACTTTTCTTGAGAAGACCTCTAAAACATTCTGTCAAACCTGCATAATTTCTTATGAACTTCGCGTAGAACTCACACAAGCCCATAAATGATTTGAGTTGTTCATTATTGGCAGGATGAGGAGCTTTGACAATACCGTCAGCAATGCTGGGCTTAGGTTTGACACCCTCATGTGAAAGAATGTGACCCAAGTACTCAATTTCATTGACTACAAAGATACATTTGTCATCTCTTAATGTTACACCATTCCTTCGTAAAGTAGTGAGAACCTGTTCAGTAATAACATTGTGTTCTTTAAGTGAAGTGGTATGCACTAGAATGTCGTCTTGGAAGATAACAACATTGGGTACGTCCTTAAACATATTGGTCATCACCTTTTGAAAAACAGAGGCCGCAGAGGCCAGTCCAAATGGCATGCAGCAGAATTGAAAGGTACCATCACGTGTGACAAAAGCTGTCAGATGACGGGACCGCTCATCTAAAACTACCTGATGATAAGCCGCCCTTAAATCAAACTTAGAGAACCATTTGGATTGACCAACTGCAGTGATTAGATCATCAATTTGCGGGAGAGGAAAACTTTCAACCCCAATTGCGTTGTTAAGGGACCTCAAATCCACACAGAGGCGTAATTCGCCAGACTTCCTTTTAGCAAGAACAATGGGAGACAACCACAAGGTGGCATCCACCTTCTCAATAATCCCTTCATTTTGCATTTTGGTTAGCATAGCAGATAACTCACTTCTGACACTGTGAGGCACATTGCGCAGTTTGTGCTTAACAGGAATGCATCTTCTTTGACTTTGATAAAATGAGAAAACATTTTGATACACCCGATTTTCTCTTGAAAAACCTCTTAAAACTTATTTTTCCATGGTACTTGAACATCTACAGCATTGACCAAGGAAACAGGAATATTCAGACCAGGTTTGATGATCATGCCAAACTCAGCTTGATGCCACCATCCCAAAACATTAATGCCTTTAAAGGCTACATACACTTTACCATGAATGGTTTTGCTCTCAAACTTGATATCAGCCCAGAAAAACCCACTCAATTCAATTCTGCTCCCTTCAAATGCAGTGGTGATGACAACAGGAGGTAACAAGACCTTGTGAAACCAAGACTCTTTATATTTGTTAATGGAAATAATGGTAATCCTTGCCCCTGAATCAATAAGTAGTGGAATGCCACAGCCATCAATTTCAATATGTACCAAAGGATCAGTAATATCTTTGCCAGTTTGGACATTATTGACTTCGACACACTCCACACATAACATAAGTTCCTCAACTTTTTTTTCAACTAAATCTTGTTCATTGTACGTTGTGCAGTCTTGAACAAACCTTATGGGAAAACGTTTGCCACCTCTACAAACTTTACCAAAATGCCCTACTTTTTTACATTTGTAACATTCTTGAGAAGCTGCCGGGCAATTTTTAAAATTAGAAACATGAGTGGATGAACCACACCTAAAACACTGTAATTTAGGAAAACTGCGTGCAACAACGTTGCTTTTATCACCCCTGAAAACATTATCCCCTGAACTTGTACCTTTAGGGTTGTTATTACTGGAGTCGCTCATAATTGAGGATTTGGTGGCTGATCTGACAAGAGCTACTCCAGTGATGAGTACAGTGGTTTCTAATTGTTTTGCATCAAGTTGTGAACTTTCAATGCTCTTTGCTATATCAATAGCTTCATCTAAAGATGGATTTTTGCATGATAATAATTTTTGTTGGATTTTTTTAGAATGGCATCTACAAACGATCTGGTCTTTGATGAGCTGAGACGTGAAGCTCCCAAAGTCACAATACCCAGCCAACATTTTTAGAGCAGTCACATAGGAATCACTAGATTCATTAGGAGCTTGAACACATACAAAAAACTTGTATCTGTGTACCACCAAGTTGACTTTACCCTCAAAGTAAGTACTTAATTGTTTAACGGCTAATTGGAATTCATCGAGGTCCTCGCTATCATGACCAGTGTACTCTGGTAAATGATCAAAAACATTTTGACCTTCAACCCCTAAATAATAGTATAACAGACTACGTTTTCTATCTGCTTTAAATTTAAGACCATCAATTGCACCTAAATACGCATTGAAAGATCTATACCATAGCCACCATTTCAAAGGTGGTTCACCTGGATCTTGTAGGAAAGGACTAGGAGAAGTGACAGTTTGCATAATGGTGCAAGAATGTGTAGACACAATGCAGATAATGTGTGTCCACAAAAGCAAAGACTGAACCTAAAAAGGAAAAAATTAGTAATAATGAACAAAAGGGAAAAGAAAAACGAAGAAAAAGAGGAAGAAATGAGAAAAGAAAATGGAAGAATGAAGTAGAAATGAAACAATGAGTAAAGGAAGTAGTGGAAAACTGTAATGTAGAAAAGTATGAAAAACAGAAGAATGCAGAGCAAAATGGAAACACAAAAAGAATGTGTGACAGGAAGAGTGTACAGCTGTGGTGTACACCGGTAAGTAACAATACGTTTTTAAAAAAAAATATGCTGCTGTGATCAACAATGTCCACACGGAGTGCCGCTGAGCAGGATGAAGAGTGAAGATTGTCCGTGAGAACTCGATGGTAGACAGTTGCCAGGAGACTGCAGGAGGATGTGTGGGTCGAATCGTGTTCCAGGAGGCTGCAGGAGGCTGTGAAGATCAGAAGATGGAAGTGGAAGAGACTTGCAGGTAAGTGAGCGGATAGAGAAATGAATCCTGAATCCTATGCACGAATAACAGCGTTTTAGCAGGGAAACACGATGAAATGTAAGGAGGCAGCTAGCAGGTGGCTTCAACACGGCTGCTGAGGGAAGCGAAGCGTGTTTAACAATAGCGGCTTTAGGCGAGATGAGGTACAGCTGGTACAGCACACAGGACGTGTGCTGGAACGAGCGCGAAGGCACCGCAAGCGCAAAAGATGCTCGAGAGGATGCATTGGCAACACAGGCAGTGGAACGCTTAAGAGAATGCAACTGAAGAGCACGAGCAGCGGTGCGCGGAGCAAGTGAACAACGTTTTTTCAAAGAATTTGACCCCTGGGCTCTCAAAGTAAAGTAAAGTACCTGGAATGGGGTGAAATACCTCCAGATAGTGAATAGTCCAGCAAACAGGAGCCAGCCGAAGTAGCGGTGATGAAAGTTCCTCAAAATTCAGCTCCAAAGGAGTTCCTCCGTGAAAGAGCCAGAAGAGAGGGTTCAATCCCAAGCTTGTCTCCAATTTGTAAAGACTGCAAGTTGACAACGTGGAGTCTTTTCATGAAGTTTATTTGAATAAAAGTAAAGCTGTCCTGAGGGCCCAGGGAATAGCCAGCAACTGCCCAACAGGACGAACACAAACAATATAAGAACAGTATGCTTCGTGAGCCTCAACCACGAAGACCACATCTCCACCCGTAAGTGTGCGACTATTTTGTTGCAATTTCTGAGTGACAGCATGTCTGCAGATCTCAGCAATGTTAAGATCCTCTGTTTCTAACATCGTAATTAATAGAATACAGAGAGGGTAACACAATGGGGAAAAAATAATTTGAAAAGTTAAAGCTTGAACAACCTACAGCCAATATATAGGGTTTACCTACTCAGCTGAGGAGGATAATCCCTACCACCACAGACGTCTCCGGTTAGGAGGTGTGTAGGGTTCTCTGGGTATGCAAAAGAGAACTACTCAGCTGATCCATTACATAAGAACCCAATCTACCAATGCTGGCGGTGCCATGTCGTATGGTTTCCACTTTCTCAGTAGGAACTGTTCGTTTGTTGGACAACATAAATGTCATAATGGTGCCAGACTGATTCCAAGCAGCCCCTCAGGATATGTTGGCCTACAGTCCTTCTAGCTCACTGTGCCACCATATGTACCCCTAAACCTAATGAGGGAGCAAATGGCTTGGGCAACCTCAGAGCATGACAACCTTGACTCCCAACGGAATCGTGGTAACAGATCTAGAACCTTTTCGCTCAGTCACTAATGCATACTCAGAAAGATACACAAGAAATACACAAAGTGGCATCTAAATATTTGTTGTACCATTTTGATTCTTGTATAAAATATATGCGCTGCAATGATTAATTGACAGAAACAGATAAAAGCGATTAGCAGTATAAGAAAGGTGAACAGGATAAACAATTTCACCATTGTGCTAAAACAGTGTATATATGCTGGCATATAAGTACTGTGTATAGTGTACTCCTACTATGCGTTTCCTAACCTAGGTGCCTTGGGCAGATGTTCTGCCAAAAATCCCCATTACCTGAAGGTAAGTGTATGCAGTTCCCCGTCTTGATCACAAGTTGGACAGCCCTCCTCGCAGAGGGTAAACAGGAATCAGCTAGGCTGAGACTCCGACACAGCGACCCCGCAATGACAGCAGTGTGCTCCTCTGATTTGAACACGGAAATGCGTGTGTATTTATAATAACAGTGTCCATGCTTCAGTGTCGAGGCTTCAGCCAGGCTAACACTGTTTATTCTTGTGTGATAGCCATGTCACCTCAAGGACGAATAACAAACATTTGCACAATGTATGTTCAGGCCTTGCACTAAATGTTCACGGTGTCATGGTAGTGTAATAACAAAGTGGAATTGTAAGCAATGTGGTTTCAGAGAAGTTAATCCTGTACTGTCATGCAAGAAATGTGTGTCAAAAGTCATCGTGCAAAAAGGAAGGCATGTAAAAATGGCAGTGTTTCTTCCGGGCCTATGGTAGCCATGTGGCAGTGCAAAGTAGTTGGTGTTCATGCAGAATAGAGTGTCAGAGTGCAGGGTCGTAGAGTGCTGAGTTTCATAGTGGTGCAAAGTAGAGTGGTGCAGAGAGCAGGGACGTAGAGTACAGTGGTGCAGAGTAGAATAGAGTGACGTAGAGTGCAGTGGCATAGAGTAGAATGTTGTAGAGTATAGTGGCATAAAGTACAGTAGTGCAAAGGACTTGGCGTAGGTGCAGTGGAGAAGGGTTCATTAGTTTTGAGTAAAGTGGTGTAGAGTACATTGGCATTGAGTGCAGTGGTTTAGAGTACAGTGGCATTGCTTATACTGCAGAGGCAGAGAGTGACCCAGCATATAGTGCAGTGGTGTAGAGTGCAGTGGTGCAGGGAGAGTATAGTGGTGCACGGTAGAGCGCAGTGGCATAGAGCAAAGTGGTGTAAAGTAGAATGGTGCAGCGTTGATTGCAGTAGTGTAGAGTGCAGTGGCACAGAGCGGAGTAGAGTGGAGTATTGTGCAGGTGCATAGAGTAAAATGTTGAAGAGTATAGCGGCATAAAGTGCATTTATTTATTTATTTTTTATTTATAAAGTTTTATATTGCTCGAACAAGATCCCGAAGGATATCAGAGCGCTTTACAATAGGCAGGAAGAGAGGACAAGAGGGTAGTATAAACATCAATTGGGAAAGAAAAAAAAAAAGCAGAAGAGAAGATCCTTTATAGATGAAGGTACCATGGTGATAAGAACAAAGTCAGACGGATTAGGTGAGCCTCCTCCCCTTACGGTAAGAATTTGCTCATTAAGAATCTTTTGGCTTCCAATTTGAATGCCGTTGTCGAGGAGAGACTGCGTACTTCCGGAGGCAGAGAGTTCCATATCTTTGGGGCCGCACCAGAGAAGGCTCGGTGACAAGTTCTCTTTTTGTTAAGGGCGAGAGGTTTCAAGAGGAATGTTGAGGCACTTCTTGATGCCCTCTCCCCACAAGATAATTCAAGTTTTTGCGCCAGGTACGTAGGAGTATTGAGGTGAAGGGCTTTGTGCGCCAGGACTGCAATCTTTAGCTGAATTCGGGCTTCAAAGGGTAGCCAGTTGAGAGATTTAAGGACTGGGGATATGTGCTCGTTTCTTTTGGTGCCTGTAACCAATCTAGCAGCGGTATTCAATGAGGCCCTAAGTGGGGCCAAGGCATATTTGGGAAGGCCACAGAGAGTAGCACTACCATAGTCTAACCTTGGCAAGACAAGCGCTTGGACCACCTGCTTGAAATCACTTAGAGGCAGGAAAGGTTTGATATTTCTGAGGGTTCTCATCAGGTGGTTTGCTCCCTTACATACATTGCTGATATGAGTCTTCATATTCAGGTGCTTGTCTACGGTGACTCCGAGCGATTTGACTGAGTCAATGATGATCGGAGTGCAGTTGAAAGCAGTGAGGTGAGTCAGCCAGAGATCTAGCTTGGGGATGTGGTTCGGGGGGGGAGATGAGCATGAACTCCGTTTTGGAGGCGTTGAGTAGGAGATGGTTCTCAGTTAACCAATTTTGAGTAAACGTGAGTATCGAGTTAAGTGAGATGATGCTTTCCGGGGATGAAATTTTCAGATAGAGTTGTGTGTCGTCGGCATACATGTGGAAGAGAATGTTCGTGGAGTTTAGTGCGTTAGCTAGAGGTTCCAAGAAAAGGTTGAAGAGGATAGGTGAAAGGGCAGATCCTTGGGGGACCCCCATGTGTACTGGAGAGGGCTGAGAGAGAGAATGATTTGCCTTGACTCTTTGTATTCGGTGATGAAGAAAGGATGAAAACCATTGAAGCACCCGATCCGAGAAACCCATTCTGTTTTGTAGGATGGATAGGAGGATGTCATGATTAACCATGTCGAAAGCTGAGGAAAGGTCAAGGAGGATCAGTAGGCAGGATTCATTTTTGTCTAGCATTTTCAAAATGTCATCCATAACGTGTGTGAGGGCCGATTCGTGCTGTGTCCCTTCCGAAAACCGGATTGATGCTGGTCAAGAAGTTGGTAAGTCTCTATGTGAGCAGAGAGTTGGGATTGCACACATTTTTCAAGGAGTTTCGCTAGGGTGGGAATGTTGGAGATAGGATGGAAATTATTGAGATCAGATTTGTCAGCATTGTTTTTTTTAGAATGGGTGAGACCTGGGCTGCTTTTAGGCAGTCGGGGATCGAGCCTTGAGATAAGGAAGCGTTTACAATCCTGGTCCAGGTGGGGATGAGAGCGCTCTTGATTTCCTTGAAGATGGCCGGAGGCAACGGGTCACTGAAGTGGTTGGACGGGTTAATAATCTGGAGAATTTTTTCGATGTCTCTTTCACTAAATGGGGAAAAGGTGCCCCAAGACGCATTGTTCTTGGCTATCATGAAGGTCGAGTTGCACTTTTCAGAGAAGTCATGGGGTGAGGCGGCAATAGAGGCGGGCAATAGAGCCTTCTTAGAGGCTAGGTCAGTGGAGATGAGTCGTGATTTCTCCGTGAAGAAAACTGCAAATTCCTCACAGGAGGGTGGGTTGCCACTCGGATCTGAGAGGTTTGGACCGTTAACCGATTGCTGTTTGACCAATTCGAAGAGTTTCCTGGGGCGGTTTGCTGCTTGGTCTAGTTGTAGTCTGAAATAGTCAGACTTAGCTCTCTTGACTTGTTTATTGTAGAGGCTCCTGACATCTCTCAGGAGTTTTAGTTGGTCCGAAGAGGGATTGGATCGCCAGAAGCGTTCAACTGCTCTAAGGTTGCGACGTTCCGAGTTTAAGTTCTCATTATACTACGGTTTGGATATTTTTGATGCAGTATTTTTAAGCTGGAGTGGAGCAATGTCATCCATGATGACGGCATGGTCGAGTTGTAGGTGTCCGTGAGAGTTTGCACCTCGACCAAGTCGGCTTGGGAGGATAGGACAGATTTACATTGGGCGGCTAGATTGTCGTGGTTTATTGATCTGAGATTCCTTTTCCATATCTTTGATTTAAGAGGTTGAGCCTTCTTCAACACCACCTCCCTGTTGATATAAAAGAGGATGCTGTGATGGTCCGACCAGTCACAAAGGGTTGTGGATTCTAAGGTGATGGTCTGTTCTTTGGAGATGATGAGGTCTAGAGTTTCACCTTTAATGTGGGCTGGTTGGTCACAGTGCTGAATCAAATCTTGATAATTTAGAAATTATTTAAGGCAGAATACCGTGGGGTCATTGGGGTTGGACCAATGCAGGTTGAAGTCCCCAAGGAAGATTTGTGACACAGCAGAGTCGACATTGCTAGAGATGATATCCATTAATTGCTCAATGAAAGGGAGATTGTCCCCCGGTGGGTGGTAAAAGGTGTGTAGTTTACAGATCGGTAGGTTCTTACTTGCAATGCTAAGACAGAGGTATTCACAGGAGGACAGGGGAGAGGACTCCAAGTGCGAAATCGAGAGAGTATTCCTGTAGATACAGGCTAGACCCCCACCCAGCTTCAGAAATCTGTCAAGCCTGATTATATCATGAGTGGGAGGTACTAGGAGGTCTAGGATAGGACTGGAGGCTGGATTTAGCCATGTTTCAGTGAGGATGATAATATCTAAGTCATTGTGTTGGATGAGGTCAAAGATATCTGAGGCATGTTTTCTGGCTGAACTGCAGTTTAATAGTGCACATTTGAGACATAGGGGATTTAGGGGGGAAGGGGTCTGGGTGACTTTCACCCTGGTAAGGTTGTCAGAGTTGCTGCATCTCAGATTGCATTGGTGCAAAGTAGTTGGCATAGGTACAGTGGCATAGGGTGCATTGGTTTTGAGTAAAGTGGTGTAGAGTTAATTTGGCGTAGACTGCAGTGGTTTTGAGTAGAGTGGTGTAGTGTAGAGTAGCGCAGCATAGAGTGCAGTGGCATAGAGTGGAGTGCCGTAGAGTGCAGTGGCATAGAGTGTAGTGTCATAGAGCTGATTGTTTCAGAGTGGAGTGGTTAGTGGTAGAGTATAGCGGTTCAGGGTAGAGTGCAGTGGCATAGAGTAGTGGCGTAGAGTGCAGCAGCATAGAGTAGAGTGGCTCTGCGTTGTTTGCAGTGGTGTAGAGTGGAGTGGCACAGAGTAGATTTGAATGGCACAGAGTGGAGTATAGTGGCGCAGAGTGCAGTGGAATAGAGTGCAGTAGCGTAGAGTAGATTGTTTCAGAGTAGAGTGCAGTGGTGTGGAGTGGTGCAGGGTAGGGTGGAGTAGTATAGAGTAGTGGTGTAGAGTGCATTGGCAAAGAGTGCAGTGTTACAGACCGGCGTGGTGTAGAGTGCAGTGGCAAAGAGTGCAGTGGTGCATAGTAGAGTGGCGTGGAATGCACTGGCACAGAGTAGAGAGGCATAGAGTGAAGTGGCGTAGAGTGCAGTGGTGCACAGTAGATTAGAGTGGCATAGAGTACATTGGCGTAGAGCGGTGTGGAGTGTAGTGGCATAGAGTAAAGGGGTGCAGAGTAGAGTGGCAAAGATTTCAGTAGCAGAGAGTGCAGTGGTGCAAAGTGGAAAGTCATAGAGTGCAATGGTGTAGAGTAGAGTGGTGTAGAGTGCATTGGTGTAGAGTGCAGTGGCATACAGTGGTGCAGAGTAAAGTGATGAAGAGTGCAATGGTCTAGGGCATGGGTACTCACAAACATTTGCCCAGGGGCCACAAAGTACAGTCTTTTGTGTGACCGAGGGCCGCACTGATGCGAGCAGGGTGGTGGTAGGGGGTCTGGGTGGGTCAGGGAGTGTGTGAGGAGGTCTAAAACAATGTAAAATAAACGGGCAAGCATTTATTTGCAGGTTAATAAATGCTTGCCCGTTTATTTAACATTTTCTTCTAAGTGTCAGTGCTCAGCAACTGTTCACCAGGGGGGCCACAAGTAAAGGTCAAGAGGGCCGCATGCGGCCCCCGGGCCGTACTTTGAGTATCACTGGTCTAGGGTATAGTGGCGTGCAGTGCAGTGGTGCAGAGTATATTGTCATAGATTGCAGTGGCATAAAGTGCAGTGGCGTAGACTGCAGTGGCGTAGACTGCAGTGGCGTAGACTGCAGTGGCATAGAGTGGCGTGGCGTGGAGTGGCACAGAGTGGAATAGAGTGGAGTAGACTACAGTGGCATAGAGTAGATTGTTTCAGAGTAGAATGAAGTGGCGTAGAGAGCAGTGGTGTAGAGTGTCATAGAGTGAAGTGGTGCAGAGTAGATTAGAGTGCCTCAGAGTGGATTGGTGTAGGCGGCAGTGGCATAGAGTGAAGCAATGCAGAGTTCAGTGGTGTAGAGTGGCATAAAGTAGAGTGGCAGAGTGTAGTGTTGCAGAGAATACTGTCGTAGAGTGCAGTAGTGTATAGTAGAGTGGCATGGGGTGCATTGGCTTTAGGTGCAGTAGAGTAGAGTGTAGTGGTTCAGAGTAGAGTGGCATAGAGAGCAGTGGTGTAGAGTACAGAGGTGCAGAGTAGAGTGGCGTACAGTGCAGTGGCGCTGAGTAGGGTAGCGTAGAGAGCAGTGGCGTAGAGTACAGTGGT
The DNA here is from genome assembly GCA_963921515.1 of Calotriton arnoldi. Classification (NCBI taxonomy): domain Eukaryota; kingdom Metazoa; phylum Chordata; class Amphibia; order Caudata; family Salamandridae; genus Calotriton; species Calotriton arnoldi. The sequence continues at coordinate 343,450 of CAWUFW010003901.1, forward strand.
GCACAGTAGAATAGAATGGCAGTAGAATAGAAGGGCAGTGACAGAGTACAATGGCATAGAGTGCAGTGATATGAAGTACAGTGGCGTAAAGTGCAGTGGTGCAGAATAGACTGGCGCAGAGTGCTTTGGTTTTGAGTAGAGTGGTGTAGAGTGCATTGGCAAAGAGTGCAGTGTTACAGACCGGCGTGGTGTAGAGTGCAGTGGCAAAGAGTGCAGTGGTGCATAGTAGAGTGGCGTGGAATGCACTGGCACAGAGTAGAGAGGCATAGAGTGAAGTGGCGTAGAGTGCAGTGGTGCACAGTAGATTAGAGTGGCATAGAGTACATTGGCGTAGAGCGGTGTGGAGTGTAGTGGCATAGAGTAAAGGGGTGCAGAGTAGAGTGGCAAAGATTTCAGTAGCAGAGAGTGCAGTGGTGCAAAGTGGAAAGTCATAGAGTGCAATGGTGTAGAGTAGAGTGGTGTAGAGTGCATTGGTGTAGAGTGCAGTGGCATACAGTGGTGCAGAGTAAAGTGATGAAGAGTGCAATGGTCTAGGGCATGGGTACTCACAAACATTTGCCCAGGGGCCACAAAGTACAGTCTTTTGTGTGACCGAGGGCCGCACTGATGCGAGCAGGGTGGTGGTAGGGGGTCTGGGTGGGTCAGGGAGTGTGTGAGGAGGTCTAAAACAATGTAAAATAAACAAGCAAGCATTTATTTGCAGGTTAATAAATGCTTGCCCGTTTATTTAACATTTTCTTCTAAGTGTCAGTGCTCAGCAACTGTTCACCAGGGGGGCCACAAGTAAAGGTCAAGAGGGCCGCATGCGGCCCCCGGGCCGTACTTTGAGTATCACTGGTCTAGGGTATAGTGGCGTGCAGTGCAGTGGTGCAGAGTATATTGTCATAGATTGCAGTGGCATAGAGTGCAGTGGCGTAGACTGCAGTGGCGTAGACTGCAGTGGCATAGAGTGGCGTGGCATAGAGTGGAGTGGCACAGAGTGGAATAGAGTGGAGTAGACTACAGTGGCATAGAGTAGATTGTTTCAGAGTAGAATGAAGTGGCGTAGAGAGCAGTGGTGTAGAGTGTCATAGAGTGAAGTGGTGCAGAGTAGATTAGAGTGCCTCAGAGTGGATTGGTGTAGGCGGCAGTGGCATAGAGTGAAGCAATGCAGAGTTCAGTGGTGTAGAGTGGCATAAAGTAGAGTGGCAGAGTGTAGTGTTGCAGAGAATACTGTCGTAGAGTGCAGTAGTGTATAGTAGAGTGGCATGGGGTGCATTGGCTTTAGGTGCAGTAGAGTAGAGTGTAGTGGTTCAGAGTAGAGTGGCATAGAGAGCAGTGGTGTAGAGTACAGAGGTGCAGAGTAGAGTGGCGTACAGTGCAGTGGCGCTGAGTAGGGTAGCGTAGAGAGCAGTGGCGTAGAGTACAGTGGTGCACAGTAGAATAGAATGGCAGTAGAATAGAAGGGCAGTGACAGAGTACAATGGCATAGAGTGCAGTGATATGAAGTACAGTGGCGTAAAGTGCAGTGGTGCAGAATAGACTGGCGTAGAGTGCTTTGGTTTTGAGTAGAGTGGTGTAGAGTGCATTGGCATAGAGTGCAGTGGCATAGACTGGTGCAGAGTAGAGTGCAGTGATGCTGAGTGCAGTGGCATTGAGTGCAGTGGCGTAGAGTAGATTGTTTCAGAGAAGAGTGCAATGGTGCAGAGTACAGTGGCATAGAGTGCACTGGCATACAGTGGAGTGGTACAGAGTAGAGTACATTGGCGTAGAGTGCAGTGGTATAGAGTGCAGTGTTGCAGAGTAGGGTGGCATATAGTGGAGTGGTGCAGACTGGTGTAGAGTGCAGTGGCGAAGAGTGCTGTGGTACATAGTAGAGTAGTGTGGGGTAGAGTGCATTGTCATAGAGTAGATTGGAGTGGTGTAGAGTAGAGAGGTGTAGAGTGGGGTGGTGCAGAGAAGAGTGCATTGACGCAGTGTGGAGGGGAGTGGCGTAGTGTGGAGTGGTGAAGAGTAGAGTGCAGTGGCATGGAATAGGGTAACATGCAGCCTGGATGGTATGGTTGCATACTGCCATTACAGACAACACATCTTCAATTGAACTGATTGTTACATTTCCACTCACAGTATTACTGATAAAAGTATACAGAGCACAAACGATAATGTGTGGAAAGTTCATCACCCAATGTATTGATTTGATTGTCAGAACAGTTCATTTACAGACATTTAAATTTTGATGTGTGCTAGAAAAATATATATCATAGAGCCTTCCTCAGGCACTTCTCCATAGCCAGCGTGATTGTCAAATAAATCTTCTCACTTTGAAGTCAGAGAAAGAAAAATAAACACTCCCTGGAAGACACAGCTTGACATTTAACCTCTGTCCTTGAATGCACAGCAAATTTGACAAGATATGAACAAGATTTAAAGGCCTGTTTACAAAAAGCGGTTTCGGCAACGGGAGAAAGAAGTTGAACCTGGAGAATCTAAAGCAAATAAAGCCAGCAAATAGAAAGCCAGAACATGTGAGTTACAAACCACAAAGCCAATAGTAATCAACAGGTGGACTGCATTCCTAGGTCAACTTTCTGAAAGTCCCCAAGATGTAGCCTGACCCACATAGGCACTCTTAGGAACAGACACAGCCAGACAGGCACAGGTGGAGACACAGAACATGACTCAGCAGATTTATACATATACACACACAGGCAGATAAAGCAATACACAGACACACAGTGCTCACGCCAGTGCAAAATGAGTACCTACATGTGTAAGTAAATGTGGTCTACAAATCAACAAGCACATGGTTTCATGTGTCATGGTTGGACTGAGAGATTGCTACATCTAGGCTACTTTCAACTTGTGGCATAAAAACAATTGCCATGTTTCATACCCCAGAAAGTCTGTTCTATCTACTCAGTGGAGAAAAGCTATGTATCTCCCAAACTTCTACTGATCCCTAAGTGCACGCCTTAACAATTTGAGAAGCGACAAAAGTAGCACTCATCTGGAAAATTGTGACAAAATTGGGGCATAGCTCAGCCAGACATATTTTGATTGTTATGCTTCAGGCTCTGATCCCAGGTCATTGTATCAGCGTGTGTGCCTCGCGGTGCCAGGGACAGACTGTGGGCTGCAACAGTATTCGCAAAGGATGGGGTTCACCAATGCATGGGCCTGTGGCAGTACTAGGTCCGTAGTCTGTGATGTTGAGTATAAGTCAGACTCAGACTGCTGTCTAGGGCCCAACACCACCTGCAGCTGAATCAACTAGTGCGAACTTGGGAGCAGTCGGTTAGCAGTCTCATCCACCACCGAAGCTCCAATAGACAAACTAGGCAGGGTAGGCCATGTGCACAGGACAGGTGGTGGCTACCAGGCTCTGGCTCAGAAAGAGCCTGTTGGTCAATTGGGGCTTCATAAATTGGGGACGGTAGAGCTGCTGCGGGCAAGTATATTGTGTATGACACATGTGCCCCTGACTACCCCAAGCGTGACATGCCCAGCCCAAGTACATATTCAAATAATGTGACTGTGGTCAGTGCTGTGTGTGTATCATAGGTGAGATTGTGATGAAATGTTCCCAAACAGCAGCACGTGGATGCCTGGGTCTGGTTGGGCGGAAGAGATGAGACAGGCACAGTTTGGCAGGTTACTGTGAGATTTTGGACTGCACACTGTGGATAAGAACTGAAGAGTCTCATTTACCAGAGATGAATGCCAGTGCAGATCTTTGGAACACATTACGAAATTTATAAGTGCCTCTATATATTGGTATAGATGCCTGTATATCTATGAATCTGTGTGTTGGGTTGCCTGTAGGTCTCTTGATCTGTGTGCATAGGCTGCCATAGGTGTGTAGGTATGTAGGTATTGGCTGTTATTTGCCTGTGTGTTTTAGTCTCTGTATGTCTGTATGTCTATTGGTCTATATGTTGGGGTACCGGCATGTCTGTTTGTCTGTATGTATATGTGCCTATATGTCTGCTGGACTGTGTGTTTGGGTGTCTGTATGTTTGTTGATCTGTGTTTTGGAGTACATGTGTGTCTGCTGGTCCTTATGTGTTTGATGTCTGTTTTTCTTTTAGTTTGTATGTTGCATTATTTGTGGATCTGTTAATCTGTATGGATATTCTTCCACAGGTCTGTTAATCTGTATGCATGGGTGTATGTCTGTTGCTCTGTGTGTTGGGGTAACTGCATATCTGTTGATATATGCGCGGTGATTCCCGCATGTATATTGGTCTACATGTCAGTTAGTGTTCGTCCTTAATATGCCTTTATTTTATATGGTCTGTGCGCAAAGTTGCCTGTAAATCTATTGGTTAGTGCGTTAGGGTGCCGGTGTGTCTCTTGTGCTTTGCGATGAACCACATGTATGTCTCTTGGTCTGCGTGCAAAGCTGTCTGTATTTCTTTCTGTCTGAGTGCATGGGTGCTTGTATGTCTGGTGGTTTGTGGTTTGAAGCTTGTACTTGTAGGTGGGTCTGTGCGCATATCATCTGTACATGTTTTGATCATTGTGTGCATGGATGCTTAAGTTGTGTTGTTCAGTCTGCATACGGGTGTGAATCTGTGACCTATGTGTGAAAGAATATTGTGTGTGTCTGTGTGAATTCACTACATGCCAGAGTTACTGGCTCTGTCAGTGCTCGTAATAACCCACAGACACAATTGCTGCAGAATTCAGGAAACCTGATCCTGGATCAGCTGCAACATTCAGGAGCGTTTTCGAAAGCCTGTGCAGGCACACAATTAATTTAGGATATAGGGCCTAGCTTTCCCCCTCCCTCCTCACAACCTTCCCCTCAAAGAAACAGGATGAGCTTGGCTCTGTCATGTGCTACGGTCAGCGCCCACATCCTGAGCCGGCCGCCTGAGCTGTAACAGATATTCCTCCTTCCCCCACCAGAAGTCCTTGAACTCTGGAGCCAGCAGCCCAGTCAAGCAGATAACTAGAGATTAGCGCAATTGGGCCTTCAGTCAGAGCTCAAATGAAGCATCTTCCGAGAAGAAGTTGGTGCATCGATTGTTTTTGCCATTAGAAAATAGCAAGAAAAACAAAACGAGGTAGGAGGGTGTCTGAATAGGGCGCGCATGAAGGAGACGTTGGAAGAAGAGTGTGATGGCCAAGAAAGCAGAATATCAAAGGCGAGTAGGTATCAAATATAGGAATTCAACTCATAAAAAGAAAAAGGACGAGTGACTGAGAGGGGAAAGTATGAGAGGTGCGAGAAAGTTAAGCACAGCAAATATATTCCTCCTAAATGTTCATCCCTAATCGCACCTGATTATTTGGTGGCGCCTGTAAAATAACGCATTCCCATCCCCGACGTTTCCCGTCCCTTCCAGTGGCGACTTTGCAAAACACATTAGACCTGCAGTGCTGGGAAAAGAAGATTTAAGGACCAGATCTACAAATAGGCGGATTACAGTTCGAGCAGATTCCAGTCGCCTAGTCAGAGGCATCGAACCTCAGGATCACTTCCTGCATCCCTTTCCCTCCAAAACCTATCTTGAGGCAAAGAACAGTATTTAAGGCTGTTAGTTGAACAAGTCCTAGTTCATACAGGATACGGCAGGAAAAAGCATAGAGCCCATGTCTTCAGCCAGTGGAGCCCTGCCAGGTCACCGTCAGACGATAGAGCCTTTTACACCCTCATGCACAGAGCATGACACACGTGCCATATGATGGCCAAAACCAGGGCCAAATCAACAGTTCCACACTAGCATACACCATAGAATATCTCCACTGATTTCAGTTTAAACACCCTTATGCTCACATTTCGCATCACAATTGCCGCTTTTTCTGTCTGACCAATGAACAATCAACCACCACCCAATGCAGAAAACCCACCCTTTGGCACATTCACCCATACGCATAAAAACTCTACAAAGTACTCAAAAGTTCTAACATGATTTACCTTCTAAATAATTTACACATATCACTTAGAAACTAAACATTCAACTTACTCTATTAATCTCACACAACCAAAGTTAAACACACATCAGACACAATCGATCGTTGGTCTTTCCAGTTCTATTTAAAAAAGAGCACCAAGTAGAGAATGCTTTGCAGTTCCATGAAAATGGAGGTTGGTGCTGTACAAATGCAAATTTCCCAATGACTCAGCTGATCTAAGACCCTGCAAATACGATGGTGAAGCTAGTGGCTAGTGATGGCTCATTGTTCTGGAAAAAGGATGCCCAGGTGTTTATGAGCATATGACCACAAATATCTCAGTTGGTCACCCTACAAGTTAGAAATCCCATTGCAACTGTACACACAAACCTTTGAACCTTCTTTGAGAAATGAAGTGGTTTCACGTACTGTCACTTCTAGCCATATCTCCCGGCCATGTCAGGTTGTGACCTGTAGAGAAACGGCAAAATTTAGATAGGTGCAATCTTGTGGAGTTTTACTCTCACTGCTTTCAGAGTGGACATCTGCACAGCATCAAGATTTCCTTTTTGGGGAAAAGTGGATTTTTAATTTTAATATAACCATATTCTTGTCAGATAGCACATATTCTTTCAAGACGAGTGAGCTTCTGAGAAATGCAGCCATTGGCTTGTAAATACCCATGCCAGGATTCAAAGCCTTTTCACTTGCAGCTCACCAGTACTTCTAGCCATCCAGCTGGAAATTATCTTGTCCCTTCATTATCAAATGAGAATTTTTCTACCCAAAAAGGCATTCTCTGATGTATCCCTGCAGGGTATGCACTCATTCTATTTTTCATGTTCACAGTCATTGCAACCACATTTTTTGTTAAACACTAGAAGAGTGCTTCTAAACTTGTGGTGGGTGGACCCCGGAAGGTCTGCGACTCCTACTCAGCGTGTCCATGACCTTTTAGAAAATATAAATAATATATGTAGATTAACAAAGTTTATGTAAATAAAAAAGCAAAATGTAAAATAGAAGATATAAAAACTTTCTGTGAATGTGATCGAATTTGAAATTCGAGTCCCTAAATTCAAGTTGTTAGCCTTAGCAGGATTTTTGGGAGCAGCCGCAGTACTACAAACAGAATATATGGTGTGGACGATGAGTGGCCTCAATTGGACTGTTCACAACGAGAGAACACTTTAGAGCAAAAAAGACAAAGTGATATGTCAGTCTAGCATTTTGCTTAGTCTTTTTTAAAATTAAAAACTGAATTTAGAAAAGCTTCAACCGTCGCATTAAAATTGGAATTTAGATTTTTCAATATTTTTTTGACCTGGATATCCAGCGCCTAACTGAAGCTCCACCCAACCAACACATGATTCCTCTTATTTCACGAGAACAACAAACACAAAACAGTACAAATCTGTTTAATTACATGAACCTTGACCACGTTGAATTTCACTGAATGCCAAGTGATTTGGATTAACTTTAGACACCAAAGACGGCCTTATACCAGCTCACTCTTCTAATTAGAAAGTATCTTCAGAATTGCTGTTCAAGCCCTCGTACTCACACATCTGGGTTGTGATAATGTCCTTCAACATGGCCTGCCATATTCCACACTGGCACCCCTGAAGGGCATCCCATATGCCGTAGCACCTTTAATCCAGGGTCTAAAGAAATATGATCAACTCACCCATATCCTTTAAAATCAGCTGCATCATTCACAAAGCCATCACAACTTACACCCCCACTTATTTTACAAACAAGCTAACCATCTCTGGTTCTTCTTGACTTATAGCCAGTTACCAAGTTTTTATTGCACAGTAGTCTTTCGGTTATTCAGTACCTTTTGTACTTATGGTTTGATGAAAATACCTTCAAAGGTTTTGGAGATATACAATCAAAAGTATGGGTCTAATGTGGATATCAGCTAACAGATATGTTCACAGACATTTACAAACAGCATTTTTTTTTAAAGTTCCAAAAATTGACATGAATAGAAGTGAAATGCAAATATTTGAGAAAATTATGAATTGTCCTTAACATAAGAGGCAACATACTTTATACAAATGTGTGGTACACTTACTCTACAAGAGACACAGACAACACAGATATGCACAGACACACCATATGCAGTACACACATCCAACATATCTGACAGATAGAAACACTCCAGAACATACGAAACACACAATGAAAGAGTTATGGATGCCATAAACACGCACACTCTTTGCGATATAGGTGTTTGCACACACTCTTGAAAGACACACAGTCTTGAATTATGACAGACACTAATAAAACATACACTTTTTACACTATATACACTCAGACTAATATATATCGGTGCAAAACAGACCTGATGGATACAACATCCAATACAGATAGGCCACATGATGCAAACACAACAAATACACACATTGTCCACATGAGTACTGACACCCATTCCTGACTATACACACTCTTCAACAACACATACACTCATAAAACAGACTCTATATACGCTGAGATTCTTATACATGCCTGACAATTATAATGGATACACACATTCTTTGACGCCCGATACAAATGCGTGACTTCTGACACACACACTCATAAAACATGCACACTTCTAACTTCATATACACTCTAACTAATATTGATGCCTAACACACTTAAAGGGTACACTGATGTTCGATACACTTCTTGTTAGGTTATGTTATGCTATGTTATGATATTCAGATTTGTAGAGCGCACTATCACCTGGGAGGGTATCCTAGGCGGCACAAGTGTGAGTCCAGCCAAACGTAGGGCCTAGTTGGACTACTCGAAAAGTCAGGTCTTCAGCTTCTTCTGGAATTCAAGAAGTGAGAAGGAGGCTCTTATGTGTTGTGGCAGGTACAAGTCCAGATGAGTGGATGTCACACACTGTAAGTGATACACACATCTAAAACACACACACTTCACATGACACAGACAGTTGTACATACTCTTGAAAGGCACTGCTTACATCTGACACACACACTCATAAGACACACACACACTCCAGAATCTTTATGTGCATGGACTGATATAGACACAAAACACACCTGATGGATACATTCACTTAATAACACGTGATACACACACTTTAAGTGATCCTACAAGACCCCATTTATGGGACTACAAGGCAGGTATAGACTTCTGGACCTCCACTTTAGTAGTTAATGTCATTTGCCTCTGTTGTCCTGGGGCCACCTTGCTATGCTGTCCTTCTGCACTTGACTCTCAGGGTAGCAGTTAAAGGCTTCTCAGTATCCTAGTGTCTGGGAGACTAAACGCAGAGTCAAACAACAGACCCAATTACTTACTATCCAGCCCAGTGCTTGTGTTAGTAAATGAAAATTACTTTAATTTCACAGCAAAGCAATCTACTAAATACTGTAATGATGGTTTAGGTACAGGATCCCTAAAAGAAACTTCAGGGCTCTAACCAGCTGACCAGTTGCTGCAGTTCCCACACCACTACAGTGTTCTAACACAATTGCTAGAGATCCCATACAACTACAATGTTCTAACAGCAATGAAAATATAATGGCCAGGAATCAGGCACAGGTGTGAGATCAGTTCACTATTAGGCTTGTGTGAGGATTAACTTGTTTTGGTAACCTCTAGGTCAGTTCCGTTCATATCTTGAATAAAAGAGTTCACCAGTCAATTGTTAGCCCTCTAACATGCAGAGTTATCTTTTTGACTTCAATACTTCGTGCCTGAATCACAAAGGTAACTCACACTTTTGAGTAAGTTTGCTACTTTTCGGTATTCACAAACTGTACTTTTGTAGCAACTTACTTTTGTGTGGTAAGTCCAGCTCTACACATTGCCAACCACTGGTACTACAACACCCACCCATAGATAATAATGGAGGTAGGGACTTACTACGAAAGTGTAAGCTGCTACGAAAGTGTAAGTTACTACAAAAGTGCAGTTAGTGAATACCGAAAATGAGTAAACTTACTGAAAAGTGTAAGTTACTACAAAAGTGCAGTTTGTGAATAGTATGTTTTGTAGAACTACAAAATGTGCTTCAAAGTGCAATTTGTGACTCAGGCCCATAGTTTCTCAATCTTCCATTACATGCCTTGTGTTACCTGTCTGTTAGGATGCAGTCCAGTGTAGGAGTTGGTGGTACACCCTTTGCCATCATGCAGTCAGCAGCTCATCCACTGGATGCGGGACTGCAGGCAGCAGTCCTCATAGCTCAGGGCAATGTCCATTTAACACCCATGAACAAATCTGCTCTTCTGGATGCACCCCATTCAGGCAACACAACTTTGCTTCTCCTCTTGGACAGTTTTTCCTCTTGCAGGGACAAGTGTACTCCTTCACTCTCTGAGCAAGTAAACGGGCATTTAGGAGCTGGGCAGACACACAGCTTTCCAGCAAGTTGCACATACCTCAGGTGATGTTCTCTCACCATTGGGAGACTAGCTGTCAGGCAGACACCAGCCCTGGATAACAGTAGCTGTTTAAGCACGCCAGGTAGATCTCCCTTGGAACTGGAACAAATTGGGATGGTTTGGGCACCACCATTGTACTGATTGTCTTGACTGGGAATGTTGACCTACTGTTAAAAGGCCTTAAAATGGTTTGAAAATTAGTTTTCAAACTGCAGTACAGACACAGGACCTCAGTTATAGTTTGGCAGACAGGGTACTGCGTTGCAAATGCGATAGAGTAACCTGCCGCCAAACTATCATTCCTCCCGCCTCATTTCGAGATGGGCGGACCTTAAGTATTCCATCGACAGAGGCCCTTTTGGCTATGTCAAGAATACTTTCTTATGCTGTTCGGCTGTCGGAGGAAGGACATTACACACCACCCTCTCTATTTAGGGTGGATGGTATACTGTCTTTTTTTCCTGTCTGTCACTCCCAGGAAAAGCCCGGCAGTGAGGTATAGGAAAAACACAATTACGGCCCCCACATAATAGGAGAAAACTCCCAGGGTTTGAGGGTTACTAGTTTTTATTTCTCAAAAACAGACTCCCAATATGGGAGTTTGATTTTGAAAACCAATAACAATGGCAGTAGTTTAGTCAATGGCCGCCACTGGTTTTGACGACGGTTCCTTTCAGTGTTCAGAGTTGCCCGCTAGGGTGGTGGATAACTCTAAATTTAGCGGGCAGAGTGCCCTAGGGATGGGGGAGGTAATGTCTTCTGACATCCTGATGGACACTATTCCATCTGCCAAACTCTAAATCAGCCCAAGAGTCTTTGTGTGAGGTGAAGATTCTGTCTCCAAGCGGTAGAAGCCTAAACATGAGCACAATGAAGTGTTAATATTCTTCACCTGGCTTTTCATGCACCTTCCTGCAGTGGCACTCAGAGAAAGACAAAAGAGCAGAAGTGAGATTGGGCACCAAGACCCAGAGGACTGAGCTGTAGAAGTCGACATATGAAGTTACCTCAGGGGGGAGGGAAGCGACATTGATTGATCTGAATGATTTGGCAATTTATAAAGCGCAAACAAATGCCTGAAAGCCTCAAGATGCTAATGCGGTTTGTCTACTGAGGAAGGAAATGTGCATAATCCCTGACCTAAAGAGGGCATTACAAGACCAAGAGCCAGGTCTTCAGCGCCTTATGGAAAGGAAGATGGGCTTCAAGGCCGGAGATGGAGTAAGGAAGAGTGTTCCAGAGCTCGGATGCAGCCACAGCAATAGCTCTCTCTCCCCATCTTGCCCTACGGAACTTGGGAATAACCAGCAAATGTTTCCCCTAGAACGCAGCTGTCTAGATGGTATATATATCTTTGAAACAAGTTCTAGATTCCCTCAGGGCCTGTATTGTGAAGTGTTTTATGGACAATGCATAAGGCTTTGAAAGTGATTCGTATAATGGCTGGAAGCCAATGAAATTTTTGAATCGCAGCAGAGACTGAATGATATTTAGGAAGATCTAGAATGAGTCTTGCCACCACGTTCTGGATGAGCTGCAGCTTGGATATTGGGGGATGAGACAGGAATACACTTTTTACCTGTACACGATGGAGTAAGTGGGAATTAAGGAGGTCTGCCTCACAACTGCCATATAGTGTCCGCATCCATGTATAGCCGAGTGCGATCCTAGAGAGCACGGCACGGCCTAGAACCTGCTCCACCCCTCATACCAAAATCTGCCGACTCATCCCTATTCTTATGGTAATAACCAAGTGGCAGTGCTCAGGAAGACCTAATCAGCAATCCCTTGCTTAAAGGTCCTCACAGAATTTCTAGGGGCAGCTCTATCTCCATCCTCCCACATTAGAGTGTTTGGGACTCCTCCCTTCAGTTCCAGGAACACAAACAGTACACTTCCACTGTCTGGGAAGCTGCGCTCATACTCCATCTGGTGCCAAATCAAACTAGGGGCAATCCAAAATGGATTCCGCTGATCTCAGCAACCATATGCTGACCACAACAATACCTTGCACACATGCCCTTGACATACACTTGGGGTGTCAGCACAAAGGTTAGGATGTACCATATGTGGGTCTTTGACCATTATTTGGGCCAGTGGACATCACACGCTCCATCAGAACCAGGAAAAAGTTCTGATTAGTACTATAATCTACACAAATTGATAAACTGCCACCACTGAGCCCAGGAGATGGACAGTAATCCCATGTCAAGACAGAGGGCATGCTTGGTGCGTCACGTCAGGCCACAAAATAGGTTCTGGATCTTGGAGTCATTATGGACAGCCCTCAGCCTTGTAGGCTGGCTATAGTAGCATGTTACAAACACAAATGGCAGCTATGGTAATGACAGTTGCACATTCAATATCAACACTGTTGTTCGGGGTATTAAGTAAAGTACAGTAACTTTTAATATAGTATAAATGATGCTACCAAGGTACTAAAAGCACCCTGCCACCAAGGGTGTGTATTTGTCAAGGACCAAGTCCTTGGCACAAATTACGCAACATGATATGTACCAGAGACCACAAAAGAAGTCCGAAGAGACAGTCAGTGTCTGTTATATACAAGCAGAAGCAGCAGACACGTGTTTCGTCCTTTGGACTTTTTCAAGGCTGCAGGAAAAATGCGTAAATCAGTATGGATCATCTACCTCTGCTTATCACTTACCTTATCACTGCTATAGGAGGTGGAATATGATGTTGGACGGTATGCGTTACAATGTTCCATACTGATTTACGCATATTTCCTGCAGCTTTTAAAAAGTCCAAAGGATGAAACACGTGTTGGCTGCTTCTGCTTGTATATAACAGACACTGGCAGTCTCTGTTTGGAAAAACATACATGAAATAAAAGCAACTTCATATGAAAGGACAAAGAACTGGATGGACTTTATATTTGAATTAGCTATTCCATTTATGGACTTCTTTGGTGTGCTCTTGTACTCATCACGTTGCATAATATTAGCGTGTTAGCTGGACCAATGAAAACTTGGGATACCAGTTTCACATGCAGTTCAGTCTTTCATGGCTGGGGTACACTTCCCTTTATCAAGCAGAGGACATTCCTATCCCAACAGATGCACACACCCAACACACACACAAAGTCCACACAATGCACACAACTGACATGCTTGTCTAATCCACACATTTCAGGACGTCTAAACCTGACACATTTTGAGTGATTTACCAACCGGCACATGACAGACAGATAAATTCCACAATGCTCTGCAAGACATACACACACACACACACACATCTACTTGGACACACTGTTTAAAAAACACACAGTTATAAACCACACACATGTCTGACACTGTATAGGCTCAGAATGATACAGATGCTTAACACACATTCAACACGCATTTGGTCACAGTTGCCCACACCTGACTCCCTAGTTGTCAATCTACATGCTCCTGAAAAAGACACACCCAGGACACATAAACACACATAAAACACACTTCTGTTTCCAAAGGCACTCAGACTGTTATACACTTTTAACACCCAATACACACAAATACACACATTACTATATACACACACTGAAATTGATAGCACACACTTTTTACTGCACCCCTGACACACTCACACATCTGACTCCTTACACATTTTAAACACACAATCATGTCCCAATATACATGCTTGACAGACACTTTTAAATCCTGGCTTGTAATTCACTCAGACTCATATACAAGCCAGACACACGATGGATACAAACACTCCGTAGATACCAGCATTCCATGATGCACATGCTCCACCTGATAAACACACCCAACCCACACACACACTCCAGCTGATACACATACTTGCTAGATTCAGTGATAGAACAAACAGACTGTAGTAATCTGCTTGTTAAGTAATGCACTCTCCTGCCCTTGTTCTCTGCCTTGATGCTCAGCCAATGTGATGTCATTAGAATGTTATGAATGTTTGTACTTGAAGGAAGTGGGAGTTGGAGATGATGGGCTGAGCAGCAAGGAGGCTGCTCCTGGTGGGGCATATATTGGAGCTTACATTGGAACTTACTAAGATGTAACTTGGAGAATAAACTACCAACTACAAGAGCTGTCCACGAGACTTCTTTGATTGCTACATTGGTGACGAGTTGGAAGAACCTACGCGTGTAGCTTCTTCAATGTATAATGGTTTATAAAACTTAAAGGATTTTCAAGTATATGGAACTTCAAGAGAACTTACGAGCTGTGTATTTAAGGAAGCTGGCACCAATGAGCCCCACCAGTGACCACTCCACCGGTCGCCCTACCACGTAAGTGCCAGTTCCTCCTGCTTGCCTGCCTTGTCATTTGCCTGTTCCTGCTGTGAGCTTGATGACTTGTTTGCACAGTGGACTACTGTGATTGTCACGACATGTACAAGAAATGACTGCAGATTGTGGCAGTTGGACTCTCGGGAAGTTTTGTGTGTTCTGGCTTGTGCACAGCATCTGGATGCTCAATGCTCTGTTATGAGTGAGTGTACATGACGTATGAAGGGATTACTTTGAGCCACATAGGATCGACTTAGCCTTGGCACAAAAGCAAAGAGCTGCAGCCAACTGTTTTGGGATTTTCTGAGAGCTGCACGCAGCGCAAGCCATTGGAACTGCTTCCTGTCAATGGAAAATTCAGCACTGCTGGACTGCCGCCACACTTGTTTAAGAGGAAGAGGATTGTGTTGGCCACACTTGTTTTAGAGGCAGAGGATTGTGTTGGCTTTACTGTTGGTGTATGCACAGTATTTTGGATGGAGCCTGCCGTGATGCCTGTGGCTGGAGCAAGTTTTCTTTTGTGGTGAGAACATTACAGTTACATATTTCCAACCACAAATTGTGTGATCCAGCAACTTTGGGCAGTTTAACCGTTCTGTATTATTTCAAACGGTGACAGAAGTCTGATGTTGCACGCGCAAGCTGTTACCTTCTCCTTTGGAGTTGCGCGGTGCGGCCTTTTCACAGCGTCACAGTTACTACGCAGCAAACCTGCGCTGCTGATAAATGTTTTGTGCACCAACGTGCCTTAAACCATTCGGCAAGACGTGTGGAAATGTGGCGCCATCTTGTGGTTGGCACGCAGCTACAAGTATGTATTGCATTTTTAAAGCGCATATTTTGTTTTCCTGGCAAATGCTCAAACATAAGCATTTGGAGCCAGAGGCCAATATTGGTAACATGGGCAGCATGTTAAGAACTCGTCGTGGGATCCTTTTTGCTCCGTTCTACACCTCGAGAAAAGAACCTTTAGGAAAGTAGTACAAGTAGAGGAGTTGACAACAGAAGTTTCCTCTTTGGTCGGTCGCTTCACTTCATTTTTTTTGGGGAGTTTATTGGAAGTTTACGCTAACTGAAACGTTGCTGGTAGGACATTTGCTTAATTTTTGTCTCACTACTTGTAGGTGAATCATTTTATGGAGCAGTCCATTATTTCAGGTACTTTCTGAATTCTAATCTTTGCGCATGAATGTATACAGTGCACAGTTGGGGAGCTGTTGCTAGTTCTTGGACTTGTTTACATGGTTATCCTGATGACTTTGACTTTTGACGTATTGGAGTTCCACTTAACCATCGAGGATATTCTACTCGGGTGAGAGGTCGCTCACCGGTGAGTGCACAGTTTATATGTTTTACAGTTATAGTATTAGTATCTCTGTTTTAGTCCCATATTCACACTATTTTTACAGTGTATTTTTACTGTTTTTCTGGGGTAGGAAGTACCCCAGTCCTGGATCATTGGGAGCTGTTTCCCCTAGTACATTGTGGATGTGATGTTCTGTTCTAAGGGAGGTGTATTGCCCTATATGGTTGTACTCGGTTCTGTTTACGGTTACTGGAGCTGAGCTTTTATTTCAGGTGTTTTCCCCTATTACAGTGTACAGGTTAAGCTTTTCATTACTTTAATGTTGTGCATGAGATGGCGGTGGAGGATGTTGAGCCACTCATTACTTTAATGTAGTGCATGAGATGGCGGTGGAGATGACTGTGTAGTCATTCATTAATTTGATGTGGGAGGTTGAGCCACTCATTACTTTAATGTTGTGCATGAGATGGCGGTGGAGGATTTTGAGCCACTCATTACTTTAATGTAGTGCATGAGATGGCGGTGGAGATGACTGTGTAGTCATTCATTAATTTGATGTGGGAGGTTGAGCCACTCATTACTTTAATGTAGTGCATGAGATGGCGTTGGAGATGACTGTGTAGTCATTCATTAATTTGATGTGGGAGGTTGAGCCACTCATTATTTTAATGTAGTGCATGAGATGGCGGTGGAGGAGGTTAAGTTTTTCGTTACTTTAGTTAAGCCACTCATTACTTTAATGTTGCGCATGAGATGGCTGTGAAGCGTTAAGCATGAGTATGCAATAGAGAGTAAGGGGACTGGGTATTCCTTAGTCTTACTATTTGTTTGCATTTACGATTCCTATCTTACTGTTTTATTACGTACATTATTATTGTTACATTATTGCATAAGGAAGGCAATTTATTATTTACCATTACTATTTGTTACTCTAGTTTTATTACATTATTGCATTTTTATTATTATTATTATATTGGGAGGATTAGTTCCCATTTTACTACTGTGTTCATGTATACTTATTTCGGAATGTCAATATCTTCTCTCCTTATATATATGTGTTATATACTGCTTGAATTTTCTTTAATCAATAAAAAGGGGGAGATGTGTAGTAATCTGCTTGTTAAGTAATGCACTCTCCCTGCCCTTGTTCTCTGCCTTGATGACAGACACTTTTAAATCCTGGCTTGTAATTCACTCAGACTCATATACAAGCCAGACACACGATGGATACAAACACTCCGTAGATACCAGCATTCCATGATGCACATGCTCCACCTGATAAACACACCCAACCCACACACACACTCCAGATGATACACATACTTGCTAGATTCAGTGATAGAACAAACAGACTGTAGTAATCTGCTTGTTAAGTAATGCACTCTCCCTGCCCCTATGCTCAGCCAATGTGATGTCATTAGAATGTTATGAATGTTTGTACTTGAAGGAAGTGGGAGTTGGAGTTGATGGGCTGAGCAGCAAGGAGGCTGCTCCTGGTGGGGCATATATTGGAGCTTACATTGGAACTTACTAAGATGTAACTTGGAGAATAAACTACCAACTACAAGAGCTGTCCACGAGACTTCTTTGATTGCTACACAGACTCTTCAGAGACACACAACCTTTACTATACACACTCTTCTGACACATTGATAAAATACATATCCAGGTCTAATACACATCTAACACACACTCTTGACTCCATTCTCCTGACTCTACACATGCTTCCAAGATACTCGTTCAGGCCACACACTTATAAAACTCACACATTCATGACTGTACTTACACTCACAATGATAACACACACTTATGACTCTACTTGTAAAACACACACACAGTTTTTATTCCTTGCATACTGTGAACACACACTCCTGTCTCCATGTACATGCTTGACAGACAGATTTATTTTGAAAAAAGTTTGCAAACACTGTGTGTCAGTTTAAAATGCATTAGTTTATTAACAGGACTTCAGAAACATGTTTTCATACTGCTGAGGAACTTCAGTTCTTTAAAAAAAACAATTGATAATATAGAAGACAAAGTGCCGTTTTTCCTGACTTTTTAAACATTCAAACTAATATAATGGATACATAGTTCCCATTATTCCCAGTACACCCACTCTACACAGTACACACACCCAACACACAAGCAGTGCATGCACTACTGTTGCCTTTCTCTCAACTCCATACTCTTGACTCTACTCACTTTAGAAAGACACCAAATTCTGCATGAAAGTAGAAATATAGTCAGAAAGTGTGCTTTTGCTAGTTTAGTGAAATGAGACTAGTTGTTTTTGAGATATAACAATTTAAAAAAGTCTAGGTGGGTGTACATCACTACCATTTAAAGTTGAAACACATGAGCTGTTTTGAAAATGAGACTTGATGAAGGAGGGTACTATAGACGTTTTATTTAATCATCTAGAAAACTGACACCGATTTGTGGTTTTTCTGCTGTGCAAAAAATATGTCACTTCAAGGGGAGCTATCATCAGAAGTGACTAACCCCAGGGGAGGTCTGGGGGGACTCAGAGGTGTGAAAAACTCATGTACAGACCCAGAAAAAAGCAACGATAACATGACTGTGCAAGCTGCCATTTTAAGTAATGGATTTGTCCTCAATTTTGTGTAAAAAAAAAATCACAAATCGAAAATGTTCCCAATGTGTTTTTGCAAAGCGACATAGACAGAAGTGGTGTGAAGCAGCGAGATAGAGAAAAAAGAGAGGCAAATAAAACACGACAGAGAAGAGATGCACAGTGGTGGTTTTGCACTGTGATGTTCACGCTCACTGTAGGTTGGGCTCAGGGCCTGGCCACAGACACTGGAGGTCAGGAATTAATGTCCAGATGTACTAAGATTGGATCACCTTAGGGCGATTACAAATTGCACACCAACGTTTTGCAAATCCAACCTGATTTTGCAAACCATAAACTAACCATAAATCGTGCCCCAGTCCTGCACTACTCATAACCTCATTGATGGTATCATTGATAACATCACTGATGACAGCATCTGTGATACTGCTGTAGATAACTTTCATTCCGCGAATCATGTGAAAGATCATTTTGTTATTGAGATTTGTAAAGTCAGGCATTAACTGCAGTGGCGGCTGGTGGAATTTGAAACTGGTGTGGCGTATGCAGAACGAATCAATGTATGCGACGAGCGCAGCGAGCGAGCCCGATGGCAATAAGGGGGGTTCGGGAGGGTTCTCCCCCGTGAAGAAATGTTTTAAAAATTGGCATCTTTTTGGTACGATTTTCAGCACTATTTCTGTGATAAATGGACTAAAAATTCAGTTCTTCTAGGCATTCATAAAAGAAAACTCATACATTATTTCAGAGAATTTCTGGGTTGCCAAGCAAGTCTGACTTCTGAAGAGGGCGAGGGTACTAAGCAAGACTGCTTTGGCTCTACCCTTTCCAATAGAAAACATTAGTTAGTGATGTGAATAAGTTCAATGGACAAACCTGGGGTCTAGGGAGAGTCCCTCTCCTGAGAAAGAAATTTAAAAAAGATTGGCAAATGCTGCATTTTAAAGCAAATGAATACAGCGATAAAGCAAGGCTTATTAAGCAGTGGGAACGTATAGTCTTGAACGATTAAACACATTAAAAACTGCCCCGTATCTTCTTGCATTAATTTGTTCAACAGTTACTGTAATATGTAAATTGTTCTGCATGACAACTTTAGCCCTTTAAAATGTATGCTTGCCCAGTGTCTTGCACTGCATGCAGCATTAACTTTGGAAAAATAGGCCCTAACCAGACTTCGGGTAGCACCCACAGCTGCTGACTGTAACCAGTCATATAGAAATATGTGCAGACAGGTCTTTAAGTGAGATGAAGAAAAGTGGATGCTCCCTATAAAGGAACATGCCGAATACATTTCTGTGATTCCCATAGTGTGCCATCAGACCGGTATTTTGGTTTCTCTCTGAGATGTAATTTTATCCAGATAAATGGCACAGCAACTGACATACGCCTAAAGCCTGTCAGTATGATTGGCTTTGTCACTGGGTGTTAGCTGTTTAAGATAAATGAGTAACAACAATGATTTCTTATAAATAATTAACATTGAAAATGTTTAAATTCTGATCTTCTGAAATAGTGAGTGTGAATTAAATAGCATTGAGGCCTGTGGAAGGAGTTTTGGCTTTCAATTATGTGTGCTTTATGTTAGATATGTATCCTCTTTTTCTCTGCATATCTTGTCCATCTGCACATATTCAACCCCCTCTCTTTCCTCTTCAGCATCCTCTTTTCACTCTTCCCCGAATGCCCTTCCTCACATCTCTGTCACTTCACCGCCCCCAACATGCACTGCACTCCCTCAAATATAAGCACCTTAATTTCTCTTACTTTTGCCTTGCAAATATTTTGACATCAGTGTACCCCCTTCACACACATTTCCACAGAATTTCAGTTGCAAATGGAATACACAAACATTGTTCTGTGTGCTCTGCAGAGAGGCCAACCCACTGACAGGCACTTTGTTTGGCTTTAGCCTTAGCGCCTGTGATGCAGCGGATACAATGAAAACTATTTTCCTCCTAGGTCACTTATCGGTCATCCAGGGGCGACTTATATTTTCTCACATCCACATGACAATGGGGCCCATAACATCGCCTATCAAACACACACACACCTGGATTTCCTCTACACCTTTACGAAACCTATACTCCTAGGAGAAAAGAAAAAACTAAATGAAAATCATCATGATGTACCGCTGGAAGGAGCCGGGATACCTTATTACCTTAACCTATCGCTTTCTTAGTTATTTCTTAAGATATTCCTGCTCATTGTTTTGTCGATGGATCATCTAGTAAAAAATCAGTTCATAGTGATTAAGACCAGCTAAATCACAATAACCAATTACCAATTTCACAATCATTTAGTAAATAACCACTGAGTCGTTTGATTTAAGAATCTCAAATTTTATATAATTTTTAAAGGCATGGAAAAGAATTTAGACTTTTTATTCAATTATTCATTCATTATTAATTCAAATATTTATTAAGCAAAATCAATTTTATTGCAGAAAGGAAATTTTGTCATGAAGAAAAACCCTAATTACCTGCCTATCTTCCTAATTTAGCCTAATGATTTCTAACCTAAGTTTAAGATTTAAAAATAACCTGATTCTCATACTCAACTGGAAAAATAAGACAGCAACAGAAACTTCAGCTCGTCAGCATCAGCTACCGCCACCCGTCTCATCTAACAGTCTTTCAGCATCTCCCGCTCAGTAAAATGGATCGATCTGGAACACCAAGCACTGGAAGCCACCAACTCCAACACCAACTAACCCCTCCCACTAAGAGTAGGCCTTCTTATACCCTAATTCTAACTTTGCTAACTAAATTGTTGCAACATTAATAACGCGCTTTTCTTTCATTGGTCCACTCATTTCATTTATTCATTTTTTAATCAAGTTCTCCCGGATTCAGCTTGTTCTTTTGGAATGCATATGTTCATTTCCTTTCTCACAGTTCAAGACATGTTTCCATCCGCTTCGATCAGTACATTTGTAACTTCTTTCGATACATTCGAGAACTCTGCAGGCATTGTCCTTTCTCTTAAAACTGTTTCCCACGATTCTCTGCTGATCACCACGGCACACTATCAGTTCAATTAGGTCACATCAGCCTTGACCATTCTTGCATCCTAGCCTCTCAGCACCATCACGTGGTCAGTCTTTCTCCAACTTTTTCTCCCTTGTCATGCGTTTTCTCAGCGCATGCGTACTCTAATAAACGGCAGCCATTTTATATCGCCACTCGATTAGACTTAGAAGCACTATTTAGAAATAAACAAAACATAATTAAAATAGAGAAACATAGCCTTTTCGTTTCCCTCCCGTCATCTACGTACCCCAATTAGTTATTACCTAGCAGAAAGCAACATTTAAGCTGTTCCTTACTTACCATCACTATTGTTTTTGCAACGTCACGTTTATATTCTATGAAGCACAAATCATGCATTTATTATTTATTTAGTACGCAATTATTTTATGTTATAATTAGACACACAGACATTTGTAAATAGATTATTCAGCCCATATACTTGCGTGTTACCCTTCCCTCACGTACATTGTTGATTAATACATTTAAACGAACATATTTATTAATTATTTATCAAATTTGTTAGGGGTTAAAAAATTTTTATTTACTCTGCTCCATCAACTCCCCCTTTGGTGATTTTTAAATCACCACATAAAACCCAAGTTATACTTCTTTTTCAGGCAGCATATGTCTTTCATCCTTTTGCTTTTTGTTAGTTATACATCTGTTTCCATTTCATCTTGTCTTCTTGTCTCTTTATACATGCTTTCTTTCATTTTCTCTAACTCAATTTCACCCATTTCTCTCTCTCTCTCTTTCATTATTCTGTTATTTCTTTTTATCTTATTTTGTCTTATTTTTCTTTTTATACACGTTATTACAATTTTCAACACCATGGCTAACAATATTGCTACAGTTGCTATTATTATAACTTTCCCTATCATTAGTCTACTCATTCTTGTTAACCAATTTGCTACTGAAGAAAACCCTCTACCAAGTTTTCCCAGGACACTTTCAACCTCCAGTGGAACTAGTTCTTTGTGCAAATTTGTAATATTTGTAATATACTTTTGTATATTTTCACTTTTATCAGGAATGTAAGTGCAACAATGTTGGACTTTCAGCATTCCACAAACTCCACCCTCTTTTGCCAAAAGAATATCAAGGGCAAGCCGATTTTGCATCACCATAGCTCTCATGGCAACCATTTCGGTATTTACCATCAAGAACCCTCCTGCAGTATCTGTAGACAAACGATCTACTACTGTGGATAACTTCCGAATTTTAAATGCATTCAAAGATATTCCCACTGCTGGTATTAATGCTCCAAAAATATCACCTACAATTTCTGAAAAACTCTCCCTCTTTCTACGTGTAAAGCTATTAATCATCTTGTATGTTCCTTTTTCTTCTCTGTCCATATGAAAGATTTTTGGAAAGACCAGGCCTACATAACAAGTTCCATACCAATGGTCCGGTAACCTGTAATAAGCTCTATTCCCACAAATATAATAGATACCTGGAAATATTGGATCTTTTCCACCTTTGAATCCCCAACCTCCCAAAATTTGATAATTGTCATGGCAGATACTGGAACCTACAAAATAATTGTCATAGACTGTCTTATTTCTCCTAATACACAACTTTCCTGTTTGCGGCCAATCTAATGTCATTGCTGCATTTATCTTTTTCCCTTCATGATTTTCTTCCTCAAATGTCCATAGATGTGTTCTTTTCTCTTTTATTGCTTCTCTTTGAAATTTCATTCTCCTTTCTTCAACCATTTCTAAAAATACCTTTTCTTCTTTCTTTAACTCACAGGTAAGGTTGTTTTTAGCTATTTCTTCTAATGTTAAGATTCTATTTTCTAAAAAGAATTCTCCTAAAACTTTTGCTTGTTTTACTTTGTTAAGTTCTGGAACTACAGGAACATTTGCAAAAATCTTATCTATATCAGTGTAATAAAACTCTAATCTACCTGTTTTATAAAATAAACTTGCTATAACACTACATGTTATTCCATAAGTTAGAGGTAGGTGATGATAAGTCACACCTTCTGACACTGATGCAGGCAACTGCATACAAACATAACAATCTCTCACATCCATTGTCTCTACATATTCGTACAACAATTTTGTAAAAACATTTTTTGAAAAGTCTGTTACCGACTTATCCTTATGTAATTCTGCACTACTTCTTAAAATAACTGGTTCTTTAATATTAGTTTCTTTTTCTGGTTTAGTATCATTCTTTGCTTCTATTACAGCTATACTAATAGGAATTGTGATTGCTAAAACTATCCATACTGTCATTAATAATCCTGTACAAAAGCAGCACATTTTACACCATCTTTTTACAAACTCACATTTATCTCTTCTATCTCTAGTATTCTCCATTTTGCTTTTATCTTTTGTTAAATCTCAGAAAATTGTGTCACTACACCTCAGAAATGACTTAGATGCCACTCTGCTTTCAAAAGTCTTTGCTTGGTACTTTCTTTTAATTCTTTTCAGAATTCTTTCGTTGTCACATCCGGTGATTTGTCATATCCAGTAAAATTGTCACATCCGGCAGAAGCACTTTAAGTCTTCACTTCAGGTTTGTTGCATCTCACCTTTACCCATTCGGTTTCTTAGTCTCGGGTTCTCGTGAGTGTTTCCTTCTTCTTTGTAATCAGTTAGAGCGATGTACAACCACTCAGGTGACTTGTATTTCGAATTCACTTTCTTTGTTCTTTTAGACTTTTGCAATCGTTTTCCACTTGGCTTTTCTTGTTCCTTTTGACTTGTTATTTCATTCACCTGTTCAGCACTTTTTTCTCCTGTTCTGATTATTCTGTATCTCAATTTTCTTATATAGTTGCTGGGCCAATTGTCTCCTTTTCTTGGCCTTTTGGCTTCACCTTCTTTTTCTCCTCTTTCTGATTTCCAGTTTCTTTTTCTTGATTCAGTTCTTGTTTTCTCTTCTTCTCCGCTTTCTTCAGATTCTGTTTCAATTTTTTCACAATTGTCTCTTATTTTGAAACTTATGATCTCATCTTCTTTTACTGGTGGATCTGTTTTCTCCTTCTTGTGTTCCCTTATTACTGTCCCTCCTCGATGTTCTTCCGAATTGGTATTTATCTCACTCTCTGCTTCTAATTTTCCCTGTTCTTTTGTTTCACTATCTGTCCCTATTGCTCCTCGGGGTTCTTCTCGATTTTCTAACTTTTTATTTGTCTCTTTCCCTTCTTTGTCTATTAATATTACTTTTGAAGGATTTCCACCATAACTTGTACTTGGTTGCTCATTTAGATCATTTTCTTGTTCATTCTCTTCTCTAATTGGTTTAAATCCCCAAGTTCTCCTTCGAAATTCTTCACAGTTTTCAACTGAATCATCAGATCCTGAACTCGTGTCAGATATTTCCAGATGTCGACTTACAGGTCGATCTTCAAGTTCTGGAATTTCTGTAATTTTTCCTTCTTCTTCTTCTTCTTCCTCTTCCTCTTTAGAGGTGCTTGCAGTTGGGGTTTCCAGATGTCGACTTTCAGGTCGATCTTCAAGTTCTGGCACCCTTTCTCTTATTCTTTCTGTCTCAGTCGCTGAACTCTCATCCCACACTTCCAGACGTCGACTCACATGTCGATCTGCAGGTTCTGGAACTCTGATTGTGTGGCTGGCATGGACCCAGTTTTTCACTCCTGCACACTTGACTGCAGTTGTTGTCACTAGGATTACCTGTCGTGGCTCGTCCCAGCGAGGAACTAGACAGTTTCTTCTCCTGTGGATTTTTATGCGGACCCAGTCTCCTGGATTCAAGTCGTGGGCTGGTTTTCTTTCAAGAGTGGTCGCATCCGGTCCAACCTGATGAAACACAGAACGCACCACATCAGCCAGTCCTTTGCAATAATCCAGTACTAGATCATCAGTTATAGTCAATAACTTGTTGACAGGTACTTGTGCTTGTCTCATTGCTCGTCCCATGATCACTTCATGAGGACTAAGTCCAGTTTTCTTTTCAGGAATGCTTCTGATGGTCATCAGGACAAGGGGCAGTGCATCGGGCCATTTGAGTCCTGTAGCTTGACACATTTTTCCTAACCTGTTCTTAATTGTTCCATTTATTTGCTCTACTACCCCAGAAGCCTCTGGTCTGTATGCACAATGCAGTTTTTGTTTAATACTTAATGCTTCACAAATTAATTGAATCAACTCATTTTGAAAATGTGTTCCTCTATCTGTCTCAACCGTGACTGGAAAACCATACCTTGGAATGAACTCTCGCAGCATAAGTTTTGCTACCGTTATTCCATCATTCCTTCTAGTGGGGTATGCCTCCACCCAACGAGAAAACAAACAGACGACCACTAGAACATATTTTAGTCTGTTACAAGGGGGCATTTCGATGAAGTCTAATTGCATTCTAGTGAACGGACCTCCTTCTCGTCCTATTGTTCCTAGACTCACTATTGTCTTTCTTCCTGGATTAAACTGCTGACAAATAAGACATCTTTGACAAAGACTTTCAGCTATGGCTCTGAATTTTGGGTTATACCATGTTTGTCTAAAAAGTCTGATCATTGCATCTCTCCCAATATGAGCTTGTCCATGGTACATCCGTGCCATGTCTGCAATCATGCTATCAGGCATAACTGGTCTTTCATCTCTGTAAACCCACACACCATTGTTTTCTTGTCTTCTACACCCTGCTTTTATCCAGTAATCTTTTTCCTCATCATTTGCAACTTCCTGTAACTGTCTCACCTCATCCCATGTCTCGACAGTGTTAGTAAAAAGCAAAGGAGAAGAGATATGCTCCCTTTCGCGATTCTTATTCAGGGATACCATGTTCTCTGCACAATATTTGGCTATCTCGTCCGCGTAATTATTTCCAACAGCTATGTAATCTTCATTTTTCTTATGTGCTTTGCATTTCACTACAGCTATCTGCCTAGGCAGCTGTATCGCCTCAAGCAGTTTCTTAACAAAATCTCCATTTCTGATAGGTGTTCCTGCAGACGTCAAGAAACCTCTTTGTGACCAAATCTGACCAAAATCATGCACTATACCGAAACCGTACTGGCTATCGGTCACAATCGTAACTCGTACATTTCTTCCCAACTTACATGCTTGAATCAAAGCAATCAGTTCTGCAACTTGGGCAGACCTTATTCCTTTCAGACAAGACGCTTCCATCACAGTTGCCACTGTGCACACTGCGTAAGCTGCGCTTAGAACTCCTTCTTTCGTTCTCAAGCATGAGCCATCCACAAACATGACATAATCTGATTCTTTTAAAGGCTCATCCTTTATGTCAGCTCTTGGTTTTGTGCAATATTCCAGCACATTCAGACAATCATGATCTACTTCATCTTGTTCAATTATACTCTCTTCATCTGGCAATGATGTCGAAGGATTCACATTCATACATCTATCTATGGTCACATTTTCTGCACTCAAGATTACTTTTTCGTACTTAGTCAGCCGACTATGTGTCATGTACTGTGTTTTTGTTCTTGTCAAAAGAATCTCTACTGAATGGGGAACATATACTCTCAGTGGATACCCCATCACTATACCTTCACTTTGTTCCAGACTTACACAAGTAGCAGCAACAGCTTTCAGACATCCGGGCAACGCTTTTGCTATAGGATCTAAAACAGCTGAAAAATAAGCAATTGGTCTCTTCATTGTTCCATGTTTTTGTACCAGTACTGAAAATGCACATCCATCTCTTTCACTACAGTACAATTCGAAATCCTTCTCATAGTCAGGCATTCCTAAAGCAGGGGCCTCACACAATTTCTTTTTCAACTCTTTGAAAGATTTCATTTCTTCGTCATTCAATTCAAAAGGGTCTTTTACATCCTTCTTGGTCAGTTTTTGTAATGGTTTAGCAATCAAGGAAAAACCACTTATCCATTGTCGGCAATATCCAACCATTCCCAGAAACATTCTTACCTCTCTTTGCGTCATTGGTGCTCTCATTCCTTGAATCATTTTTATTCTTTCTGTCGTTATCTTTCGCACTCCTTTCTCAATTTTATGCCCTAAATATTGGACTTCTTTTTGACAAAACTGCAATTTCGAAGGGGACACTTTATGTCCTCTTTTCTCTAGATGGTTCAGTAAAGCAATTGTATCGCTTACACATGCTTCTTTGGTTTTCGATGCCACCAATAGGTCATCGATATACTGCACCATCACTGACTTTTCTGGCATTTTCAAATCTTCCAGGGACTTCTTTAAAATCTGATTAAAGATTGAGGGGCTTTCTGTATACCCCTGAGGAATTCGGCACCATGCCAAAATACGCTCTCCGAACCGGAACGCAAATAATGGCTGGCTATCTGGATGTAAAGGAATAGAGAAAAATGCGTGACACAAATCTATCACTGTGTACCACTCAGCTTCATGTGGAATTTGGTATAGAATTACTGCAGGGTTTGGCACTATTGGACAACAAGGCACAACTATTTTGTTGACCTTTCTCAAATCCTGTACTATTCTATATGTTCCATTTGGCTTTTTCAGTCCCATTATAGGTGAATTACATGGACTGCTCATTATTTCTTTTAGAATTCCCTGTTCGATCATTTTATTTATTACAGGAGTTATTCCTTCAATTATTTCTGGAGTCAATTTATACTGTGGCGTATTTGGGTAAGTTGTTCCTTCTTTTACTGTTACTTTTACGGGATCTACTTCTTTCATCAATCCAATATCTTCTCCTGTAAAATCCCACACATTTTCTTTCACTGCATTTTTCAGTTCTTTTGGAAGTTTTTCTGCATCAAATGCAGGAAACAAACCATTCATTTCAGGTTCCTGATTCATCAATGTTACTTTATACAATACATCTTCATCTGGGGTCTGAAATCCAATTCCATCTGGCGTACAATAAATTGTGCAATTCATTTTGCACAAAAGGTCACGACCTAAGAGATTTACGGGACTACAATCGCACACTACGAATCTATGCATTTTGCTAAAAGAACCAATTTTTACTTCCACTAATTCAGTAAGTGGTGTTTTAATCTGCTGATTCGCTACTCCAACTACTTGGATGTATTCACCTGAGAGAGGAAGGTTTGGAATTTCCACTGATCTAACAGTAGAACGGGTAGCTCCAGTATCGACAAGGAATGTTACATTTGCACCATTCACTTCTCCATCCACAAAGGGACCAGACTGATCTACCTCTAGAGTTGCGCCAAGTACGCACTCTTTTCCCTCTCCTAGGCACCGTCAGAAACTTTCATCCGACTCATCCTCACTCTGTCGCAACCAATACTGAGAAATGTTAGCTGCTCGCGGCAACTGTGTTACCTGCTCTCCTCCGTAGAATCCTGTTTCTGTACTGTATCTTTGCTGGTTAACAGTGTTGGGAAGTGGTGGTTGTGGCACCTGACCTTGTTGAACAACTACCTCATTCTGCACCTGTGGAGTTAATGATTGATTTTCCGTATTAGGTTTAGGTGGGAACTTACACTCGTTTCTCCAATGCCCTAATTTTCCGCAATTATGACATGGCCATTTTTTCTTTGCCTCCTCTAGACTCATTTGACCTTTCCCTTTACCTATGTTAGGTCGGGATTTATTCTGTCCTGTTTCATTCCCACTATTATTATCCAATTGAGCTTCTTGCTTCTCTGCCACTTTCACCTGTGCCCACATTGCCTTCTCTTTCAATTTACGCTGTCTACTCTCAATATCATCACTACAATACTTAGCATACCTCAGTACCTCATCTACAGTGCCATTTTGCCAGTTAATCATATGTTGTTTAATCATTTCACTAATCTCTGGTTTCAGTCCAAACACAAATCTATATACGAAATGACTCATATCTTTTTCACTCAACTCCTCATATCCACTATACTGCTTGAAAACCAACAACAACCTCTCATAATAGGCATGTACAGACTCCTTACTTTCCTGTGTAGTTCTATCGATTTTTACCCAATCTGTTTCTTTAGGAGGAATCTTATTTTTCAAAAAGGTAATCACCTTATCGTACTTCCTCATCACCTCAGGACCTGGAGCTCCTGTCTTAGGATCTCTTGGATATTCTGTAGTTGGCCAGTCAACTGTAATTTTACACTCAGACCACAAATCAGTTGGCACCACTATGTCAAACAATCCATCTAAATCTATCCACAACACTTTTGAAACCTTCACAAACCTCTCCACTTGTCGGTACCATTCAACTGGTTTCTCTCTCAGCTTTGGGAACTCATTTGTAAATGACAGTATATCCTGTCTAGTCCAGGGAACATGCACATAACTACCACCTGGAGTTTCTCTCATAGGGTATTCTCTTGCAACAGGTTCTTTTTCAGTTATCATAAAAGCCAAAGAAGCTTTGTCTGCAGTTTTCTCATACTTTTTTGTCCATCTAACTTTCCATCTGTCCACATCACCCCATTTTCTCAGTAAAACAATTAACTCTTTTATCTGTGTCAGCCTTCCTGCTGTGTTCAAGTTTTCAATATCTTTCTCACAAAAGTCTACTCTGTACGGTTTCTGCAATGTTTTCACTTTCGCAAAATCTACTCCAATTTCACTTGCTATCTCTTCTAGTTTGTCATGTAAATTTTTAGCTCTCCATGTAATACTTTTGCACAGAAACATGATTTCATCATCCTGGTAATTTTTTAGCTTTTCTGTACCAATCGTCCCTAAAATTAATTCTTCCATGTCAATCTTTAACCTAATTACATCTAATGGTTTTTCTTCTGGTTCTTTTATTTTAAATGCCTTCATCCACTCATTTAACTCATCGGGAGTCGGACCTATGGGTGTATTATTTAGTTCTATCCAATTACCACTCTTTTCAGGGGTCACTGTTGCAGATTCTGTTACCATATGCATTTTTCTACCATTACACTCATTCACAGTCAAATTTGTAGGTGGACTTGGTCTGTAGGTACTAGCCAAATTACTTGTACTTGCACTTGGTTCCATCCTTTCTTTTTCTCTCTGAAATTGTGAACTCATAGGAATCACTAAAGACCGTTCATCAATTTTCTGATTCTCAAAAACTGGTATTACTGGACCTATTGTTACGGGTACAGTCACAGCTTCCATGTTTTTCGTTAATTCCCTAATTTTCTCAGTCAGTTCTTTTGTTGTTCTTGCTAATTCAGTTGCATTGTCACTTTCTACTCCTTCATTTTGTGAAGTTCTTATTTGATCTTGTGACCTATTTATTTCAATTCTTTTTACCGGACTTTTATTTCGCACAGTCTCTATTTGCGGCGCATTAGGTGTCACCACTGTAGAACTCTGCTGATACGGAGGGGGATTTCTATTTAGAATATCTTCCAGCAATTCATCATCCGTTTCACTCTCATGCATATATTTTTCCCTCTCCATATGTTTCTTTTTCTCAGTACGTTTTCTCTTAGTCTCTTCCTCAACTGTAAAAGCCGGAAACAAACCTCCTGTCATGTTAGCACATCTCCATCGTTTTATTCTATCCTCATGATTTATTCCCCACATTCTTCCAGGCATGAACTCATGATCCCTTAAACCTCTGAATCTCTCTCGCTCATACATCTCATCTTCCCATTCCGTCAACGCTTCAAATTGTGTCGGTCTAGGTCTAGGTTCTAAATTTGTCATCTTTTCTCTCAAATTTCGCAAAACCGCTACACTAAATGAACCATTCTCAGGGAAAGCTAATGCACCATCATTCTTCGTATACTTTGCCCAATTTTCTAACCATATGCATGTATGATATCCATATTTCAGCATCATATGTGAAGCTGCTGATTTCGGCGGAGGAATTACTTGTCCCTCTCTAGTCACAACCTTTTTGTCTTTCTTAAAGAAATTCTTAATTTTTGTCGTCCATGACGTTCTCTCCCTTTCATACTCATAATACGGCATGTTTTCGATTGGTTTTTCTCTTCAAACCAGCACTGTTCCGTGTACGTAACTTCAACCAATCACAGCGCGACTCACACCAACACGCCAATCAGAACGATTCCCTTCGTCCGCGGACCAACCAATCCTAGCGCGGCACTTTTCTACGTCACTCTTGTCTCTGTGTTCACGTGACTAGCGCACTATCCAATCCTAGCGCGGCACTGTCGATGTCACTCTTGCTCTTTTTACCCCTCCTTTACAAAAATTATCGGCAATTTTTCTTTTCACTGTTTCTTCGTTAGTTACAACAATTAAAACAATTCCATAGTCTGATTCGCTAAACAAAAGTGACAGCTTTGTCCTTTTACACAAGAATCCTGTATTTCCAGTAGGCAGCGCTTACCTCTACCCTACCACAGAATTATTAACTTTCGCCGATAAAGTAGCACTTCCCTCTACCTTACCCTTCTTTCAAGCAAACAGTAAACCCGTTTCTCTGGGGATAAGACACATGTGGAGACTATGCTCCTGAGAATTAAGGCCAGAGTTTCACAAGAAGACGTGATTTGCTATCTCAGTTACACACCTTTCGTACAGAAATCCCTAACATAACACAACCTGTGTTATTACCAAAAATTGAATTCAGACCATGTACCAAATTCCATGTGACTTCTCTTGCCACACGTGTTCCACTTCCTACATCCCAGAAGCGTGAAAACTCACATATAACATAACGCGACTCAACATATAGTATTAGTCATCAAAATAATCAATAATCAATAATCACCAAACTAATCTATAGAAACCATAACTCTGCTACCAAGAAATCTGATGCAGCGGATACAATGAAAACTATTTTCCTCCTAGGTCACTTATCGGTCATCCAGGGGCGACTTATATTTTCTCACATCCACATGACGATGGGGCCCATAACATCGCCTATCAAACACACACACACCTGGATTTCCTCTACACCTTTACGAAACCTATACTCCTAGGAGAAAAGAAAAAACTAAATGAAAATCATCATGATGTACCGCTGGAAGGAGCCGGGATACCTTATTACCTTAACCTATCGCTTTCTTAGTTATTTCTTAAGATATTCCTGCTCATTGTTTTGTCGATGGATCATCTAGTAAAAAATCAGTTCATAGTGATTAAGACCAGCTAAATCACAATAACCAATTACCAATTTCACAATCATTTAGTAAATAACCACTGAGTCGTTTGATTTAAGAATCTCAAATTTTATATAATTTTTAAAGGCATAGAAAAGAATTTAGACTTTTTATTCAATTATTCATTCATTATTAATTCAAATATTTATTAAGCAAAATCAATTTTATTGCAGAAAGGAAATTTTGTCATGAAGAAAAACCCTAATTACCTGCCTATCTTCCTAATTTAGCCTAATGATTTCTAACCTAAGTTTAAGATTTAAAAATAACCTGATTCTCATACTCAACTGGAAAAATAAGACAGCAACAGAAACTTCAGCTCGTCAGCATCAGCTACCGCCACCCGTCTCATCTAACAGTCTTTCAGCATCTCCCGCTCAGTAAAATGGATCGATCTGGAACACCAAGCACTGGAAGCCACCAACTCCAACACCAACTAACCCCTCCCACTAAGAGTAGGCCTTCTTATACCCTAATTCTAACTTTGCTAACTAAATTGTTGCAACATTAATAACGCGCTTTTCTTTCATTGGTCCACTCATTTCATTTATTCATTTTTTAATCAAGTTCTCCCGGATCCAGCTTGTTCTTTTGGAATGCATATGTTCATTTCCTTTCTCACAGTTCAAGACATGTTTCCATCCGCTTCGATCAGTACATTTGTAACTTCTTTCGATACATTCGAGAACTCTGCAGGCATTGTCCTTTCTCTTAAAACTGTTTCCCACGATTCTCTGCTGATCACCACGGCACACTATCAGTTCAATTAGGTCACATCAGCCTTGACCATTCTTGCATCCTAGCCTCTCAGCACCATCACGTGGTCAGTCTTTCTCCAACTTTTTCTCCCTTGTCATGCGTTTTCTCAGCGCATGCGTACTCTAATAAACGGCAGCCATTTTATATCGCCACTCGATTAGACTTAGAAGCACTATTTAGAAATAAACAAAACATAATTAAAATAGAGAAACATAGCCTTTTCGTTTCCCTCCCGTCATCTACGTACCCCAATTAGTTATTACCTAGCAGAAAGCAACATTTAAGCTGTTCCTTACTTACCATCACTATTGTTTTTGCAACGTCACGTTTATATTCTATGAAGCACAAATCATGCATTTATTATTTATTTAGTACGCAATTATTTTATGTTATAATTAGACACACAGACATTTGTTAATAGATTATTCAGCCCATATACTTGCGTGTTACCCTTCCCTCACGTACATTGTTGATTAATACATTTAAACGAACATATTTATTAATTATTTATAAAATTTGTTAGGGGTTACATTTTTTTTTATTTACTCTGCTCCATCAACTGCATGTCCAATCAAAGCCCCTCATAAACACCTGGCATCGCTCAAGCCTCAAAGTATGCACAGAAAAAAATACAGATAAACAACATTATAAATTAGCTAACTCGTGGGGAATGCAAGATTAAGTAAACATGTAAAATAAGAGAGGAACTAAACCGCTGAAATGCATTCCCTCGACGTTTTTAACATTCATTGTTTGCAAGTCAATCCATGTTTTTGGCATCAGTGTTAACTTAGGGGCATGTACACAGGGCCAGTTTTATTGCCATACATCAGAGGACTGGCCACTGTATGCACATGTTACACAGTAAGCACATATCTCTCGCTTTGGGCCTGACTCGGATATTTGGATCCATTTTACAAGGGAGCAAATGCCGCAGCTCCACTTCTAAAGGAGCGAGCAATGTGCAGCGAGGGCCTGGGGTGTCAGTGGGGGAGGTAAGCATGATGAGGGGTCTCGGCACAATATACAGAACACAGCAGTAGCTTGCAAACACAGTAGCACGCTACTCCAGAACCCATATGTGTTACTACACAATTTATGAGAAGATAAGAATGTGGGCCTGTCAGGCTCATTACGACATCCGCAGGTGTGCCAATGAGGTAATGATGCGCCCAAAATATGGCAGGATATAGTAATTATCGGGACGGTATCACCACAAATTTTATGCGTTTTGACCGACAACGGAAACTGTTGTTTGTGAACTGATCTCAGCACGTTTTACCCTCACTACAAAAACGAATCCACTCCGCTCCCGCATATGTTCTCTCTGCTTAAAGAGGTATAACATGCCTGGGGGAAAACCAGGTTTTGCAGCAAAATTTGCAATCGCATTAACACCCGAATCGGAGTTATCAGGAAAGTTGTAATGAGAACTCAAATGAAGTCTCCAGCTTTTCTAGAATTCAGGCAACTAATGAATGGAAAGTTCAATTTCTTCGGTCCCTCATTCACATCACAAGCCCGCGCCTTCGTTCCTACTACCAGCCTCCTTTTAGACAATAGGGTAAATAAGACATTTTGCCCAGATGATAAACCAGACACCCAATGACGTCCTTTCTGGAGCCCAAGCATCACTCAGTGTTTGTGAAGGTCCCAAACGCATATTGAGGAGGACAAAGGCAAAAATCCCTCCGCGTAACAAAATACCTTCAATAAATAAATAAATAGTTTCTGTGTCATTAGCATATTTATGGAATTTGGAACCATAGTTTGCTTTTGACTAGAAACTGGTATTGTATAGTTGTAACATCTCTATAGAACTTTCCTACCGCTTGTTGGGGCCCCAAAGCGCTTCACAGGTGGTCGGGTAAGTTGCTGCTCCGTTGGTTGTGTAAGGCTGGAGAAAGAAGTTGATTGAGGGGTCTCGGGGCAACTGTGAGTGTTTTGATCGTGCGCGAGGCCCGGAGCTCGTGCTCCACAGTTGATGCACAGTACTAACGGAGCTGTGGTTAAAACGCTATCGCATTTTCCCTCTCATGAAGATCTTGTTTTCAACAATCCATTACCTTATCTCGCCGCCATTAATGATGCTGAAAGTGGAACGAGATAACATGCCTAAATTGCCAGAGAAGCGCTGTATCATCAAAATGACAGGATTATTAAACAAAGATTACTTTGGACGGAGCTCCGAGATCGAAGTTGCCTGCGCGGTTTGCCACTGTGTTCCCGTTTCTTTTTCATCTGTACACTTAACCCCAATCGCGGATCGCAATACTCGCGGGGGGGGGTTGCGCGGTGGTGGGGGCCGGGGGAGTTTAAAAATAAAACTTACGTGACCGGGTCCGCGCGCCGCCTCTGCTCCTGGGCCGGGGTCCCGCGTTGGCGCTCTTCAACTTCTCAACAGGAACAGCCGCATCACTGGCAACCCCTCTCTGCCAATACTGACACTGCTCCAGCAGTGCCAGGATTGGCTTGAGCAGGGATACTCCCCGCTCATTAGGAGACCGGGGGCTGCTGCATGAAGCAGCCCGCGGTCTCCTAAGGGAAGACTAGTGCGCATGTTCGGGCTGGTCATAAAAATGACCAGCCCAAAACGAACATGCACACTATTGCTGTCTAGTGCGCTGTCAGTCAGACCCTGAGTGCTTCCGCAGCCCCACCTCCTTCAGCGTCCTGATTCAGGACGCTGAAGGGGGTGGGGCTGCGGAAGCACTCAGGGTTTGACTGACAGCGTGATTGGAATTAGCGTCAGGAGTAGAACGAAGAATTAAACGATGAATGGGGCCGTGCCGCCGTGGCATTAGAGGGGCAACGCCCCAGCGCCCCAATGGACGCAATTAGGTGGGCATTATTTTTCTGATTATGATCTTGTGATAAACTATAAAAACGTTTCGTAATAATACAAAAATAGATGCCTTAGAGCAAAAGTATCAACCTGAAATTGAAAATAAAATTGTAAGAAAATCTTCCTTCACATTGGCAGGTAGAATACAAAAAATTTGCTCTCCAGCAATGATTAATGTTAATGATTAATGTGGAAACCTTCTGAAAAGAAGTTTGCATAGAGTGGCAGTTCATACATA
This sequence comes from Calotriton arnoldi, assembly GCA_963921515.1. Taxonomy (NCBI): domain Eukaryota; kingdom Metazoa; phylum Chordata; class Amphibia; order Caudata; family Salamandridae; genus Calotriton; species Calotriton arnoldi. The sequence goes on from CAWUFW010003901.1 coordinate 379,748, forward strand.
AGGAATCCTGGGGGATAGAGAAGGATAACAGACTAGAAAAGTATGAATTATTGATTCAAGCAAGCACTGTGTATTTCCCTTTGCTCAGTTAAAACAACAAGCTATGAGAAGGCTTAATGAGTACAGGGAATCCCGGAATTGCTAAACCTTAACTGCGATTAAAAAGCATTTTTGTTGTTATAGACTCTGAAATTCGGTCTTATGAACCACAGAAATGACGTACACATTGAAGGGAAAACATTTCTAATTATGGTCTGTATCTAGCTATTGCATATGTAATTGACATGTACTAATGCATTGGGGTTGTTTTGTTGTAAAGTTATATTATGACAAGCATACGATCCGATAATATATTTGTATATCCGCAAATAAAGATGTAGTCAAATGGACAATTGAATAACTGAAAGTATGCTAATAAAATCTGTTATGGAAAAAAAAAGCATTTTTGTGGCTAACTCTGTTTATGTTCAGGCATGTTCTATTTGTACTCAGTTTGACGTTCACATACTAGACCTATGGGGCTTTTGGGGCCATTGTCTTCTTCAGTTAAGCCTTCACATACAGTATCAATAGACTTATTGTAGAGCTACTCAAAAATTAAACTTGTACTGCAATTTAAGTAGTTGTTGATCATTTGACAAAAATTGGGCAATTAATTTCATTAACACTAAGGAACTATCATAGATGTTTGCATATCATATTATTAGTGTGCATGGAATACTGCAGGTCTTGATGACTGACAGGGAATCTCAATTCATGTCGGAATTCTGGTCTGCACTTTGGAAAGAAATAGATATGGAAGTCCATTTCAGGCAGACAGGCAGGCAGAACAATTGAATCAATGTGATGAACAGTACTTGAGGTATCAGAAATTGTTGCAAGAGGACTGTAGTAACACATTGTAATTACATAAAATTAACATATAACAGCACTGAGCATTGTGCCACAGATATGTCACTCTTTATTTGTATGTATGGCCATCAGCATAGAATATTACCAATGAATGCATCATTTACTGCATCAGTGTCCTCTTTACAGGAACATCTAAATAAGCTCCACGAAATTCATAAGTCAGCACAAGGGTCATTAAAGAAGGCTAAGGCTGCTTAAAAACTGTATGATGATAAAAAAGAATCCCTTTACCCAGATGTACAGTAGGTGAAAAAGACTGGTTACACACTAAGACTTACACTTAAAGAAAGTTTCTTAGTTGCAACCTAAATTTGATGGTACATTTACCATTGGAGATATTTTAGATTCCAACGTCCTGTGTTTCATGTTCCCTTATTGAAACCATGTTCTACAAATCATTTGTCCTGCTCCAGATCCTGTATCCTTGTGAATAAGGCCCATAGTCTCTATGTGGGAATAGTGTAATGGATTTTGTTTTATCGAGTCTGGTTATCCTAGTGGAAGGGACCTAGCTGAGGAGGAGATGTAGCTGAGCAAGGAATAAGGATGTACTTAGGACACATTTGAGCAGAGCGAGTAGCAATGGACGAAGAATTCCAAAATAGCTGAGAGTGTCAGCTCGACGATTCCTCGGGAACGGTTCAATGCCAAAAGGGGTCCACCTCTCGATAGTCCCAATCCTGAATGCTATAATAGCACAGGCGAATGGGATGATCAAGCGGGGGAAGGAAAGGAAGGGGTCAGCAGGGAGGGAGATCTGAAAAGCAAAATACTGAATGATAAGCGAATATATGTATACTGTTTCTCTTATCTATGCAAGTGAGCAGCTCATACCTGTAAAACAAATAATAACACTAATCTATTAAGGATAAGTAAGGAACCAATAGTTCTGTATCTTAGCTCAGCAATGGTAGGTATTGCGCTAAGAAAGGGATAGAGGTACAAAGGGAACATAAATTCTGTAGCCCATTCATACGCACAATTGTGTCTCACATTACTATATACCAAAGATCCATACACACCAGTACACATACACGGTTCCACATCACAGGGGAAGAGCAGAAGGCCGCCTCTTGAACCCCCTGTTAGAAATAAACCAAATAATAATCATCAAAATACTCCTTTTGATCCTTTATGATATGTGCTTGTATTATTGTCAGTCATATACATATGCGCAACCAAATCCTTTACCAAGGTGCCTATATATCTAAAACAAGTGGTAGTACTCGTGGCTGGATTTAATGTATCCCACACAAAAGGAGCTGTGAGCACGAATACTTTGGCTTCAGTAATTAACCCAGCTAGCACTGATGGCCGAGTCACAAAGTCTCATGTAGTTCATATGCCCCCAAAAGTCAATTAGCAATTAGTATCCATGCAAAGAGCGGTATCGGGGAGTCCCCGATCAAGGCGGTGCAAGTGCACCCTTACCTTACACAGATCTGGGCAGGAAATCCGTAGTGCGTAGGCGCTGCAGGATGAGAGAATAACCAGCAGCTTCTTGCTCCCCAGAGGCTTCATTTAACCGGTCTTCCTCATCCGGTTCAGTTCCCACGTGTTCCCGGCAATCGCGGTCACTTCTGCTATGCCACATGGGAGTTGTAGTTTCCGGGTCCCGGAACGGGACGCGGACCGCATTGGTGTGCAGCCCTGTCACCGAGCCGTCCACAGGATTAGAGACCCCGTTCTGGGACCACCACCTCGCTAACCAAGACCAGGCCCTACCATAGAGGGCAAGAAGGGGCGAAGCATCGTTGCCCTCAGGTGAGTCTAACAACGGGCCGGGAAGTGTAAGGGGGCTGAGTGAATGTGTAACAGAGAGGGAGAGAGGAGAGTGGAGGCAGAGCTGAGGTATTGTTCGGAGATGAGGGTCACCCAAGGGATACCTGAGGAACAACTTAGGAGGTATCCAAGTCCCAGGAGTGAGTGAAGAGAGTGGGTGCTCTCCCCGAGACGTTGGCCGGTGTGATGGTCGGAGAGTCCGAAAACAGATGCAAGGAGGAAGGAAGCCATGAAAGCATTGAATCTGTGGGATGCTGGGACACTCAGAGTACTGGGTGGCCTGAGTGATCTAATTTGGGTAGTTGGGCGGCACCCTTAAGGCCTACCTCTTTGCTCGAAATGTGCGGTTCTTCATCATTGCAGTATTTTTGGTTTATATGTGTAAGAGCACCCTCACGTTCCACGACCGGTCCAAACTGCCTTCATTTTTTGACCCACACATAACAAATCTCATCTGATTCTATTTGCCAATTATGTACAGAAAGCTTTAATCTGACACATTTGTAACTCGCTGTGTCCTTATGTAAAGCGCTCAGATACCTCCAGGTCTAGCCAGCGCTATATAAAACTCAAGTAAATAAATAAAACATAGCCAAAGCTTTTAGCACCATAGAAAATTATGGAGGTCCCGGCCCTGGATTAGGAAGTGGTTCCACCCCAGGCGGCCATCTTGTAAGGTGCGCTGCCTAGTTTTTGGACGGCTTGCTCCAGGAAGGCAGTTTGGACCGGTTGGGGGAACACAAGGGTGTACTTAATCCCTACAATCAGTAACATGCAGGCTCCAGAGGAGGTGAACAGGTCTTGGGCCAAGTGGCAACCCATGATGATGTGAGTACATGGCGATTTACCCCATGTAGCGGCGGTGTAGTACCGACAATACGAACTATGGCAGGCTAGTTACAATTCTCCTTGCAGTGTGTGACTACTGGGCACACTGCCCTCCGGAGATCCCTATGGGGCACCAGGCGGCCACTAAATAAGTAAGCATTCAATTTAACTATCCATAAGGGTGTGTTTCTGTAGTATACATTGAACCTCTCACATATTGCTTGTGTTTGCAGTGTTTTCACCTTGTTTGTATCGGCAAAGAAGACACTGACACACGTACCAGCCTCTGGTTTAACGTTATGGCCTCACGGTCCACACAGTACCTTTCTGTTTTTCCTACTTATTCAGGTGATACCAGAACCATGTTTTGGACCATACTCATTGTCCCCTGCTGTAGGTAAATGTGCTTCTGATCCTCAGGTGGACCCTCTTCTAAGGAAGGTTATTAAGGTAGTACACTGTTTATGTATGTAGCATGGTATGAATGATTAATTAAATAACCAGCCACCCTTCCCCAAAAGGGTATTAATAAGGACATACTGATCCTGACTAAAGCCACTGGATTGGTGTACGTGGCTGAAACTTGTTGATCATACTTAAAGGCCAAGGAGTGATTGTAACTACCCCGTGTTCCCCAGTTTTTAACCTTGTCAGATGGACCTGTAAATAAATTCTGATTTGGGCACCAATTAAATATTTGCAAAGATTACCTCATATAGATCCCACACATTTTCCTTAAAAAATGCTCCCTTGCAAGTAAGGAGGTCGTAGCATGCAGCAATCCTCAGAGGGTCGGGAGGAACTTGATGATGAAGTATGTCACTGGATAACATTCAGTGAGTAAGAGTTCCTTTAAGAAAAAGGTCTTTCCCCTACATTCTGTGGACCCACCCTGGTTGACCCAAGGTTGACTCTCAAATGACAAGCAACCAACAAAACTGCAAAACCTCTTTGTCTCCTGTTTTCCAGTCCTAGTTTATAAAATCAGAGAACGATATGGTAAGGATTGGGTATTGTTGAGGTTTAGTCTTTCTAATTCATGTTACCTAAAAGGGAGTCTCACCTCGTCAGAAGCTCTCACTAGATACTTCTTTTAGTAGTGAACAAATTAAGCTAACAACAGTTTACCAATGCTAAAAAAAATTATTCTTAGATCTTTCAGGCATTAGTAGAAAGGTTCTGGTATCCCATAGCCATACGGTGGTTTACCAACAATCAAGATCACTCCCACCATCAGATTATTCAGTCAGGACAGAAAACTAAAGTCAGTGTTAGGAGGTCAGACTTATAAGGAAAAGGATTGTGTAGTAGGTAATAAAACAAATCTAAGGTCCGAGGAAGATCCAGTTATTCCTGTAGCAACGCCTCCTTTTATGTAGAAGAGTACAGACCTTTTATATTTCAAGCATCAGAAGAAGGGGATACGTAGATCAAGGCTACACCCACTGAACTTAACTAAACCTATTGCAGCCTTTCAAACCACACTGACCTTGAAAGAAATTAGTTCTAAAGATTTGAGTCTGGTGGGCTTCAGTGTGGTCAAACGGTGCGACGTTACAAGAGTTCAGTTTCATTCCAAACTGGTTGCATCTGCAAGTCAGGAAGAAAAGTTAGAGTTAAGCTCTCTAGGTCCTGAGTTATGTGAGGTTCTCTGGAGATAGGTAATAAAAATTCTGACTGTGAAGGACTAGCACTGTCATTTCTAACCAAACATGGTTGGTTGGTATCTACCTATATTGAGTTGTATGACTCCTCACAGAATAAACCTTGGAACCTTGGAAGAAAGAGATATATAAATATTTTATAGATGGCAATCCTACTCAGAAGAAAAATAATGGTATCAATATGAAATGATTTGTTTAAAAACATGGCATACCAAACTCTTTTTTCTTCCAGGCCAGATACTTGGTACAACAACAGTTTAAGGGGACTAGGCGAGTGAATGCTCCTAGTTGAAAAGGCAATTCATAAGCACAAGCATTCTGATATGGAATAGTCACAGCTATAAGACATTATTGGATTTAAAAGCTTAAACAAAAAATTCGGAGAAATATTCTATTTTATTCTTTCAGGAGACATGGTTATGGATGAGCCCTTCAGTTGATGGATTTGTGTAATATGTAAACAAATACATAATACGGGTCACCCTTCAGTTGTTAGTTACTTTTGCAAAGGAAGTCCTAACTTTTGAAACAACTCAATAAAATACAAGATCAGCAGCTAATGTACGCAATACCAAATTTGCCTTTTGTCACAGGGAATAGTTCTGGTAGAGGTAGCCAAGTTTATATATAATTCAACACATTCTAATTAATTTCATTGGTCACTTCTAAGTGACAACTGAGCAGCAGCCACATTTAGAGATGGAAAGCAAATAGCTTCAATCGGCTAATCATTTGTTTCACCAGATCAGTTTACATTTATTAAAAGGTTTAAGACAGTTGACCTTAGACTTAGCGACCATCTTGCCTTTAAGATAAATTTAAGGCAAAATACACAAAATAAACCTGGTTTATAGTCACAGGACACGAGTCACAATTCCCAAAGATAATCTGCAGGAATTTTTTAAAATTACAATTAAAAAGCCATTTTCAAGTCTCATTAGCTCCTTTGCTGTTGAATGGTATATTCAGGTTTTAAAAAGAGTTCTGCATTGTTTCAACGCTGATTTTAATCATCTGAACATCTGAATAACCTACGTCCCTTTTGAGGTGGTTTGGTCGGGAGTGTTTCATTCTGAGAAAGGAACCTAATGGGAGATTTCGTAAATTTATCAAAAGCAAGATTAATGTTGCCAAGCATGATTTTAGGGTTATGAAAAACAAATATTGCACATTTCTTGTACAAAAGATGCTAATGTTTTATGAGTATAACTGGTCTAACATGCAAGAAGCTATAGCAAGAGGCAACATGAATAAATTCTGGCTTCTAGTAAATAATGAGCTCAAGGTATCTCCTGTAAGTCTGGAGGAAGTATCTGAAGGGCAGTGGGTCAGATTTATATCAGATCTATATAAAATCTCTTTGCCAAAAGCAAAAACATTTTAAAATGTCGCTGTTCTCCAGCTCTCCAGTTACTGCTGTTGCAGAAAGTGCAAAATGGCGCAGGATTGTGCTTGCCAAACTTCGACTTCCCACTACCAAAGGGGGTATGGCAATCCCAGACTTTGAGCTTTATTATCCCACTATGCAGCTTGTTTGCGCTGAGAAGTGGAGAGGGGCCTGGATGGGTGTCCCTTTTGTGGAAGAGGCTGAGATCCCCTCATGGGAGACATGGCTTCAGCTCATGCTAAACCCCGTCCGAAAACTACAACCTGGTGCGGGCGGACTACTGCTGCAAACGCTCAGATACGCCTGGATCAGGGCACTACAAAGAACTAACACTAGTCTCCCCTCTGTGCACGAGCTCCAGATCCTTGTACTACCCTCATTAAATCCTAGGGGGACTGAGGTGGACTGCAAGAGTGGGTGAGATTAGGCTTGGATACGATTGGGCATTATTTGAAATGGATTTTTTTAGGGACTTTCAGCAACTTATAGACAAATTCAAACTCCATCCCCACCATTTCTTATTATCCAGTCCTATCCGAGCCATGGTTTGTGCTCACTGGCACTCCGGAATCGTTGAGCCTCCCATACTCAGTGGCTTACGGGTTATATACACGGCTACTGGACAACACCAGGCCATCTCGATCTTGTACAGTGCCCTGCTGCTGGGTGATGGACCTCGGCATTCCGGTCTCAAAGATTCGGCTTCTATCCTTGAGGCCGCTCTACAATGCTCATGAAACATCAGGTTCAAACGGACACAATATCACTACTTATACAGTCTACATCACACCCGAGAGGATTCACACTATGTTTCCAACAGTTCAGATATGTTTCCTAGGCGTGGATACTTAATGATCGGATTTTACTCATATGGTGTGGGTATGCCCTTCACTCCTCTACTACTGAGACATTGTTACACACTTCATTGTCAAGACCACCAGCCACAATATTTTACAATCACCAGCTACTTGTGTCTTGGGACTCTTTCTGAGACCACGTGCAAAAGCAGCGACCTCCAGATTCACAGACCTTGTGCTGGTCTTGTCCCGTCACCAGCTGGCCATCTCAGGGAAGTTTACACTGGCCTGGGTCATGGTGAAAAGAACTGGTTAAGTGAGTGGAATGCAAGGTGGTAGCATTAAAGTGAGAAGTACAGTGGGACTGTGGGAGCCCAAATGAAACAGGCCTGGAACACTATATTACATGATGTACACTTTATGGATAGTTCGGGCAGACTGCTCGATGAACCTGAGAGCGACCAGAAAGCTGCTACAAGCATTTACGACTCTGCCCTATTGTCTCTATTACCCCTGGAGGCCTGAAGTGTTGCTATATAATGATATTGCCCACGTGACTGGTGGCTGAGGCTCGCACCAATAGGACCTCTTCTGCCTCCTACACCCCCTTGGCTTGCATAGCTTTTACGCCTCAACACACACTCTCCAGCAGGTTGCTTCATTCCTGGTATTTTTTTACCTTCCAGTTGATGACACATCAATTGATTTTTCGTATACATGGCCATATATCCTACCAATTGCAAGGGCAACCCCTAGAGTGGCGCAGACTACAACCTACTGAGCCCTGGGCTAAAAGCGCAACTTTCGTTGCGGCCCTCTTGGCTCAATGATTGTATGTTACTGGTAAACTTGTCGATTTGCACAAGAAAAACAATAAAAATGTGTTCCAAAAAAATTGTGGCATATCACATCTAAGATTTATGCAAAAACACTCTTGAAACATCTTCAAAGCTGGACATTTGGCGCTGGCATTATACCAAGAGAAAAAGGTTGTTTTTGGGAAAATTATTCCACAATTGACCATCTATGGTTCTCTAGGTCTGTGACTAGGAGATCCATTGCAATGGTTCAAAATCTAAGTTGCGTTTTTGTTGATTTCCTGGCTGCTTATGACCTGGTGGAACTGACCGAAGCCTATTGTAGAATAAACTTTAGGATTACAACAGTCCCCATGATTTGCTTATGATTCAAAAGTTACACTCTAGAAATTTGATTGGGAATGGTATTCTATCTGAAATCTAGGTAGAAAATGACTTACAGCAGGTGTGTGTTTTAGCCCTCCTGCCTTTCAGCCTTTTTATATCAGACGCCCCAGTTTTGTTTTTACTGAAGTCAAATTTGTTCTCCCCAAAAATAGGAAAAGGACATTTACTGTGTCTTATTTATACGGATGACCTAGTACTTATGGACTATACCTTAGTGGGTTTACAAATAAAAATTAAAACCCTCAGTAAATAGAATGAAGCCAGTAGAATCATTATCAAGGTAGAGAAGACTAAGATCCTGATGTTTGCAAAGCAGGGAAAGAAGTTTGCCTGGTTTACCAATTGTTCTTTACTTGAACACCACAGTGTCTGCAAATACTTTGGTCTTCAGTTCGCTGATAATTTGTTACACTCTACAACAAAAGCATTTAAAAGGTTTGATATCAGATTTGGTGGCCTCTCTGTAGAACCATTAAAAATGCTAAATTAATACATCAAGCCCTTTATGTCACAGACCTTTTGGCCATTGATGCCAGAGTAAACAAGCAACATTTAGGCTTAAAAATACTTTTGCCACCAGATACGTCTATAATACAGGCTTTAAGGCTAGAGCTGGGTTTTCCTTCCTGGGATTTACTGGTGCAATCACATGCCCAAAGGTAACTAAGTTTCTAAATTAGGAGTAAGGATAGTGAAAATCTTTCAGTTATAGCCTGGAGCGACATACTGAATCGGTTAGATGTCCCATTGTGTGAAATTTTAAATATTGCCTCATATTCTGGCTTAGACATTGGCAATTTACAATTAGAAAATTCACTTTCTGCGCGTTAGAGGGCCTAATTATGACTTTGGCGGTGTGGGAGTCATGCCACCGCCCCGCTCCCACACCGCCAAAGTTGACCCCTGACTGCCCGCCAGATTAGGAGTTTTCTCCTGGTCTGGCAGGAGGTCCTTTGGCAGTCACAGGCGGTGAGCTTTATAAGGGCACCACAATGGGAACGCCAAAGCACTGTGAAGTCCATGCCATTCAGGAACTGGGGGTACATGCAGACAGGGGGGCTCACCATGTGCCCCCCTGCCTGCATCCTCTGTCCCTGAGACACCAAGGGGCCCTGTAGAGCACCCTCAGTTTCCTCAGCGCCACACTTTTCATGGCGGGCTCAGCACCATGAAAACTGTGGCTTTGAGGAAACTCGTAATATGGTTTGCGGTGCCACAGCGGCATCGCCAGCATATTGCCGGCCTCACACCGTCGCACCACCACCAAGAGATCACAGATCTGTGGCCCGACTGGCAAAGTTGTAATACGGTGGTCGGACCGCCAGTGCGGCGGTTGCCACACGGCCACCGTGGGTCGCCAAACTCATAATCAGGCCCATACACAGTAGACAAATTAAAGTTGAAAATGATCTGTCGTCCAAGAAGTTTGTGATGCATTCCTTACAAGGGTCTAGAGTTGAAGGTACTTTTCATTATGTTTCTCAAATTCCTGATAAAAATATCTGGGATCAAATTTTACAAATTTGAATTTGGATTGACCCGATTTAGAGAATTGTTTCGGATAATGAGTACTGAATTTGTGATATGAGAATTAAATACAGTATAATTAATATCATCCTAGATTGTTTGCTTTTTATGGAAGAGAGGGAAAAAATCTGTAGTCCTATTTTTAGGAAAATCCTAGCTACAAATTGATCGGGAGAACTAGTCACTTTATTTAAAATGAAATATTTAGATACTGGAATTGCTTTGGCCAGATATATTAAGTTAATTTAAAAATATATTTTACTGCTTAATATCAGAGTTTGTAAAAGAGAATATTGAATTTTATGTGTATTTACCATTTCTTGTAGTCTGCATAAGGGTTGGGATTGTCTATTAAAATCTTTTCTTTAAATTGGGCTTTCCCAGTGATCCCAGCTCTTCTGCACGACTGGCACTGGTGGTGGATACCTTTAGCCCTGTTCTGAATGAGGTATTTAACATATCTTTACCAACTGCCATGGTTCCAAAAAAATAGAAACAGGCAACAGTATTACCACTTGCGAAAAAGCCCTCAGCAGACCTAGCACACCCCTCAAACTTTAGGCCAATTTCTTTGCTATATAGATACCTTGAGCATCATGATTTGCTTCCCTAATCTCAATCCAGTTTTAGGCCGAGGCATACCACTGAAACAGCACTGTTAGAGGTGACTGAATCTATCAAGGCTTTTCTAGATCAAAAATTTGAAACACAAAAAGAGTAAGGAGAGGGTCCAAGGGAAAAAGTTTAGAGACTTGCGAGAAGTGATTCCCCTTAGAACAATAATCTTTAACACAATACTTCTCGGGTCTATCATAAAATGTAAATGTGTCTCTCAGCAAAGCTCCATTAGGGAGCAATCCCTTTTAGGACGAATGTCCTCACCCACCATAGGTGGCATGCTTCATCATATGGGCTTCTCCTCCCAGTGAGAAAACCTAGTCTCACTGAGGGCTACAACTCCCTCACTGTGAGGTAGGAGCTCTGGGATGTTTTCATGAGGATACTAAAGCCCCATCTGTGAATGCTAGGCGTTGTGAGGGTGCAGCGCTGGATGTGATTGTGATGATAAATGTGAAACTAAAACTGCCTAGAGAGGACAAAATATGTTTATTGGCTTGTCCAAACTGGCAGGGTTAAAAAGCACTGCAAAGCAGTATCAATTAAACTGCTAAGTTGGTAAGGTCAGTCGACATGTTTCAGCCTATTTGGTCTAACGTAGTGTCCAGGCTTTCTTCAGGACCATAAAAAGTAAACAATGCTGCTGCATATATGAAAAAATAATAATAATAATAACAAAATACAGTGATATCAAACCAGTAATCCAAATGTTTTAAGCTCGGTACTACTGGAACTTATCTGTAAATGTGAGACACAAAAAACACAATATGACCAAACAAAATACATTGTCATACAATTCAGTTATTCTTCAATGTATTATTAGACATGAATTGAAAACATGTCCCTAGAGTTCTAACATAGTACTCATTTAAAACCTACTCACCCGAATTGATGGATAAGTAGACCCACCTCTACCTGGTAACAACTCAGGGAATGGGGCCCCGCTCTACAAAAAATATATATAAAAAGAACATGTATCACTCATTCTTAATGTATAGTGTGAATACATGTCTAGATAGAAAAAACAAAAAACAATAAGTGCTGATGGTAAAACCCTATATTGAAGAAGATAAAACAGGAGGACTCTTCTGGTTTGTCTTATTAGCCATAGTGCAAAGGACACTACCTGATGTAGCTTTATCAATGATATTAAATTTTTTTAAGATTAAATAAGATTATATGCGTGATCTCTGAGGCCAACTATGGTAAACAGACTTAGGCACATGACACATAGCAATATATCCAAGCATGCATCATAATTAGTATCTCCCTAGTACTCTCGTGGGCAATGCATATAACACCAAGAGTGTATTGGATTCGAATAGCCACACTAACACTCTCAAATGCAGTCTCTATATCTGCAAAAAATTGTATAAACCCGCATATAGGCCAAAAACAGATACAAATATAAAATCGTTTTAGCATAAAGCGCACAACGAAAAAGAAGAAACTCATTGGTGGAGGCACGCTAATATTCTTACATGCAGTGTATATATAAGAAAAGCATGTAGGCCACAGTGAGGTATGCAGAAGTGCATCATTAAAACGTCTTGTAAACCGACATTTAATTCTCATCAACGCCGCAAACAAGGTTCAAGAATATTCAAGGATATTCTTTGTTATTATTAGATGCAGAGAAGGCATACTACATGTTTAGAGAGAATTTCAAGTATGAGGATGCTATAATCCCAAAAAGCAAGACGATAAGGAACCTGTCGTGTCCCCACACATAATAATAATAACACTCCTCATAGTTCCCAACTTACCTCTCCGTCGGTACCCCGTTGTGGTACATGAGCTGCAACCGGAGGCACCGACGGGAGTTTTTTTCACGTTTAAATACTGGGATAAATCTCCAGTCACCGTTGGGGAATAGTGTTTCCCGCGAGCGCACTAGCAAGGCAATGCTTCTATAGCCTGCTCGATTGAGCATGTGCGCTTGCGTGATGGATAATATTGGTTTACTCGCGCATGCGCACTACAATACTTTACTCGTTGCACTTCTAGGAAAAAAAATTATATATATATATATATTTTATCCATCACGCAAGCGCACATGCTCAATCGAGCAGGCTATAGAAGCATTGGCCTGCTAGTGCGCTCGCGGGAAACACTATTCCCCGTGCATGCGTACTTACGATATCGGGCAAACTTCGTAGACAACTTGGGGTCCTTTACAACGGTGACTGGACATTTATCCCAGTATTTAAACGTGAAAAAACCTCCCGTCGGTGCCTTCGGTTGCAGCTCATATACCACAACGGGGTACCGACGGAGAGGTAAGTTGGGAACTATGAGGAGTGTTATTATTATTATGTGTGGGGACATGACAGGTTCCTTAGGTAGACCTTTATCGTCTTGCTTTTTAAATCGTCTTTTTTATCGGCTTTTTATCGTCTACATTTAAAATTGCTTATGAGATGGTTTCAAAATCCTTCACTCAGGTTGGAGTAATAATGTGGGCTAGGCAACCTTTCAAGGTACACTATTCTTGCAATTCAGATCTAACTGTAGTGATGTGGACTTCCACACTAACAACATGTAGTTTATAAGTAGACCTAGGGAAAGGCAGATGGCGAAGAGAGATTGATTCAGAGAATTTTGATATTGTCACATTGCCTTTTTGAACAGGTGAGCTTGATCTGCACTGTAGGAGTGTTGATACCTGAAGACAGGAAAATACTTTTAGTATTGCTATGGTATTGTCTTTGGCATCTAATTTCTGATATTGTATATGGCATACGTGCTGACCGTATCTGCATTTCTAACTTTCTATGGTGGATTAATACTCAATAGTTTCCCAGAGTTGCACACAATTAGTTGATATAATAATTGTGATCAAGACTCTGAGCTTTAAGCTGTTTAGAGTAGTGTAGAGAACTACCTTCAAAATTATGTGATAATTGTCTGTGATTGTGATCATGTTCAATGTAACTTGTTGATAACTGTAATATGGAAAGCATTTGCTAATATAAAATAGTTTGCCTAAAGAACCAACAAACATATGTTCATTCAGAGCAATAACTAAATACCATATTTGTTCTTATAAGAATAAGCTGTGCAAGATGAGGTTCCTACACCTCTTCTTGTAGAAATGAGGCAAGTGTAATATAAAGTTTGCAATCCTAATGGATGACTCTTTGAGGCCCAGCATGTTTTTCAGGGGGGGGGACAGCACAGGGCCACCCCTCATTGGGTCGATTGGAGCCTGGGATCCCATCCCCTGGAGCTCAGCGTGTTTTTCAGGGGGAGAGGGGCACATGGACCACCTCTCCGTGCTGTTTATGGTCCTGGGGACCCCATCCCCCAGGGCCCAATGTAAATTTTAATGGAAGAGGGGCAGTGCGGCCACCCTTCCCAAGTCTCTAAAGGCCCAGGGACCCCATCCACCACCTATGTCCTCAGGAGCCCACTCGAGACATAGTAGGCAGGGAAAACTGTGTTCGTTCTTGCTTGGTGGGAGCATTTTCAAAACTACTACCAAGCAGGAGCACACACAAAGTCTGCTCCTAGCTTTGAAAATGCTCCCGCCCGCTGGGAGCAGACTTTTGATCTGTTTCCCTGCCAACACTGAAGTGGGCAGGGAAATAGACAAAAATATTGCTCCCACCCGGAGGGATTAGCATTAGTAGCTCTTACCCTGCGTGGGAGCAATGCTGGCTCCCGCTGCATGCGGGAAGCCGGCTGGGGCCATGGGGGCCTTGGGCCTCGCCCCACAGCCTCCAACAAGTAGATATGGTGGGTGCTGTGGGTGTGAGGGCCATGGGGAATGGGGTCCCTGGGGCCGATAACGGCTCGGAGAGGGGGACCGCACAGCACCCATCCCCTTTAATAAAAGCAACAACCCTGGGGGGTGGGGTCTCCAAGGTCTAAAAAGGCTCGGGCAGGGGGTTGCGTGGCCCCAGGTCTTTTATTTTAAGTAGTGGGCCTGAGGGATGGGGTCACCACAGCCTAACAAGATTTGGGGAGGGGGGGCCATGCAGCCCCCTAATCTTTAATTAAAAAAAATCCCCTGAGGATAGAGTCCACAGGCCCTAATAAGGCTCAGGGAGGGGAGCCACAAGGCCCCCTCCCCTTAATAAAAAAAAGGCCAGCTTAGGATTCGGAACTCAGTGCGAGGCCTAGAAAAAACATTTTAAAGAAACATAAGGGGCAGGGTAGGGATAACCTGACCCTGCTAAGCCTGGTAGTGGGGTCCTAGAGGGACATTTTCTTTTCAAATTTGTAGAGAATCCACAAATTTGTGATCAATTTGTTTTTTAAAAGGCATGGGCTCTTGCGCGTCTCAAGAAAATACCCCTTGGGTGGGCCAGGGCCTGGGAGGTTGTGCATTTGCTATTTTAGGGGACTGGGGGGCATATGGCCCCCTCCCCAAGACTCTCAGAGGGCTCTGGCCCCATGACCTGGGGCAGGGCTGATATCTCATTAAAGGGGAGGTGGGCATGCAGCTCTCCATCCCCTGGGCCCGCATAAAAAATTAAGTGGAGGCGGGCATGCAGGCCCCCCCCAGCCTAAAAATGGCCCTGTGGTCCTCACCTCCTGAAGCTGTGATTTTAATAAATAGGCTCCGGGATCTTATCCACTGAGGCCGCGAATTACAAGATGGAGATAAGGGCTGTTTGACCCCCCTTCCCAGAGCAACACCATGATGGGATCCCCAGGGATGATGTCCCAGTGTCTCGAACCCCCAGGACACCATATTTCCCCTACCCGAGAACACAGGCTAGGAAAGAGTAACATGCTCTTCAGGAGGGAAAAAACACTGAATTGCTTCCATCTGGCAGGAGCAAAAGAAAACTGAACCCGCGATAGGTGCAAACAAGGGAGCCTGTGGGGCTGCAGGGGCCCAGGGTTGCCCCCAGCAGCACCCTATGAGGGACCTGCTGTGGGGTGACCCAGGTGCGTACCAGGGCACCCCACTTACATAAAAATAAATAAAAAGCTGGCTTATTGAATATTTGTTAAGTAATCAATATAAATAAATATTGCTATGTGTGCATTGCATTGTATTGGGTGTATTATTGAAATATACATTTGCTTAAAATTATAGGTGATTTGTAGAGAAAGCTGATACATCTGGTTTATATATAGGATATTAGCTGCCTGGGGTGTTGGGGAAGTTTGGTCGCAAGGCATGGCCTGTGCACGGTGGAGCGTTGGCTGCCCGGGGGGGGTTGGATTCAGGGCTTGGCCGTACTCGGCGGGGGGCTGGCTTTAGGTATGGGAATACAATATTACTTTACATTAAAAAACCTAGAAATTAACTGGGAAAACCAAAGGTTGAAGTGACGTTATAGTTAGGTATGGTAATAATATATTACTTTGCAATAAAAAAAGTAGAAATTCACCGAAAAATACAAAAGTTAAAGAGACGTTATAGTTAGGTAAAAATGTCAGTTATAACATAATGTTTTAAATGATCAAAACCATGGAAATTCACTTTGTATATTTATCTATAGTAACTATAACTCATGCCCTCAGGTAAGTATAACTTGCCCCCTGTCCATGCACTGTTAATTACCCCACATATTACATCACTCATAACATGTTGCAGATAGATAGATAGATAGATAGATAGTGCATAGGTAAGCCTCCATATTGGATTTTTGCAAGTGATTTCAAAGCTTGAATATCAAGGAAAGTATGTCTTAAGTGTGAAATATTTACTATAATTCACAGTTTTGAATTGATTTTCAGGATATTTAGCTTCCCTAAATAAGTAAAAAAATGAAATGGATGGCTAACCTAGCATTTATTTCTTCCAGTGTTGATAAAAAAATCCTTTTACAATGACAGTGCTGCTCTCAGAGCATTAAGCAGGCCAACTGACAAGCACACCCTTGCAGGTCCGACTCTGATGCAAGCATCTACCAATAAATACTCCCCAGCAAAAAGTTGAACTTTAATTTCTTTCTTGGTGTAATCTCTTGTAAAAGTTACTCTATAGTATCAATGTACTGCAAAAGAAAAGCACGTTAGAATACATGTTTTAATTTCCTTACAGTGTGCTTACATTACAAAAGTGACATATTCAGTGGCGGCTGCTCCGCTAAGGCCGATGAGCGTTGCTCCACTGCTTTTAGAGCAGTGAAAAGGGGTAAAATAAAACAATAATAAGGTTATTATCGTATTATTTTTGTTTTTTGCGGGCTGGGATAGGATGGGGCCGGGCGGGGCTGGTGGCTCAGGGTGGGAGGAGGCGTGGACTATGCACACTAAGTGCGCATGACTGCTTGGCCTGCCGTTTTTCGCCAGCTAAGCAGTCATGCGCACTTTGCATATTCCCTACCAGGCTCTAATGGACAGCCTGGTAGGGAATATGCACAGACTCCCTGTCCTGATCTGAAAGCTGATCCACGGTGCTCAGATCAATCACAACGTTGCATTGCAGCGTTGTGATTGGCTCAGGGGAGCCTGTGTGCCCAGGAGCTTCTGCAGCCTGTTCCGAACTGGAGTCAGGAAGAGCAGAGAAGCGGAGGAGCAATGTGGGCAGCAGAGAAAAGGTAAAGGCTGCTTTAAAATATATATATTTTAAAACCACCTGCCCCCCTGTCGTCGTCTCCCCCGCCTCGCCACCCCAATTCCCTACTAGCCGCCACTCCAATTCCCTACTAACTGCCACTGGACATAATAATAAACATTGTTTCATAAAACACATTTTAAATATTAGCACATTAACCTCAACACTCACACATTTCTGTAGGTAGTATATTTGGAGATGTGTTGTTTAATTTATTACCATTGTTGTGCATGAGAGGAACCATGACTCTCGAGTGAGTCATGACACACCTTTCCTCTGCATATATTGTTTATGGCTGGGCATTTTTCGTATGTATCTGTTTCAACAAAAGGTATCAACAACCAAACCCAAGGCGAAATTTTCATTGACTATTTATTTTTTAAGGTAAATAAACAGAATTGATTAATATTGCCTTTTTATAGACTGCTAAATTAATTATTTTTAAACAAGACGGTTTGGCCTTTCTAGAAAAAAAGCGAATGTAAAGTATATATTTTCTTTGAAAAAGTGCTCCAGGATTCCACATGTGGACGGAACTATCCAGTGCTGATCATTTCAATGGATATTTTGTGAAGGGGGAAGTAGGATGTGGCAAACCTTTTGCTCTTTTAGCTTACCCTTGATATTTTCAGTTTCATGCAAAGTCACCAAGAGAGGATCTAAGTTAAAATCGGTTTCATTGCTAACAGCTTTGGCATAGGGTAATGAATCTGGATGGTATTTGACAAGGTACTAGCACATTAAACCAGAGTAGAGATCTCAGATTTCAGCAAGATCTGATAAAAAGGGGGAAAGGAAAAGGGGCTGTACATAACAGGGTTTGGCTAGGATCTCATTAAGTCGCCCTTCACGGATTTGTATAAAAGTCGAGTTATAACAAGTAAGCTATATTGGTAAGTGTCTGTGTTATTAGCCAATAAATGTTTATTGCTCCCCCACCCCACTAAGCAATTACCTCGTTTGTCAGATCTGCATTAAACCTGGGATTCCTGAATTAGCCTTGCCATGCTGAAAGCCTGCCAAATGTTAAGCTGAGTATAAAATTTATTAGCACATGCAAACGCCCTTCTCTTGATGGAGCTGTGCAAAACGTGCCATATCTAGAGACGACTACACATGATACGTCAGACAAATTTTATTTAGTTTTATCAAATGATGTCATAGGTATTAGCAAATGAACACTTTTTTGAGCCCCACCTTCCTTAACTGTGTCGCCCTTTCACAAATAATACCAAGAGTAAGTTAAACATACTAAGCATCTGTCAGATTTCATACAAATCGATCAAACAGCCCTAATGTTATATGCAAAACAAAATTGCACCTTGCAAACTGTCAAGATATCACTTTATCTTATTTAGCCCTAAGTGCCCCGGTGACCCGGTCCGGCTTCCTAGCCACTACTGTGGTAGGAACCGGCCATTGATTTAAAAAAAATCATCTTTGAGGCCATGTGGCAAGCCCTAATTCCCCTGCAATCCCACCAAGCTCCCCTACATGTTCTGGGACCCCCTCTTTTTCTCGACCTCCACTTGATGAATCACCCCCAAACTTTCCAGGAAGGAGCTGAGGTGGATGAACTTTTATTTTGGAAAGTTTTCTGAAGATTTGTCAATTGGTGGCAAAGCTATTAGCAAACCAAAAAATGCTTTTCCTATGGAAACGTGGTCATAACTATAACTACCCAGTCGCAATATATATATATATGTATATATATGTGTATATATGTATATATATATGTATACATGTATATATGTATATTGTGAGAGGCGGTGTGAGAGGCTGGCAACCACGGATAGGTACCTATCCGTGGTTACCAGCCTCTCACACTGGGTACCCGGCTGGGTCCAGTGTGAGTATTACTTTACTTTCCTTTCTTCACTTGACCAGTGCCTCACACTTCTCACGTGGCTGCGTATACCCAATTTTCAGATGTCCCACATTCATAGGTCCTGAAGAGACCCTACATCCTATGAAGGGTCGAAACGTCGTCGACAACTGTATAAAGCGAACCATTGTTAACAGCTCTGATTATTGTATACAGTGGCTGTGAAAGCTATGAAATTATAGATGGTCGTTTTTTGAAAATGATGGAAACCGAGTTGTATATGTCACAAAATCACTAGTTCTTTTGGTTTTGGTTCCATTTACACTGGGGACACTAAGCACCACTTGAATTTGTTTAATTTTTGTATACAACTATATACTCTTTGTAAATATAAAGGACTTATTGTAAACACTTACGGAAGTGTTCTTGGTCTCCTTTCCTTCTGACATCCATGTGACCCGTAACCATTGCAATTGCGCACAGTATTATCAATACAGATAAGTACTTTTCCGCAGGAACCACTGTTTCTGTCATACACAAATTACCCTGGTTCCAAGTGAGTAGGGTGCCCCTTGTTTTTGTTTGCCGCTAATTGAGGGCAGAATTGACTTCAACTTGCATCCACTTGAGATTGAGTTATCTGTAATAAATCCCATTTGATAAAATTTTTCCATATCTGTTTTTCCACCCTCTCCCCTGTCTTTTACTGGGTGCGCAAGAGTGTCTCTCATTTCAGTGGCATCTTCAGATTCTAATGTTGCGCTATTCATTAAATCCTGAATTTCCAATAGGTATATATATATTGCCTACTTGCAGTCGCCAGTAGGTAGTTATAGTTAGGACCAAAGTTTCCATAGGAAAAGCGTTTTTTGTTTTGCCAATAACTTTGGCGCCGCTTGACGAATCTTTACCAAATTTTCAAAAATCTTCCCTTTTTTGGTTCAGCTGCTGTGTTGAAAGTTTTGGGGTGATCCATGAAGCGGGGTCCAACAAACAAGGGGGTCCCAAAACACGCTTTCCCCATGTTATGTCTATAGGGATTTTTCATTTTTTTAACACCACTACAGCCTGAAGGGCTGAACGGAATTACACCAAATTTGGCAGAAAGCTAGATGTTGGTCCAGAAAGCGTGCGTTTTGTGATTTGGTGTAATTCTGTTCAGTAATTACAGGGATATTTAAGTTTAAAAAATATAGCTATCTGGGAGCCCGAAATCCTAATGAGATCCTAATGAAATTTAATTGGCTGCCAACACTTCAATTAGGAAGTGTTGGCAGCCGTCTTGGGACCCGGTTGAACCTACTCTCCTAAAAAAATTAAATAAAAAAGAAAAGGGGGGCAAATTACCTCCATGTTGAGGTGTTCTTAGTGGGCCCTTAGTCTAGTTGCCGCCAGTGTGAAATTGATAGATTCATCACATAAGACTGCTTAATTAAGAAAACATAAGTGCTAATTTATTTAGAACACCTCATCCATTGACAGGCAAAAACAATTGCCTCACGAATCTCATACAGTGCAACTGACATGGAATGCATTTCGTTATTACATTCTACATTCTTTTCTTAAGAATACGATTTTACATAGGAACTCTCATGCTTAAGACATCACTGGTAGTAACGCCTTGACCCCCTAGGCCTCTGGGGGGGTCATCCCACTGGGACCGCGCAAGGCCAGAAAAAGCATTTTTTTTTAAAACAAATCGGCGGGATCCGCGGATCCAGATGAAAAGTTTCAAAAATAAGGAAGTGCCGGCTCCCGCGCTACGTTAATTATCAGTCCCCGGGAGAGCCAGGTCCCAGGGGCATTATGGAAAAAGCGAGGGGGCGCATGGGCCCCCTTCCTGGGGCATATTATGCACTGGGGACCACCTTCTCCCAGGGGCTTCTTTAAATATGAATGCGGGGGAGGCCCGCCCGTATGGCCTCCCCCGCTGCCCTGGGGACCACAACCTCCCTGAGGCTTTACTACAAATAAGTGTGGGGGACATCGCGGACCCCCCCCCGCTGCCCCAGGAACCGCCAACTCCCCGGAGGTTTGTTTTTAGTTAATGTGGGGGCGCATGGCCCCCCCGCAGCCCCGGGGGCCGCCAGCTCCCCAGAGCTTTAGCGGGTCATGACTGATGCAATATGTGAGGTCATAAGCAGTGCGACTTATAGTTAGCTCAGCTAACTATAAGTGCTGAATTTCACTGGTTTTCTACAAGTGAAACATGAGCCTAACAATAACATACCTGTAGTTTTTGTTTTTTTCTGTGAATATAAATATGTATGTATATATCTATATCCATATAAATCCGCAAAGTTACCTTAACAGAGGAGCCCACCACACGGGTAAGTATTTGCTTTACAATTTATTCAAGGCTGTTTGGCAAAGTTGGTAGGATCCGCAAGCAGTCATTACGCCAGACGCGTTTCGGGCCCCTGCCCTTAATCATTGGCTATGAACATCCGTATGCAGGAAAACATCGTGAGCACCTGGTATTTGATTAAGTCCGCCGCCCCAGTGGGCGCGGCCGCTCGCACGGCCTTCTGGTCATTGTAGTGCCCAAACTTTGTATTACTCCAGTGAGCTGTTAAACCTGCAACAAAAATAAAGTCCAATTATTTCCTCAGTGGGTGGCTTTGCTGTCCTCCATAATTTTGACAAGCACCTCGCTGCCTTGAAATAATGCACCCGCCTGTTCGTAGTGACTACCGTTTGGCATCACTCAGGTCTGCGTTGCCACAGCGGGACTCCTCCACGGCTAGGAAGGCCGTTAAACATAAATCCGCAAAGTTACCTTAACAGAGAAGCCCACCACACGGGTAAGTATTTGCTTTACAATTTATTCAAGGCTGTTTGTCAAAGTTGGTAGGATCCGCAAGCAGTCAGTACGTCAGACGCGTTTCGGGCCCCTGCCCTTAATCATTGGCTATGAACATCTGTATGCAGGAAAACATCGTGAGCACCTGCTATTTGATTAAGTCCGCCGCCCCAGTGGGCGCGGCCGCTCGCACGGCCTTCTGGTCATTGTAGTGCCCAAACTTTGTATTACTCCAGGGAGCTGTTAAATCTGCAACAAAAATAAAGTCCAATTATTTCCTCAGTGGGTGGCTTTGCTATCCTCCATAATTTTGACAAGCACCTCGCTGCCTTGAAATAATGCACCCGTCCTGTTCGTAGTGACTACCGTTTGGCATCACTCAGGTCTGCGTTGCCACAGCGGGACTCCTCCACGGCTAGGAAGGCCGTTAAACATAAATCCGCAAAGTTACCTTAAGAGAGGAGCCCACCACACGGGTAAGTATTTAGTTTACAATTTATTCAAGGCTGTTTGGCAAAGTTGGTAGGATCCGCAAGCAGTCATTACGCCAGACACGTTTCGGGCCCCTGCCCTTAATCATTGGCTATGAACATCCGTATGCAGGACAACATCGTGAGCACCTGGTATTTGATTAAGTCCGCCGCTCCAGTGGGCACGGCCGCTCGCACGGTCTTCTGGTTATTGTAGTGCCCAAACTTTGTATTACTCCAATGAGCCTTTAAACCTGCAACAAAAATAAAGTCCAATTATTTCCTCAGTGGGTGGCTTTGCTGTCCTCCATAATTTTGACAAGCACTTCGCTGCCTTGAAATAATACACCCGTCCTGTTCGTAGTGACTACCGTTTGGCATCACTCAGGTCTGCGTTGCCTTCGTAAAGGTAACTTTTTGCGGTATGATAAATATCTATATATATATATATATATACATATATATATATATATTATCTACTGGCGGTTGCCAGTAGATAGTTATAGTTAGGACCTATTTTCCATAGGAAATCCGCAACATTCTATTTGAAATACCTTTGGCGCCGGTTGACAAATCTTTGCGAAATTTTCAAAACGTATGGCCCGCTCCGGTCCGCTCCTATCTTGAAAGTTTCGGGGTGATGTCACTGACCATGTCATGAGTGATGTAATATGTGACGTCATCAGCAGTGCATTGCGGGGGCGCGAGTTATAGTTAGCTGAACTAACTATAACAGGGGAATTTCACGGGTTTTGTACGAGTGCAATGTCCAACTAACTATAACTTTCCCTAAAACCTATGGTTTTTTCAGTGAATATATATATATATATATATATATATATATATATATATATGTATAGATATATATATATATAGATATAGATATATAGCATTGGAGATTCCAGTGGGATAAGATAGACTATGAGATAGACTATGAGAATGGACGAGTACTCACATTTGCCAAGAGGTTTGATTATGCAACGATCACAGAAAGAACAAATGTGGCTGAACAAACACAGAATGAGATTGTGTTAAAAGGCAGTTCGATAGTTAGTTCAGATTTGGAGTTGAATGGCAAGAATGAGATGATAAACATTAGAGGAAAACCAGGCAGGAGACAAACCTTTTTAAACAAGTACAGGGTGCTGCAATTACAGAGACAAGTAACACCTTCACAAACAAAAACAGGAGATGGACATGGCAAAATAAAAGGAAGAGGAACCAAAAAAAGGAGGCAAAACAATCAGAGAGAGAGGCAGGGGCAAGCCTCAGGTGTAGTTATAAATCTACTGAAAAAGCGCTAACAGAATTAAAAACAGAGGTAGTTTGCCTTGGACTCTCTTTCTGCCCAACATCAAGGTTCAATTATACCAGCACTAGGGTGGATCTGTTTAATTCTGTTTGGGGGTTTGAAACTAGTTGAAGCACATTTATTATCAGAGAACAAGAAAGAATGCAATGAGGCTAACTAAGCCCTATAGAACATACAATACCATGAACAGAAGACAATGTGGAGCGATTATGTGCCACATATGATTTGGATCAAAAAACAGTATGTTGGAAAATGCCGATTTGGGGAGAGATACTAGGGAAATGGTTAGAAGGTTGAATGAAATGGGTTTACGATCAAATCGGAGCAGTGGGACTGACTTTAAATCCAAATCCAGATGTGTTCCAAATCTACCGCACAATGCCATTGATGTGTTCCAGGAAATGACTATTAAATAGCTTAAACGTCTGAGGAGACAAACTTATAAAGATCAGAGGAAACATTGGAATTTAACTTGGTCACAGTTTAAAACCCTGCAACAACTGGGGGGGAAATGACTGTGCAATCAAACCATCCGACAAAGGTGGCAACATGGTGCTCTGGAGTAAAAAGTTGCATATAGAAGAGGCACAACGGCAGCTAGGGACAATGTTTGTTACCAAGCCATGGAAAGGAACTATTACAAGGTAGTTATTAACAATTATCATGATTTGTAGCTGACTTAGAGGGATGATGGAATCCTGGAATACAAGAGTATCAGATCCTTGAAAAAGAACACCAAACTATCCCTACCTTTTATTTACTTCCGAAGGTCCACAAAAACTGGGAGAGACGACAAGGGCGGCCAATTGTGTCTGCAATTGAGAGTCTCCTGAAAAGACACCCATCTATATAGACCATTTCTTATTCCCATTGGTGGAAAGATTACCATCATGACAATCCATGTCGCAAGTATCAGGCACAATGATACATTAGAAGCAGTTGAACATTGTTTAGGAGTAAGACCCTTGACCCAGTTTGAACATAATAGGATGGTTATCGACATGATCAAGTTCTGCCTAGAAGAGAATGTTTTTCTGTTTAAAGATGTGATTTGTAGACAGATCCAGGGGACTGCCATTGACAACTGTTTTGTCCCCAGCTTTGCCAATTTCGTTATGGCTAGTGGAAGAAACAAGCGTCCATGGATCCCTGTAAAGAGTAGTACATGGAAAAGATTATCATATGGCTTTGCTATTTAGATGATCTGTTTTTGATAAGGGAAGGGCCCGATGAGGAACTGTGTGAGTTTCGGGTCCATCTGAATGGGAACAATTTCAATTTTAGGTTCACTATGTCTTACAGTAAAAGAGATATTGATTTCCTAGACAAACATATAAAGGTTGACAACTTAAACTTTTCAGGAAGGAAACAGCAGATAATACAGTGTCACATGGCCTTAGCAGTCATCCGAAACCATATGAAATGGAATATCCCCATATGGGGAGTTGGTAAGGCTGAAAAGGAATTGCAGCACGGATGAAAAGTTTAAGGAGGCCCAGAGGGATTTAATTGAAAGATTTAAGGCCAGGGGATATAATAATAGTATCCTAACTAACGCAATCGAAAGGATCAATTTGGTTGACAGAGAAAGATTTTTAAAACGGGCCATCTTTGGGAGAGGAAAGGGGAAACCCGGATAGAGTTAGAGTGATTAAAACCTTTAATATGGAGTCTAGAATGGTATCATCTTAGCAAGAAATTGGAAAATTCTAGGAAGTGAGGAAACAATAAAGGCATATGTAGGATAATCTCCCAGCATCACATACCATAGGGGTACAAACATCAGCAACATTGTGGTCCAGAGCAATTTTCAGTCAGAAACACAGAGATCCTGGCTAGGTGGAGTATCTATGAGGTTCTGTCCTTGTAATAACTGCAAAACCTGCAAACATAGCCCAAGTAAAACATCTTATGATGTCCCATTTCAAAAGAAACCCTATGAGATCAGAAAATAAATTTCCTGCAGGACAGATCATGTTGTATACTGTATAGATTATTCTTGCACAAACAATATATTGGCCATATGACCTTACAAGTCACAAAACGCATCATTTAGCATGTAAGGGTCATAAATAACAATGATCCTAAATATCCAGTGGCTCATCATTTTCAGGTGAGACACAGGGGAGACTTGACACTTATGAGATATTATGGAATGGACAAGGTTAGGAACCATCAAAGGCAAGGAGACCAATGTGCAAAACTGTGTAGATTAGAATCTGAATATATTAACAATCTGGAAACCATGGAGCCAGGAGGCCTTAATATGAGTGAGGAGTTGGCGGTACACCTGGCTGAGTAATGAGTCAGAGCCTAGTTGGTGACTCTTCGTATCACTGAGGGACAAAGATTACTAAGGGCAGTTGTCTTTTTAATTAATACGAAATCTGCCATCTCCTCGCTAGTTGTCTTTGGTTATTTGGTTGGTTGATGTTGAGTTTCCTTGGGGAAACAGTGCTAATAGATAAGTAGATGTGTTTTTCCTCTACCCAAGGCGTCTACCCACTAGGGCAATAATCGCTGAAATGTATAAATGATCTGAATTGAAATATGAGCAGATGAAATTATAAACAGTTGGGGGTCCCCATATATACCATGTTGTGGGGGGAAACAGTGTTTACAACTCTGTTTCCACAATGCATGAGCTATCTAACGCTGGTCGTTACAACGACCGCATTAGTTACGCGTGCCATTACATCGCAAGTCGTATCAATGACTTGCTGTAGAGGCGTGCAACACCAGGAAATGTGTTGGATTTTAAATCCAACACCTTCCCTGCTGTTGCACAAACTGGAGTAGGAATAGTAATTAATACTATTCCTAAGTCCAGCGCGCCCCCTACAGCAAGTCGTTGATACGACTTGCGATGTAATGACACGTGTGGTAACAACGCGGTCATTGTAATGACCGCATTGTAAAGGCATGCGTTGTGAACGCATGCGTTGCAACATCATATATTCGTTGTGGGGATTGCTTGGGGACTCAGACAGTAATATGAATATCCTGCCCACTAGTTCTTTCACATAGAGGATAAAGATTAAACTATAGGTGTAGACAGCATACCGACATCTAAAGGGTTAGAAAAGAGAATATGGAGTGTGTGGAATCACGCACACCATTCTTTCTGTACGGGTTTTCACAGACCCAAGCGGACACGCATGTACCCGCTCATACACCCAGTGAGACAGTTATGCAGCCACTCCCAGACTCACTCTGACACTCACATACCCACTGACAGACCCACTCAGACACTCTCACACCCACTCAGACCTACTGAGACACTCAAGCACTCACTCACTCACTGTCAAGGTTTACTGGTGACAGTTAGAAAATAATTTTTTTTTAAAACCTTAGAAATTCACTTAAAAAACCAAAGGTTACAGTGACATTATAGTTCAGAAATAAAGGTTAAAAACGGTAGAAATTCACTAAAAAAAAGACAAATGTTACATGGACGTTATAGTTAGGAAATAGAATTTAAAAAATCCTAGACATTCACTGAAAATACCAAAGGTTACAGGGATGTTATAGTTAGGCTCAGATTTCACTCATACAAAACCCTAGAAATTCAGCATGTTATAGATAACGGAGCTCAATACAACTTACGTCCTTGCAATTTACTGCTTATGACCTCACATATTACATCACTCATGACATGGTCAGTGACATCACTCATGACATCTCAAATTACATCACTGATGACATCATCAAGTGAGTGTAAGTGTTTTCTAAGAGTTTATGAGTGTTAAGCATATATACTAACCTACTACAAAAGTTAGATTAGTATACTAAATGTATTACTAATGAGTGATACTATTTCTAACATATGTGATCCGAGTGGCTGTGTGACTGTATCAGTGTGTGAGTGGGTATCTGAGTGGCTGTATGGGTGCATGTATGAGTGGTTGCATAGGTGCGTGAGTAGGTGTGAGTAGATGTCTGAGTAGCTGTGTGGGTGTGTAAGTGGTTGTGTGAGTGGTTGTATGTGTGTGATAGTGGGTGTGTGACTCATTGTATGGGTGTGTGAGTGGGTGTATGTAGGAAAGTGTCTCTTTTGACATGATTAGTCCCCACTTTTTGTTTGATTTGATACCTGATGTGATTTTGAACTGTAAGTGCACTGGGTCCCTGCTAACCAGGTTCCCAGTGCCAGATCTCTTTCTTAAAACTGTAACACAATTGGCACAAATTCACCTACCCCTGTAAGTCCCTAGTAAGTGGTCCCCCTGGTACCCAGGTCATGGGTACTGAAAAGGGTCCACTGGGGCTGCAGCATGAACTGTACCACCCCAGAGACCCCTCACCAAGCCCATGCAAACTACCATTGCAGGCTACATGTCTTGGTGCAGAGAAAACCGAAGAGTCGACATGTCACACAGCACTGTGTGCCATACCCTCACACACTGCATGAGGTATAGGTAAGTCACCCCTATTGCAGGCTGTACAGCCCTAAGGCAGGGTGCACTATATCCCGTGTGTGGACATGTCTGCATGAGCAGATATGGCCCTGCAATATCTGAGCCATTCTTGGATATTATAAGTGCACAGGGAAGCCATAAAGAGTACATGGGCTGAACACTAGTCATTACGAGTTTCCTAGCTCCATGATGGCTTCACTGTAATCTTGTCTTAATAAATCCACACTGATGCCAGTATGGGATTTATTAATAAATGCACAAAGGAGACCCTTTAGAGGGTCCCCTGAAAACATACCAAGCACTGGTGTGGTCACTAACTAGTCATAGTCAGCTTGTCACCACCAGGCATGTTTCTTACCTCATGGGGTGAGAGCCTGCCCTCTGAGAGGCCAGAAACAAAGCCTGCTACGGGCGGAGGTGCTTTGCACCTCCTCCAGGCCGGAATGGCCTTCCAGAGCAGGAAGCTTTAAAGAGTTGCTGCCTTTGAAGTTCAGCCCAGGCTTCCCCAGATAGTGGGGGATGCCAACCCCCCTGTCCTGCTCCACATTTGATGGGAGGACAGGTGGGAAAATTAGATAGATCAGGAGTGTCCACATTCAGCCAGCTCCAACCCTGAGGTGTGGCAGGTGATATGAACCACTCAAGTAGTTTCAAAAAGAGTATACAGTTCCTATAATGCAGCAGTGAGATGGACGTGTTAAGGTACGTTTGTTTCAGAGGTGAAATATGCTCCAATAGGTGTGCCCTCACACACCTGTGTGGGTGTCATGCTTCATCATTGGACAAGTTCCTCATCGGGCTGGCACTGCAATGCCTGATGGGCACCCTGTAGGCGGCTCTTTGCTGAAGATCTTTTTTCTTTAATGCCATTTGATGAAATGCGGGTGTGTGGGTTGAAAGTGTAGATTGGTAGTAAAGTGATGTAGGAGCGAAAAGTGTATTAAAATAAACTAAGTGATCCTCAAGAAACCTATTTAATGCAGGAGTGCTATCAGAGGATAAAATGGTCCCAAATAGCTTAGTGAATCTGGTGGGTCGACATGTTTCTCGCCTATTTATGTCAGGAGAATTGATCATGTGGCGATTCTTCAGGACTAAGATAACTCTATTCTACACAGTGAAGGAATCTCAACAAGTAGATTCTGGAATAGAGACTTCTAGTCACTCAGCACTATTGTGGTCAATCAAGTACCTCTAAATTTGAGAACAGTCCCAATTTGGGTCACAGTATAGCCCCCACAAGAGAAGGCAGAGGAAACGCTAATTAGCGTGGATCACTGACTGAGGTTCAAAAATATTGTCGCAAAAATATCGATGTCCAGAATATCGAAGTCCTATCTACATAATGGTAAGTACAAAAATATTGGGAAAAAATATCGGAAAAAATATCGGAAAAAATATTAGGTTTTTTTGCATGTTAAAATAATAATGTAAAATAAAGTAAATAATACATATAATTAAAAAACAGTTAAAAGTATTAGAAAAAGTTTAAAACTTATAAGTAATACATATAATGTAAAAATAAATTAAACATATATATGTCTAAAATATAATATATATATATACTTACTTAATAATATTTATAAATAATTATTTTAATAATTTATACATTGTTAAAAAACATATTAAAAATTATAAATACATATATATACACAAACACCAATAATATAAATTAAAAACAAAAAACATGTATAACAAATTAAAATATTAAATTTTTTAAAATCTTTTTAAAATACATTTTACACTACATTAACTAAAACAGTAGAGAAAATATTGGATAGCGGAGGGGATAAAATTACTATTCCCACTCCAGAGAGTGCAACAGTAGGCAAAAGTGTTGGATAGCGGAGGGGTAAAAATTACTATTCCCACTCCAGTGAGTGCAACAGTAGAGAAAGTGTTGGATAGCGTAAAGGTAAAAATTACTATTCCCACTCCAGAGACTGCAACAGTAGGGAAAGTGTTGGATAGCGTAGGGGTAAAAATTACTATTCCCACTCCAGTGAGTAAAACAGTAGGGAAAGTGTTGGATAGCGAAGGGGTAAAATTACTATTCCCACTCCAGAGAGTGCAACAGTAGGGAAAGTGTTGGATAGCGTAGGGTAAAAATTACTATTACCACTCCTGAGAGTGCAACAGTAGGGAACGTGTTGGATTGCGGAGGGGAAAAAATTACTATTCCCACTCCAGAGAGTGCAACAGTAGGGAAAGTGTTGGATTGCGGAGGGGTAAAAATTACTATTCCCACTCCAGTGAATGCAACAGTAGGGAAAGTGTTGGATAGCAGAGGGTTAAAATTAACATACTTATCAATTAAATAAATATTATAATTAAATAACCAATTAATATTTAATTAATAATACATTAATTATAAATATTAATAAATATTTTTAATTACTTTCTTATAATTAAATTACTTACCACCCTATTCCCCTATAAACCCACAACCCGCTCCTAAAAAAACACAATTAATATAATTATCAATTAATTAATACAAATTAATATCCAATTAATAATTAATTAATAATAAATGAATTATATAAATAAAAATTTATATTTACCTTTTTATATTTAAATTACTTCCCACCCTATTCCCTATAAACCCACAACCCGCTCCTAAAAAAATAACACAATTAATATAATTATCTATTAATTAATAATATTAATTAATAACTAATTAATAATTAATTAATAATAAATTAATCTTAAATAATAAATAAAAATGCATAATAATTTTTTTATAATTAAATTACTTCCCACCCTATTCCCCTATAAACCCACAACCCGCTCCTAAAAAAATAAAACAATTAATATAATTATCTATTAATTAATATGAATTAATAACCATTTAATAATTAATTAATTAATTAATTTTAAATAATAATTAAAAAAAAAAACTTTATTATAATTAAATTACTTCCCACCCTATTCTCCTATAAACCCACAACCCGCTACAGAACTAAAATACGCAAAAATAAATTTTCATAAAAGTATTTACTGCTAAACATTTAAGACATACATTAAAAAAAAACTACACTTATACCAAAAAATTTCATCACATACTTTTAACACACATACTAAAATACAGAACACTAATATAAATATCGATATTATTAACAACGATATTTTTACAAACGATATTACTGTCTTCGATATTAAAAAAACGATATTTCTTACCTTACTGTCGATATTCTGTGCTACGATATACTTGCTGTCAATATTCTTGTACCTCGATATTTCAAACTCGATATTGTTGTAGTTGGAAATAAACAACTCGATATTCTGTCTGTACACCAATTAGCGTAACTGACGTGACATGCCATCCACAAGGAGACCGCCCAGCTCTACTTGCTTGGAGGAGGAGGTGAACCCCTCTCCTGAAATTCCACCATCTTGAGATGGTGGAAAAACAACCTACCAGGGTTAGGTAGTACCCATTCCCACAGGAAGTGGCCACTTAGAGGGTGTAGATACCCTAAAGATAGGTAGCCCATTGGCTACTACTGGTCACTCCCTTTAACTCCCCTAAATCTAATATTTAGGTGGCATCTCTAGACCTTGAGACTTAGGGGTCCATTATGGTCCGCCCGCCATCGCAAGAGAGCCAGGGACCTACCGCCGAAGTTGCGGCGGTCCCGCCATGTGAATTAGGATGCGCCCGCCACACTGGCGGGCGCATCCTGGCCCTTTTACATTGCAGGTGGATCTGCTGGCTGCAATGTGAAAGGACTGTGTACAGCATTGCCATGCACTACATGGCAGGCACCACATGGTGCCTGCCACATAGTGCATGGCAATGAGGGGGGGTACCATAGGTACCCCCCATGTGCACCCCCCCCCCCCAACAGGCCCCCAACAGAAGGAACCGCATGACTTTACATGGCGGCAACGCCGCCATGGAAATGCGAATCACCGCCTGCATCACAATATGGATGGCGTTGTCTTGCAGACACCGCCACCATATTGTGCCCGTTTTCCGCCCGGTCCATGAGTAGACCGGCGGAAAAGCGGTGGACGGTCTTCCCGTCCGCTGCGGACCCCCCAGCCATCCTAATATGGCGGGGGGTCAATCAGGCATGGATGGTGGGCGGATCGCCCCTGCCGGGCTGGCAGTGGCTACCGCCGGGCTGGCGGTGGCGATCCACCCGCCATCCTAATGGGCCCCTAAGATTCGATGGACAAAAAGAAGAAAAGGACAAAGACCTACTGCTCGAGAACTGCAGTCCTGTTGCAGAAGAATTTGGTGCCAAACCCTGCCTGTTGCCTCTAGGACTCGACAATAAGGGTGTTCTGTATCGTCCTTGACCTGTGAAGACTCAAAGAACCCTGGAGCTCCTCCATCCTTCGAGAAATCACCAAGAACCTCCAATGGAGTGAAGGTAACACTCACCTGCACTCTGCAGACACTGATCCCGTTGAGTCCTGTTTGTCGACGTGCCGCTGCCCTATGACTTTGACGCAGTACCCACACCAAAAGAGGTACATCAGCCCTGGAGGGTCAGATTTGTCTCGCCACCAACTTTGGAGACACCAGAACCTACCGGAGTCACACTGTAGGAATACCCGTTGTACCAGACCCCCTACAGCAAGCAGTGAGAAGAAGAGTCTATTCTGGACTCCAATGATTCCAGAAGAAAGCGCCCATCGAGGGACATCGAGGCCCCTGAGACCCACATCCTGAGTGGCCCAGCTGCCCCAAAATCGCCACTCCATGTTGCCTGCTCCTGACCGCGAGGACTTCCCAAAGCACGACTCCCGACTGACCTACCTGCTCTGCACCCAGCCCCACCGGCCCCAGTAACGACAAACCAGCTGTGCTCCCATTGTCCTGCGACCCTTGCAACCTCCTTCCTCCAGTGGGTCCCCCCGGTCTTATCTCTAAGTCGTCCTGTGCAATGTCTTTCCAGGTGCCCCCCTTTGGCGTAGCACACCAGTTACCAACACCTTCAGCACCCTGCTCCGGGCCGAATCCGGGACGCTCCCGATCTTCTGCTGCTGAAACATTGGACCTGGTCCTTCTATCGACCTAAAACGAGAAGATGAACTTCGTGAAAGCATTGTCTGATTTTATATGCATTTTTCTGCTTTTGCCCATTGACTTCAATGGTGCGAAATTGCGCACAAAAGTGATATTTTTTCTGAACTCTCAAAAATCTTAACTTCTAAAGTACTTACTGTAGATCGAAGTTCTTGGTCCTAAAGCATACATAAAAATCGATATTATTTTTATAAATTGGTCTCGGATATATCCATGAGTGTGTGTCTCATTTATTGCCTCTGCGAGTACAACAAATGCTTAGCACTACCCTTTGATGAGCCTAACTGCTTGCCCACACTACCACAAAAAGAGCACTACTATTATCTACTTTAACCTCTGTGTACCAGTAAGGGATCCACTGGACTCTTTGCACCGTGTACTTTCTTTTATGACACTATATAGAGAGACAACTTCCTACAGTGGGTCAGTGGCTGTATGGGTGAGTGAGTGGCTGTTTGGGTGTGTGAGTGGGTGTGTGAGTGACTGTATGGGTAAGTGAGTGGGTGTCTGATTGGCTGTATGAGTGAGTGACTGGGTGTGTATGTGAGTGTATGGGTAAATGAGCGGCTGTTTGAGTGAGTGTTTGATTAAGTGGGTTGGTGTGAGTGGCTGCATTGGAGAGTCAATCAATCAACCAATCAATCAATCAGGGAATTGTAAGCGCGCCACTCACCCGTGAGGGTCTCAAGGCGCTGAGGAGGGGGGTCCGCAGATCTGTTTAGCCGAAGCGCCAGGTCTTGAGGGTCTTCCTGAAGGTGTTCAGGGAGGGGGCGCGTCTGATGTCTGGCGGTTGCTCGTTCCAGGTCTTGGCTGCAATGTGAGAGAAGGATCTTCCGCCTGCATTGGCTCTGTGGATGCACGGGGTTTCGGCCAGTGCGAGGTTGGAAGATCGGAGGTTTCTTTTGGGTACGTGGAAGTTGATTCTGTTGTTTAGGTATTTGGGTCCGTTGTTGTGTAGGCATTTGTAGGCGTGAGTGAGTATTTTGAAAGTGACTCTTTTCTCCACGGGGAGCCAGTGGAGACTTCGTAGGTGTTGGCTGATGTGTTCGTGTCTGGGATGCTGAGGACGAGTCTGGTGGCGGTGTTCTGTATTGTTTGGAGTTTGCGGAGTAGGGACTTGTTGATGCCGGTGTAGAGTGCGTTTCCATAGTCCAGTCTGCTGGTGATGAGTGCGACGGTGACTGTCTTCCTTGACTCAGGGGGGATCCACTTGAAGGTCTTGCGGAGGATGCGGAGGGTGTTGAAGCAGCTGGAGGTGACGGCGTTGACCTGTCGGTTCATGGTGCGTGATGAGTCGAGTACGATGCCGAGGTTCTTGGCGTGGTCTGAGGGGGTAGGTGGGCTTCCAAGGGCGGTCGGCCACCAGGTGCTGTCCCATGCAGAAGGGGTGGTACCGAGGACGAGGACTTCTGTCTTCTCGGCATTGAGCTTCAGGCAGCTGTTGGTCATCCAGACTGTGACGTCTTGCATTCCTTTCTGGAAGTTGAGTTTGGCAGTGGTGGGGTCTTTGGTGAGGGAGAGGATGAGCTGGGTGTCATCGGCGTAGGATATGATGTTGAGGCCGTGTTGTCGGACGATGGCTGCGAGGGGGGCCATGTAGATGTTGAAGAGGGTTGGGCTCAGTGATGAACCCTGTGGGACTCCGCAGGTGATTTTCGTGGGGTCGGAGAGGAAGGGTGGGAGTCTGATCCTTTGGCTTCTTCCGGTGAGGAATGATCGGATCCAGTCCAGGGCTGTTCCTTGTATGCCTGCGTCATGTAGTCTGGCGACTAGTGTGCGGTGGGAGACGGTGTCGAAGGCTGCTGATAGGTCGATTAGGATGAGGGCTGCGGAGTGGCCTTGGTCCAGGACGGTGCGAATGTCGTCTGTGGCGGCAAATAGGGCGGTCTCTGTGCTGTGGTTGCTTCAGAATCCGGATTGGGACGGGTCGAGGACGGCGTTCTCCAATGAATCATGTAAGTTTCCTGTTGACTGTTTTCTCTGCAACTTTGGCTGCGAAGGGGAGGAGCGAGATGGGCCGATAGTTCTTGAGGTCAGTGGGGTCAGCTGTGGGATTCTTGAGCAGGGGTCTGACTTCTGCGCGCTTCCAGTCGTCTGGGAAGGTGCTTGTTTTGAAGGTGGTGTTGATGGTGCGTTGTAGTTCGGGTGCGATGGCGGCCGCAGCTCTGTGGTAGATGTGAGGGGGGGCCGGGGTCGGTGGGGGCCCCTGAGTGGATGCTTTTCATGGTCGAGGCAGTGTCTTCGGCCGTGATCGGTGTCCAGTTGGAGATGGTGGGCTGGCTGGTGTTTCTGGGGGGTGGAGGGCCGTCTGTGGCACCTGGTGGATGGTCAATGAAGTTGTCATAGAGGTTTTTGATCTTGAGGTGGAAATAGGTTCCAAGCTTGTCGCAGAGGTCTTGGGATGGTGTGATGTCTGTGGCTTCGCTGCGTGGGTTGGTGAATTCCTGAATGACACTGAAAAGTTCCTTGGAGTTGGTCAGGATTTTGTTGTGGATGAAGTTCCTCTTGGTTGCTCTGATCTGGTTATGGTAGTCAGTCAAGGCGTCCTTGTAGGTGGTGTGGTTTTCGGTTGTCTTGGTGTTTCTCCAGTTCTTCTCCAGGTGTCTGCAGGTGCGTCTGGCTTCTTGGAGAGCGGTGGTGAACCAGGCAGCTTTCCTGGGGCAATGTCTGTCGGGGTTGCGTAGCGGGGAGAGCTCGTCTGCGCAGTTGAAGATCCAGGTGTGGGGTTCTCTGGCTGCGTTGTTTGCGTCATTTGCGTCGGGTGCCCAGGTGTGGTTGTCTCGGGTGAGGGTGGCGTTAAGTTGCTCGTCAGTAACCTTGCTCCAGTTCCTTCGAGGTGGGCGTGGGGCTGGTTTGGGTGCTTGGGTTTGTTGATGGCGAAGGGTACGTAGTGGTGGTCGGTCCATGGCGGCTGCGTTGTGTGGCTGAATTGGACGCTGTTTCCTGCCGCGAAGATAGGGTCGAGGGTGTATCCTGCTCTGTGGGTCGGTGTGTTGACGTGTTGTTTAAGTCCGATGGTGGCGAGGTTGTCACGAAGGATAGTGGAGTTGGGGTCGCTGGGGTTGTCGAGGTGGAAGTTCAGGTCTCCAATGAGTATGTAGTTTGCTGAGGCGATGGCGTGGGGTGCGATGAAGTCAGTGATGGTGGTGGTGAAGGGTGTTCGGGGGCCGGGGGGTCTGTAGATGAGGGTTCCTCAGAGTGTGGCTTTGGGGGTGGTCTGGATCTGGAAGTGCAGGTGTTCGGCAGAGGGGAAGGTTTAGCTGGAGGTGGTGAGGCGGAGGGTGCTCTTGTGGGCGATGGCGAGGCCCCCTCCTGGGTGGTTGGGGCGGTCTTTCCTCTGGATCTTGTATCCGTCTGGGATGGCGGTGCTGGATGTCGGGGGCGGAGGATGCGTTGGTCCAGGTCTCTGTGAAGAAGGCGATGTCGGGCGAGAGAGAGTCGAGTAGGTTCCAGATTTCCATGGCGTGTTTGTGTACGGAGCGTACGTTGAGGAGGATGCATTTTAGGGTGTCCCCGGTGCTGGCATCGGCGGTGTTGGAGGCCGGGGTGGCGGTGAGGGTCTGGCGACAGTGGAGGCAGGAGAACTGGCTGTGGGTCGTGTTCGGCGAGGCCTGTTGGCATTCTCTAAGTCTTCCAGGGTTGAGTGCGAGGAGGGTGGTGGTGTCGTAGCGATGGGTAGTGGGAGGTCCAGAGTTCCTGGCGCTGGCCGCGGTCGGGTCGCGGACGGGCGCAGATGGGCTTGCCTTTGGCGCGCCTTCGGTGTGCCGGCGGCGTGACCCCTGCGCGCGTCCGCTGCACAACCGCGCAGCGGCCGCCATTAAGTAGGGGAGGTGGGAGGGAGGAGAGACTGGGAGGCGGGAGTGGGGGTATTCTGGAGGGGAATTCCGGGGGGGATCGGCCGCAGGGGCAGCAGCGGCGAAAGGAACAGGCAGGCACGACAAAATAAAAACAGTGGTGGAATTAGAGCAAGACACAGATGGGCACAATAACAGTGGCACAACAGGGAAAAATTAAGAAAAAAACGGCTGAGAAAGGTTACGGTGGTTGCAGGCTGTCTGGTCCCAGTTGGAGCGGGCAGCAGGCGCAGGAGCGGGCAGCAGCCTCGAACCTCCCAAGGAGGAGGTCGGGTCTGGAGGCAAGAGACGACACAGCGGAGCTGCAGGGAGAGAGTGGACCTAGACCGAGGGTCGGAGGTCTAGGTCCACAGAGTGAGTATCTGTGTGAATGGCTGTATGGGTGAGTGAGCTGATGTGAAAGTGCTTGTATGGATGTGTGAATGCGTATGTAAGTGGTTGTGTGGATGTTTGAGTGAGTGTGTGAGTGCATGTATGATTGAGTGAGTGGCTGTGTTGAGAAGCTGCATGGATGAGTGAATGGGTGTGTGAGTGGCTGTATAGGTGAATAAGCTTATGTGTGAGTAGCTGGATGGGTGAGTGTGTGGCTGTGGGAGTGGCTGTATGGGTGTATGACTGGTTGTATGAGTGGCTGTATGGGTGACTGAATGGTTGTGTGAGTGGCTGTCTGAGTGATTGTGTGGGTGTGTGAGTGGGTGTATGAAAGATCATATAGGAGTGTGAGTCAGTGTGTGAGTGGTTCAGTGGATGATGTCATCAGTGATGTTATTTGCCATTTCGGCCCCGGGCCAGGCTAAAACGTATTAGGAGAGGGTATATTAAAAAAATAGTATATGTTAAAGGAAATAGATAAAACACAAATATGAGCAATAGAAGGCACACCTGTAATTCCTTTCTTTCAAAGTGAAACATTAGCTCTCCTAGAAGCTTCTATGCTGCTCCCAAAGCTAGCAGCTTTGGATGATTTTATTAATCTTTCAATAAATAGTTCTATTTCCTTTTTGCATTCTATTTTTTCTCTATTCGTCTCTTCCCCCCCCGCTCCCTGTTTTTTCCCAATGCTATCTCTTTTTATTATTTCCTTTTGGTTGTTTTGCTCTCTGTCCCATTTGTTTAGGGAGAGCTTTGGTTTTGCATAGTCTGTCTCCTATAATCTTGCAAACTTCGTGGTTTCTGCCACGTCCCCGTTCTTTACTTTTATGCCTCCCTTTTCTATCCTGATAATATTTTTGGGAGTTTCTGTTAGTCTCTTTTCCTCCCATTTTCACTGTTTGCTCTTGTTATTCTTACAGTTCTCTCCGCTGTCTGTGTATTGCTTTATTCCTTTTGCCACCTTTTTCTCTCATTCCATTCTCCCCCCCCCTCTTTTAGTACTGCCTCGTAGAGTGCAGGAGCATTGTACAATGCGCATGTGGCACAGCAGCGCAGGAGGGGTTCAGAGGTGCAAAGTGCTGAGAGTAAGATTCAAAGGGGCACGCCTAGTCATCAGGCTTGGTCTGCTTTTAACAACCGTATCCAATAGTAAATCCCCCTGTGATGGAACATGGCTATTACTTCATCGCAAGAAACATACCAGTCGATTAGTCAGTATATTACCCACCCTTACTGTTTTCCCCGGGCACTATTGTAAATGCACTATTTCTGAAGTAACGTTTCAAAGCACATGCAATCATGATTTTAGGTCCTGCATATAGACAGATTTCGCTTCTTTGTCTGCCTTATGTCTTCTAAGAAATCATGAATAAAAATACTATAGATAGATATAGATAGACACACACACAAGCGCACACACACACACATATATATAGATATATACAGATATATATGCAGAGAGTTTCGATCAGCCCTCTTCATTCACAGATCTGCA
This sequence comes from Calotriton arnoldi, assembly GCA_963921515.1. Classification (NCBI taxonomy): domain Eukaryota; kingdom Metazoa; phylum Chordata; class Amphibia; order Caudata; family Salamandridae; genus Calotriton; species Calotriton arnoldi. The sequence continues at coordinate 418,575 of CAWUFW010003901.1, forward strand.
AAGAGCCATTCACATTTTGCTTCCTCCCACCCTGGAATACATCTTTGAGCAATAGGTCAGTCCGCTTCAGTAATTTTTGCATGTGCACATGCACCTGCAGTAGTCCACTTCGTTGCATAAGCTGGTGCACGCAACTCTGCTTTTCTTTTTGCTTCCATTTCGTATTTTCTCATTTATTTTTACTTTTTGGGAAAAATAGGTATGCTACTCAGACAGTGGCTTTGTTACTTTTCATTACTTTTAACCTTTTAAAGGCTAGTGCATGTTTGCAAAAAATAAGTAGCCAAAACGTCAAAGTGTTGCCCAGGCCAGACGTAATGACTTATTTATTTAGTAAAAAGTGTTCTAAGACTGAACGAATAGCGTAACCTACCCCAACTTGCTTGGATCTACTTGTTCCTTACAATTTAATATGTCAACCATCATTAAAATAATCTTTGCTAGCAAAGCAAAAGCTTGCCTTGTATAACCAAAGATCTCAACGAATACTTCCTTCTTGACAGACAGAGGGGTTGCATTGCCCTTGCACCATACAACAGGACGCAAGAACGATTGAGTCTTAAGTTTGATTTATCAAGCCACCCAAGGCCAACTTGTGTGGCCTTGCGTGGCTTGATAAATCTAGAGTAACTCAAAGCAGCGCAAATTGCTGTGTTGCGTTACTCTGCCCCGGGAAGGCGTTCCATGGGTGAAGGTGTGGGTACTCTCATGCATCCACCCATGGATTTTGGCACATTCACAGATTTAACATCCGTAGTAGACCTGAGAACACGTCTAAATGCTACGCCTTCCCAGGTGAGGCGTAACGAGAAGAAATGTTGCTTCCTAGAAAAAAGAGGAAGATGCCTCAGGAGATTGTTTTTGTGCAGGAAGGTCTGCCTTCCTGCACAAAAACAATCCTGCTTACAACGCAGGAACCCGTGCACCATAGTGAAAGGGTGCCTGCCTTGGCGGTAGGCAGCACATTGTGTGCCAGTGCTGGGAAATGACAGGAATATTCCATATAATGTTAAGTAGGGCGCATTCTGGCCCTATCCCTATCACGCACTGCAGCGCAGCAAGGTGGCTTACTGCGGTGCGCTGCGTGATTATTTGTTAAATATGCCCCTAAATGTGAGTAGTATTACCACTACGCCTTAATACAAACAAATGTGCACTACTGCGGGTAAGGGGTATTTTGGGATCTGCTTGCAGCAGTGATGAATTATGCTGCAACAAAACAAACTATAGATGGGCTCCAATGTGTCAAGCTACGAAAGGACTTTCTCTAGTGATTCATCTTTCCACAGCTGATTACTGAATGGAAATGCTCAAATGAAAGACATTGACAATAACCTTCTAAACAAGCATTGGCATAGCCAATAGGTCTCGCCTTTGGGACCTTATAAGTGTTTAGCCATGCAACACTTGATGTTGTTGCACCAAGGATATTGTGCTGGATAACTAAACACTTATAAGGTCCCAAAGGCGAGACCTATTGGCTATGCCAATGCTTGTTTTTATCTGGAAAGAGCAGCACAGTATTCCTAATTACAGCAAAAACACCACAGACCTAACTTGCTGCATAAGAACAAAAATGTATATGTGTCTGTGGAGTAGTGAACCCCCACTTACCCAGCTTAAGTGGCGAGGTCTGGACCTGGGTGCCAGGGGCAGGAAAATTGTGTACCACTAAAACATTAACTAGTTGTTTATGGGCGTCTTCTGTCTGCAGCTCTGCAGACAAAAAGCTCATAAATAACACTGTTAGGAAATACCATGACAGAGGTGTTTAAGGTGGGCTTAAATGTACAGGGAAGGAAACAAAAATTAAAAAAAAATGATGACATGCAGACAACAGGGGAAATTACAGAGGGGTGAACAAATTTTAAAAAAAAAGTGAGAGAGAAAGATAAGCAAAAAGTAAGGGTAAGGCAAAAGAAGGGTAGGTAAGAGCAAAAATGAAAGAACTGGAGGGTGAAAGGAAGAATAGAATGATAAAATGAGGGAAAAAAGTAAAATGTAGCGTAAAAGGGTGAATGGATAGGGTGAAAAGCTGGATAGATGGGTATGCGAATATATATCGATGGGTGGATGCTTGGAAGGATGAATATAGATATTTGAATGGGTGGAATGTTGGATGGGTGGATGGAAAGGTGATGGGATGGCCAGATGAATGGATGACTAGATGGAAAGGTGAAAGGGCGGATAGATAGATGTATTGACACCGTGAAAGGCTGAAGGGAAGTCTCTCAATAAGGGTAGGTTTGCTTGCTTCACGTGCTCAGTGCGCTTAGAGGTATAGCTCAAGTGGGGTGTATTTTAATTTTCTAGCTACTTCCCTTTGTGTGTGCGATGTGATTAACACCAGGATAGCCACTGGTGAACAGCTGAGGGCTGCATGAAAATGCACGGTTCTTTAAGGAGTTTGCAAACACATTTTGGCATATATTGACAACAGCCACCAAATGTTTAAATAAAAAAATAAAAAACTCAGGCTCATAGAAAGATGGAGCATAAAGCGCTAGTGCTTACAAGGAACATGATTAAAGTCTATACAGGCCAGATGTGTGTACTGCTTATGATTAGGCAAATACGTAACAATTTTGAAAAAAACAACGCAGACATTTTATATGAGACAAAGTAGCAATGCTTTCATAGTGAGCAAGCAGATTGTGTGATTCCAGAAAAAGGGTAACATTTCCGGAGCAGGTTGTAAACATATTACCGCAGCAACCGCTGAATGTGAACAAGCTGTGACATCAGCACACTGCGCAACAACATTGTTGTTAGTCAGCTGCCATGTGCAATGTTCATAAAAATGACAGGCCGTCCTCCTGTAGAATGTGCGCCATGACAGCTTATTCAGAACGTAGTAAAAACTGTACTGCGTGGTTCCCAGACAAGGTGCTGTGATACAATCTGTTAGCCAATTGCAAGCATTCTGTGAAAAATGTTGATAGTAGAACAGTGTGAGACTCCTTCCAGACGGGGTTGGAGTCAATATTTAAAAGTGGTTGTCTGCAGTTTCATGAGTCACTGGATGTGCACACCAGGGTCAGTAGTTACACGTTGATGCACAAATTAGCAAATGTGCCCTCCATTACTACTCACACGGATATGTGAATGGGAAAACCACATGCTTTATTAATGCTTTGTGATGTCTGGTAACAACCTTTCATCCACTGTGTATGCCAGATAAAGTCTGCATCGAGCGGTTGAACTGTTACTAGCCCGTGCTATGAAACGGGGAATTTTTTTTTTTTAAAGAGGCATATTCTGTGCCTTTCGCCCCACTAATTTAGACATCCATTAAGTTAGGCCGATTTTATAATTGTTCTATTAGGTCAGCTTTGGGAAGTGAAAGCATGCATGAATGAACCTCCGCGATGTGTTCAAAGAAAGCCAGATAAATATAAAGCAAGCCCGGGAGTTGTGCGTGCGTGCGCACGCAGTCTTCACTTTTCAAGCACTGCACTCATGCTTGTGGCGCGCCCCTGCTCGCTCCCGCAAGGTGGATGCCGCCACAAGCACGAGTGCAGTGCTTGAAAATGAGCAGAGTGACGCTAAAGGCCCTCCTATGCAGCGCATGCGAGACCTAAAAACGAACGGGGAACATTCGCATCCTTTGAAAGATCCATTAGCAGTTAATGGGGGTAATAAACCACCGCGATTTGTATTTCTAAATTTCCTTTAACTGTTCCTCGAGGCTGGTATATATTCATGGATAAAACTTTTATTGCACCCTATTATCACAGAGAAAAACTGATGGAGCCCGCTTTCTCACACAGTTTTAAGATTCTTTGTACGGATAACCGGGAGAATTCTACCCTCACGAGTGCAGCGTCTGTAAGTGGTGAGTCATCAAACATTACTGTGCTTCTGATGAAACTGTCCAGTGTTGTCAAGGAAGTGAAACGTCGACTCGATCCAAGCCTGGTGGAATACTTGACTGGATGCATCTGTGAAGTAGGTTTACGAAAAGTATTAAACATTTAAGCTCGTTTGTTATCTGTCTGCAATTTCCATGTTTGTTGCTTAATCCGCTGCTTTTTTTGGGGGATATTCAGTTAAAGTGTGTGGATGACCACAGACCTTACAGATGACTGACAGAGAATAAGAGGAGTCTGCCTTCTTTTGGACCCCCAAATCCGTACGTACAGAATAGGTCATTTATTAGTGGCAATTTATTGTAGCCTAGCCTATTATCCAAATATGTATTAGAATCATCATTATTTGAATTGAGACTAAAACGAACACAAAAAACAAACATTATCGTTTTTTAGTGAGAATCCTAACCATCATTTGTTTTCTGATCTCCAGAGCTATGGTAAATCATCCCTGCATATTTTGCTGTAGCTCATGTGATTAGGCAACTGGCTTATCATCAGGATATGTCATTGGGATGTGCACCACTCCCAAGTGTGCGAGCCCCGTCGTTCAAAGGAGAAACAGCGTTACGCATACAGTAGTTATCTAATAAGGATGAAATGGTGACCCATTGCTGGGTTCAGCAGCATGGTATCCCATATTGGGTGAAAGTGGTTGGGAGACCGTAGCTGACTCGATTGCTAAGTGACGTGTTGGTGAACAAGATGACATGGCAGCCACTCATCATTTGAGGTTCTTGCAAGAATTCAGTCAAGAAACTGTTAGTTATCGCACATTAGTAATCATTAATATGGCTGTGCATAATCTGCGTAGGAATATCTCCATTAAATAGGTGTGGACCCTGAATATCGACCCCAGTAGAGACACAATATCAAAGACAAAATGTTGGAAAAAATATTGATAAGTAAGTAAGTCTAGATTGTCTATACCTAACTCAATATATATATACCTACATGATACATATATCTTCAAGGTATAGATATGTGGAGTCATGAATAGTAAATCTATGCTTCCATATATGCACTAAGCTTTCAATATTTTGTCCCTCGATATTCTGTTATCGATATTCTTCTATCACAATATTCTGTGGGTCGATATTCAGGAGGTCATTTAGAATTGCATAAGTTGCATCATATCATTATAACAATATGCACACAACAAATATCATTTGGCCACGTAGTCTTATGTCTTATACCTAAGAGATGATGTGTCACGTATGAGTCACCCAATGAACGGAATAAGGAAAGAAACCTTCCCAGGAAGAAAGCGAGAGGTACAAATCACACCACATTCTGATTTCCCTGAATCATACATTTTGTGTTTGAGAAATAATGATGGTGTTGTTGATCATTGGTCAGGGCTAACAAGAGTCACTGGTGCTAGTATAAAGGAACACATAATTGTAATCCGTAGAGGTACAGAAAGTGGTTAGAATTAATCTGCAGTCACAGCTCCCCTGTTTTCTTTACTCCGACATGCATGCATAAAAGGACACCTCTGATGAAACAAGTGGTCTGTGGTCGATATTTTGGCCCATAACTCTATGGGTTAAACATGAGGTGTTCTGTTACGCTGAACACTGTGGTTATCAGTACTTGGGAGTAGGCTGCTTGTAAATTAAGTACTAGTCCCTCTTCCAGTAATTCGTAAGATGCACACCAATGACAAAACCACGCCGATCATGGAACACATGAACTTTCAGCTCTGCTCCGACGACAAAAACACCATCAAAGTCACCCTTGCATATAGACCACCAGGACCACAAACAGGCCTCAGCGACACCATCGTGGAATTTATCACCCTGCTCGCTGTCAAATCTAAACACTACGTCTTCCTGGGAGACCTCAACTGCCACCTGGACGATACCACTGACACCAACACTACTAACCTCCTGGAAAGATTGGACAGCATCGGCCTCAAGCAGCTGGTCACTGACCCCACACACAAAGCGAGACACACACTGGACCCCATCTTCACGTCCAGCAACAGAATCAGATAGAGCCACACCTCAGAACTCACCTGGTCAGACCGCTCCATCGTGCACTTCACCCTCGCTATACCTTGCTGCATCACCCCCAACCACCACAGCGCCCCCTACCACAGCTGGGCCAAGGTCACTCAGCAACAATGGACGACACCCTCAGCATCACACAGCCCAACGTCACCAACAACTTTGCCCAGACAGTAGAGATCTTCAACCCTGAAACACCAGTACCCCCGACCGAGTCGCTCCCAACAGAGCAGCTAAAACATACAGACCGACCAAATGTGCCAGCTGATACACGCCGGAACTAAGCGCATTGAAGCGCAGGTGCAAACAGCTGGAAAGAAGATGGCTCACCAGCAGGAACCACACCAACCATGCCACCTTCAAAGCAGCCCTCAACGATTACCACTGCCAACTGAAAGTTGCCCTCACCCACCAGATCGAGACCAGCGCTAACCGAACCAAGGAACTCTTTACCATTGTCAGAGAATTCACCTGCCCATCAGCCACCAAAAACTCGATCCCCTCCTCTCAGGAACTCTGCGACGCCCTTGCTGACCACTTCCACAACAAGATAGCAACCATCTACAGAAACTTCAATCCCCATCCCTCCAACCTCCTCAGCTTCCTAATAACCACCATCGCTGACCACCCGCTCACACCTTGGGAAAAGCTCAGCACACCTAACACACCCACCCTCATGAACTCCATCCACTCAGGAGCGACCGCCAAATGCGATTCAGCGCGCGCAACGAAATTCGTTTTATTTATTTTTTTGTTTACTTACCTCAGTGCGGCCAAAATCCGTAGTTTACTACCCCCCACCCAGCCCCTCCCCCGCCCTGCATCACTGCCCGGCAGCACTCCCACCACGGGCCGCTACTGCTAAGAGGACCTGCATCACTCAGCACCTGAAAGACCTTCACTGGCTCCCCATTCAGGAGAGATGCCATTTCAAGCTTCTGACTCACAATTAAAAGACCTCCACAACCAAGTGCCGACCTACCTGAACCACAGCCTGCTTTTCCACTGACCTACCAGGAATCTCCGCTCTGCATACCGCACCCTCACACAGATACCACGTATTCGCGACTGCTGCTCTGGAGAATGTTCCTTCTCCCACCTCGCCGCCAAAGCCTGGAACACCCTCCACCTCTGCCCCATCCCCTCCCTGACCCACTTTAGGAAGACCTGGCTCTTCAGCACAGCACCTGGATACCCTCTTGGGCGATAAGCCGTGCTATACAAATACGACCTGACTGATTGATTGATGGCATATGGAGGCACAGAAAGCTTTTCATTTTAGTCTCCATGATTTCTAGCAAATATGTTACAAGTTGGTGTCCTCTTTCTCTTGCCCTCCTTATAACTAGCACTTGTGTACTTATTCGCCTGTTTTACATCCATTTTATGCTCATGGTGGAGGTCAAGTACCATTCTGGAAGCCCTCGTTGTGCCATGTTCCATTATCTTAAACTTCCTGTCCGCATGTTGTTAAGGACACGCCTGCACCTTCCTTACACACTCGCACCCTGGTTTCATACTTTTGCATTAACTCTACACACTGCCTCCGTAGAACTGCATTGACAGGCTAAGATACTGCTTGCATTAAAGTCTCCTGTTGGCATGTGGAACACTTGTGCTGTCCACCATTATGGTTTTTCTTGTTTTGGCAGGTCGGACATTTTGAGAGTAATACAGGATTTCATGTTTTCTTCAAGACGTTAGTTGCCACTAGGGGCAGAGGCTGTTGCTAATTCTCTATAAGACTGTGTATTCAACCCATTCGCCCTGTAGGTCCAAGGAATTTCCATCATTGCTGCTTTAGTTTTGAATTTGAGTTGTTTGTATTACAGTTGCTCAAATCTGATTCTCTAATCTCTCTGGTTCCTTTCTCCTGGATTCTTTCTTGAAGTACACTCCTTGTATTCATGTCTACTTTTAAGATTCATCCTTCCTACTATCAAGTCACTTATTTTTCATTTATAACTCCAATTCATTACTTGGAAGTATGTAGATCAAGCCCTTCTTCTACCGTTTCACTTGTGCAGATAAATACCTGAAGCTCCATCCCTGATTCTTATATTCTAGTTTAGTCCCTGTAAACCTAAAAATACTATGAAAACTAGTGAAATGGTTTAGCACCCAGAGAGGGCTTCTTATCTTATGGCTTTTTCCTTCTGTTCAGTTTTGAATTTTGATACTACTTTTGGGGGGGGGGGTGTCTTCCATTTAACCTCTTTTCTACTGGGACAGGCAGTGTGGCTCCAGTGATGCGATATCCCTATGCCAAGAAGATAAATAATAGTCAAGTAGGTCCAGCTCTTGACACATAGGCATCTCTGTGGTCCAGTGGTGGCCTGTGTGGAGGTCTGTCATCCCAGGATACTTTATATGAATTGTGCACATCTCTAACCGATACACTAAAGACAGATACCTTCACTTGGCTGGGAGCCAGATTAAGGCTGGGTGTTAGAAATTGTGTTGTAGGTTGACTGGGGTATGAGACCTTGTTAGACTTGGCATCTTTTGGCGTGTTTCCCCTGAGTTTTTGCTTTCTGACCTCCCGGTTTTAACTCTGTTTTTGCTGGCGTAATGTTTCGGTGCACTTTTCGCACTGCTGATCAGTGGGAAAGTGCAGGTGCTCCTGTGGTAAAGTGTGTTATGGATTGATGTTTTCACGATTGGATACTTGATTTGCGTGTCAGTCCCTAGTAAAGTGCACTACGGGTGCCGGGGCTTGTGAATCAAATGCTACTCGGGGGTCTGCAGCACTGGTTGTGCCACCCCCGTGAGTAGCCCTGAAAACGGTAACTCAGACGTGCCATTGCAGAGTCTGCGCGCAGTTGGTAACTGCCATGTCGACTTGTCCAGTGCACACACTGGTCGGTCCCTAACCTTCCCTTTTCTTACATGTCAGACACCCCTCAGGTAGGCCCAAGGTACCCCTGTGGGCAGGGTGCAGGGTATGTGAAAGGTGGGACATGCCCTGGTGTGTGTGGCATGTCCTGATAGTGAATTACAGCCAATTTCGTTTTTCACTATTGCAAGGCTACCAGTTCCTCATAGGATAGAATTGGAGGTTTGTTTATAAACATAACTGGCCCAGGGAATTCGGTAAGAAAATAGAATTTAGTATGCCTGAACTTAGAATCTAAAGATGCATCTTTTAGTGAAGGTGATTTTTACATTCTGTGTTTGAAAATACCACTTTTAGAAAGTAGGTATTTTCTTGCTCAGTCATCCCGTGTGCCTCTGCTGGAATGTGGATTGCCTGTCTGTGTTTTGGATGACAGAAGGCTGGGGGGCCGGAGGGGCTCCAGATAGTCTAGGTAGGTCAGGAAAGGGCTGAACAGACCTGGGCTGCGATGGGGGAAGGAGGAGGAGATTTCCTTGCACCTCAAAGGGCCTGGTCTGCCTCTGACAATGCCGTCTCCACCTCCTGCCAGGAAATCGCACCAGAGAAGGCAGAACTGGTTCTGGCCGGGCACAGACACCCTCTGCCTGAAAGATCAAAGGATTTTTGGATACAAATACTGGGGCCCAGACCCCTGAACTTTAGAACTCTTTTGGATCAAGAAGACTGCCAAGAAGAAGAGCCGGAGAAGCTGTGAGGAGGAACTACCACTTTGCTGTGTGCTTTGCTGTGTTGGCCTGCAGTGGCTGCTTCTGTCTTGGACAGTGAAAGGCCTGGACTGGACTTTCTGCAATCTACTTTTGTGAGTTTCTCCAAGGGCTTGAGGTAGAGCTTGCCCCCTGTTCAAGAAGTCTCAGGAACAGCAAAGACTTCAAGTTCTTCTGCCCTCAGCAGTGGGGACTGTGTGTTTTGTGCTGCAACAGAAGAAAAGCAACTCGACGACGTCGACGACTCCGCTGCCGACTCCGTGTCCTGAAGGCACCGCAGAGGGCACCACCGCAACGCCGCACCGCGACCCTGGTCTCACCAATGACACCTGCTGACGCCGCCACCGAGCCGCTGCTCGCACCGTGACCTGTGGGCACCGCACTCCGCACCGCTTCGCGACGACGTGAGGGCACCGCCGCAATGCCGCACCGCGACTCTGGTCTCACCGCCGCCGCCCGCTGATGCCGCCACCGAGCCGCTGCTCGCACCGCGACCTGTGGGCACCACACTCCGCACCACCTCGCTTCACGATGATGCCTTGGTGTCCCCGACGCCGCCGCTCCACGCCGAAATCTACGCCGCTGCTTGCACCGTGGTCCGAGGGCACCGCTCGTAAAGTTACACAACGCACCGCCCTCATCCCGCACCGCAGCCTTGGCCTACCGATGCCGGCGCATCGACTCCAGTTCGTCAGCCGAAGACAGCGCTTCAGCAACGACGACGCTGCTGCTTGCACCGTGACCTGCCAGCACCGTGACGAGCACCGCCTTCATCTCGCACCGCGACCCTGGTCCTACTGACGATGCCATCCAACGCCGCCACCGAGCCGCTGCTCGCACCGCGACCTGAGGGCTCTGCACGCCGCACCGCTGCACACAACGCCGGCCGACGCCAGCGCTCCTGACTTCAACAAAGAGGAGATCGATCTGCAACGCGTGTGACTTCGAGGGCCCCGACGACTCCTGCACCGACCTCCGGAACCGACGCCTGCGGATGCCGTGCTTTCAAAAGCTCAACGAGAGGTCGCCGACGCCCTGCATTTCTAAAAAGTACTGTTTGCGGGTCTTCCCGACACCGTAGCTGGCCCGCGACGCAACGGTCAGCCAGAACTGTTTGAATTTGTTTGCTCACGACGCCGTGATAGCCCCGGACGGAGCTATTGACATCAAGGAACTGTTTTTAAAGCATATTTTGATAACTGAAGATTTTTAAGTACTGTATTGTGGATTGTTATCGTTTTTGGTCTTGTCTTAAGTATATAAAAATATTGGATATTTTTCTAAACTGGTGTGGTGTCCTTTTGTAGTGCTTACACTGTATTATTGTTGGTTATGTGCAAATGCTTTACACACTGCCTCTAAGATAAGCCTGACTGCTCGTGCCAAGCTACCAAGGGGGTGAGCAGGGTTTATTTTAGGAGTGTAACTCCCTTACCCTGACTAGGAAGAAGGGTTCCTATTTGGACAGAGGTGCAAGCCCTTGCCAACTAGAGACCCCCATTTCTAACATTGGTGGCAGCGATGGGATAGGACTTGCGTTTGCACTTGACTTACAGTGATTGGTGTGCACTACTACCAATTTCGCAGACCATTATGTACCACATACTAGCCCGTTTTTCTTTTTGGCCGATTTGTTTGTGATCTTGCCAGGTGAACTTTCTACTTCGTCATGCCGGAATCAATAGCATCATCCGTTGCATCCATAGACATTGCCTTTGAGGAGGATAGGTTGGAGCTCTACACTGTTAGAGAATTGAAATCCATTTGCAAAAACCTAAAAGTCCAAGTCAGAGGCCTCACTAGGAAAGACGAGCTACAAAAGGCGCTGAGGGCCTGGGTAGCAGCCAGAGACGCAAGTGGGCAATCTGGTGATCTTAATGGAGAGGCGGAGGAGCCTAGTCCTAGGGTGGATGTGCTGTTGGGAGGGGGTAACCTCCCGGCCAGGCAGCAGTGGCCTGTCCCCAGAGGAGCTGGAGGACAGACGGGAAGCAAGGAAAGTAGCCACAGAACTAGAGAAGATCAGGTTAGCCATGGAAGAAAAGAAAATGGTATTAGACTAAAAAATCAGAATGAAGGAGCTGGATCGAGAGAAAAGAACCAGCTCAGATGGTGGCAGCAACTCGTCAAGGCAGGCAGACAGAATCGTGCACACCCCCAAGAATGTAGGCAAGGAGTTCAAGAAGGGGGACGACATACAAAGGTGGTTCCAGGGGTACGAGGCCGCAATCCATATGAATGGGGTCCCTGAAGAGAATTGGGGAGCAGGATTGTGGCCCCTCTTCCCCGAAGAAGCGAGGGATACTTTAATAGCTTTGGGTAAGGGGTATCACCTCACCTATCCAGACATGAAGGATGCCCTCCTCACCAAGTATGGTCTTACTCCTGAAAAGTACAGGGACCAGTTTAGGTCCAGTAAGAAGTCCGATGCCAACACGTGGTTGGAATGTGTGGATGTGTTTTGCCGATCGTTGGATGGCTGGGTAAAGGGCAGTAATGTGACATATTATCAGGGGCTCTACAATTTGATTGCATGGGAGCACCTGTCCAGTCTATGTTTTGCAGATCTGCGCCAGCACCTAGTTGATAGTAAGCTGACTGACCCCAGGAAGCTTGCTATGGAGGCGGACCGCTGGGTGAGTACCAGGGTCCACAAGAAAGTGTTTGGGGGAGACTCAGCCAAAGGTGGGCAGGGTCCCCAGCAGAAAGGTGTGGAGGACAAGGGTAAAACACAGGAGTTCTCTAAAGGGCCCCAAAATAACACTCAGGGTAAAGGTTCCCATCCCCCCGGAGATAAGAAGCAAGGGGTCTCGACAGGAAAGCCTGCTGAGACCGGCCCCCGCAAATGTTTTGCATTTGACCAGGTGGGGCACATGAAGGGGGACCCCAGGTGCTCCAAAGGGGCACAGCCACCCACCGGTGGGCAGTCCAAGGTGTTGGCTAGTGTAGCACTTGGGGAGGAGGAGGAGTCCCAACAGGAGGGTGGGGACCCCGCAGAAATGTCCCTCGTCTCACTAGGGGACAGTGAGATGGTCCCAGGGGCCCAGGTGCCCCCTAACACAAAGAAATACAGCACCTGGGTGACCATCAATGGGAAAAGGGTAGAGGCTCTCAGGGATACTGGAGCCAGTGTGACCTCAGTTCGGTGTCACCTGGTCTCTGAGAGGCAGGTAGTCCCCGGGGAATTCCACCAAGTAATTGCAGTCGACAATTCCGAGCGCCAGTGTCTGGTGGTGCAGGTTCCCTTCGAGTGGGGGTTTCTCAGGTCCTTTGAGGGTGGCTGTGAGCCCTTCCATGCCTGTCGATTGTCTGCTCGGTAACGACCTGGAGCAGTCCTTGTGGAAGGATGTTGAGCTCAGGTCCCACTTGGAGATGCTTGGGTTGCCAGAGTGGGCATGCGTGTCCACTCGGTCAATGGCGGCCCGAGAGGGTGATCAGAGGGACCCGGAGCCTGAAACAGTAGCCCCGGTCCCTGCCAAGAGAAAGGGCAGGGGGTGCGGGAAACCGGCCACCGAAGTTGCCACGGCCCGGGAGGAGGCGGACCTTGAGGGGGACACCCCGGTGCCTACGGGGGAACAGGTAGCCGAACTGGGGGACATCTCTGAGCTGACCCATTGGCAGCAAGAAGGGGGTCCCACCAGGGAGGAGTTCTGCCAGGAGCAGGAGGAGTGCCCTTCTCTGGAGGGTCTGCGGCGGCAGGCCGCTGCCCAGGCGACTGGTGATCAGTCCGGGTCACATTGGATCTACTGGGAGAATGACCTCCTGTACAGCGAGCCTAAGGTCGCGGAACCTGGGTCAGCCCGTGTGCTGGTGGTACCCCAGTGCTTCCGGACCTTCCTACTGGGTCTGGCTCACGACGTGCCTTTGGCAGGACATTTGGGGCAGGACAAGACCTTTGACAGGCTTGTCACCCACTTCTTCTGGCCTCAAATGCGAAGGCAGTCGGATGTGCATTGTCGGTCTTGCCAAACTTGCCAGGCAAGTGGCAAGAGTGGGAGGAAGGTCAAAGCTCCTCTCCAACCATTCCCCGTTGTTGGGACACCCTTTGAAAGGGTAGGAATGGACATTGTAGGGCCACTGGATCCCAAGACAGCCATGGGCAACAGGTACATCCTGGTCTTGGTGGACCATGCCACCCGGTACCCGGAGGCAATCCCTCTCAGGACAACGACAGCGCCAGTGGTGGGCCGGGCGTTAATGGGGATCTTTTCCCCCGTGGGGTTCCCCAGAGAGGTGGTTTCCGACCCGGGGACCAATTTCATATCCAAGTATTTGACATCCCTGTGGAAGGAGTGTGGTGTTACTTACAAGTTCACCACCCCTTACCACCCCCAAGGTAACGGCCTGGTAGAAAGGTTCAACCAGACCTTGAAGGGCATGATCAAGGGTCTCACCGAACCCATGAGGCGTAAGTGGGATGTCCTCTTATCGTGCCTTCTCTTTGCGTACAGGGAGGTACCCCAGAAGTCTCTCGGGTTCAGTCCCTTTGAGCTTCTGTACGGTCACCCCGTGCGAGGACCTCTAAGCTTGGTGAAGGAAGGCTGGGAGGCCGCCCCCAGGAAGACGCCCCAGGATGTGTTTAGCTACATGCTTGCCTTCCGAAACCAAACTGCCCACTTCAGGAAACTCGCTCAGGTGAACCTCGAGGCCAGCCAGGAAGAAATTAAGAAGTGGTATGACCAGAATGCCACTCTGGTCGAGTTTCAACCTGGACAAAAAGTGTGGGTCATGGCCCCAGTGGAACCTTGTGCCTTGCAGGACAACTGGACTGGGCCCTTTGAGGTGGTGGAGCGCAAAAGTGAGGTCACCTACCTGGTGGATTTGCAGGCTCCCCAGAACCCTTTACGAGTCCTCCACGTGAACCTCCTCAAGCCCCACTTCGAGAGGTCCGAAGTGAGCATGCTCTTGGCGACGGACGACGGGGAGGAAGCGGAGAGTGAGCCCCTCCCGGACCTCCTGTCTGCCCAAGAGGGGGATGGGTCGGTGGATGGTGTGATCCTCTCCCCGACCCTGACCGCTGAGCAACAGAGCAAGTGTCGCCAGTTGCTGGGGCAGTTTGCCCCGCTGCTCTCCTTGACCCCAGGTGTTACTCACTGGTGTACCCACGATGTGGACACCGGTGACAGCCCCCCTGTGAAACATAACATTTACAGGTTGGCTGACCGGGTCAAGGCCAGGTCAGCCATGTTGGCGTTAGGGGTGGTTGAGCCGTCCAGCAGCCCATGGGCCAGCCCCGTGGTCTTGGTCCCGAAGGCTACAGCACCCGGGGCCACACCAGAACTGCGGTTCTGTGTGGACTACCGGGGGCTCAATGCCGTCACTCGGACTGACGCACACCCCATCCCCGAGCTGATGAGCTCATCGATCGGTTGGGAGCTGCCAAATTCCTTAGTACGTTTGATTTAACGTCAGGGTACTGGCAGATTGCTCTAACCGAGGGGGCCAAGGAAAAATCCACATTTTCAACCCCGGAAGGACATTACCAGTTCCGTGTGATGCCCTTCGGGTTGAAGAATGCCCCTGCCACCTTTCAGAGGTTGGTCAACCAGTTGTTGGCCGGGCTGGAGGAATTCAGCACCGCATACCTGGACGACATTGCGGTGTTCAGTTCCAGTTGGGACGAACACCTGCAGCACCTCGGGGAAGTGTTGAAGGTGCTGCAGAAGGCAGGCCTCACGATTAAGGCCAGTAAGTGCCAGATCGGGCAGGGTTCGGTGGTGTACTTGGGACACCAGGTAGGGAGCGGCCAGGTGGCGCCCCTACAACCCAAGATTGACACCATTCTGGCTTGGGAGCCCCCCCAAGACCCAGACAGATGTGAGGGCCTTCTTAGGACTCACCGGGTACTACAGGAGGTTTGTTAAGGGATATGGCACCATTGTTGCCCACATAACTGAGCTGACTTCCAAGAAGCAGCCAAAAAAGGTGATCTGGACTGAGTCCTGCCTGAAGGCATTTGATGCCCTGAAGGCCGCCATGTGCATGGCCCCCGTGCTCAAGGCACCCGACTTCTTGAAGGAATTTGTTGTGCAGACAGACTCGTCAGAGCATGGAGTGGGAGCAGTGCTCTCACAACTGAACAAAGAGGGCCTAGACCAGCCAGTAGTATTCCTTAGCCGGAGATTACTCCCCAGGGAGCAGAGGTGGAGTGCCATAGAAAGGGAGGCTTTCGCTGTGGTCTGGGCGCTGAAGAAGCTGAGACCGTACCTGTTTGGGACTCACTTCCGGGTTCAGACCGACCACAGGCCCCTCAGATGGTTAATGCAGATGAGGGGGGAGAATCCAAAGCTGCTGAGGTGGTCCATCTCCCTACAGGGAATGGACTTTACCATGGAACACCGCCCTGGCACAGAGCACGCCAACGCAGATGGCCTGTCCAGGTTCTTCCGCCTTATTGAAGAGAACTCCCAGGCGAGTGGGTAGTTCTCCCTACTTTCAGCTGGAGGGGACCTGTGTTAGACTTGGCATCTTTTGGCGTGTTTCCCCTGAGTTTTTGCTTTCTGACCTCCCGTGTTTGACTCTGTTTTTGCTGGCGTAATGTTTCTGCGCACTTTTCGCACTACTGATCAGTGGGAAAGTGCAGGTGCTCCTGTGGTAAAGTGTGTTATGGATTGATGTTTTCACGATTGGGTATTTGATTTGCGTGTCAGTCCCTAGTGATGTGCACTACGGGTGCCGGGGCTTGTGAATCAAATGCTACTCGGGGGCCTGCAGCACTGGTTGTGCCACCCCCGTGAGTAGCCCTGAAAGCGGTAACTCAGACCTGCCATTGCAGAGTCTGCGCGCAGTTGGTAACTGCCATGTACACTGGCCGGTCCCTAACCTTCCCTTTTCTTACATGTCAGACACCCCTCAGGTAGGCCCAAGGTACCCCTGTGGGCAGGGTGCAGGGTATGTGAAAGGTGGATACACAAAAGTGGGCTGCCCCTTGAATCAATTCCTATGTTTATCTACAGAGTTCTATAGAGATGCACTACCAGTGGGGGCATCTCATAAAAAGTTACGGACTGGCCTCACACACCGCCCGGTGTCATGCTTCATCATCGGCTGTCCTCGCCCTCTATAAACTTGGTTTGATAGAGGGCGGGCATACACCTGGAGACAGGAATGCACTTCTAAATCTAAGTGATGGCCATGGGGGAGTGATAAGTGATTTAAAAACCATTACATTAGAACATGTGCTATGCTTTATTCAAATGGTAAATGTATGGTGGTTAAAAACTAAGTGAACGGTGGTATGGGATATTATTCTCCCTTCACCGTATGAAATGCGGTCGACATGTTTCTGCTGAGGTGTCCCCGAAGGGTACGTAGCATTCTTCAGGACCTAAAAAGGGGGGGGGGAAATACGGGGGGTTATATACCCTATGTGTTCACTTCCTTTTAACTAGTGAAAAATGGAAGGAAAATCCTGTCGCTAGATCAGGGGAGGGGTTAAAAAAACACTATGTAGGTGGATACTTCCCTCTTGGTATAGTACCACTGAGAGTAACTCTGTAGAGAAAGGAAAAACAAAAACAAAACATACAAAACAAACCGTGTGAGTATGTAAACAAATAGTTTATAAACATCATCCATCCCGCGTCATACCTATAGCGCGTGTGGTGGTGTGAAGTGGTCTTTATGAGACACGTGGCAGGTGCAACGTGTACTCACACCGTTAAAAAGTGGTTGTAAACCAACTCTTACCCTGTATTTCTACCCTAAGCGCTCCATAGGAGGGCTGAGGTGGAAGGACCTACTTAGACTTTCTGTAGGGAAAAAACACATAAAATCACTACTGGTAGTTAAGGGTTAGTCACCAGTATTCAGAAAGAACCAGGACCAAGGTTCCTAGTTAAAGCAAACATAACAAGGTGAAATCCAGAACTAATGGACCACCTATTCATTCAAGTTCACACCAGCATTCCTTCAGGCATACTCTTACTGTCTAGTTTCAGTGCTTCCAGCCGTTCTTCCCGGAGGCGTCCTCTCTGTCTCCCCGCTGATGGTAAATGGTGAGATTCAGATGGATTTTATACTAAAGAGCTGTGACTAATTAGTGAGCTAATCAGTGTAAATTGGGCCCGTTAAGTGAGTTTCCTGTGTCCCTCTACGGGACTGCCTGACCGCCTGGTGGGAGGCGTAACTGTGAATCGCCCCACCCGATTGGTCAAAACATGCCTCCAACACTACCAAGGCCATTTAGATAGTAAACAATGGGCTTGTGAGGTTTGTTTCCTGTGTCCCTCTTGCGTGAGCCTGACCGCCTGGTTGAGGGTGTGTATTCAATGAAGGTTTAGTTCGGCATTGGTCAAAACATGCCTCCAACACTATCAAGGCCATTTTAGATAGTTAAAAATGGGCTTGTGAGGTTTGTGTCCTGTGTCCCTCTTGCGTGAGCCTGACCGCCTGGTAGAGGGTGTGTATTCAAAAAAGGTTACGTTCGGCATTGGTCAAACGGCGCCGATACCGATGTTATGGTCCTTCCCCTTCCTGCGGGAAAACAAATGCAGTTACGAGGGCACTAGCTCCCATGTTTGTGAGGATGCCCATGTTCATTACCGGGTCTGATCAGTCTCCCGGTATTTGAGCATGCGCTGAAGTAGTGGGAAACCCGCTACCGCGCATGCGCCTAGGTGTATTCCGTGAGACGCTTGCCCTGTTATGGTCCTATGCTTGCGCACTGATAACTACCAGTGTGGATTACAGCAGGGGCCACTCGAGATCCCCATAAAGTGAGGGGATACCCCAAGAGTTCTAAACACTGTGAGAAAAATAAAGCAACATTACTCTGTTCATAATGGGATTACGGGCCAATGGTACCTCACTTGTTATATGTGTGAAGTACACACTAATGATAGTCAGTGGTGGTAATTGCTACAGCTGGTATCTATGTTTGATAACATGGGTTTACACAAACCAATGTGTTCCCCATGCCAGCTTGATCAGTTTGAATTTGCGAGCATAACAATGGGCCCACTCTTAGTGAACTACTTAAAATAAAGTAGACCAGATGGGTAGCAGTAGAGAATAGTCCCTACTCTATTAGGCCAGCTTTCTTGGAGTTGGTTGTTGACTAAAGAAGGTGTGCATGGTCAATTCTATACATTTTCTATTTCACAAGTTGCAGCCATGGTATCTCAGCATTTAAGCCTTTATCATCGCTGCGAAGCCTGTATACCCAGGGCTGTTCTCGGATATGGAGTTGTCTAGAGATATCAGTCTTTTGTTTGTTCATAACCTCAAGCACCACCCATCTGAGGTCCAGGTCGTTGTGGCCTAACCTTCCCTTTTCTTACATGTCAGACACCCCTCAGGTAGGCCCAGGGTACCCCTGTGGGCAGGGTGCAGGGTATGTGAAAGGTGGGACATGCCCTGGTGTGTGTGGCATGTCCTGATAGTGAAATACAGCCAATTTATTTTTTCACTATTGCAAGGCTACCAGTTCCCCATAGGATAGAATGGGAGGTTTGTTTATAACATCTTATAAACATAACTGGCCCAGGGAATTCGGTAAGAAAATAGAATTTAGTATGCCTGAACTCAGAATCTAAAGATGCATCTTTTAGTGGAGGTGATTTTTACATTCTGTGTTTGAAAATACCACATTTGGAAAGTAGGTATTTTCTTGCTCAGTCATCCCGTGTACCTCTGCTGGAATGTGGATTGCCTGTCTGGGTTTTGGATGACAGAAGGCTGGGGGGCCAGAGGGGCTCCAGATAGTCTAGGTAGGTCAGGAAAGGGCTGAACAGACCTGGGCTGCGATAGGGGAAGGGGGAGGAGATTTCCTTGCACCTCAACGGGCCTGGTCTGCCTCTGACAATGCCGTCTTCACCTCCTGCCAGGAAATCGCACCAGAGAAGGCAGAACTGGTTCTGGCCGGGCACAGACACCCTCTGCCTGAAAGATCAAAGGATTTTTGGATACAAATACTGGGGCCCAGACCCCTGAACTTTAGAACTCTTTTGGATCAAGAAGACTGCCAAGAAGAAGAGCCGGAGAAGCTGTGAGGAGGAACTACCACTTTGCTGTGTGCTTTGCTGTGTTGGCCTGCAGTGGCTGCTTCTGTCTTGGGCAGTGAAAGGCCTGGACTGGACTTTCTGCAATCTACTTTTGTGAGTTTCTCCAAGGGCTTGAGGTAGAGCTTGCCCCCTGTTCAAGAAGTCTCAGGAACAGCAAAGACTTCAAGTTCTTCTGCCCTCAGCACTGGGGACTGTGTGTTTTGTGCTGCAACAGAAGAAAAGCAACTCATCGCCGACGTCGCTGCCGACTCCGTGTCCTGAAGGCACCACAGAGGGCACCGCCGCAACGCCGCACCGCGACCCTGGTCTCACCGACGCTGCCTGCTGACGCCGCCACTGAGCCGCTGCTCGCACCGTGACCTGTGGGCATCGCACTCCGCACCGCTTCGCTTCATGACGATGCCTGGGCACCGCCGCAACACCGTACCGCGACCCTGGTCTCACCGACGATGCCCGCTGACGCCGCCACCGAGCCGCTGCTCGCAGCGTGACCTGTGGGCACCGCACTCCGCACCACCTCACTTCACGACGACGCCTTGGTATCCCCGACAACGTCGCTCCACGCCGAAATCTACGCCGCTGCTTGCACCGTGGTCCGAGGGCGCCGCTCGTAAAGTTACACGACGCACTGCCCTCATCCCGCACCGCAGCCTTGGCCTACCGACGCCGGCGCCATTGACTCCAGTTCGTCAGCCGACGACAGCGCTTCAGCAACGACGACGCCGCTGCTTGCACCATGGCCTGCCAGCACCGTGACGAGCACCGCCTTCATCTCGCAGCGCGACCCTGGTCCCACCAACGACGCCATCCGATGCCGTCACCGAGCTGCAGCTCGCAACGCGACCTGAGGGAACCGCACGCCGCACCGCTGCACTTCGCACCGCAGCACACGACGCCGGCCGACGCCAGCGCTCCTGAATTCAACAAAGAGGAGATCGATCTGCAACGCGTGTGACTTCGAGGGCCCCGACGACTCCTGCACCGACCTCCGGAACCGACGCCTGCGGACGCCGTGCTTTCAAAAGCTCAACGAGAGGTCGCCGACGCCCTGCATTTCTAAAAGGTACTGTTTGCGGGTCTTCCCGACACCGTAGTTGGCCCGCGACGCCACGGTCAGCCAGAACTGTTTGAATTTGTTTGCTCACGACGCCGTGACTGCCCCGGACGGAGCTATTGACATCAAGGAACTGTTTTTAAAGCATATTTTGATAACTGAAGATTTTTAAGTACTGTATTGTGGATTGTTATCGTTTTTGGTCTTGTCTTAAGTATATAAAAATATTGGATATTTTTCTAAACTGGTGTGGTGTCCTTTTGTAGTGCTTACACTGTATTATTGTTGGTTATGTGCAAATGCTTTACACACTGCCTCTAAGATAAGCCTGACTGCTCGGGCCAAGCTACCAAAGGGGTGAGCAGGGGTTATTTTAGGAGTGTAACTCCCTTACCCTGACTAGGAAGAAGGGTCCCTATTTGGACAGAGGTGCAAGCCCTTGCCAACTAGAGACCCCCATTTCTAACAGATCTAGTCAAGCAGCAACCACAATCCTAGTCAGGGTAAGAAGCAGGCAAACTCTAAATTAACCTGTGCTCACCCTCTGGTAGCTTGGCACAGAGCAGTCAGGCTTAACTTAGATGCAACGTGTAAAGTGTTTATGCAACACTTCAAACAGTAAAACTGTGAAAACATCAGACAAAAATATTCCACACCCAGTTAGAAACATAGGACCTAATTTAATGATTAAAACAAGGCCAATTCAACAAAAATCCAATATGTAGAGCCGGAGCTATTGATTTTTAAAGAATTAAGTGAAAATAGTGCCAAAAAGCACTAAGCACTAACAAGGGATATCTGGTCGTGCTGGACCTGGACAAAGTCAAAAGTTCAGATCGACCAATATGGAGCGTGGGATGGCTACAGGGTCCAGGTTGGGCCCGGTGAGCCAAAGTACCTTAGTCCGGGTTGCATTAACGTAAAAGATCCTTTCGACATGGAGGATGCGGAATGCAGCCAAAGCAATGCGTCGGTGTCGATCCTCTCAGAGTGGCCATGCGCTGCTCCTGATCTGCACAGCAGCTGCAATGCATCAGCTCCGATGAGCGTAAGGGGTGTGATGTGGAGTTCTCGTCGTCAAGGCTGCTGTAGATGCTGATGCAAAGACCTCGAACAGTGGTGGTTCTGACAGCGATGCATCAGGTTCGATCCACGCAGCAGAGGCGATACGCCAGTTCTGATCACGCATCAGGAGCGATGTGCCGGTTTGGATCCATGCAACGGCATTAATGCGCCGGTCTGAGAGACAATGCATGGATATTGCTGAAGTAAGCAGTTGAGAATTCACTTGCAAAGGTCCAGGACTGGGGTGGCACCACTTGACGGGCAGACACACAGATGGCAGAGTACAGGTGCAGAAGTAGATAAGTTGGAAGTCTTTTATTTGCCTGAGACTTCAGATCAGGAGGCAAGCAAGCTAGCCCTTGGAGTCACTCTGGGTTCAAGTGATGCAGGTCCAGTCCGTCTTACCAGGCAGGGGAACGGCAGGCAACAGGGCAGCACAGAAAGGCAGGAGTCCAGAAGTGTACTGAAGTGGAGGTGCCAGAAGTCCAGTACTTTAAACCCAGTTGTGCCTTTGAAGTGGGGGAGACTTCAAAGACAGGTCTTTGAAGTGCATAGAGGTCCTCCCTTCCTGCGCTGGCTCCAAACTCACTACAGAGGATTATGAATGGGAATAGGACACAGCCTATTAAGGTGTAAGTGAGGCTGGGTCCAGCTCCTCCTTCCCATCCTCCCAGGAACGCCCATAAAGTCACATTGAGGCTCCCATTGTGTGTGGCTGTCCGGGGGAATACACAAAGCCCAGCTGGCACCCTCCCCAGATGTGTATCAGAGACATGCAGCAGGCACAAAATGGCTAAAGTAGGAAAATGCCAACTTTTTAAAAGTGCATTTTCAGAAATGCAATTTAAAATCCGGCTTAACCATAAGTTTGGATTTTAAATTGTGATTCCAGAGACACCAAACTTGAAAAGTCTATCTCTACGCATTTGGTAATTACACTTAAAATTTTTATAAGGTAATCCAAATGTTATCCTATGGGAGAGCTAGGCCTTGCAGTAGTGAAAAACAACTTTGGGAGTTTCCCACTACCAGGACATGTCAAACTTAAAAGTATATGTCCTGCCTTTTAAATGCATTGCAGCCTGCCCGCTGCGTTGTCCAGGGCCTGCCTTAGGGATAACTTATATGTATAAAAAGGTAAGGTTTGGGCCTGGCAAAAGGTTTATTTTGCCAGGTCAAAATGGCAGTGTAAACTGCACACACAGGCTCTGCAATGGCATGCATGAGACATGGGTGAGATTTACTTAAGTGGGCGGCACAAGGAGTGCTGCATGCCCACTAGTAGCATTTAATTTACAGGCCCTGGGGACATGAGGTGCACTTTACTAAGGACTTATAAGTAAATAAAATATACCAATTGGGTATAAGCCAATATTACCATGTTTGGAGGAGGGAACCGAAGTACTTTAACACTGATTAGAAGTGTTAGAGTGCTCAGAGTTCTAAGGCCGGCAAAAACGAATTCAGCAAAAAGTGAAGGGTGAAGGCAAAAAGATTGGGAATGACCCTGCAGAGAAGGCCATTTTCGAACACTGGGTGATGTCACCAATGACCTCACTAGTCAGGCATCGGGAGCTCCCTGTGAGCCAGAGCAAGATTTTTCAATTACTGAAACATATGTATTTCCACAGAAGATGATCTATTAATAACTGTCCACAAACGCACCATAAAAACTGAATTTCCTTTTATTTTTCCAGCACTAAAACCAACCTACAATGTGGCTTAGCAGGTGGTGGCTAGTTGAGCAGCTTCAGAAGCCTGTTTTTGAGGTTCTGTGGCTACAGGACTTGTGACTCATTAAAACGGGTAAACATTGGGTTTCTACCAACAAGACATTTATGATGTTGGGTCACAAAAAGTCCTAAAGTGAGACTGGGGATATTTCCTCAACGGCCTTGCCCTATCAATACTAAAACCAAGGGGCCGATTCCGATCTCGGTCGGAGGCGCACCTAACACCATTCGGTCGGGAAAAAAGCCATGCGAATGCCTGTTTCCCGACCGATCCGCACATTATTCCGAACGAGCAAGTACGATGCGCACAACAGCATAGATTCCGACCCAGTCGTACTCACCCAATCCAGGTCCTGTTCCCCGACCGAGCCGGATCCGGAATCGTAGAATCGAGCCGCACGGAAGCAAAAATGCAGCCCCGTCCGGCCGGACAAGTACTATGCGCTTCCCGTACGCGCCGAACCCGTCGCTACGCACGGCACGTCAAAGCATCCGGGAGAGGCGCACATAAGCTCCGATTCGCGCCACAACACGATCCACGGCTACGAGACGAACACGCCAGCGACGAGGACGAGGCGAAGCAAAGAGAAAGACGAACGAGACGAACCAACCATGAATCCCTTCGTGCCGATCCTACCAATATTCTACCTCTATTACCGGAACAGGCACGGACGCGTACGGCGCAGAAGGTAAGTCAGACACCAACAACAAAAACAAACTACACGTACCCGACACATCACACACAGAGGGATGCAGAAATACCTACACCAGCAACAGCAACACCATAGGGGCGGGATGGCCCTCACCAATGCCACACATACACATAGGGGCCTGTATGCCTACCACTACTGCCACCCCTACCCATGGGGTGCTGGATGCCTGCCACTACTACCACCTCTACCCATGGGGGGCTGGATGCCTGTCACTACTACCACCCTTACCCAGGGGGTGCCAGATGCCTACCACTACTACCACCCTTACCCAGGGGGTGCCAGATGCCTACCACTACTACCACCCTTACCCAGGGGGTGCCAGAAGCCTACCACTACTACCAACCTTACCCAGGGGGTGCCAGATGCCTACCACTACTACCACCCTTACCCAGGGGGTGCTAGATGCCTACCACTACTACCACCTCTACCCATGGGGGCTGGATGCCTGTCACTACTACCACCCTTACCCAGGGGTGCCAGATGCCTACCACAACTACCACCCTTACCCAGGGGGTGCCAGATGCCTACCAATACTACCACCTCTACCCATGGGGGCTGGATGCCTGTCACTACTACCACCCTTACCCAGGGGGTGCCAGATGCCTACCACTACTACCACCTCTACCCATGGGGGCTGGATGCCTGTCACTACTACCACCCTTACCCAGGGGGTGCCAGATGCCTACCACTACTACCACCTCTACCCATGGGGGGCTGGATGCCTGTCACTACTACCACCTCTACCCATGGGGAGCTGGATGCCTGTCACTACTACCACCTCTACCCAGGGTGTGCCAGATGCCTACCACTACTACCACCTCTACCCATGGGGGGCTGGATGCCTGTCACTACTACCACCCTTACCCAGGGGGTGCCAGATGCCTACCACTACTACCACCTCTACCCATGGGGGGCTGGATGCCTGTCACTACTACCACCCTTACCCAGGGGGTGCCAGATGCCTACCACTACTACCACCTCTACCCATGGGGGGCTGGATGCCTGTCACTACTACCACCTCTACCCATGGGGAGCTGGATGCCTCTCACTACTACCACCCTTACCCAGGGTGTGCCAGATACCTACCACTACTACCACCCTTACCCAGGGGGTGCCAGATGCCTACCACTACTACCACCTCTACCCATGGGGTGCTGGATGCCTGCCACTACTACCACCTCTACCCATGGGGGGCTGGATGCCTGTCACTACTACCACCCTTACCCAGGGGGTGCCAGATGCCTACCACTACTACCACCCTTACCCAGGGGGTGCCAGATGCCTACCACTACTACCACCCTTATCCAGGGGGTGCCAGAAGCTTACCACTACTACCACCCTTACCCAGGGAGTGCCAGATGCCTACCACTACTACCACCCTTACCCAGGGGGTGCCAGATGCCTACCACTACTACCACCTCTACCCATGGGGGGCTGGATGCCTGTCACTACTACCACCCTTACCCAGGGGTGCCAGATGCCTACCACTACTACCACCCTTACCCAGGGGGTGCCAGATGCCTACCACTACTACCACCTCTACCCATGGGGGCTGGATGCCTGTCACTACTACCACCCTTACCCAGGGGTGCCAGATGCCTACCACTACTACCACCTCTACCCATGGGGGGCTGGATGCCTGTCACTACTACCACCTCTACCCATGGGGAGCTGGATGCCTGTCACTACTACCACCCTTACCCAGGGTGTGCCAGATGCCTACCACTACTACCACCCTTACCCAGGGGGTGCCAGATGCCTACCACTACTACCACCTCTACCCATGGGGGGCTGGATGCCTGTCACTACTACCACCCTTACCCAGGGGGTGCCAGATGCCTACCACTACTACCACCCTTACCCAGGGGTGCCAGATGCCTACCACTACTACCACCTCTACCCATGGGGGGCTGGATGCCTGTCACTACTACCACCCTTACCCAGGGGTGCCAGATGCCTACCACTACTACCACCTCTACCCATGGGGGCTGGATGCCTACCACCAACACCACCCCCACTCATAGGATGGACAATGCATGACACAACCAGCACACCACAACCTAGGGAATGCAAGAAAAAGACATCCCCCCAACACCATGACAAGCGTGTGTAGACTGTGTCAAATGCCTACAACACTGAACATGACTTTGAACATACAATGAGACCCCCTATCACATGTGCCACACATATATGTGTGTGGCCCCCACAATGCAAGCAGGCCATGACCATTGTGGCAATGGGGTCCAAACCCCCATCATCACAGTGAGCAAAATGTTAGTGTGGGGTCCATAGCTGAAGCACATTCAGAACATTGTGGCAATGGGGTCTAAACCCCCATCATCACAGTGACCAAAAGGTAAGTGTGGGGTCCATAGCTGAAGCACATCTTGAACATTGTGGCAATGGGGTCCAAACCCCATCATCACAGTGAGCAAAATGTAAGTGTGGGGGCCCATAGCTGAAGCACATTCAGAACATTGTGGCAATGGGGTTTAAACCCCCATCATCACAGTGACCAAAAGGTAAGTGTGGGGTCCATAGCTGAAGCACATTTTGAACATTGTGGCAATGGGGCCTAAACCCCCATCATCACAGTGACCAAAAGGTAAGTGTGGGTTCCATAGCTGAAGCACATTTTGAACATTGTGGCAATGGGGCCTAAACCCCCATCATCACAGTGACCAAAATGCAAGTGTTGACAAAGAAAAAGCTGCAACTGCCAAACTGCATGGATGATTCCTGGTCACAGAACATAAAACACATCAGTGGCAAAGTAGTGCATGTGTCCCATTGCAACATAGATTGGGGGAGGCAAATACTGCAGTGCAAATAAGACATACCTTTGGCCATGTGCAGACAAACAACACCCATGGGGGCTGACACTGTCAACATTCATCAATGACACAATGACAGAAGTGACCATCAGAATGCAGACCCACATATTTGCACCAATGGGCACACAAATGCAGATAACCTGTGGAGACTGTAGATGTGAGGTGAACAGATACCATACCATGGCAGCAATGGGACACACAAACCATGATCATTGTGCTGACCGATGACCTAGGAGTCCCAGGGACAGCAGGGGAAACCCACCAAACAACATACAGCCAATGGCACACCAAAGATATGCCAATGCAGTGGTGCAGATGCACAAACACAAACAGGCAGACCCACACTGCACATCAAACACAACAGGTGAGGGGGGGGGCGGGCCAGTGTCCCCAGGCAACCACACAACACATGAGGAGCCCTGAATACCAATTACACAGATGTGCATACAGTGCCACACAAAGGTAACTCATGGATCCAAATCCCCTATGTGGGCAATCAGGCATTGTCAGATGAGAGGGAGCACAAATCACACATGTCACACAAGCATGTAGGAACAGCAACTGACACAGCAAGACACAGACACACCACAGCACTACCCCCAGGGCCCCCACAATGTGGTGACCCTGGGCTGCATTACAATCCCACTGTGATGACAAAGCTAAATGTCGTTCACACTGTGAACCACAGTCATGTGTCCTGAGCAACAAACTACCATCACACCTACACAAGCACAAATCAATCAGCACGGCCAGTAAGCCAAGGCCAACATGGAGGCAGGGGTCTAGCCGGGCAACAACTCTCATCTGCACACACTCAACACCACACACCTCGACCTCCAACAATGTGCAGCAGTGAAGCACACATGCACTGGTGACATTGCACATGCACCCATGACAATCCCAGGCTGGTGGGTGGGAACCAAGGTGCAGAAACACATCACACATGGCCACTCAACAAGACTCCTGAATGTCTGACACACTGCACACTACGCTGTACATGGACATGACGGCAATACCACACCAACCAATGGGATCCCAGCCACAGTCACACACCAATGAAGAAGCCAAGGACACCCACAAAGAACACACATAGACAACTACCAACATTGCAGCCCGGACCCTGAGGAGTGCCAGCAGTCACACACACAACGTGTCACAATCACTGAAAGATAACACAAACTGGAAATCACATGACAGGTGTAAACAACAAGTGCCAAGGGGAATCCTGACTGTGACCCATCTGCGTCTGCACACAAACTCAGCCCTGACAGCAAACACACCTATGGGTGACACCCTGATGACCAGTAATGTGCCATGCACCCACATCACAGAGAATCCAGGGAGAAGACTTGGGGGGAACATAGGTAAACTCAGCAAGCATCACAAACAGGTACAACACTAGGGATCCCAGCATGCACAGCAAAACGGAAGTGAACACACAGACATGCTCATATAACACACACCTTGGGCGCAGGCAATGTCACATGAGTACACACTGCCATGAGGGGACTCCACTCCTGTGTGAGGAAAGCTGTGCCATATGTTACCTCAGTAGGGCTCCATCATGTCAGCTGAGCACTTGGTCACACAGTCAACAATTAGCACCAAATGAATGCTCCTGTCACATCAGCCTGGTCATGGGAGTGCCAACGAAATCATCAGCACAGATCCAACACACTTGTATAGCAATGTTGCACTGACAACACAGATGAGTCCTTCCCCATTGATGCCCAAACCTGCATGTCCAGTGGAGATGGCCACACGGTCAGGGAAGTAGACGAATTGAACAATGGCAGGCACAACAGATGTGCAGGGGTGGAAGCCACAGATGTGAAATTGCTAATGTAAGTAGGAAATCCCATTGCCAAATATTGAACACATGACACCCTCAGATGCTGCTAAGGATGACATGGATACACCACAGGATAGGACACATTCCCCCTGGACCACATGTGTTCCTGCACAGTAACACTTCATTATCATGAGACCAAATATCACCATCACTGCAGCAAGGGCATGGTTAGCATCATCAACAACATGTACATCAGAAGCAAAAGCACTAGAGAACAGAAAGGTGCTTTATTCAGCATATGTGGGTCTAACAGTTGATGTCCAGCAAAAAATTAACAAAGGCCAATGGCTAGTCCAACTTGAAAGTCAAAACAGGGTGACAGTGGCAGATGTCACCCTACGCATGCCTGCACTGATGAAAGCCAGGGACAATCCCCTCGGAGGGGCCTACGGGGGGGCAGGCCAGGCACCACAGGGACAGGATCATGGCTCACCAGAAGGAGGCAGGGAAGGGGTGGTGGGTGCTGGAGAGCCACTGACAACTGCAGTGGAGGTGTCTGACATGGTGTGTGCCGGCACAACTGGGGGGCATGACTCTGATGGTGTGGGTGCCGGCAAGACTGCAGGGGACCGTGCAGATGGAGTGGACAGGTTCCCCACTGCAGTGCCCAAGTCAGACAGGGTGGTAGTGGACTCCAATGCAGTGCCTACCTCCAGGGGAGGAGAATGGGGATCAGGTAAGGTGGGCAGGACAGAGGGGGAGGACACCGTCTCCACACCAGTGGCACAGACAAGCGCAGCGGGGGGTGTGGGGCCGGAAGAGCAAGTGGCAGGGGGAGAAGGCCTGATCCTTTTGGGGATGGTGTATCTGTGGGTGGGGGAACCCGGGTCAGGGTGTGGTGGGGGCACCTGTGGAGTGGGGGCCTGAGGGATGGAGGAAGGAGACTTGGTGCCTGAGCTGCAGGGCGGCGGCGGGGTCTTGCTCTTCTGGGTCCGGGGGGACTTGCGGATGGGGGCGTCAGTCGGTCTGCGCCTGGGGGAGGGTGTCCGGTGGCGAGGGGCACTCCGCTCCGTGTGGGTGGGCTTCCTCTTCCCCCTGAATGCTGTATCAGCTGGATCGGAGGGGAAGAGGCCGAGGTCACTGAGGAAGAGCCGCTGGGTCTTTGGGGTCGCAGGTGAGGCAACGGAGGGGGCTTTGGAGGGAGAGGCAACTGTGGACTGCGCAGTGCTCGTGGATGCGTGTGTGTGTGACTGGGCCCCATCCCCTGTGAGTGTGGTTTCAGTCCCCACCTGTGCGTGCATGTGCGTCTTGTCTGTGGCGTGTGTGTGCTGCTCGTGTCTGTGCTGGTGTGTGCCTGTGCCGGTGTGTGTGTGCTTGGGACAGGTAAGGTGCTGGGGAGTGTGGATGGGGCAGAGACAGGAGGGGTGATGGACTGTTGGAGGAGGGACACTGCTGCTGTCAGGGAGGAGTCCATGGACCTATTGCCCCTCTGTAGGGCAGACATGCCCGATGAGATGCCCTCCATGAACGACACCAGCTGAGTCAACAGAGTGGTGTGTGCATGGAGGACACTCAGCATCACTGTCTGCCCTACATGGAGCTGGCGAAGGAGGTACACAGACTCCTCACTCAGGGCAGCAGGGGACACAGGGGCAGGGGGTGCGGTGCCTGGCCCGAAGGAGACACGCTCCCGAACATGGGAGCCTCCACGGACCTCTGGAATGGGAGCCGATGGGAGGGCGGTGGTGGTGGTGGTGGCGGGGACAGCAACACTAGCTGGGGTGTGGTGGCTGCTGACACCCGCCTCCATAAGGGAGTCATCCTCCGAGCTGCTGTGGTCCTCAGCTGAGGTGGATGGTGCTGAGGACTCCTCGGTGTGGCTCCCCTCGCCCTCTGTGCCACTGGGTCCCTCCGACCACTCCTCGGCTGTTGACCCAGGCTGGCTCTGCGGCTCCTCCTGGTCCGTGGAGCTGTCCCCTCCTGTGGCCGTGGATGTATCTGCAAACAATAGGGAGACAGACAGACATCAGTCACCTGCACCGAACGCACACACCACAGTAAGTACAGCACAATACAGAGCAAGGCCTGGCATCCTTAGTTGAACATTGCTAAAATTGCCCAAACAGAATAGGAGAAGCCAATTGTCAGTCTGATCGTCAACCATGGCACTCACATCACACCTGGCCTTGCACCCATCTGTCTGGCGTCCGTTGGCTGGGAATACCCCAGTGTGGACACATGCACCACCTACACAGTAGTTGGACGGTGCAGAGAACACGGTGAAGCATGTGAACATGCACACATCACAACTCTTTCCACTGAGTCAGTACAGGTGCCCGGATGAAAGTGATGCCCAGAGTCAGATATATGAAATGCATGTGATGCATACCAGCGACAGACACCACGATGCACCCATGTGCTGATAGCCATTGCCACTATGGTGTGCATGTAGCACATGTCACTCCCCTGCAGGATCACTCATAGGAAGTCACATGCCATGGCACAGGCATGCCGTCTAAGTCATACATCACTGTCTCCAGTCACATGGGCAGGGCAGCCACACAACAACAGTCTGCACTGTGTCACAATAGTAGGTCATGGGGAATGCAAGTCCTGGAGCTGAACAAGTGCACATGTACATCCCCCACACACCACATCATCTGAACCCTTATCTGTCCAGGTCATACTGATTGGACATATGGGTGACCTGTAACACAAGCCTCTGAACCTGAGCACCTCACAATCTGCTGTGAATGGGAAACAGCTGCATGGACCTCACATTCGCATACCCCAGTCTGCACGGTCAGGTGTTCAAACACCTATGTGTCACACAAGTATCGTCTCCTATGGTCACATCTCCGGTGGCATGCTGAGCCCCAACCGATAAACACCCCAGCAGTCCTGACATCGAAGCCACAGCACACTGACACAGAGGCTGACACCTGAGGGGACATATCACTGAGCACAACGTGTCAGCTGATACACGGGAGTGGGAGTACAGAGTGCATTGCATGGCCTAGAGTAGGCATGACTGTCCTGCCCCACATGAATGAGGGATGAACCCTGGACAGTAGGCAGCTGGCTAAGTATGTGTGACACACGTAATATACACACTCCTGGGGCCCAAACATTGTTCCCACCCGCAGCTTGGGTGTGTGCCAGTTACCCCAGGCACATGTGGTGGATCAGCTCAGCAATTGGACCACAGATCAAAGTAACACGCAGATTACATGTCAGAACCCAGGCATTGTGTAAGCAATGGACCCACCCATGATGCCCACCACAGTTAGGGGAACAGATGCTGTCCCCCACCTTGAGTCAAGCAAACTGCAAGGACACAGTACCCAAGTGACACAATTCCCTGACTGCAAGGGCCACACCTGGGTATCAGATGAGGAGTGGGCAGTGCACAATCGAGGGACAAGGGTCCTGGACCACATGACTGATGTGCTGTGGAAGTTTAACCAGGCCAGAGGAGGGCACATAGCATGGCAGACAGAGTACACAATGCAGTCATGGACTCACCCCCTCCGTGCTGCTCCCTGGCCTTCAGCTGCCCATCCAGATCAGGGAAGACCACCGCCAGGATCCTGAGCATGTGGGGGGTCAGGGTCCGGTGTCCGCCCCTCCTGCGAGGAGGCGACAGCTTCAGCTGGACCCGTGCGATCCTCCGGGTCCAGCCCCGAAGGTCCTGCCACCTCTTCTGGCAGTTGCGGATCCGGCTCTTGTAGTCCCCACGGATCTCACTGCCCGGACGATGGTCAGCCATATCTTCTGCTTCTGGTGGGCATCAACCTGTGAGGATGACAAAGTGAGAATGCTATTACTACACATGCAACATATCCGTGCATTACACAGTTGTGTATACATGTCTCAATCACAGGGGCACATGATGTACACAGGCAGTGCAACGATGGCCACGGACAGTATGCCAGCAGTAACTACATGGTATCATTGCCTGGGAAGTAAAACCTTGTTTAAATGCACTGTCACTGCACTATACCTGTCCAGTGCATGTAACTACACACTATGGGGGGTGACAACTACTCAGTGAGCCTGCTAGCCAGTGGCGTGCAGACTGTTAGCCTTGCTAGTCAGACAACATGCACATTTAGGAAGGCAGTGGACAGAACACTCACCTGCTCCCCTGCTTTCCCATACAGCTTGCTGTACTGTGGAAGGAGGCTGTCCAGCAGGGCCTGGTTCTCCTCAGTGCTGAAGGCTGGGGCTCTCTCCACAGTACGTGCCATTGCAGGGTCCAGAGGGTGCAGATACAGCAGCAGTGGTGGTGGCAGATGTCGTCCTGGAGCATGTAGTGCAGGCAAGTGAGCTCTCAGGGGAACAGCCAGCATTATATGTGTGCTGCAGAGGCAGTTACTGTCCCATGTGTCAAAGTGATAGGTCCAAGTCGTTAGCATCTTCTGAATCTGGCCAATCCATGGAATTGCACCACTTACACACGCCCACAGCATCCTTCAAAAGTTCAACTTCATGACACCCATGAATTTGCAACATTGTTGTGGGTGACCAACTGAATTTCCAGCATCAGACTCGTTCAAAATTTGAAAACGCGTCCGTTGCCTGGCCAGGCCATAGCCAATGGGTGCACACCGATCGGTCCATTACTGTTCAACGCGTACCTAGGATACAACGCGTACCCGCACACATTGAATGCAATGGGCCGGCCGGGCACACCGATCGGTCCATTGCTGTTCAACGCGTACCCGCACACATTGAATGCAATGGGCCGGCCGGGCACACCGATCGGTCCATTGCTGTTCAACGCGTACCTAGGATACAGCACGTACCCGCACACATTGAATGCAATGGGCCGGCCGGGCACACCGATCGGTCCATTGCTGTTCAACGCGTACCCGGGATACAACGCGTACCCGCACACATTGAATGCAATGGGCCGGACGGGCACACCGATCGGTCCATTGCTGTTCAACGCGTACCCGGGATACAACGCGTACCCGCATACATTGAATGCAATGGCCAATGTGTGCGCACCGATCGGTCCATTGCTGTCCAACCCGTATTGCGAATACAACGCGTACCAGCACACATTGAATGCAATGGCCAATGTGTGCGCACCGATCGGTCCATTGCTGTCCAACGCGTCCCTGTACATGTCACTGGCATATGTCACCATGCCTGTCACAGGTGAACATATGCCAGCCACATATACTTCCCAGGGAGTGAGGGGCACACCTACAACACCACAGTCTGTACAAACTGTATCCTAAGGCATGTAAGGTTGCATTACCTATTCCGTGTATGGGGGTGAACATGTTGTTCTGTGGGTGTCACTTGGGGCAGCCACCCCCAGGCTGTGCACGTGTTCATGGGTACAGTATCCTTGGTGTTTCGTGTACATGACCACTGTGATGTGCAACTGTTCATATCTGAGCATGTGGCATGGTCACATTTCACAGTGGTGTATGTGTATGTCATGTCACATGCCCCTTGAGTCCCATGTGGGACGGTATGTTTAACCCAGGCTGACCCATTGGCACAATAGTGATGGTCCTCTGCAGTCTGTGTGCATGTTGTGTTTACAATGTCTCTGATTTCATGTGCACAATGGGAGACAGTCTCCACATCCACGTTGTTTGTGCATGGACTTTGATGTTGTGTGTGTGTGTGTCACAGATGTCCATGTCTGTCCTGCCGAGGCAACAGGGACCACTACCTGTGGGGGTCATGGTTGTTTTGCTGTGGTGTATACATGATACGCCATGTCATGCCAGTGTCCATGTGGCAATACAGGGTCCCTGGGAATCTACCTGTTGTTGGGCTGTGATGCCTGGGGCACATCTGTCCTCACATGTCACTGTGGGGTGTGTTTGTAACGTGGCAGCAGGAGATGGGAAATGTGACACGTCCTCATGATACCCAATGGCACAACCTGGGACTTATTGATGCCACTTGTTGAACTGTGATGTTGGATGTTGGCCATGTATGTGCCATACATGTCCTTACGGAACTGCACACATCACGTACTTGTGCCTCATAATGATGTATCATGTGATATTGAGTGTGTTCAATGCCACATATGTGGGGTGACTGACAATCTTTCTTTCTTCACCTATGCACTGCAGGGCACCAGCTGTCCATAGACCATTCCCTGACCTGGCAACGATGGTGGAACGTGACAGCATCCGAAGGTACCGCTTCACCAGGCAGCTGATTGATGATTTGGCAGTGCGCTTGGCACCACACCTGCAACCTGGCCGGCCGTACCCTACAGCGCTGACCCCCAAGGTGAAGGTGATGGCAGCCCTACACTTCTTTGCCACCGGTACCTTTCAACACACTCTGGCGACTGCTGGTGGGATGTCACAGACCATGTTCAGCCGTGTGCTCCGCGATGTATTGGAGGCTATGTTGATATACCTGAACCAGTACATCTATTTCCCTAGACTCTAGCAACTGACTGGCGTGAAGAGTGACTTCTATGCCCTGGGGAGGATGCCGCATGTCATTGGCTCCATTGATGGGACACATGTGGCTTTGGTACCACCACAGGCCCAGGAGCAGGCATACAGGAACCGCAAGCACTACCACTCGGTCAATGCACTGGTGGTCTGTCTTGCAGATATGACCATTTCACACGTGTGTGCCCATTTCCCCGGTTCTGCACACGATGCCTACGTGATGAGGAGTAGTCGCATCCCGAGGATGATGTCACAGATGCAGAACCAGCGTGCCTGGCTTGTTGGTGTGTACTGACTTTGTACCATTGTGTGTGTTCTGCAATGTAGTGTTCCACCCTCTTTTCCAACTCAGCTAATGTGCAATTGTCTGTATGTAGGTGACTCCGGATATCCCAACATGCCGTGGTTGCTGACGCCCCTCAGGAACCCTGTGACACCAGTCCAGATGCGCTACAATGAGGCACATGGTCGGACGAGGAGAGTTATTGAGCGGACATTTGGTCTCCTGAAGAGCCGCTTCCGCTGCCTGGACAAGACAGGAGGGTCCCTCCCATATGCCCCGGCAAAGGTGTGCAAGATTGTCATCGTCTGCTGCATGCTACACAACCTGGCAGTGCGGAAGGAGTTGCCTCTCATCCTGGATGACGATGACCAACGTCCGCCACCTGTGGAGGATCCTGGCCTGGACCACGATGCCAGTGATGATGATGATGATGATGATGGTGATGTCCGCACACAGCTCATCACCAACTTCTTCAGCTGAATGTAAGTATCCAGAGATGTCATGTAACTGATGTGAGTTTGCATGATATGTGTTGGTGGTGCTCTGGTGCTGTTTGAGTGTGTGCATGTGCTACATGACTGTATGCGTGTAGCGATGTGTCCTTACAGGTAGTCTGTACTCCCCAACAGTGTTGACATGCTAACTTGGTTCTGGGTGGGTATCTTGTGACATGTATTGGGCATGAGTATTGCAGTTCTGTCCTGTTCTTCAGTGCTTTTGACTGTGTGTCATTTCTGTCCTTCACAGGGTACTTTCAGAGTCGTTTGGTCAACTGTGATCCCTGACACCGTGATTCGACTTCCAGGGTGGTAGCTGTCGTGTCCCTACAGGTGATGTGCACCACACCCATGGACTTCCTTCCTTCTACACTTGTTGACTGTGTGCCCGCTGCCAGGTGGGATTACCTTGCATCTGTGGTGGTTACAACATGTTGCAAATGTGTAATAAACCTGTGCTTCTTTGTGATGTGCGTTGTCTGTGGTCACACATCTGACTGACATTTGCTTACTGCACCAGTGGGCTAGTTAA
The DNA here is from genome assembly GCA_963921515.1 of Calotriton arnoldi. Classification (NCBI taxonomy): domain Eukaryota; kingdom Metazoa; phylum Chordata; class Amphibia; order Caudata; family Salamandridae; genus Calotriton; species Calotriton arnoldi. The sequence continues at coordinate 455,000 of CAWUFW010003901.1, forward strand.
CACAGACTGTGAATAGGTGTTGGGTCTGTGCAATGCAACGTATTTCCTGGCAACATCAGTGTAGGCGATGAGTCAGATGGCCATGGTGTGTATGTGTTGTGTAGCCCTGGTGGTGTGCCTCCCTCATATGTGTGACGTCGCCATGACTCACATGCCGGTGTTGTACTTGCTGTAGCAGTTAGCATGCACAGTGTCATTTCCCAGATCATCATCGCCACTTCAGAGACAACGTAGGAATCACAACAGAGGCAAGTATGGTGTATTAGTGAGTTTATTGACATACATGTGTGAGTATAGTGCACAGGATGGTGGGTGCTGTACATTGTGATTGTAATCCAAAGTTCCTAGATGATTTGGAAGTCCTGGTAGCAGAAATGTCCAGAGTAAAGTCCACAGTCATCTGAGACATTGGTCCAACTTGAGCTCCCCATGTCATGTGGGAGAGTTGTGTTGCAGTCAACAGGGTGAACAGTTTGCGCACAAAGGTGATTATCCAGAACAGGTTTTGGCTTCCTGGGGGTTGCACATGGCCATCGGCCTCTCACTTGCCCCTCCTCGGATGGCCCCTCTTCTTTGGGGGGACCCTCAAGTGCAGGCTGCTGCGGTGCAGGGGACTCTCCGCCAGAGTCATCCTCCCTCCCTGTGGCAGTTGCAGTTGTTTCAGCACCAGATGTTGTGGGCATACAGGGAGGTGTTGACTGGTTGCTGCTCATCTGGCGGAGGCATTGTAATATGTCCCTATGCACCGCCGTCATCTCTTGCAGTGTGTCCCACTTGGACTCCACGCGGGACATGTGTGAGTCCAAGCAGGCATGATGGGCAGCCTGCTGCTGTTTAATGTCCCTGAGGAGCCCCACTACCTGGCTGAGCTCTCCGGTGATGGACTGGTACGCATCAGCTATGCGTGCCAGTTGTGGGTTATCATGCAGTCCAGACCCCTCTGCGATCAGTGACCTGTGTCTCCCACCCCTCCCACCACCCCTGGCGACACGTGCAGTACCTGAGGTGGCACGCACAGGTGACCCTGGGCCCCTTTGGGGGTTGTTGGTGGTGTTGGTGTCCATGGCCCCACGTTGGCCCAGGGTCCCTGTGCTGGTGGTGGTGGTGCTCCTTGGTCTTTCCATGTCGGCAGGGGTGGTATGTGTGTTGACAGTCGTTGGAGGGGTGGGTGCAGGGGGTGCAGCTGGTGGTCCTGCTGGTGCTGCATGATGACTTGCTCCGGAGGTGCCAGGTTGGTCTTCTTCATCCGAGGAGGGCAGAGGCTGTTCCACACCAGTGAGCTCCGTATCCTCTTGAGCCTGGGACGGGGACTCCTCAGCTTCTGCTGCTGTGTCCCCATCATCACCTGTTTTTGGGAGACACACACAATGTATGTTATGTTTCTGCAGGCATCAATGGTTGACACACCTGACAGTTGTGACTGTGCCTCTGGATGCAGGCCTGTACATTGCATTGTCCTAAGTTGTCACAGTCAGGGGTTGATATTGGTGTAGCACATTGTCCTGCATTATTTGGGCATTTCCATGTGAATGTTGGGGTGTGTACATGGTCTGCATTGGTTGTATTTGGTTGACATCCGGCCCTCCTTCCCACCCAGCCAGATATCCCACCATGGAACTTGCTTCCATTGCAGGGAGTGCAATTTGTCTTTCAGGATGTCAGTCAGTGGTGTCCTGCTGTTGGTTGGTGCACAGTTGCCAGCAGGGCCTTGTGCTCCCCACAGCAGTAGCCAGTGTCAGCCATCTTGTCAGTTGTTTTCCACTCCCTGTGATGTGGGCATGGTTCATGGTGGTGTTATTGTGCGCATTGTGAGGGTGAGCAATATCTGTGACTACCACTCCCATCATGCTATTGCCTCCACCCCCCTTCCCAGCATGCCCATACTTCCTTCCTTTTGAGTGTACTTCACTGTGTGTGGGTGTGACAGCAATGGCAAGATGTCAGTCAGTGGTGTCCTGCTGTTGGTTGGTGCACAGTTGCCAGCAGGGCCTTGTGCTCCCCACAGCAGTAGCCAGTGTCAGCCATCTTGTCAGTTGTTTTCCACTCCTTGTGATGTGTGCATGGTTCAGGGTGGTGTTGATGGGCCAATTGTGAGGCTGACCAATATCTGTGACTACCACTCCCATCATGCTATTGCCTCCACCCCCCTTCCCAGCATGCCCATACTTCCTTCCTTTTGAGTGTACTTCACTGTGTGTGGGTGTGACAGCAATGGCAAGATGGCTGACAGTGGTGTCTTGCTGTTGGTTGTTGTCCAGTTCCCAGCATGGCCTTGTGCTCCCCACAACAGAGCACCAGTGTCAGACATCTTTGATGGGGCTTTCCACTCTCTGTGAGGTGTGCATGCTTCAGTGTGAGCTTGCTGGGCCATGTGTGGGGGGATGTTGGGCTGTGACTACCACTCCCATCATGCTATTGCCTCCACCCCCTTCCCAGCATGCCCATACTTCCTTCCTTTTGAGTGTACTTCACTGTGTGTGGGTGTGACAGCAATGGCAAGATGGCTGACAGTGGTGTCCTGCTGTTGGTTGTTGGCCAGTTCCCAGCATGGCCTTGTGCTCCCCACAAGAGATCAGCAGTGTCAGACATCTTTGATGGGGCTTTCCACTCTCTGTGAGGTGTGCATGCTTCAGTGTGAGCTTGCTGGGCCATGTGTGGGGGGGGATGTTGAGCTGTGACTGCCACTCCCATCATGCTATTGCCTCCACCCCCATTCCCAGCATGCCCATACCTCCTTCCTTTTGAGTGTACTTCACTATGTGTGGGTGTGACAGCAATGGCAAGATGGCTGACAGTGGTGTCCTGCTGTTGGTTGTTGGCCAGTTCCCAGCATGGCCTTGTGCTCCCCACAACAGAGCACCAGTGTCAGACATCTTTGAAGTGGCTTTTAACTCCCTGTGAGGTGTGCATGCTTGGGTGTGTTCTTGCTGGGCCATGTGGGTGGGGGATGTTGGGCTGTGACTATCACTCCCATCATGCTTTTGCCTCCACCCCCCTTCCCAGCATGCCCATGCTTCCTTCCTTTTGACTCAGCTTCCCTGTGGGGTTGTGTGCCTGTGCTGACAAGATGGCTGACAGTGTTATCCTGGGGTTTGTTTTGCTACAAGTCCCATGTGTGTCCCTGTGCTTCACACTGCATGACCTAGGGTTGTGGTTCTTTGTGGGATATTTGATTGGTGTGTGAGGCAATGCTTTCTCCCAGGTGAGTTGTGTGTAGTTTGTGTTAGGGGGTGTGTGGGTGGAGCTGCTGGTGACTATGGTCAGTGCTGTGAGTCCTCCTTCCCACCCAGCCAGATATCCCACCATGGAACGTGCTTCCATTGCAGGGAGTGCAAGTTGTCTTTCAGGATGTCAGTCAGTGGTGTCCTGCTGTTGGTTGGTGCACAGTTGCCAGCAGGGCCTTGTGCTCCCCACAGCAGTAGCCAGTGTCAGCCATCTTGTCAGTTGTTTTGCACTGCCTGTGATGTGTGCATGGTTCATGGTGGTGTTGATGTGCGCATTGTGAGGGTGGGCAATTTCTGTGACTACGACTCCCATGATGCTATTGGCTACACTGACTTGCCCAGCATACACAGTATTCCTTCCTTTCAGTGAGCTTCCCTGTGAGGTGGTGTTGTGGTGGTGGCTACATGTCTGACTGTGTTTGTTGGTTATATTTGTGCCACTGCCTAGCTCTATTTGTTGTTAGGTTTGTACATGTCATGACACAGTTACATTTCACTATGAGCTGGCATGTATTGTGTTTATCTGGCTGACATACACATTTTGGGATGATCTGTTTTGGTTGGTGTGTATTTGCTAAGGGTGCATGGTTTGACTCTCCCCTTGACAGTGATGTGTGTGTATTGTGGCACAATATTGTGTACATTTGTTGTGTACTCACCAGGCTCTGGGATGTTTTCTAGTCCATAGACGCTCACTGGTGGTAGGATGGCCCGCACCTTCTCCTCCCAGGGCCTGAGGTATACTGGTTTGGCAGGAGGGCCACTGCCGGTGTGTTGGCTCAAGATGTAGTCCTTCTTCAACAGCTCCTTGACCCTCCTGCGCACGTCATACCACCTGTTCTGGATGTCTACCTTTGTGCGCAAACATGGTGATTGTGCGTTCACCCTGTCGACGATCCTCTCCCACATCTTGGTTTTCTGCACCATGGGTGTCTGTTGGACCAATGTGCCAAACAGCTGTGGCTCTACCCTGAGGATCTCATCTACCAGGACTTCCAATTCACTATCTAGGAACTTGTGATTCTTCTTTGGCGGCATGGTGTTGGGTGGTGCTGGTGTGTGATGTGTGTGTTGGTGTGCAAGTGAGGGTGTGTGAGTGTGTGTTTTGCTGGGTGTATGTGAGGGTGCTATTTGTTGTGGTGCTGCTGGTGTGTGGCTTGTGTGATGGATGAGCTGTGAGTGTGTGTGTGGTTGCTGTCTGTTGGTGTTGAGTGCTGGCAGGTAATTTGAATTTGCAATGGATCATGGTAGGGATTTGTGTCCTTTATATGGGTGGAGTTGTGGGTGTGTCTTTGTTCCCTGTTTCCCCCAGTATTTATTTGCTTTGTGATAGCTTGTTTGGCCTTTTTTGTGTTTTTTTCCCCTTGGTTCTTTTTGTGCATGTAGGAGACGTTCTTGTGACCGAGTCGGACCCTCCAGTTGTCTCGTGCGAGCCTCTCAGATTCGTTCACGCTGTGTTTGTGCTGTTTTCTGTGCTGCGTACGCTTCGGTCGCGGGGTTTTGGGTTGCTTCGGCTCGCAGTTTTGAATGCGTGTCGGTCGTGCGGCTTGGGCTCCGTGCGACTCGGTCGTGTTTTCCACGCGTTGCATCGTACTTGGCGGGTCGGAGTTCGCGGGTACGTTTCGTTCGGGATTCTTCCTGGTGCGTGTCGGTCGGTTCGATTCGCGTGCTTTTCCAGCCGGATGGCTGTTTTCCGCGCGGCTCGGTCGTTCGGCTTGTGTTCCGTACGAGTCGGTCGGATTTAGCATGCTTTTCATCGTACTTTGCGGGTCGGGCTGCACCGGTACGTGTCGGTCGGTATTTATTCCGGCTCCGAGTCGGTCGGTATGTTTTCCGGCCCGAATCGGAATCGGCCCCCAAGCCTCTAACCCCTGCTGTCATACTTTATCCCTGCTGATGCTGGATTGCCATCACAGCTGCCTCCAGACTCAATCCCAGTGACTCCTATAACCATTGTGGCAGTCTTTCTGATCCTCAGTGGTGATGAAACTTAACTGGTCAGTGAGGACGATAGAATGTGTCTCTCTAGTGTGGTGTCATCTGCAAAGCATCTCCTAAGATGTGCATTAGATTGCTTCTTTATAGAGCACTTAAACATACATCCCAGGACGTTAAAAACAGCTAGGTGGCAACCCTAGAGCTATCATAGATGTTATAAAAGTTTATGCTTATTTACTGTTTATGGGATTTTTTGCACACAACTTCCCTTTAAATACGTTCTGAGGTTCATCTATTCTTGGCAAAGTCTTATCTGAGAAACACTGCAGTCCGAAGTGAAACTATGAGACAGGTAAATCAAGAATAGAATCTTAGGTGTAAGGAAGGAGTGACTAACACAGAATAACTTTCTGTGTCTTGTCCAATCCTTCAACATGAGTGCAGGAGGACTGAGCTGAAAAGATCTGCAGCATACAACATATTGCCAAAGGTGTAGCGTGGGTATCTGAGCTTCATCATTAAGAAATATCCTAAGTTAGACTTATTTTCCCTTGTTCGAGGCAGGAGTGCCGCCTAGTGAGATAGAGATCGTAGAAAATATCTTCCCTTTTAACCTTTTCAGGCTTTTACCAGCTGCAGTGGAACCACCGAAAAAAGCAGATAATAGCTTTAACCAGTCAGAGCATCTTTAGACAACAACTTTTGAAAAGGATGTTCAGAATTTATTGCAATTATTTATTAAATCGTCAGAGTCTGTAAGTATTCTTTTAATTCTGTTTGTCTTCTTATGTCAGTAAGGGAACCAACAGAATGTGATAAAAAAAAAAAATTCTCAAGAAGTTCCAATTTTTTTTAGTAGTCTCCATAGTTCCAAAATAGCGTTGCTGCTTTACTAAAACATACTTTAGTTTTGCCTAAAACGTTTGGTGAGTCCTTTAATTTTACGATGTTTTGGGTTGTGATGTATCTAGTTTCCTTCCTCACTGGCTAACATTTGGGCCCATGCTACCAAGCAAAGTTAAGTTACATTTAGTAATTTGGAAAAGTGAACTCCTATTAACGCTGAGGTGACACTCGATTGTTCATGGCTCAACGCCTGCCTGATACAAAACATCGCCACCTCTCTTTTCTAAGAAGTCCAGAATTCGCCTCTATCAACAGATCTTTGCCAGACATTTACAACAAACATAATTAAGGAAACACATTTGTCAATACTTTGAAATACTATATTTCGGTGGATTAAGTCAGGGAAATGACAGGTGGAAAAGTGAACCTAGATAAGGCATTGATAGAGCGCGACGGTGCTCTTTAAATTGTAGTGGGGCATTATAATCATGGGCAGTTCGCGCCGTCACGTATAATCCTATGTTGTGTTAATATTTGGTTATTAGAATGTGTAATGTAATAACCTGTAAAGTGAAGTGATAGATATATTTTCGTACAACATGGAGAAATTAACATTGTAATCGTGATCTACATGGTGAAGCTTTAATGTTTTACTTTTGCAAGTGACTAATGAGAAATTAATTCACTGTTATGTAACGCATTGATTTAAACGTTCACAGTAATAATGCTCAGGTATACGTGTGCTTAATAAAATTTCAGAAAGTAATCTACAAGTGGTTCTGTCGGGTAGAGCAATACTTTGCTCCTATGGAGAGGTGTGGTGCAGCGGCCAGGGCAGCTGACTTCGAAGCACAGGGCTCTCGGTTCAATCCCCGGCTCCGGCGGCAGCTCAGCTCAGCACCATGTGAGTCTGGGCATTAGCTCACTTAATTTCCACGACGGCCCCCAGTGCCTTGAGACCCGTAAGGGTGAGTAGTTCGCGCTATACAAATACACATTTTACATCCTATGAAGTATTAATCAATGCAAGATAAGTCTAATACCGTTCTTTATAGACTTCTGATGGAACACGCATAAATTAAATTATTTCTTGGTATGAAAATAGTATTTATTTTTTAAATTATATATGGCTGTCAAATTCAATAACACCAATGACACCAGTGACATGAAAATGAGGTAAATAAAGTGAAACAAGGTGACATACGTGACTGTGCGAGATTATACACATGTAGTAAAGATATACAAATATGTACACACTATACAAAAATACAGCTAAGAGGGAGTATGTCTTTTACAATTTTAACACATGATCTCGAGTAACCCCTATGTATTCTTTCTAATTCTTGGAGCCAGGAGACCTGATGGACATAGACTGAAATGAACGTCGACGTTTCGACCCTGGAGTATGCGCAAATATGTAAGCGTCACGGTGGGTCTTCCTCGGGACAAGCAGATACCAATGGTGGACAGCCAATTCCAAGTCAAGCTAAACACTTCCACAACAAGGGTGAGTGTTAGAGGGTAGGTTTGAGTTCAAGGCATGCAAAGATGTCCAAAAACCTCAAACTGTGAGATTTAACTTAATAAGCAGTGGTGGTGGGGCATAGAGTTACCACACCAATTTGTAAGCAGAGAGACTGTAGGAAGGTGGAATCTGACTATATGGTTGCCCCCACTTTTTTTATGGTGTTTTGCTGGTTTATGACTTAGTTGGACTGGGATCCTGCTATCAGGGCCCCAGTCTATCTGCTTTCTCTGTAAAAAGGTTTCCATGTGCCTTAGGCACATCTCTGATTGGAATCTGGAGTGCCCTTATAAGTCCCTAGTATATGGTATACTATGTACCAAGGGCATAGGTACCTCAGAGGCCTGCCAGGGGCTGCAGCATGTATTATGCCACCCCTGGAAGGCCATCCAAACTGACACCACAGGTCTGCTACTGCAGCCTGGGTAAGGTGGTGCATGCACCCCTTACTGTGATATAGGTTACCTATATCACTAAATACATACACACATATAAACCTATAAGTCACTCCTAAGGCAGGCCTTATCAATCCTAAAGGCAGAGTGCATGGTTCCTATGTGAGAGGGTGCCCCTGCATGAGCAGGGCCCCTCTGCAGCATTCGGAGACCATCTCTGATGCTGTTTGTAGTGCAGCCTGACCATATACTCTTAAGCGCATTATATCCTCGCGGTAAAATGCTAACTTTGGAATGGCTGCACCTAAACATGTCGTGTTTGGTGTCAAACATCTTGGAATACTACCCCACCGCCAATGCTGGCAGCGGGGGTAGCATTCCACCCTTCTAGAGGGAAAGACATGTTAACTCTGACTAGTCCGGTAACTTCTTTCCAGAGCCCTGGCATCACAAAATGGATGCTGCTGCCACAGACACGAGTCTGGCCTCCTGCTGCTGGATGAAACTCCGGCAGGGGAGGCCTGGACAATAGGTTTCCTGTCCCAGGGAGGTGTGACCACCTCCCCAGACAGGATAATGTGTATTGGGGCTGGGCGGGAGCACTTTCGGGTGCTTTGAAGTCCTGCACTGGGGGCACATTTGGTGTCCCTGTGCATACCCCAGTTCAAACCGGATCAGGGGCTTGCAGCCCCTGCTTTGGCGTGAACTGGACAAAGGGAAAGGGGTGTAGCCACCCCTCTGCCCTGACCCACCCATAGGTGGGGCCACAGAGTAGTCCAACCCCTATCTTTAGTATAAAGGTAGGAACCCAGTCCTTAGGACTTTAGATTATCCCTGGACGAAACTCTGTAACTGAATCCTGGACCTTCGACGCTCTACTCATGATTAGAGGACCGAAGAATCTCCCTTGGGGTCAAGGAGTGACTCCCCTGCTTGGCAGGCACCAAAGAAGCATCTGTCTGGTTTGCATTTCTGAAGCTCCCGTCGGACGCCGAAGTCATCGCATCACCAGAGGTGGATTCTCAGACTTCTCCGAGGCTACCCTGAGTCCCCAGCAAAGCTGAGGCCCGTGGCTATCGTGGGTGACTTGAGACCGTGACCCCTGGACACTGAGCACATTTGCAAGTGCATCCTCTTCTGGGTCTCCCAAGAAGTCATGCTTTGGGCTCCGAGTAGCCCTAGCCTCCAGCACCACCTGCACCGAAGATCACTGGCCCCCACTCCACGAGTGTCCTGTAAGCCAGATCCACGTGCGGCATCACGAGGCTCCTTCGCGGTCGCTAGCCCATTGGCTAGTAGCCCTTAACGAAGGCCAATCCTTTTCTAACTTGGCATCCTGGTTGCTCCAGGCCTGCCCTCACTTACCCTTGCTGGGTGAGTTCCACAGACCTTGCTGGTCTGCACCATCGACAATCTACATCTTCACGAGACTTGCCGTTGCCAAGGCTTGTTGGGTCCAATCCGGTCGCCGACACCTCAGCATTCGACAGACATTGTGTACCAGCCCGAATCCTGCTCCTGGTCGCCGACAACGCCTCCTGGACCTCGTGGCTGAAGAGTCAAGATGACCATCAACACACCTGAAGCACTCGACATCGGTGGGCATCTGTCCATCGCCTTCCTGGTCACTGGCTAGTGACCCAGACTCTGTCCCCTCTGCTTTCAGGTTCTTCAGAACTCCGATCCACTCTTGGATCCACCCGGACACTTTTCTCTTGGTCGCCAGCAGCACTTTGCAGCAGATCGCCATTCGAATCGACGACGAAACCCGACCCCGAAAGGCACCTATGCACCCGGCTTCCCTGGGTGAGGTAACACGAGTACTCCGGTGCTCCCGTGGGTAGAGACTCTTCAAAGTCCTAGATCTCAAAGGGTTTTGTCCAAGTCCTCTTTTAAGTGTCCCTTTTCTCTAATTTCCCGATCCCGACTTTCTCCATAGAAGTCAACGGCGTATCGCGGGTGTGTACATACACTGCACGCGTCTCCCGTGGGTCCCCTGTGTCACTACCTTGGGTGGTTCCTTGTGGTCCAAGCACTTCTAGAGGCTCTAGGCCTAGTGTCTAGTTCAGTCGTGGTTCGCATACCACTTTATTGGTATATGGTTTGGTACGCCCCTAGGGCCCAAACGTGTATTTGTGCTATTACTGTGATTTAATAACTTCTAACTTATGTACTTCGAACTCTAGCCTCATAAAGAGACTAGAGGGGTGTGTTTAGCAATAAATACATATATTTTGAATATATACCTGGTGTGGTGCTCTTTCATTTGATCACTCAAGAGATTATAGACTGGTAAAACAAGCTGCTTTACATTCCTTCAAGACTTAGCCTGAAGGCTGCTCTCCATAGCTACCACTAGGATAGCTTTCAATAAGGTTGTCTTTAACCTATCTCCAATAAGGGGTTGTTTGGACTGGTGCAAGGTGCCCACTATAATTAGTGGACAGCATATGCCAGGCCAACTTCTCACGTTGGTGTGCAGCGTGTGGGATTCCAGCTTGCTATTGTTTTACCAGATAATCTCAATTGAATTGATCAACTGAAAACCACTAAAGGTACCTAAGGTACATATAATTTAAGCTTAGAATACAGTAAGTTCTACTGAACTTAGAGTTGTGTGTTAATGGATAGCACAACCCTTTCTACAACTCAAGAGAGTTTAGTAGGCCACACTAGAGTAGGTAGTGCATACACCACACCACACTAGTAATGTCTTTAAGGGTAGGATCTAAAGAATCCTTGCAGGAAGCCATTGAGCTTCCACCCTCCAAGTATGATACACTCCCATTCTTGGAATTGAGAGCTTTATGCAACTTGAGAAAACTAAGGACAGGCCAAAGCTCCACCACCCAGCACCTCAAGGAGTTGTTGGTGGCTTATGACCTTAGTAAGCCCTTGGGGACTGAAGGGGTAGGAGCTGAGGGTGGGGCAGAAGAAGAGGTTGGGAATGGGGTACCAGTACCCCCAGCCCCCCCTCTGAAACTGGCCAGGAGGGTGACAATGACCCTGACCTGGATAATCCAACCCCTCCTGAGGAGGAGGAAGAGGAGGATCAGAATGATGCCCCCTTTGCCCCCCCAGGAAGGATTAAGAGTGTGCCCAGAAAGTCTAGATCTCCTTCTCAGGAGTCTAACCACTCTGGCACCTCCATAGGGAGCTCTATCTCCTCTCACAGGAGGGAATCCTCTCATGAGAGAAGAGACAGACTGGTCCAGTATGAGGAAACTCAGCTGGAAATCAGAAAAAAGCAATTGGCTTTAGATAGGGAATCCCTAGATCTCCTTAGAGAGAGAAGAAAGTTGGGACTAGAGTCCCATGGTGGCAGCCATGTCCCTAGAGACAGGGAAAGGTCCTATGACCATAGGAACCTGAGCAAGATTGTCCCTCCCTACCAGAGTGGGGATGACATCCACAAATGGATAACTGCATTAGAGAGTGCCTGTAAGGTACAGAAGGTCCCTCAGGGGCAGTGGGCAGCAATCTTGTGGCTCTCCTTTGCTGACAAAGGTATAGATAAGCTCCTCACTGTTAGAGAGGAGGATGCTGATAATTACAAGGTCTTGAAGAGTGCTCTTATTGATGGGTTTGGCCTAACCACTGAACAGTACAGGTTGAAGTTCAGAGACACCCAAAAAGCACAGACTCAAGACTGGGTAGACTTTGTAGATTGTGCTACAAAGGCTCTGGAAGGTTGGATACATGGCAACAAAGTGCATGACTTTTTAGGATTGTACAATTTGATTATGAGGGAGCAGATCCTTAATAATTGTCAAAACCAGCTTTTGCACCAGTATCTGGTAGACTCTGATCTGACCTCTCCCCAAGAATTGGGAAAGAAGGCAGACAAATGGGTCAGAACCAGAGTAAAAACTAGAAATCAGGGTGGTGACCAGAAGAAAGATTCTACTAAGTCCCAAGAGAAAGGTGGGGATAAATCTAAGGATAAGTCCCCTACAGGGCCCCAAAATTCCTCTTCTGGGGGTGGGTCCCAAACTCCGTCCTCTCCTGAAAAGAAACCATATTGCCATGTCTGTAAAAAGCCTGGACACTGGAAAACTGATCCTAGTTGCCCCAGGATTGGCAATAAAGAAAATGTTCCTCCCACAACTACTACCACCCCTCCTGGTACTACCAGTAGTAATCCTCCAGTTGGGAGTAGTGCACCCAAAAAGTTGGGTGCTTTTGCAAGAGGAACAGAGGTGAGCCCTAGTTTAGACAGGGACCCCTCAACAGACTCCTCTGACTCTGATGGTGGTATAGGATTTGCCACCTTTACCATGGGTCCCACAGCGTTGGGCAGGTACAGATTGGAGCCAATAATTAATGGTCAGAAAGCTGTGGCATTTAGGGACACAGGGGCTAGTGTCACCATGGTGGCAGGGAAACTAGTCCCCCTCACCAGTTTTTATCTGAGTTTAAGTACCAGGTGACCAACATTGATGGTGTCAGAACAGATCACCCCATGGCCATAGTCAATCTCAGCTGGGAGGGGTCACAGGCCCAAAGAGAGTGGCAGTGTCCCCCACCTTACCTGTAGATTGCCTGATGGGCAATGATTTGGAAATTTCAGCCTGGGCTGAAGTTGAACACCAAACCCATCTTAGGATGTTGGGCGTCCCTGTAAAGGTTAGTGGGGCTGTGATGGCCACAGCCCCAGCCCAAGAATTTGGAGAGAGGGAGCCTGAAAGAATGGCCCACTCTCCCCCAAAAGAGAGCACAAGGGTTGAAGAAAAGTCTTCTTCCCCCAGACAGTAGGTAAGGGTCAGCCTCCTCAGGGAACTGACCCTACCCCTAGTGAAGGAACTGCCACAGAGGTAGTCAGGCCTGGCCTGGCCACACCCCTGATGGCAGAGGACCCTTCCAAGGTGGTACCCAGTCTGGAGCAGGTAACCTGCCCCTCTCTACCCTGCCTCAGTCAGCCCAGGGCTGCAGAGGTCAGGGAGGTCAGTGGACCCCCAGGGCCCCCTGTCCAGAGGAAGCCCCCATCAGCAGATTAGGGGCACCCAGTCTAGTAGCCCTAGCCAGGTGAAAATTCCTCTACACACTGAGGGATCCCCCATACCTTTATGTAGGGACCTCCCCCAGAAGGACTCTGGTAGGCAAGGGCAAACCTGGGACCAGAAGGTTCCAAACCTGCCATGTCCCTCCAGTAGTCCATCCAAAGGGACCCAACCCCCAGCTGTAGGCAGCCAAAGGTTGACCCTTAGAGCAAAGTGCAACTCAGTCATGGAAAGACAGGCATACATGGTGACCAGTGATCTAAGGAAGCTGAGGCCAACATTCCTAGGGCCTCACTTCTCTACTCAGACACCTCACCAGCCTTGTACTTTACCTAAGCACACCACAGGTAGTGATTCCCCATGGTGGAGACCCTCTCATACCCTTAGGGTGAGGGATTGCTTAGTGGACCATAAGACAGGGGGCAACCATGCTAGTGCAGGTGCTTCCTTATATGACCACTTAGTCAATGAAGGCTCAACTGGCCAAGGTTAGCCTTATCTCCTTTCGTTTGGGGGGGTTATGTAGGAAGGTGGAATCTGACTATATGGTTGCCCCCACTTTTTTATGGTGTTTTGCTGGTTTATGACTTAGTTGGACTGGGATCCTGCTATTCAGGGCCCCAGTCTATCTGCTTTCTCTGTAAAAGGTTTCCATGTGCCTTAGGCACATCTCTGATTGGAATCTGGAGTGCCCTTATAAGTCCCTAGTATATGGTATACTATGTACCAAGGGCATAGGTACCTCAGAGGCCTGCCAGGGGCTGCAGCATGTATTATGCCACCCCTGGAAGGCCATCCAAACTGACACCACAGGTCTGCTACTGCAGCCTGGGTAAGGTGGTGCATGCACCCCTTACTGTGATATAGGTTACCTATATCACTAAATACATACACACATATAAACCTATAAGTCACTCCTAAGGCAGGCCTTATCAATCCTAAAGGCAGAGTGCATGGTTCCTATGTGAGAGGGTGCCCTGCATGAGCAGGGCCCCTCTGCAGCGTTCGGAGACCATCTCTGATGCTGTTTGTAGTGCAGCCTGACCATATACTCTTAAGCGCATTATATCCTCGCGGTAAAATGCTAACTTTGGAATGGCTGCACCTAAACATGTCGTGTTTGGTGTCAAACATCTTGGAATACTACCCCCCCGCCAATCCTGGCGGCGGGGGTAGCATTCCACCCTTCTAGAGGAAAGACATGTTAACTCTGACTAGTCCGGTAACTTCTTTCCAGAGCCCTGGCATCACAAAATGGATGCTGCTGCCACAGACACGAGTCTGGCCTCCTGCTGCTGGACGAAACTCCGGCAGGAGGCCTGGACAATAGGTTTCCTGTCCCAGGGAGGTGTGACCACCTCCCCAGACAGGATAATGTGTATTGGGGCTGGGCGGGAGCACTTTCGGGTGCTTTGAAGTCCTGCACTGGGGGCACATTTGGTGTCCCTGTGCATACCCCAGTTCAAACCGGATCAGGGGCTTGCAGCCCCTGCTTTGGCGTGAACTGGACAAAGGGAAAGGGGTGTAGCCCCCCTCTGCCCTGACCCACCCATAGGTGGGGCCACAGAGTAGTCCAACCCCTATCTTTAGTATTAAGGTAGGAACCCAGTCCTTAGGACTTTAGATTATCCCTGGACGAAACTCTGTAACTGAATCCTGGACCTTCGACGCTCTACTCACGATTAGAGGACCGAAGAATCTCCCTTGGGGTCAAGGAGTGACTCCCCGCTTGGCAGGCACCAAAGAAGCATCTGTCCGGTTCGCATTTCTGAAGCTCCCGTCGGACGCCGAAGTCATCGCATCACCAGAGGTGGATTCTCAGACTTCCCCGAGGCTACCCTGAGTCCCCAGCAAAGCTGAGGCCCGTGGCTATCGTGGGTGACTTGAGACCGTGACCCCTGGACACCAAGCACATTTGCAAGTGCATCCTCTTCTGGGTCTCCCAAGAAGTCGTGCTTTGGGCTCCGAGTAGCCCTAGCCTCCAGCACCACCTGCTTTGAAGATCACTGGCCCCCACTCCACGAGTGTCCTGTAAGCCAGATCCACGTGCGGCGTCACGAGGCTCCTTCGCGGTCGCTAGCCCATTGGCTAGTAGCCCTTAACGAAGGCCAATCCTTTTCTAACTTGGCATCCTGGTTGCTCCAGGCCTGCCCTCACTTACCCTCGCTGGGTGAGTTCCACAGACCTTGCTGGTCTGCACCATCAACGATCTACATCTTCACCGAGACTTGCCGTTGCCAAGGCTTGTTGGGTCCAATCCGGTCGCCGACACCTCAGCACTCGACAGACATCGTGTACCAGCCCGAATCCTGCTCCTGGTCGCCGACAACGCCTCCTGGACCTCGTGGCTGAAGAGTCAAGACGACCGTCAATGCACCTGAAGCACTTGACATCGGTGGGCATCTGTCCATCGCCTTCCTGGTCACTGGCTAGTGACCCAGACTCTGTCCCCTCTGCTTTCAGGTTCTTCAGAACTCCGATCCACTCTTGGATCCACCCGGACACTTTTCTCTTGGTCGCCAGCAGCACTTTGCAGCAGATCGCCATTCGAATCGACGACGAAACCCGACCCCGAAAGGCACCTATGCACCCGGCTTCCCTGGGTGAGGTAACACGAGTACTCCGGTGCTCCCGTGGGTAGAGACTCTTCAAAGTCCTAGATCTCAAAGGGTTTTGTCCAAGTCCTCTTTTAAGTGTCCCTTTTCTCTAATTTCCCGATCCCGACTTTCTCCATAGAAGTCAACGGCGTATCGCGGGTGTGTACATACACTGCACGCGTCTCCCGTGGGTCCCCTGTGTCACTACCTTGGGTGGTTCCTTGTGGTCCAAGCACTTCTAGAGGCTCTAGGCCTAGTGTCTAGTTCAGTCGTGGTTCGCATACCACTTTATTGGTATATGGTTTGGTACGCCCCTAGGGCCCAAACGTGTATTTGTGCTATTACTGTGATTTAATAACTTCTAACTTATGTACTTCGAACTCTAGCCTCATAAAGAGACTAGAGGGGTGTGTTTAGCAATAAATACATATATTTTGAATATATACCTGGTGTGGTGCTCTTTCATTTGATCACTCAAGAGATTATAGACTGGTAAAACAAGCTGCTTTACATTCCTTCAAGACTTAGCCTGAAGGCTGCTCTCCATAGCTACCACTAGGATAGCTTTCAATAAGGTTGTCTTTAACCTATCTCCAATAAGGGGTTGTTTGGACTGGTGCAAGGTGCCCACTATAATTAGTGGACAGCATATGCCAGGCCAACTTCTCACAGAGACCACCTTCAGGTTGGAATCTCATCAGGATAAATCAGAGAAGGGAAGGGAAGAATCCACCAACTCAATTGGAATCTTCGTGAATTGATCAGGGTACAAATCAGAATGTAGATTTTAGAATCTTCTCAATAGATATCTTCAACTCGATAGCACAATGAATGTGACTCCTGCGGGACGCGTAAATAAAATTTCAGATCACTTCTTCTGTTAGCCGAATTTGTAGGCCTCGTGTGTATTTCTTCCTGGCTCTCTAGAGGAGTTTGTTAATAATTCATGTGTATGCAGAGTTTGTCTTTTCTCACGTTTCTGTTGCAGGTGGATAAATTAATCTTTGCTAGTTAGAATAACACTTTTGAACAAGCGGTACTGATAACGTGGGACGGTGTTCATTCTCACTGGAGAGGGCCTGGAAATCAAAGGCCCTCGAGCAAGAGCCCGGGAGCATCGTTGTTGCATGGAAAGTTACCAATGAGGAGGTGCCTAGCTGGATCGGATGATCGCCTAATGTGGTGATGGGTGTGTCCTATGATTTGGTGTTGGGGTTAGGGACAGAGTCCGGGGGGGACTTCAGCCAGGACTGCAGAGAAGAGAACATCTTAGAACAAGCTCTGTAGCTTTATGCTACTTGACCCATTTAACGTGGGTGTACTTCTTAGGAAGTCTTCACGCGCTGACACATTTTTCCTGTGCTTGCCTGGGGAATGCTAAGTAGGGATGTCATGTTAGTGGTAGTGTAGGGACAGACTAATGCTGTTTACTTACAAACCTCCTATGAAGAAAACTGTTGATGTTGGTGCAGTAATCTTTTGCGTAATGCTATTGGAATTGGTTATCTTGTGCGTGTTGCACCGTTTAAACCTTGTCCATAGGTTTGGCTTTGTATTAGTGCCCATGTATTTTTACACCCTCGTCTTGAGGTGGTTGTCCATGTATTTTTACACCCTCGTCTTGAGGTGGTTGTAAATCCAACTTTTCTTGGCTTTGTAATAAACCTACCAACTCTTGATTTGGAGTCTGTGTTCCTTTAGTAACATGGTCAATGGGAATGGTAAGGTGTAATTGGCTGGTCGTCGATTTTCTCCCCTCTACATTTTTAAGCAGGCACCAACTAGCCATTGGTCGAAGGTTCCAGAGTAAGTCTAGAACGAGGAACTTGGCTCCTTCAGCATGATAGCCATGGAGACTTGGTGCATTCTGGGTCCAAAAGTTAGGTCAATTTTGAATATGTCAATATTTGTCCTCTCGAATTCTGGGGAATATTGGTTGGAAGCTTTTCCCAGGCTACTGATGGTCTATGTGAGTGCAAAACTTTTTATGTCAAATGTTGCTAATTTACAATATGTTTTCTCTTCTAGCAAGCATCCTATGTAGAAAATACATGAATTAATAAAAACTCTGAACTGCTTGACGTTGCTGCCTAGAATGCTAATATTGGATGAAGGTTTGATACTCTTAAACCTGGGACCTTCTCTCTAGAGGACATCAAACGGATAGTTGAGCTTGTGACCCCACCGACCAGAAATGGAGTCAATGATTTGTCCTACTGTAAACAATATGTATAGCGACACAGTAATATAAAGTCTATATGTTATGTTAGGTGGATTTGTAAAGCGCAACTTATTACCTAAGGGGTATCCAGGCACTAGATGCAGAAAGCAATTTAAGCAGAAAAACACTTGCTCTGGGACGGTAAGATGATTTATACTATATAATATTTTTTCTTTGATCTTCTGTTAAATGCTGCTTTCTATTGGAAATATAAAATTCAACAAGGCTGTCATATTTACCAAACCTTTTTGTCAGTATTTTTTCCTATTACTGTGGGCCCACTGAGACCTGAGGTTGAACTGTCTCGTGCTCCTCCTTGAACGTCGTAAATGGTGGCTGAACAGAAATGCATTACAGTGGATAACTTTCAATATTTTGGCAGACAGGCACACTAAAATTATCAACTGTTCTTCACGCTATGCCCCGCCTCCCGCAACCTCATCCACGCCTTTTTCACTCCCCGTGCAATGTGTGCTTCCACTCCCAAAAAACACCTCCACACCTCAGGCCTTACTATTGCACGCTTACATTTTTGTTTCTGACTCAAGACCAGTGGCATAGTGGTGACAAATGGTACCTTGTCACAACATTTTAGAGTGAGAGGCATATGCAATAAAACCCCTGCAAGTTGGCAGACCTGGCTTTGTGCTTTTAGTGCTTAGTAGGATCATATCATATAACAAGTGTTGTTTTATCTGCAGTGCAGAGCCAGGAGTTTCATCCACCTGATGTCATCAAACTTGTGCTCCAACTGCCTTTCCAGTTTCTCTTCCCTGAAATCTCCATTGCATCAATGTAAGTCATGTGGTATCCCAGGCTTTCTTCCATACTCACCAGCTTTTTGAATTTCAGTATGAGATTTAGCACTGAGATCAGGTAGGTTTCCTATCACACCTTGACATGTGTTGTAAGGGACTAGTTGGAAGTCAGGTAGATTCTATCCACCTTAAAGCAGACGCCCCTCCTTTAGATACATGCAACTGCAAGTTTCTCGACTCTTGTCTCGTGGCCCTTCACATCTTTCAACACCTTTTTTCATCTGTGTCTTCTTCACCACATGCAAAGTCCTTCTGCCGCCCAAGTGTTCAACTACTACCCCTTCAAAAAAATCTGCTGCATACCCTGTGATTCTGTATATCCTGCTTACCTAGTACTTCCCAAGCCTATTCTCTTATTTATTCTTGGTTCCTCGCTGAGAGACTGAAATAGCACTACTAACTGAAGAGTAAAATAATCTCCTTTAGGGAGGGGTGGCTGCACCTTACTTTTTCTGAATAGCTTTGCGACCTTCAACACATTTGACTACATAATATTGCTAAAATGCCATAAGGATGCTCTCAGCAAAACAAATACAGAAGAAGGAACAGCTGTATTGCTGTTTCATAGACTATAGCAAAGCTTTTGATCAGGTGAATCGTCATCTTCTGTGGGGTAAGTGGACACAATATCGAATTTATAATATCGACATGTAATTATATCGAGTTTTAAATATCGATAGTAAGAAATATCGATGTTTAAAATATCGATGTTAATATCGATTTAGGGGCCGATTCCGATCTCGGTCGGAGGCGCACCCAATACCATTCGGTCGGGAAAAAGCCATGCGAAAGCCTGTTTCCCGACCGATCCGTACAGCACACCGAACGAGTAAGTACGATGCGCACAACAGCACAGAATCCGGCCGAGCCGTACTCACCCAAACCAGGTCCTGTTCCCCGACCGAGGCGAATCCGGAAACGCTGAATCGAGTCGCACGGAAGGGAAAATGCAGCTCCGTCCGGCCGAACAAGTACGATGCGCTTTCCGTACGCGCCGAACCCGTCGCTACGCACGGCACGTCAAAGCATCCGGGAGAGGCGCACATAAGCTCCGATTCGCGCCACAACACGATCCACGGCTACGAGACGAACACGCCAGCGACGAGGACGACGCGAAGCGACGAGGACGACGCGAAGCAACGAGAAGGACGAACGACACGAACCAACCATGAATCCCTTCGTCCCGATCATACCAATATTCTACATTTACTACCAGAACAGGCACGGACGCGTACGGCGCAGAAGGTAAGTCAGACACCAACCACAAAACACATACAACACGTACACGACACATCACACACACACAGAGGGATGCAGAATATACTTACACCAGCAACAGCAGCACCATAGGGGCGGGATGCCCATCACCAATGCCACATATGCACACAGGGGCCTGAATGCGCACCATCACCCCTACCCAGGGGGGGGCAGGATGCCTACCACTACTACCACTCTCACCCAGGGGGGGCTGGATGCCCACCACTACTACCACCCATACCCAGGGGGGGCTGGATGCCTACCACCACCCTCACCCAGGGGGGGCTGGATGCCTACCACTACTACCACCCTCACCCAGGGGGGGCTGGATGCCTACCACTACTACCACCCTCAGCCAGGGGGGCTGGATGCCTACCACTACTACCACCCTCACCCAGGGGGGCTGGATGCCTACCACTACTACCACCCTCACCCAGGGGGGCTGGATGCCTACCACTACCACCACCCTTAGCCAGGGGGCTGGATGCCTACCACTACTACCACCCTCACCCAGGGGGCTGGATGCCTACCACTACTACCACCCTCACCCAGGGGGGCTGGATGCCTACCACTACTTCCACCCTTAGCCAGGGGGGCTGGATGCCTACCACTACTACCACCCTCACCCAGGGGGCTGGATGCCTACCACTACTACCACCCTGAGCCAGGGGGGGCTGGATGCCTACCACTACTACCACCCTCACCCAGGGGGGGCTGGATGCCCACCACTACTACCACCCACACCCAGGGGGGGCTGGATGCCTACCACCACCCTCACCCAGGGGGGGCTGGATGCCTACCACTACTACCACCTTGAGCCAGGGGGGGCTGGATGCCTACCACTACTACCATCCTTAGCCAGGGGGGGCTGGATGCCTACCACTACTACCACGCTCACCCAGGGGGGGCTGGATGCCTACCACTACTACCACCCTCACCCAGGGGGGGCTGGATGCCTACCACTACTACCACCCTCACCCAGGGGGAGCTGGATGCCTACCACTACTACCACCCTGAGCCCGGGGGCTGGATGCCTACCACTACCACCACCCTTAGCCGGGGGGGGCTGGATGCCTACCACTACTACCACCCTCACCCAGGGGGGGCTGGATGCCCACCACTACTACCACCCACACCCAGGGGGGGCTGGATGCCTACCACCACCCTCACCCAGGGGGGGCTGGATGCCTACCACAACTACCACCCTGAGCCAGGGGGGGCTGGATGCCTACCACTACTACCACCCTGAGCCAGGGGGGGCAGGATGCCTACCACTACCACCACCCTCACCCAGGGGGGGCTGGATGCCTACCACTACTACCACCCTCACCCAGGGGGGGCTGGATGCCTACCACTACTACCACCCTGAGCCAGGGGGGGCTGGATGCCTACCACCACTACCACCCACACCCAGGGGGGGCTGGATGCCTACCACTACTACCACCCCCACTCATAGGATGGACTATGCATGACACAACCAGCACACCACAACCTAGGGAATGCAAGAAAAAGACATCCCCCAACACCATGACAAGCGTGTGTAGACTGTGTCAAATGCCTACAACACCGAACATGACTTTGAACATACAATGTGACCCCCTAGCACATGTGCCACACATATATGTGTGTGGCACCCACAATGCAAGCAGGCCATGACCATTGTGGCAATGTGGTCCAAACCCCCATCATCACAGTGACCAAAATGTAAGTGTGAGGTCCATAGCTGAAGCACATTTTGAACATTGTGGCAATGGGGTCTAAACCCCCATCATCACAGTGACCAAAATGCAAGTGTGGGGTCCATAGCTGAAGCACATTTTGAACATTGTGGCAATGGGGTCTAAACCCCCATCATCACAGTGACCAAAATGTAAGTGTGGGGTCCATAGCTGAAGCACATTTTGAACATTGTGGCAATGGGGTCTAAACCCCCATCACCACAGTGACCAAAATGTAAGTGTGGGGGCCATAGCTGAAGCACATTTTGAACATTGTGGCAATGGGGTCCAAACCCCCATCATCACAGTGACCAAAATGTAAGTGTGGGGTCCATAGCTGAAGCACATTTTGAACATTGTGGCAATGGGGTCTAAACCCCCATCATCACAGTGACCAAAAGGTAAGTGTTGACAAAGAAAGAGGTGCAACTGTCAAACTGCATGGATGATTCCTGGTCACAGAACAAAAAACACATCAGTGGCAAAGTAGTGTATGTGTCCCATTGCAACATAAATTGGGTGAGCCAAATACTGCAGTGCAAATAAGGCATACCTTTGGCCATGTGCAGACAAACAACACCCATGGGGGCTGACACCGTCAACATTCATCAATGACACAATGACAGAAGTGACCATCAGAATGCAGACCCACATATTTGCACCAATGGGCACACAAATGCAGATACCCTGTGGAGACTGCAGATGTGAGGTGAACAGATACCATACCATGGCAGCAATGGACACACAAACCATGATCATTGTGCTGACCGATGACCTAGGAGTCCCAGGGACAGCAGGGGAAACCCACCAAACTACATACAGCCAATGGCACACCCAAGATATGCCAATGCAGGGGTGCAGATGCACAAACACAAACAGGCAGACCCACACTGCACATCATACACAACAGGTGAGGGGGGGTGCCAGTGTCCCCAGGCAACCACACAACACATGAGGAGACCTGAATACCAATCATACAGATGTGCATACAGTGCCACACAAAGGTAACTCATGGATCCAAATCCCCTATGTGGGCAAGCAGGCATTGTCAGATGAGAGGGAGCACAAATCACACATGTCACACAGGCACGTAGGGACAGCAACTGACACAGCAAGACACAGACACACCACAGCACCACCCCCAGGGCCCCCACAATGTGGTGACCCTGGGCTGCATTACAATCCCACTGTGATGACAAAGCTAAATGTGGTTCACACTGTGAACCACAGTCATGTGTCCTGAGCAACTAACTACCATCACACCTACACAAGCACAAATCAATCAGCATGGCCAGTAAGCCAAGGCCAACATGGAGGCAGGGGCCTAGCCAGGCAACAACTCTCATCTGCACACACTCAACACCACACCCCTCGACCTCCAACAATGTGCAGCAGTGAAGTACACATGCACTGGTGACATTGCACATGCACCCTTGACTATTCCAGGGTGGTGGGTGGGAACCAAGGTGCAGAAACACATCACACATGGCCACTCAACAAGACTCCTGAATGTCTGACACACTGCACACTACGCTGTACATGGACATGACGGCAATACCACACCAACCAATGGGATCCCAGCCACAGTCACACACCAATGAAGAAGCCAAGGTCACCCACAAAGAACACACATAGACAACAACCAACATTGCAGCCCGGACCCTGAGGAGTGCCAGCAGTCACACACACAACGTGTCACAATCACTGAAAGATAACACAAACTGGAAATCACATGACAGGGGCAAACAACAAGTGCCAAGGGGAAACCTGACTGTGACCCATCTGCGTCTGCACACAAACTCAGCCCTGACAGCAAACACACCTATGGGTGACACCCTGATGACCAGTAATGTGCCATGCACCCACATCACAGAGAACCCAGGGAGAAGACTTTGGGGGAACTTAGGTCAACTCAGCTAGCATCACAAACAGGTACAACACTAGGGATCACAGCATGCACAGCTAAACGGAAGTGAACACACAGACATGCACATACAACATACACCTTGGGCGCAGGCAATGTCACAGGAGTACACACTGCCATGAGGGGACTCCACTCCTGTGTGAGGAAAGCTGTGCCATATGTTGCCTCAGTAGGGCCCCATCATGTCAGCTGAGCACTTGGTCACAAAATCAACAATTAGCACCAAATGAGGGCTCCCGTCACATCAGCCTGGTCATGGAAGTGCCAACGGAATCATCAGCACAGATCCAACACACTTGTATAGCAATGTTGCACTGACAACACAGATGAGTCCTTCCCCATTGATGCCCAAACCTGCATGTCCAGTGGAGATGGCCACACGGTCAGGGAAGTAGACGAATTGAACAATGGCAGGCACAACAGATGTGCAGGGGTGGAAGCCACAGATGTGAAATAGCTAATCTAAGTAGGAAATCCCATTGCCAAATACTGAACACATGACACCCTCAGATGCTGCTATGGATGACATGGATACACCACAGGATAGGACACATTCCCCCTGGACCACATGGGTTCCTGCACAGTAACACTTCATTATCATGAGACCAAATATCACCATCACTGCAGCAAGGGCATGGTTAGCATCATCAACAACATGTACATCAGAAGCATAAGCACTAGAGAACTGAAAGTTGCTTTATTCAGCATATGTGTGGAATGAAAACAAAGTCCAGAAAAAACACAAAGGCCAATGGCCAGTCCATTGTAAAAGTCCAAACAGGGTGACAGTGGCAGATGTCACCCTACGCATGCCTGCACAAAACCAGGGACAATCCACTAGGAGGGGCAACCGGGGGGTAGGCCAGGCACCGCAGGGACAGGATCAGGGCTCACCAGGAGGAAGCAGGGAAGGGGTGGTGGGTGCTGGAGAGCCACTGACAACTGCAGTGGAGGTGTCTGACATGGTGTGTGCCGGCACAACTGGGGGCATGACTCAGATGTTGTGGGTGCCGGCACGACTGCAGTGGACCCTGCAGATGGAGTGGACAGGTCCGCCACTGCAGTGCTCAAGTCAGACAGGGTGGTAGTGGACTCCACTGCAGTGCCTACCACCAGGGGAGGAGAATGGGGAACAGGCAAGGTGGGCTGGACAGAGGGGGAGGACACCCTCACCACATCAGTGGCACAGACAAGCGCAGCGGGGGGTGTGGTGCCGGGAGAGCAAGTGCCAGGGGAGAAGGCCGGATCCTCTTGGGGATGGTATATCTGTGGGTGGGGGAACCTGGGGCAGGGTGTGGTGGGGGCACCTGTGGAGTGGGGGCCTGAGGGATGGAGGAAGGAGACCTGGTGCCTGAGCTGCAGGGCGGCGGCGGGGTCTTGCTCTTACCACTCCGGGGGGACTTGCAGGTGGGGGCCTCAGTCTGTCTGCGCCTGGGGGAGGGTGTCCGGGGGCGAGGGGCACTCTG
Organism: Calotriton arnoldi; assembly: GCA_963921515.1. Lineage (NCBI taxonomy): Eukaryota > Metazoa > Chordata > Amphibia > Caudata > Salamandridae > Calotriton > Calotriton arnoldi. Next base: position 479,929 of record CAWUFW010003901.1, read on the forward strand.
CTCCGTGTGGGAGGGCTTCCTCTTCCCCCTGGATGCTGGAGCAGCTGGATCGGAGGGAAGAGGCCGAGGTCACTGAGGAAGAGGCGCTGGGTCTTTGGGGTTGCAGGTGAGGCAAGGGAGGGTGTTTTGGAGGGAGAGGCAACTGAGGACTGCGCAGTGCCCGTGGATGCATGTGTGTGTACCAGGGCCCCATCCCCTGTGAGTCTGGTTTCAGTCCCCTGACTGTGCGTGCGTGTGCGGTTTGTTTGTGGCGTGTGTGTCTGTGTGCTGGACGTGTGTGTGCTGGTGTGTGCCTGTGCCGGTGTGTGTGTGCTTGGGACGGGTAAGGTGCTGGGGAGTGTGGATGGAGCAGAGGCAGGAGGGGTGAGGGACTGTCTGAGGAGGGACACTGCTGCCATCAGGGAGGAGTCCATGGACCTATTGCCCCTCTGTAGGTCAGACATGCCCGATGAGATGCCCTCCATGAACGACACCAGCTGAGTCAACAGAGCGGTGTGCGCATGGAGGACACTCAGCATGGCTGTCTGCCCTACATGGAGCTGGCGAAGGAGGTACACAGACTCCTCACTCAGGGCAGCAGGGGACACAGGGGCAGGGGTGCGGTGCCTGGCCCAAAGGAGACACGCTCCCGAACATGGGAGCCTCCACGGACCTGGGGAATGGGAGCCGATGGGAGGGCGGTGGTGGTGCTGGTGGTGGTGGGGACAGCAACACTAGCTGGGGTGTGGTGGCTGCTGACACCCGCCTCCATAAGGGAGTCATCCTCCGAGTTGCTCTGGTCCTCAGCTGAGGTGGATGGTGCTGATGACTCCTCGGTGTGGCTCCCCTCACCCTCCGTGCCACTGGGTCCCTCCGACCACTCCTCGGCTGCTGACCCAGTCTGGCTCTCTGGCTCCTCCTGGTCCGTGGAGCTGTCCCCTTCCGTGGCCGTGGATGTATCTGCAAACAATGGGGAAACAGACAGACATCAGTCACCTGCACCAAACGCACACACCACTGTGAGCACAGCACATTACAGAGCAAGCCCTGGCATCATTAGTTGTACATTGCTAAAAGTGCCCTAACTGAACAGGAGAAGCCAATTGTCAGTCTGATGCCAACCATGGCACTCACATCCCACATGGCCTTGCACCCATCTGTCTGGTGTCTGTTGGATTGCAACACCCCAGTGTGGACACATGCACCAAGTACACAGTAGTTGGACAGTGCAGAGGACACGGTGTGGCATGTGGACATGCACACATCACAGCTCTTGCCACTGAGTCAGTACAGGTTTCCGGATGAAAGGGATGCCCAGAGTCAAATAGGAAATGCATGTGATGCATACCAGCGACAGACACCATGATGCACCCATGTCCTGATAGCCATCGCCACAATGGTGTGCATGTAGCACATGTCACTCCCCTGCAGGATCACCAATAAGTAGACACATGCCATGGCAGAGGCATGACTGCTAAGTCATACATCACTGTCTCAGTGATGTATGACTTGGCAGCCAGACAACAACACTATGCACTGTGTCACAATAGTAGGTCATGGGGAATGCAAGTCCTGGAGCTGCACAAGTGCACATGTACATCCCCCACACAACACATCATCTTAACCCTCATCTGTCCAGGTCATACCTATTGGACATATGGGAGACCTGTGACACTACCCTCTGAACCTGAGCCCCTCACAATCTGCTGTGAATGGGGAACAGCTGCCTGAACTTCACATTCGCATACCCCAGTCTGCACGGGCAGCTGATCAAACACCTATGTGACACACAAGTATCGTCTCCTATGGTCACATCTCCAGGGGCATGCTGAGCCCCTACCAAGAAACACCCCAGCAGTCCTGGCAACTAATCCACAGCACACTGACACAGAGGCAGACACCTGAGGGGTCAAATCACTGCGCACAATGTGTCAGCTGATACACGGGAGTGAGAGTACAGAGTGCATTGCATGGCCTGGAGTAGGCATGACTGTCCTGCTCCACATGAATGAGGGATGAGCCCTGGACAGTGGATAGCTGGCTATGTATGTGTGACACACGTAATCTGCACACTCCTGGGGCCCAAACATTGTTCCCACCCGCTGCATGGGCGTGTGCCACATACCCCAGGCACATGTGGTGGCTCAGCTCAGCAAGTGGACCGCATATCAAAGCAACACGCAGATTACATGTCCGAACACAGGCGTAGTGTGAACAATGGACCCACCCATGATGCCCACAACAGAGTTAGGGAAACAGATGCTGTCCCCCACCTTTAGTGAAGCAAACTGCAAGGACACAGTCCCAAGTGACACAATTCCCTGAATGTAAGGGCCACACCTGGGTATCAGATGAGCAGTGGGCAGTGCACAATAGAGGGACATGGCTCCTGGACAACATGACTGCTGCACTGTGGCAGTTGAACCAGGCCAGAGGAGGGCACAAAGCATGTAATACAGAGTTCACAGTGCAGTCTTTGACTCACCCCTCCTTGCTGCTGTCTGGCCTTCAGCTGCCCATCCAGGTCTGGAAACACCACCGCCAGGATCTGGAGCATGTGGGGGGTCAGGGTCCGTGTTCCGCCCCTCCTGCGAGGAGGCGACAGCTTCAGCTGGACCCGTGCAATCCTCCGGGTCCAGCCCCGAAGGTCCTGCCACCTCTTCTGGCAGTTGCGGATCCGGCGCTTGTAGACCCCCACGGACCGGACAGCCCGGACGATGTCCTTCCAGATCTCCTGCTTCCGATGGGCATTAACCTGTCAGGATGACAAAGTGAAAAGGCCATTACTACACATGCAACATATCCGTGCATGACACAGTTGTATATACATGTCTCAATCACAGGGGCACATGATGTACACAGGCAGTGCAAAGCTGCCCATGGACAGTTTGCCAGATGTCACTACATGGTATCATTGCATGGGAAGTAAAACCTTGTTCAAATGCACTGTCACTGCACCATACCTGTCCAGTGCATGTCACTACACACTATGGGGGTGACAACTACTCAGTGAGCCTGCTAGCCAGTGGCGTGCAGACTTTCAGCCTTGCTAGTCAGACAATATGCACATTCAGAAAGGCAGTGCACAGAACACTCACCTGCTCCCCTGGTGTCCCATACAGCTTGCTGAACTGTGGAAGTAGGCTGTCCAGCAGGGCCTGGTTCTCCTCAGGGCTGAAGGCTGGGGCTCTCTCCACAGTACGTGCCATTGCAGGGTCCAGAGGGGCAGAGACAGCAGCAGTGCAGTGGCAGATGTCGTCCTGGAGCATGTAGTGCAGGCAAGTGAGCTCTCAGGGGAACAGCCAGCAATATATATGTGCTGGAGAGGCAGATACTGTCCCTTGTGTCCAAAGTGATAGGTCCAAGTCGTTTGCATCTTCTGAATCTGGCCAATCCATGGAATAGCAGCACCAAAACACGCCCACAGCATCCTTCAAATCTTCAACTTCATGACATACATGATTTTGCAACATTGTTGTGGGTGACCAACTGAATTTCCAGCAACCGACACGTTCGAAATTCGAAACGCGTCCGTTGCCAGGCAAGGCCATTGTCAATGGGTGCGCACCGATCGGTCCATTGCGGTACAACGCGTACAGGGGTACAACGCGTACCCGCACACATTGAATGCAATGGGCTGGCCGGGGGCACCGATCGGTCCATTGCAGTACAACGCGTACAGGGGTACAACGCGTACCCGCACACATTGAATGCAATGGGCCGGCCGAGGGCACCGATCGGTCCATTGCAGTTCAACGCGTACAGGGGTACAACGCGTACAGGGGTACAACGCGTACCCGCACACATTGAATGCAATGGGCCGGCCGGGGGCACCGATCGGTCCATTGCAGTTCAACGCGTACAGGGGTACAACGCGTACAGGGGTACAACGCGTACCCGCACATTGAATGCAATGGGCCGGCCGGGGGCACCGATCGGTCCATTGCAGTACAAGGCGTACAGGGGTACAACGCGTACCCGCACACATTGAATGCAATGGGCCGGCCAGGGGCACCGATCGGTCCATTGCAGTACAACGCGTGCACAGGGTACAACGCGGCGTACCCGCACACATTGAATGCAATGGGCCGGCCGGGGGCACCGATCGGTCCATTGCAGTTCAACGCATACAGGGGTACAACGCGTACAGGGGTACAACGCGTACCCGCACACATTGAATGCAATGGGCCGGCTGGAGGCACCGATCGGTCCATTGCAGTACAACGCGTACAGGGGTACAACGCGTACCCGCACACATTGAATGCAATGGGCCGGCCGGGGGCACCGATCGGTCCATTGCGGTACAACTGCGTACAGGGGTACAACGCGTACCGCGCACATTGAATGCAATGGGCCGGCCGGGGGCACCGATCGGTCCATTGCAGTACAACGCGTACAGAGGGTACAGCGCGTGCCCGCACATTGAATGCAATGGGCGGCCGGGGCACCGATCGGTCCATTGCGGTACTGCGCGTACAGGGGTACAACGCGTACCCGCGCACATTGAATGCAATGGGCCGGCCGGGGCACCGATCGGTCCATTGCAGTTCAACGCGTACAGGGGTACAACGCGTACAGGGTACAACGCGTACCCCACACATTGAATGCAATGGGCGGCCGGGGGCACCGATCGGTATATTGCAGTTCAACGCGTACAGGGGTACAACGCGTACAGGGGTACAACGCGTACCCGCACACATTGAATGCAATGGGCCGGCAGGGGGCACCGATCGGTCCATTGCAGTACAACGCGTACAGGGGTACAACGCGTGCCCGCACACATTGAATGCAATGGGCCGGCCGGAGGCACCGATCGGTCCATTGCGGTTCAACGCGTACAGGGGTACAACGCGTACCCGCACACGTGAATGCAATGGGCCGGCCGGGGGCACCGATCGGTCCATTGCAGTTCAACTCGTACAGGGGTACAACGCGTACAGGGGTACAATGCGTACCCGCACACATTGAATGCAATGGGCCGGCCGGGGCACCAATCGGTCCATTGCAGTACAACGTGTACAGGGGTACAACGCGTACCCGCACACATTGAATGCAATGGGCTGGCCGGGGGCACCGATCGGTCCATTGCAGTTCAACGCGTACAGGGGTACAACGCGTACAGGGGTACAATGCGTACCCGCACACATTGAATGCAATGGGCCGGCCGGGGGCACCGATCGGTCCATTGCGGTACAACGCGTACAGGGTTACAACGCGTATAGGGGTACAATGCGTACCCGCACACATTGAATGCAATGGGCCGGCCGGGGGCACCGATCGGTCCATTGCTGTTCAACGCATCACTGTACATGTGACTGGCATATGTCAGCATGCCTGTCTCAGATGGACATATGCCAGCCACAGATAGCTCCCAGGGAGTGAGGGGCACACCTACATCACGACAGCCTGTCCAAACTTTATCATAAGGCATGTAAGGCTGCATTTCCTATTGTGTGTATGTTGGTGTACATGTTGTCCTGTGGGTGTCACCTGTGGTAAGCCACCCCCAGGCTGTGCACGTGTTCATGGGGACAGGATCCTGGGTGTTACGTGTACATGACCACTGTGATGTGCAACTGTTCATATCTGTGCATGTGCCATGGTCACATTTCACGGTGGTGTATGTGTATGTCATGTCACATACCCCGTGAGTCCCATGTGGGACGGTATGTTTGAGCCAGGGTGTCCCAGTGGCACAATAGTGATGGTCCTCCACAGTCTTTGTGCATGTAGTGTTTACAATGTCTCTGATTTCATGCGCACAATGGGAGACAGTCTCCACATCCACGTTGTGTGTGCATGGACTTTGATGTTGTGCGTGTGTGTGTCACAGACGTCTATGTCTGTCCTGCCGTGGCAAGTGGGACCACTACCTGTGGGGGTCATGGTTGTTTTGCTGTGGTGTATACATGATACTCCATGTAATGCCAGTGTCCATGTGGCAATACAGGGTCCCTGGGAATGTACCTGTCGTTGAGCTGTGGTGCCTGGGGCACATCTGTCCTCACATGTCACTGTGGGGGGTGATTGTGACACGGCAGCAGGAGATGGGAACTGTGACACGGCCTCATGATATCCAATGGGCCAACCTGGGACTAATTGATGCCACCTCTTGGACCGTGTTGACAGATGTTGGCCATGTATGTACCATACATGTCCTTACGGAACTGCACACTTCATGTAGTTGTGCCTCATAATGATGTATGTTGGGATATTGAGTGTGTTCAATGCCGCATATGTGGGGTGACTGACAATCTTGCTTACTTCTCCTCTGCACTGCAGGGCTCCTGCTGTCCATCGACCATTCCCAGACCTGGCAACGATGGTGGAATGGGACAGCATCCGACGGTACCGCTTCACCAGGCAGCTGATTGAGGATTTGGCAGTGCAGTTGTCCCCACATTTGCAGCCTGGCCGGCCGTATCCTACAGCGCTGACCCCCAAGGTGAAGGTGATGGCAGCCCTACACTTCTTTGCCACCGGTACCTTCCAACATACTGTGGCGACTGCTGGTGGGATGTCACAGACCATGCTGAGCCGTGTGCTCCGCGATGTTTTGGCGGCAATGTTGCTATTCCTGAACCGGTACATCTATTTCCCTAGACTGCGATGACTCACTGACGTGAAGAGTGACTTTTATGCCCTGGGGAGGATGCCGCATGTCATTGGCTCCATTGATGGGACACATGTGGCTTTGGTACCACCACAGGCCCAGGAGCAGGCCTACAGGAACCGCAAGCACTACCACTCGGTCAATGCACTGGTGGTGTGTCTTGCAGACATGACAATCACACATGTGTGTGCCCGTTTCCCTGGTTCAGCACACGATGCCTTTGTGATGAGGAGTAGTCGCATCCCCAGGATGATGGCACAGATGCAGAACCAGCGTGCCTGGCTTGTCGGTGTGTACTGACTTTGTGCCATTGTGTGTGATCTGATCTGTAGTATTCCGCCCACTTTTCCAAGTCAGATAATGTGCACTTGTCTGTCCGTAGGTGACTCGGGATACCCCAACATGCCGTGGTTGCTGACACCCCTCAGGAACCCTGTGACACCAGCCCAGATGCGCTACAATGAGGCACATGGTCGGACCAGGAGAGTTATTGAGCGGACATTTGGTCTCCTGAAGAGCCGCTTCCGCTGCCTGGACAAGACCGGAGGGTCCCTCCCATATGCCCCTGCGAAAGTGTGCAAGATTATCATCGTCTGCTGCATGCTCCACAACCTGGCAGTGCGGAAGGAGTTGCCTCTCATCCAGGATGACAATGACCAACATCCGCCACCTGTGGAGGATCCTGGCCTGGAACACGATGCCAGTGACGATGATGATGATGATGAGGGTGATGTCCGCACACAGCTCATCACCAACTTCTTTAGCTGAATGTGAGTATCCTGAGGTGTCATGTCAATGATGTGAGTTGGCATGATATGTGTAGGTGGTGCTCTGGTGCTGTTGGAGTGTGTCCATGGGCTACTTGACTGGATGTGTGTTGCGATGTGTGCTTACAGGTGGGCTGTACTCCCCAACAGTGTTGACATGCTAACTTGGTTCTGGGTGGGTATCTTGTAACATGTGTTGTGCATGAGTTTTGCTGTTCTGTCCTGTACTCCATTGCTTTTGACTGTGTGTAATTTCTGTCCTTCACAGGGTACTTTCAGATTCGTTTGGTCAACTGTGTCCACCGACGATGTGATTGCACTTCCAGGCTGGTAGCTGTTGTGTCCCTACAGGTGATGTGCGACACACCCATGGACTTCCTTCCGTCTACAGTTGTTGACTGTGTGCCCGCTGCCAGGTGGGATTACCTTGCATCTGTAGTGGTTACGACATGTTGCAACTGTGTAATAAACCTGTGCTTCACTTTGTGATGTGTGTTGTCTGTGGTCACACATTTGACTGCCATTTGCTTACTGCACTTGTGGGCTACTTGACTACAACTGGGAATGGGTGTGGTGTCTGTGCATTGCACCGTCTTCCCTGGCAACATCAGTGTAGGCAATGAGTCAAATGGCCTAGGTGTGTATGTGTTGTGTAGCCCTGGTGGTGTGTCTCCCTCATATGTGTCACGTTGCCTTTACTCAAATGCCTGTGTTGTACTTGCTGTTGCAGTTCGCATACACAGTGTAATTTTGCAGTTCATCATCCCCATAACAGCACCCATGTTGGAATCACAACAGAGGCAAGTATGGTGTATTAGTGTGTTTATTGTGATACATTTGTGTGAATAGTGCATAGGATGGGTAGTGCTGTACATAAATCTTGCAATCAGAAGTTCCTAGGTGAATTGAAAGTCCTGGTAGACAGAATCCCCAGTATTGGGGCCACAGTTGTCTGACACATTGGTCCAACTTGTACTCCCCATGCAATGTGTGGGAGTAGTGTTGCCGTCAACAGGGTGAACAGTCTGTGCACAAAGGTGAACATCCAGAACAGGTTCAGGCTTCCTGGGAGTTGCGCTTGGCCATCGGCCTCTCACTTGCCCCTCTTCGGACGACCCCTCTTCTTGGGGGGGCCCTCAAGTACAGGCTGCTGCGGTGCAGGGGACTCTCCGCCAGAGTCATCCTCCCTCCCTGTGGCAGTTGCAGTTTGGGCAGCACCAGATGTTGTTGGCACACAGGGAGGTGTGGACTGGTTGCTGTTCATCTGGCGGAGGCATTGTAAAATGTCCCTGTGCACCGCCGTCATCTCATGCAGTGCATCCCACTTGGACTCCACGCGGGACATGTGTGAGTCCACGCGGGACATGTGTGACTCCACGTGGGACATGTGAGAGTCCAAGCGGGCATGATGGGCAGCCTGCTGCTGTTTCATGTCTCTGAGGAGCCCCACTACCTGGCTGAGGTCTCCGGTGCTGGACTGGTACGCATCAGCTATGCGTACCAGTTGTGGGTCATCATGCACACCAGCAACCTCTGCAAGCAGCGACCTCTGTCTCCCACTCCTCCCACCACCCCTGCTGACATGTGCAGTGCGTGCAGTGGCACGCAAAGATGACCCTGGTCCACCTTGGGGGTTGGTGGTGGTGGTGGTGTCCATGGCCCCAGGTTGGTCCAGGGTCCCTGTGCTGGTGTTGCTCCTTGTTCTGTCCATGTCGGCAGGGATGGTATTTGTGGTGACAGTCGTTGGAGGGGTGGGTGCAGGGGTGCAGCTGGTGGTCCTGCTGGTGCTGCAGCTGGTGGTCCTGCTGGTGCTGCATGTAGACTTGCACCGGATGTGCCAGGTTGGTCTTCTTCGTCCGAGGAGGGCAGAGGCTGTACGACGCCAGTGAGCTCCGCATCCTCTTGAGCCTGGGACTGGGACTCCTCAGCGTCTGCTGCTGTGTCCCCATCATCACCTGTTTTTGGGAGACACACACAATGTATGTTATGTTTCTGCAGGCATCAATGGTTGACACACATGACAGTTGTGACTGTGCCTCTGGGTGCGGGCCTGTACATTGCATTGTCCTAAGTCGTCACAGTCAGGGGTTGATATTGGTGTGGCACATTGTCCTGCATTATTTGGGCATTTCTATGTATTGTTTGGGGTGTGAACATGGTCTGCGTTGGTTGTGTTTGGTTGACAGCCGGCCCTCCTTCCCACCCACCCAGCCAGCCAGTTATCCCACCATGGACTGTGCTTGCATTGCAGGGAGTGGAAGTTGTCTCTCAGGATGTCAGTCAGTGGTGTCCTGCTGTTTGTTGGTGCACAGTTGCCAGCAGGGCCTTGTGCTCCCCACAGCAGTAGCCAGTGTCAGCCATCTTGTGTGTCCTTATCCACTCCCTGTGATGTGAGCCTGGTTCAGGGTGGTGTTGATGGGCCAGTTGTGAGGCTGAGCAATGTCTGTGACTACGACTCCCATCATGCTATTGCCTCCACCCCCCTTCCCAGCATGCCCATGCTTCCTTCCTTTTGACTCTGCTTCCCTGTGGGGTGGGCTGGCTGTGCTGACAGGATGGCTGGGAGTGTTGTCCTGGCAGTTGTTTGGCTAACAGTCCCAAGAGTGTCCCTGTGCTTCACACAACATAACCCAGGGTGGTGGTTCTTTGTGGGATCTTGAGTTAGGATGGGAGGCATTGCATTCTACCAGGTGGGTTCTGTGGAGTTTGTGTTGAGGGGGGGTGTGAGGGGAGGTGCTTGTGACTATGGTCAGTGCTGCAAGTCCTCCTTCCCACCCAGCCAGCCAGATATCCCACCATGGACTGTGCTTGCATTGCAGGGAGTGGAAGTTGTCTCTCAGGATGTCAGTCAGTGGTGTCCTGCTGTTTGTTGGTGCACAGTTGCCAGCAGGGCCTTGTGCTCCCCACAGCAGTAGCCAGTGTCAGCCATCTTGTGTGTCCTTATCCACTCCCTGTGATGTGAGCCTGGTTCAGGGTGGTGTTGATGGGCCAGTTGTGAGGCTGAGCAATGTCTGTGACTACGACTCCCATCATGCTATTGCCTCCACCCCCTTCCCAGCATGCCCATGCTTCCTTCCTTTTGACTCTGCTTCCCTGTGGGGTGGGCTGGCTGTGCTGACAGGATGGCTGGGAGTGTTGTCCTGGCAGTTGTTTGGCTAACAGTCCCAAGAGTGTCCCTGTGCTTCACACAACATAACCCAGGGTGGTGGTTCTTTGTGGGATCTTGAGTTAGGATGGGAGGCATTGCATTCTACCAGGTGGGTTCTGTGGAGTTTGTGTTGAGGGGGTGTGAGGGGAGGTGCTTGTGACTATGGTCAGTGCTGCAAGTCCTCCTTCCCACCCAGCCAGCCAGATAACCCACCATGGACTGTGCTTGCATTGCAGGGAGTGGAAGTTGTCTCTCAGGATGTCAGTCAGTGGTGTCCTGCTGTTTGTTGGTGCACAGTTGCCAGCAGGGCCTTGTGCTCCCCACAGCAGTAGCCAGTGTCAGCCATCTTGTGTGTCCTTATCCACTCCCTGTGATGTGAGCCTGGTTCAGGGTGGTGTTGATGGGCCAGTTGTGAGGCTGAGCAATGTCTGTGACTACGACTCCCATCATGCTATTGCCTCCACCCCCCTTCCCAGCATGCCCATGCTTCCTTCCTTTTGACTCTGCTTCCCTGTGGGGTGGGCTGGCTGTGCTGACAGGATGGCTGGGAGTGTTGTCCTGGCAGTTGTTTGGCTAACAGTCCCAAGAGTGTCCCTGTGCTTCACACAACATAATTCAGGGTGGTGGTTCTTTGTGGGATCTTGAGTTAGGATGGGAGGCATTGCATTCTACCAGGTGGGTTCTGTGGAGTTTGTGTTGAGGGGGTGTGAGGGGAGGTGCTTGTGACTATGGTCAGTGCTGCAAGTCCTCCTTCCCACCCAGCCAGCCAGATATCCCACCATGGACTGTGCTTGCATTGCAGGGAGTGGAAGTTGTCTCTCAGGATGTCAGTCAGTGGTGTCCTGCTGTTTGTTGGTGCACAGTTGCCAGCAGGGCCTTGTGCTCCCCACAGCAGTAGCCAGTGTCAGCCATCTTGTGTGTCCTTATCCACTCCCTGTGATGTGAGCCTGGTTCAGGGTGGTGTTGATGGGCCAGTTGTGAGGCTGAGCAATGTCTGTGACTACGACTCCCATCATGCTATTGCCTCCACCCCCTTCCCAGCATGCCCATGCTTCCTTCCTTTTGACTCTGCTTCCCTGTGGGGTGGGCTGGCTGTGCTGACAGGATGGCTGGGAGTGTTGTCCTGGCAGTTGTTTGGCTAACAGTCCCAAGAGTGTCCCTGTGCTTCACACAACATAACCCAGGGTGGTGGTTCTTTGTGGGATCTTGAGTTAGGATGGGAGGCATTGCATTCTACCAGGTGGGTTCTGTGGAGTTTGTGTTGAGGGGGGTGTGAGGGGAGGTGCTTGTGACTATGGTCAGTGCTGCAAGTCCTCCTTCCCACCCAGCCAGCCAGATATCCCACCATGGACTGTGCTTGCATTGCAGGGAGTGGAAGTTGTCTCTCAGGATGTCAGTCAGTGGTGTCCTGCTGTTTGTTGGTGCACAGTTGCCAGCAGGGCCTTGTGCTCCCCACAGCAGTTGCCAGTGTCAGCCATCTTGTGAGTCCTTCTCCACTCCCTGTGATGTGCGCATGGTTCATGGTGGTGTTGATGGGACAGTTGTGGGGGGCAATATGTGTGACTGCGACTCCCATGATGCTATTGGCTACACTGACTTGGCCAGCATACACAGAATTCCTTCCTTTGAGTGGTCTTCACTGTGTGTTGGTGTTGTTGTGGTGGCTACATGTCTGGATGTGTTTGTTAGTTCTATTTGTGCCACTGCCTAGCTGTAGTTGTAGTTGTGTTTGTACATGTGATGGCACAGTTGGATGTGACTTTTTTGATGGCATGTGTTGTGTTTATCTGACTGACATACACATTTTGGGATGATTCTGTTCTGGTTGCTGTGTAATTGCTATGAGTGCATGGTTTGACTCTCCCCTTGACAGTGATGTGTGTGTGTTTTGTGGCAGAATATTGTGTACATTTGTTGTGTACTCACCAGGCTCTGGGATGTTCTCTAGTCCATATACGCTCACTGGCGGAAGGATGGCCCGCACCTTCTCCTCCCAGGGCCTGAGGTATATTGGCTTGGCAGGAGTATTGGCTCAGGAGGTAGTCTTTCTTGAGCAGGTCCCGGACCCTCCTGCGCACGTCATACCACCTGTTCTGGATGTCGGTCTTTGTGCGCAGACATGGTGATTGTGCGTTCACCCTGTTGATGATCCTCTCCCACATCTTGGTTTTCTGGGAGATGGGGGTCTGTTGGACCAGTGTGCCAAACAGCTGTGGCTCTACCCTGAGGATCTCGTCTACCATGACTTCCAATTCACAATCTAGGAACTTGTGATTCTTCTTGGGGGCATGGTGATGGGTGGTGATGGTGAGTGATGTGTGTGTTGGTGTGCAGGTGAGGGTGTGTGAGTGTGTGTTTTGCTGGGTGTATGTGAGGTAGGTATTTGTTGGTGTGCTGATGGTGTGTGGCTTGTGTGAGGGATGAGCTGTGGGTGTGTGGTTGCTGTCTCTTGGGTGCTGGCAGTGGAATGGCATTTGCAAAGGATCATGGTTGTGATTTGTGTCCTTTATATGGGTGGAGTTGTGGGTGTGTCTTTGTTCTCTGTCCCCACCCCCCAGTATTTATTGGCTTTGTAATTGCTTGTTTGGCCTTTTGTTGTGTGATTTTTCCTTTGTACTGTCTGTGCATGTTGGAAACGTTCTTGTGACCGAGTCGGACCCTGCATTTGTCTCGTACGGTATTCTCCGTTTCGTTCACGCTGTGTTTGTGCAGTTTTCTATGCTGCGTACGCGTCGGTCGCGGTGTTTTGTGTTGCTTCGGCTCGGTTTTGTATGCGTGTCGGTCGTACGGCTTGTCCTCCGTCCGACTCGCTCGTGGTTTTGCGCCTTGCATCGTACTTTGCGGTTTGGAGTTCGCGTGTACGTTTCGGTCGGATTTGTTCCGGGTGCGTGTCGGTCGGTTGGATTCGCGTGTTTTTCCGACCGGATTGCTGTTTTCCGTGCGGCTCGGTCGTTCGACTTGGGTTCGGTTCGTGTCGGTCGGATTTTGCACGCATTGCATCGTACTTGGCGTGTCAGGCGCCACAGGTACGTGTCGGTCGGTATAATTTCCGGCTCCGAGTCGGTCGGTGCTTTTTCCGGCCCGAATCGGAATCGACCCCTTAGTGTTTTGTTAAAAATAATGTAATTAATGTCGTTTGCTAAAATATCGTTATGTACATGTATAGTTTTTTTCTTTTTTTAATGTTATATGTTCGTTAATGTTATAAAAATAGTTAATCATTGTTTGAAAAGTTTTTAATTATAATATTTTTTTTAGGAGCAGGATGTTGGGTTTATTGGGGATAAGGGTGGGCAGTGTTTTAAACATTTTGTATTAATTTAAAAAAAATTATTTAAATTTAATAAAACAAATTAGAATTTTTTGTAGGAGTGGGATGTTGTGTTTATACGGGATAAGGGAGGGGAGTGTTTTAAACATTTTGTAAAAAAATTTATTAAAAAATTAGAAAAATTTTTTAGGAGCGGGATCATGGGTTTATAGGGGATAAGGGTGGGAAGTGTTTTAAAAATGTTGTAAATTTTTTTTTTTAAATTACAATTTTATAAAACAAATTAAACATTTTTTTTAGTAGTGAGATGTTAATTTTCAATGAAAAAAATGTAAAAAAATTGGAAGTATTTTAAAAAGTTTTGTGTAGGAGCGGGATGTTGAGCTTATAGGGGATAAGGGTGGGGAGTGTTTTAAGAAAAAAAAGTTTTAATATTTACAAAAAAATATATAAAAAGATTTTTTATGAGGGTGATGTGTTTATAGGGGATAAATTTGAGTAAAATTTTAAATTTTAAAAAGGAAGTAATTAAATTTAAAATTAAATAGTTGTGTAATTGTTAATTTTTTAATAATGAGAGTACATTTATAGTGAATTATGTATATAAATTGGCTCATAATATTCAAAATATATTTTTATAATTTTTAAATTTAAAAAAATATATAATTTATTTTAGATAGATATATAGAAATATATGTTTACAAATGTAAAATTTTTCAAAATATGTATATTAAAATATTTTCTAATTTGTTTTTACAGTAATTAAATTTTACATTTAATTTTTTTTTGTATTTATGAATATTACTTTTAAAATCGATACTGAGTAACACTTTTTAATATTTTATGTATTTTTTATTGGGAATAGTAAATTATATATGTTTAGTGTCCAGCACCTTCCCAGAGTTAATATAAATTGGAGTGGGAATAGTTAATTATATATATTTAGGGGCCGATTCCGATCTGGGTCGGAAAACTCTCCGACCGAGCCGGATCCGGAGAGATTTCCGACCGAGCCGGACTCCTGCAGTCCGACCGAGCGAGTACGATGCGGCCGCATGCTGCCGGACTCGATTCGGTCGGACTCCCATTGAAGTCAATGGGAGCCGGTCATACGACGCGTACATGGGCTCCCAGTGACTCAATGGGTACGTCGCAAACAAGTGCGCCCCCTACAGTGTGTACACGTCGGTGCAACTCGCACAGTACATGCATGGTTAGGGGGGACCCTTGGGTCCCCCCTGTGTTCAACTCGTACGGCTACGGTGCAGGGGGGTCCGGCTCCGGGATCTTTTTTGAGCCGGACGCTCCGACTCGATCCGGCTGTCCGACGCCTCCATCGTACTTGCTCGGTCGGATAACGTCTCCATTGCGCGCCACGAATCGAGTGCGAACGAGTCGGACGGAGTGGTTCGGACCCGGAAACGAGTCGGTCGGAGATTTCGCGTTCACTCGCATCGTACTTGCTCGCTCGGACGACTGTACGAATCGGTCGGAAACAAAGCCTCCGACTCGGATCCGGTAAAGCCGAATCCGATTACGGAGCCCTACCGACCGAGATCGGAATCGACCCCTTAGTGTCCAGCAACTTCCCAGGGCTAATATAAATTGGAGTGGGAATAGTAAATTATATCTGTTTAGTGTCCAGCACCTTCCCAGAGTTAATGTAGTTTGGTGTGGGAATAGTAAATGATATATGTTTAGTGTCCAGCACCTTCCCTGACTTAATATACATAGGAGTGGGAATAGTAAATTAAATATTTTTACTGTCCAGCATCTTCCCTGACTTAATATAAATTGGAGTGGGAATAGTAAAATATATATATATGTTTAGTGTCCAGCACCTTCTCTGACTTAATATAAATTGGAGTGGGAATAGTAAATTATATATGTTTAGTCTCCAACACCTTCCCAGAGTTAATATAGTTTGGAGTGGGAATAGTAAATTATGTATGTTTACTGTCCAGCACCTTCCCAGAGTTAATATAGTTTGGAGTGGGAATAGTAAATTGTATATGTTTAGTGTCCAGCACCTTCCCAGAGTTAATATAGTTTGGAGTGGAAATAGTAAATTATATATGTTTAGTGTCCAGCACTTTCCGTGACTTAATGTAAATTGGAGTGGGAATAGTAAATTATATATGTTTAGTGTCCAGCACCTTCCCTGACTTTATATAAATTGGAGTGGGAATAGTAAATTATATATGTTTAGTGTTCAACACCTTCCCTGACTTTATATAAATTGGAGTTGGAATAGTAAATTATATATGTTTAGTGTCCAGCACCTTCCCTGAGTTAATATACTTTGGAGTGAGAATAGTAAATTATATACGTTTACAGTACAGCAACTTTTCAGAATTAATGTAGTGTACAGTGGGAATAGTTAATAAATAATAATATATGTTGTATTAAGAAAAATTATATATTTATAAATGTTTATCAAAATAACATAGTTTATAAAGTATATTGATGTAACATAAATATTTTATTACATATACAATATTTACAAAAATGTAAAATAAATCAAGAAACGTTTTTATTTTATTGATATTTTTATTTACATTCAAACATTGATAAAGAAAAAGATAAAGCATTTTATTTTATTAAGTCTATTTAATATATATTGTTAGACATAGGAAAAAAATAATTTTTTTATTTTTTACATATGATATATTTTGTAGGTATGTATACCTTTATATATAATATTTTTGCGAACTCAGTATTAAATATTAGTGTGCTTTCTATTATAGTTATGTACATTTTTAAACAATAAATGATGTACTTATACATTGCTTTTTAAACAATTTTGTAAAGAATTTTTTTTTGGAGTAACAGTGATACATTATTTATTTGTATTGTAAACATTGACTACATTATTACATATAGGGGCCGATTCCGATCTCGCTCGGAAAGCCCTCCGTACGATTCGGATCCGGAGGGCTTTCCGAGCGAGATGTGCTCCGGGAGTCCGAACGAGCGAGTAAGATGCAGCAGCATGCTTATGGACTCGGTTCGCTCGGACTCCCATTGAACTCTATGGGAGCCTGTGTACAGACGCGTACACAGGCTCCCATAGCAAAAAAGGGGTGGGTGGGGAGAAGCGTACACCCTGTGGTGCCCGCCACACTGTTCATGCTTGGATCGGGGGGCCCATGGACACCCCCCGTTATAGATTCGGAGGGCCCCTGGTGAAGCGGGGCCTGGTACGGCCCCCCAAAGTACGCTTCCGACAGCCGTTTCGTCTCGCTGGGACCGAGGCGAAGCAGCTGTCCGAATCATGCATCGTACTCGCTCGGTCGAAGATCGGCTCCATTGCGCTGCACGGTTCATCTACAAACGAGACGTACGGAGCGGCTTGGGTCCGGAAACGATTCGGTCGGCGCTTACGCGATCTTCGCATCGTATTTGGTCGTTCGGACCTGTGTACGATTCAGTCGTAAACAAGGGCTATGAATCGGATCTGGCAAAGCGAAATCCGATTCGGAGGCCTTCCAAGCGAGATCGGAATCGGGCCCATAGTGTACTTTATTAATAAAATATATGTTTTAACACATTTTTATTACAAACACTTTTTACAATTATTTCAATTTTTTAATATATAATGTTATATTTTAGGTAATATTATTTATATTTTAAATATAAATAATATTAATTAGTACATGAGTCATTTTTGAATACAAACATTTTTCATAACATTTATACATTTTTTAACATTAATTAAACATAGTACAGATTTTTAATATACATTGGACATGAAATGTATATTTTTTGCATTATAATAATAATTATTACATGTTTAATAGTATTCATTATTATAATTTTACATTAGAAAAAATATGTCAAATACTTTTTTAACATAAGTATTATTTTGTAGTATTTTTACAAAAAATTATAGTAATGCATGTACAATAAGTTTAATAAAGAAATGTATAAATCTTTACTATTTAAAGCAGCCATATTTATTTCTAACTTGTATTTTGTAATCAGTCGGTTTTGTTTTAGGTCATTTCTGAGGGGAGAAGCTTGCGGTTGGAAGCTGCGTCGCATCGGGTAAGGTAAGTTTAATTTTCTTTATTAAAACTTTAATTTTGGGTTAATTTGAAGGTAGTTAAGTAGTATGTAGTGTGTGTAGTGTTAGGGTTTTAATTTTTTGGTGAGTTGTATGTTTTAGTTATGCGTTAGCGAAATGCTGTTAGTTTGTTAATCGGTCGGTGTTAGAGTTTGATAGATATGTGAAAGTATGTTTAAAGTATGGTGTTAGTGTTATATTTATTTGTATTATGATAAAATGTATGTGTATATTTGTGTGGGAGGGATTGTTTTTTTTAATTACAGGTTTTGGTCGATTGGAAGTTGCCGTTGGGAGAAGAATGCGTTTTTTTATTTAAGGAAGTGTGTATTAGTTTTAGAAAACTAATAATTATTTTACACTTCCTTAATTTTTCGAGTTTTCATGGAGCCTTTCTTTTTAAGATACGTTTTTCAGAATTTTTATGGTTTATCGTTTGTGGACCTATTGCCGGTGGATTATTTTTTAAACAGTTGGATTTTTACATTTTTGGGGGGGATTTTTATCGCTTATTGGGATTTTCTAAAATGTGGATATATTTATGGCAGTTGGTATTTCGTTTCTTCAGCGACGAAAACAGTAAGTTATTTTAAATTATTTATTGTGGGAGGGAAATGTTAAAAATGACATTGTTATTGTGATTTATATTTTATAAAATATAATTATTATGTCAATTTATTTTATATATATTAATTAAATTAATTGACAAAATAATTTTATTTTTGGAGTTACTGAAGAAATTATTTATTTGGCTGTTTGGTTTTTGATTATGAGTTTTTGGGTATTTTTAGGTATTTTGAGTTAAAGTAGGCTTTTGGCTATTGTTTCAAGGTATTCTAGCCCTTTAGTTATTGGGTAGAGTCTTACTTTGTATTGTAAGTACTCAAACATTTGTTTAGTTTGCTTGGTTAGTTTTGGGCCTAGTTGTGTTACAGACTGCTCTATTCTTAGTTGTTGGTAGCTTTGTTCTTTTTGGATAGATAGTAATAGTTTATGTAGAGTTCGTGGAGTTCTGCCTGTTGTTGCTTGGAAGTCGTTATGCCATCCTTCTACAGCATTATTAGTTTTAGCTTCTTTGTTTAGGGTACTGTTATATACATTCCTCCATGGAATGTGGTATTTAGGCTGCCTGCTGTGTCCAAATCTGGTAGCCTTCCCACCAAGGTATCCTCAAAATAGTCGAGTAGGGGACTTATTTTTTGCTCATTTTGTTGGTAGTAGGCACTTTCAATTAATAAATTGTAGTGTTCGGCTACGGCAGTAATTGGGACGTATGCCAGTGCTATTAGTTTTTTAATTTGATATGCAAAGGTGCTATTTGTTGCATATTCTACACTAAGGGCCCGATTCCGATCTCGCTCGGAAACCCTTCTGACCGACATGGATCGGAAATGGCTTCCGACAGACACGTACGCGCGCTGTCCGACCGACGTAGTACGATGCAACACGTGTCAAATACAAATGACTTGCACGGAGCATAATACGGACAACCGACACGGACGGGAATCAATCCGTCCGAGCGAAATGTCCGGAAAAGAGCCTGACGCGACCGACTCGTACACGAACGCTGCAACATAGTTTAGCGTGAATGGGACAGACTCGGACTACCCCGCTAATACATGAAAAAGCATCAGTTGCGTTCAACGGAACGTTTCTGTCATGCTCAACAAAATACACTAGAAACAGACAGAAAATAGTCCAAACAACCATTGTCAAAGGCAAAAAAAAAAATGAAGACACACCCACAACTCCACCTATATAAAGGGCCAAGCTCCTTACCATGATCCTTTGCAAATTCAACAGACCTGCCAGCAGATACCACCACTACACTGCACTGATACATACACTCACAACTCACCCACCACACAACCTGTACACTACTAGCACCTGTCAAATACCACACTCACAAACATATACCTTTACTCATACTCACTCACCCTCACCTGCACACTCACCCACACATCCATCTCCACCACCACCCATCACCATGCCCCCAAAGAAGAATCCAAAGTTCACAGACAGTGAGTTGGAAGTCATAGTAGATGAAATTCTGAGTAGAGCCACAGTTATTTGGCACCTTGGTCCAACAGATCCCCCTGTCCCAGAGAACCAAGATGTGGGAGAGGATTGTCAACAAGGTGAAGGCTCAAGCACCTTGCCTGTGCACAATGGACGATATCAGGAACAGGTACTATGATGTGCGAAGGAGGGTCAAGAAGCTCATCAACAAAGAGCATAAACTGAGTTAGCGGACTGGCGGTGGCCCTCCTGCAACAACTGTGCACTTCACTTTCTGGGAGGCGAAGGTGTGGGCCATCCTTCCACCGGAGGGCGTCCATGGAATATCAGGAGTACCAGAGCCTGGTGAGTACATACTCAAATAGTCAATATGGATAGCAAATACATGTGGTGACTTAATTTGTGTTCTACCACGCTGTCCCCGGTCCGTCACGGCTAGTAGTGCTGGTTGAACGGAGGGACGCGACTCCTCCCACTTTGCACCTCACTTCCTGCCCCCGGGTACTAAAACCAGATGGCTGTCCGGCCGCGCAGCAGTGGGTAAACGCGCGCCGTGAGGCTTGTTACCGGCTTTTAAAAAAATTAAAAAACTTAATTCTGCATTTGTAAAAGTGTCTTTTAACTGTGTACTTACATGTGGTGACTTGATTTGTGTTCTACCACGCTGTCCCCGGTCCGTCACGGCTAGTAGTGCTGGTTGAACGGAGGGACGCGACTCCTCCTACTTTGCACCTCACTTCCTGCCCCCGGGTACTAAAACCAGATGGCTGTCCGGCCGCGCAGCGGTGGGTAAACGCGCGCCATGAGGCTTGTTACCGGCTTTTTAAAAAAAACTTAATTCTGCATTTTTAAAAGTGTCTTTTAACTGTGTACTTACATGTGGTGACTTGATTTGTGTTCTACCACGCTGTCCCCGGTCCGTCACGGCTAGTAGTGCCGGTTGAACGGAGGGACGCGACTCCTCCCACTTTGCACCTCACTTCCTGCCCCCGGGTACTAAAACCAGATGGCTGTCCGGCCGTGCAGCGGGCACGCCGCTGGCGCGCCAAAGGCAAGCCCGTCTGCGCCCGTCCGCGACCAGAACGCAGCCAGCCCCAGCCATGCTGTTGGCTGTGGGAGTGAAGAGGCTATACACTGGTCTCGAGACGAGCTGATGCTCCTCAAAGGCTCTGCCTGTCCCGAGACACATCAGATCGACTTAGCTAAGACCCCACTGCCACACAGTTGCTGTTCATGTGGGCAGATGCTGAACTATGTCGAAGATATCAGCATGGGGAGAGCGACTCCCCAGGGCACTGCGATCGAGCTCACTGATAAAATTAGGGCGTGCCTCGTCAATTGCAGATCACTGCCCAAGCACGCTGAGGATGTCTGGCTAGTGTTAGCAGAGGCTACTTGGGACGTCATGTTTATAACTGAAACCTGGCTAAATACGGACTCGGTGGCAGCGATTGCCCTGGCTATCCCGCCAGGTTTTAAAATGTGTCACGCCAATCGAGAGGGCAACAAAAGAGGGGGTGGGGTGGCCGTTATTTTTAAAGACTCGTGGGAGCTAGTTTCCTCTGCCCCACTCTACATGCAGGGAATTGAAGGACTCAATTTTTGCCTCCAAATTAACCCCTCCTCCTCCCTCTCAGGCATACTCATTTACAGACCGCCTGACTGTGCAGCGACGGTATGTCAGGATCTCTGCAATTTTATTGCTCAAAAATCGCTAGTTTATACCAATTTTATGGCTCTTGGTGATTTTAATCTGCATGTGAATGACCTTAACTGTGCACAAGCAGCGCAGCTGGTCTCATCCCTGGCGGGGGCCAATTTTATACAATTGGTGTCTTCCCCGATGCACAAAGCAGGCAACACCCTGGATCTAGTTTTTTCTAACATCACTTCTATAGGTATGGAGACTCCCTGCCCTTTGGTGTGGTCAGACCATTACCTGATTCCCTTTTCAGTTATTCTGTCTATACCTGGTCAAGTAAGGGCAAACGCTCCATTTTAAAAAGAAACTGGTAGAATCTGACTGCAGCATCCCTAAGCCCTATTCTTCAGGACAACTATCCTTCTTTATCCTCCGACCCCAATGTAGATACTGTTGCTATAAATCAATGGATTGCCACTGGCGTGGAGTCCGTTGCTCCAGCCAGAGTGGTGAAGTCTATTAGACTGTCCCCCTCTGCACCTTGGTTCTCAAATGCCCTCAAAGAAGCAAAAAGCAGGTGCAAATGACTAGAACGCCGGTGGAGAGTGAGCTACTGTGACTCAGCAAAAGGAATCTATAAAAAAGCTTTGAAAGATCTTCATAAGTCACTAAAAGTAGCCAGGAGGGACTATATTGTCTTGAGTATCCACAACGCAGATCACTCCAGTAGAGAGGTCTTTAAGGTGGTTCAAACCTTTCTTAAGCCTAAAGCAATAGAGACTGAAGTGATACCATCTTCAGCTTTGTGTGAAAATATAGCTAGTTTTTTTGCTAATAAAATTGCAAGGGTCTATGACTCCTTCTCGGCACCATAGGCAACAGAGAAATTAGATACACCATTGGGAGCGGTGGAGGTTCCTTTGTTTACTAATTTTTTACCTATCTCGCCTCAAGATGCACTAGCCGAAATTCAAAAATGTCGTTCAGGCGCCCCAGATGATCTTTGCCCTCCTAAACTCTGGAAAATGCTGTCCCATTCTTTGACTGGTGCGCTATTTCATACCTGGAACACCTCTCTTGACACTGGCGTCTTTCCAGACAAATGGAAACACGTGTCGCTCATCCCCTTGAAAAAAAAACTAAATGGTGACCCAGGAGACCTCAATAATCTTAGGCCAATCTCACTGCTCCCTGCGCCCGGTAAAATGTTGGAGAAGCTGGTCCAGCGCCAACTGACTAACTTTATCGAGAGCAATGGCTCTCTGCATGATACACAATCCGGATTCCGGGCGGGCTTAAGCACTGAGACCGCTCTTCTCGAGGTGGCTGAGTCAGTGAGATGGTGTGCTGGATTCAGGGGCATCAGCGCTGCTGGTGCTCCTGGATCTGTCTGCTGCTTTCGACACTGTCGATCATGCCATATTGGTTTAGAGACTACAAGATGCAGGTTTTGGGGGGAATGTGCTGACTTGGCTGAAATCATATTTAAGCGGCCGCACCTAGAGAGTAGCCTTACAACCATTTGAATCAAAACCCAAACATCTTTGGTGCGGTGTCCCTCAAGGCTCAGCACTGAGCCCTCTACTCTTTAATCTCTACCTAGCTCCGCTTTTCTCTTTGATTGCCAACTGGGGAGTGAAAGCGATTTCCTACGCTGACGATACCCAGTTGGTTTTCCCCTTTCAAGAGCAGACGGTAGATGCTTTCAAGAACTTTAAAGGGTGTCTGCGAGACATAGCACTATGGATGAATACAAACAAATTAAAACTCAATGCGGGGAAGACAGAGGTACTGTTCTTCGGGAAGGGCCCAGTGCCAGATTCAGATCTGTGGTGGCCAGCTGAAATGGGTCCACCGCCTTCCCCCCGCCACTAATATCAGAAATCTAGGCGTGAGATGGGAGGCTGATCTCTCCTTCTCGGCCCAAATTCAGCAGGTCACCACTATCTGCTTTAGTAAATTAAGAAATCTCCGGAAATTTTTACATTTCCTACCGGAGGATTCCCGCAAATCCGTAGTCCATGCCACAGTGACATCGAGGCTAGACTACGCAAATGGCTTATATCTCGGCCTTCCTAAATATGCTATCTGCCGCCTCCAGATGATACAGAATGCAGCTGCGAGACTGGTCAGACGCATACCGTTTCGACATCATGTCTCTCCGCATTTACATGAGCTCGATTGGCTCCCGGTAGCCAAAAGAATCGTATTCAAGGCCATGACTTTGGCTTACCGGGCTCTCAAAGGAAAATGCCCTGGCTATCTTAAACACAGACTCTGTGGCTATAAGCAAAATCGAGCATTGAGGTCGAATTCCCAAAATTTGCTTTGTACTCCCCGCTTTGCGAAAGCACGTCTGGGTGGTAGAACGCTTACAGTTAGAACAGCCATAATGTGGAATGCCCTGCCTGGGAACCTCCACCAGGCTAAATCAGAGACCTGCTTCCGAAAGGCCTTGAAGACTTGGCTCTTTAGGGCTGACTAGTTTGGGTTTTAGTGCCGTAGCGTTCTTTTGCGTGCATTACCTGCTGCTACAGCGCCGGGACACTTCTGCTTGAGGTAGCCGTTGCGCCATATAAGCTCCAGTATTATTATTATTAAATACACAGCCACAGACATCACTGTCGAGGACACAGCGATACAAATCAGTGTCAGCAAAGCCATAACAATATTAAGCAAATGAGCCAGTGACGTGTATGCCACTTAGACAAACAAAATACCTGCAATCTCAGAGTAATATGCAACTATTTTATGATATGTAACAACTTACTAAAAAACACAGCAAGGCTTTAGGCTCAAAACAGCAACCACCACTGTCCGCCATCTTGCCAGCACTGTTTCAGTCACTCACAGGGAAGCTGAGTCACAGGAAGGAAGGTTGGGATGGCTGGGAAGGTGGGTGTAGCTGAAAGCATAATGGGAGTCGTAGTCACAGCCAACAGTCCTCCTCCCACATGGCCCAACAATCCCACCTTGAACCATGCTCATCTCACAGGGAGTGGAAAAGTACTGGCAAGATGGCTGACTCTGGGCTCTGGTGTGTGAAGCACAAGGCCCTGTTGGGAGGTGTGCTCAAACACACACCAGGCTCCACTTTCAGACATCTTGAACGTAAAGTTTGACTCACTGTCATGGAAGCATGGTTCATGGTGGCCTATCTGGTCTGGGGGGGTGGAAGAGTGCTAGCTCTGACTACATCTACCAGCAGGCCCTGTCACACACACATCCCTCCCATCAACACCAAACAACACCCCTGGGACTATGCTCTCCTTGAGAGTTAAGGAAAATCTACTCCCAAGATGCCTCACACTGGGCTCTGGTGAGGAGAACACAAGTCCTTGATGGGATATGTGATCAAAAATAGATTTTTACTAACAACATACCTGCAATGTAACTGGAAAGCTCACCATTCACAAAAATGTACTAACTTAGCACTAACCCACAGCAAGGCAATGTGATCCAAACACCAGTCATATGCAGCAGCCATCTTGTTTGCACACATTCACTCCCAGGAAAGCAGAGTCACAGGAAGGAAGGTTGGGATGGCTGGGAAGGTGGGTGTAGCTCAAAGCATGATGGGAGTTGTAGTCATAGCCAACAGTCCTCCTCCCACATGGCCCAACATTCCCACCTTGAACTATGCTCATCTCACAGGGAGTGGAAAAGTACTGGCAAGATGGCTGACTCTGGGCTCTGGTGTGTGAAGCACAAGGCCCTGTTGGGAGTTGTGCTCAAACAAACACCAGGCCCCACTGTCAGACATCTTGAAAGTAAGGTTTGACTCAATGTCATGGAAGCATGGTTCATGGTGGCCTCTCTGGTTTGGGGGGGGAGGAGGGCTAGCTCTGACTACATCTACCAGCAGGCCCTGTCACACACACACCCCTCCCACCAATACCAAACAACACACCTGGGACTATGCTCTCCTTGAGAGTTAAGGAAAATCTTCTCCCAAGATGCCTGACTCTGGGCTCTGGTGTGGGGAGCACAAGGCCCTGTTGGGAATTGTGCACAAACAAACACCAGGCCACCACTGTCAGCCATCTTACCATCGCTGTTTCACTCACTCACAGGGAAGCTGAGTCAAAAGGAAGGAAGGTTGGGTTTGCTGGGAAGGTGCTGTAGCTGAAAGCATGATGGGAGTTGTAGTCACAGCCAACAGTCCCCCTCCCACATGGCACAACAATCCCATCTTGAACCATTCCCATCTCACAGGGAGTGGAAATGTACCGGCAAGATGGCTGACACATGACCCTTATGTATGAATTGGCTACAAGTCACAACTAGGCCCTGGGCCTCTCACACCAGTCCCCACTCTCAGCCATCTTCACTGTACATTTCCACTCACTGTCTGGGGATGCATTGTCCCAGGTGTGCTCCCTGGGCTGGCTGGGAAGATGTGTGGAGTACAGGACATGGTGTGAGTTGTAGTCATAGCACTCATCACTACCCACACACAAAGCAACATGTCCATCAGTGACAATGGATACCTGACAGTGAATGGAAGGGCCACAACAAGATGGCTGACACTGTTGCATGGTGTCATGTACACAAAGCACTGTTGGGAGTTGCATTCAATTCTTACATCATGCAGCATTGTCAGCATCCTTGCCACTACACTCCCGTCACTGTCATTGATACTTTGTCCACGAAGAGTAAGCTGGACTGGGTGGGAGGAGGGGTACAACTTGCAGCAGCATAACACAAGCACACAAACCTCTGTACCTCACAGCTCCAAGCCTGAAAAAGCAGGAAAGCAGCCTTGGTTAACTCATCTGTCCATGGAAGACAGGGACAATATACATGATGTGATCAGGCACAAAGCAAAGCAGTCAAACCATTTGCTACTGACAGCTATTCACATGTGTGCAATGAGATAAGAACTAGGAACACATTCATCAAAATACTTTAAACCAAACGCCACATATATTCCGGACTGTGAGTGTGTAGGTAGCCACACCAATTTGACTGAAACGACATGCACAAATGCCAGCACCCATGCACAAATCTTGAAACATATCGTAAGAGGAAGAGTACGCATATCATTCGGCAGGGCATGTATTGGACACCATTTTTTCGAATATCTCAGAATTAACAGTGGAACCTCCACAGAGGGTAGGCTGGATGGACCATTCAGTTTTAAGTTTCTCCTGGGCCCCCTTAAAATCATGTGGTCTCCCGCAACCGCGCAAAGAACTCCGTAGAGCCTGGAAAAAGGTGACTGCCTCGGCCTTTAGCAGGGTCTATATCCCTCCAGTCTTCACGAACTGCAACGACTGTGACCGGGCCTTAGAATTATTTGAGGCCTCTATTACAGAGGTTCTCGACTTTGTTGCACCATTGAAGATGGTAAAGATTCAGACCAGGGCATCCCCGGCATCGTGGTATACCAATATACTTAGAAGGGAAAAGGCCCTGTGTAGGGTAAAAGAAAGGAAATGGAGAAAGTCTAAATCCGAGCAAGATGAACGGTGCTACCGAGAGGCCCATAGAATCTACTTAAATAGTTGTAATGTAGCCAGGAGAACCTATTTAGGCTCTCGCATTATAGGAGCTAAGGACTCCTCGCGCGAGCTCTTTGCCATCTTGAAGGAGTTTACAAATCCAAGGGCAAACAACACACTCCCGCCATCCACGCAGGAAGTATGTAATCACCTGGCGACCGATTTTACTAATAAGATCGATACAATTTATCACTCCTTCGGGCCGGAAGAGGATGTTCAGGAGAGAGCCCCCTCCCAGGGAAATCCCTGTTCCCCGACTTTAGAATGCTTTCCCATCATTACCGGCGAGCAGGTAGGCGCCCTTCTAGCTCAGGTGAAATCGGGTTCTGTTTTAGACCCGGTACCACCTGCGGTTATGTCTGAACTATCTCTGGTTGTAGCGGACTCACTTGCAGAGATATGTAACATCTCATTAGCCACTGCAACTTTCCCACGCAAATGGAAGAACGCACTTATCAAGCCCCTGCTCAAGAAAGCCTTAGCAGATCCTATGGACTTACAGAATTACAGGCCAATTTCCCTTCTCCCTTGTTGTTCTAAAATCATGGAGACAATAATTAATCGACATCTTTCTAGATACTTAGAACAGAATAAAATACTAGACCCATCCCAGTCCGGGTTCCGTGCATCCTACAGCACCGAGGCCGCTTTATTAGAGGTTACGGATACGCTAAGGATGTCACTGGATAAGGACTCTCCAGTTATGCTAGTACTGCTTGACCTGTCGGCAGCCTTTGACACCATCTCTCATCGTATCCTGTTGAACAGGCTTCGAGAGATTGGTGTCAGAGTTCTGGCCTTTGATTGGATTCGGAGTTATCTGTCAGATAGAACACAATGTGTCCAGTTGGACTCATTTGTGTCACATACAGCTGTGGTGGACAAGGGGGTTCCACAAGGCTCTATATTGAACCCCACGCTGTTCAATGTATATGTTGCCCCCTTGGCCTCAATCATCAGAAATTACGGGTTTGACACCATATCCTATGCTGATGATACGCAGCTGATAGTACACATAGAGAACAACCCCGCAGAAACCAAAGCTAAGTTTATAACTTGTATGACGAGCATTGCTAGCTGGATGAGGAAGAACTTTCTGCAACTTAACTCCTCTAAAACGGAGATTTTGTTGTTTGGCAAGGCAGAACAGCTGTGGAGTGCTGACTGGTGGCCGTCAGAATTAGGAGAAGCACCCGTCCCAAGAGGGTGGGCTAAGAACTTAGGGGTTAGAATAGATAATAAGCTTTCAATGGAAGAGCAGGTGAAAATTTTTGCAGGGACCTGTTACGGGACCATGCGGTTACTCAGAAAGATCTGTCCCTGGATTCCATTGAATGCCAGAAAGACTCTTATTCAGTCGCTTCTTATCAGTCGCCTGGATTACGCCAATTCCTTGTTGGTAGGAATTAGGGAAGACCTGTAATCTAAGCTGCAGGTGGTGCAAAATACTGCAGCCCGTCTTGCCCTTAACAAACCAGCACGAACCCCTTCCCTCCCTCTCCTTCGTCATTTACATTGGCTTCCTGTAAGGAAACGAGCCATCTTCAAGTTACTTTGCGTGGTCTTTAAGTCCCTGCACGGTATGGGCCCGGCTTATCTGACTAGTAAAATTGAACGCTATCAACCTAGACGACAACTTAGGTCCAGTAATCGCAGCCTGCTTTGTAGTAGGAGAATAAGGAAAGTCAAAATGGGGGGTCGTGCGTTCTCTTACCTGGCCCCCAAACATTGGAATGAGCTCCCAGAGCATATCCGTGCCTGTCCAAACCTTCCACATTTCAAAAAGTTGCTTAAGACCTGGCTATTCTAATGAACGAATATTATATTTTACTCTACATCTGCCTTCTTCTCGGGCGCCGAGAGATCCCCCTGGGGATGATTCGTGCGCCATATAAATGAGTCAAATAAATAAATAAAAGCACAGATGTGGGAAATACCAACACACCTGTGTCATGCACAGGGTGTCACTTGCCAGTCAATGCCTATGTACAGTCAAATGAACAAAACATGCCCATTTATGCACAGAGCTGGACATGCTGCAGCAAAACACTTCTTGTTAAAATCATAATGTTCGCAGAAAGAAATAGGCCTTGGTCTGTGACGGTACAGGACTATTTAATGTACCTACACTCATCATAATGTACAATAGCAAATGTAATGTGTATGATACGATGAACTGTGCAAAAATACAACAAACATTGTGTCTCTCATCTTCCCACAGGGCCTGCTGGGGACACTGCAGGAACAGAACAGCAATCCCAGTCCCAGACTCTGGTTGACCCTGAGCTCTCCGGTGTGGACGTCTCTCAGCCCTCAACAGATGACGGTGAACTACCTGGCCCCTCCGGTGTGGGTCAGCATGCAGCACCAGCAGCTTGAACACCAGCACCTCCTGTGACCACTCCCGCAACATCTGTCAACCCCCAGATGACCTCTACCAACACGGACACACCAAGGCAAAAAAACAACGAGAGCACATTAACACAGGGCACTCTGGAGTTGGCGGACAACAACACCAGTGTCAACGATGAAGGAGGCTCAGTGTTGTCTGTGCCTGCAACAACAGGTCCTACTCGTGTGGGTAGGGGTGGTGGGAGGGGCCATGGGGAGAGGTCCTGTGAGGCAGCTGGTGCTGATGATCAAGCAGACCCACAGTTGGCACGCATTCTATATGCATATCGAGAATGCACCGGAGACTTTGGCCAGGTAGTTGGGATCCTCAAGGACATGCAACAGCAGCAGGCTGCCCATTATGCCAAAATTGACTCACACATGTCCAGAATGGACTCACACATGTCCAGAATGGACTCACACATGTCCAGAATGGAGTTTAAAATGGATAAAATTGATGACCAGACTGCGGTGCACAGGGACATAGTTACCTGCCTCCGTCAGATTGCTGACAACATGACCCCACCTCCCTGTGTGCCCATCACATCTGTTGCTACTACATCTGCAACTGCCACAGGGAGGGATGAGGACTCTGGCGGAGAGTCCCTTGAACCGCAGCAGCCTGCACCGGAGGGTCCCCCAGAAAAACGTATGAGTGGTCGTCCGAAGAAGGACAATTGAGGGACAGATGGCTATGCATTCCCCCAGGAACTGACAACCTGCTCCTGATATCCTCCATTGTGTGCGAAGCGTTCACTTTGTTGACTGTCACTGAACTCCCCCACATGGGATGGAGGGTCTAAGTTGGATCAATGACTCAAATGACTGTGGACTTGGCTCTGAAAATTTCATCTACTACCACCAACACCTCCTCTGTGAACTTTGGATTTCAAAAATTGGTACAGCACTATCACTTTCTTGTTAAATTTCACACATGCACTGCAATAAATCTTTATCCACACAATACTTGCTTCTGTCGTGAATTAAACACTGTCTGTAATATAGAGATGATGTCCTGTAAAAACAAATGCTTTGGCTGAAAAACAAGTTCAGCAATTTACCTACTGTCTTGTGAGTAAATGTAACATGACACATATAAGAGATACACACAACAAGGTCAACACAACACAAATAGTACATGGCATACACCCTCATTGCTTCCACTGTTGTAAACTGAAACCACATTTCAATGCACAAACACTAATCATTGTTAGACAAACTGAACATCAGGGCACATATACAGTATGTAAATGAATGTTGGATGTGTGTATACAGACGAGGCACACCTCAATGTGGAGCACAGGTTTATTACACAGGCACAACATGTTGCCTCCACAACAAATAAAATCAAATCACACTGTGGCAATAAGCACAAATTAAACAAGATGTTTGAAAAATGTCAGAATTGAGTGTGTGTGTGTCGAGAACTCAGTAACTGAACTTGTGCCTCCACGGGAGCAGAAGGGCTGAACTAACTGTAAGGATGATATTTTCCCAACTCCCCAACTCCACTGCGCACCAGCTTTCACTCTGCCCGCAGAGGGGAGGGGGAAAGGGGAATGGGAAGACAGAGAGACTGCCACTGCGGTGCCACCTGGAGCTCTTCCTCAATCTGGTCTCCTAGCACCTGTAATTACAAACATAAAATTACTCTGTACACTACTTTTGCAAATACATATCCTAAAATTCTTAAATTTAATTCTCAACTTCTCTTATACCTGTATTACCCAGTGGACTTGCTTCTCTCTTTAGTATAAATTGCCTTAATAAATGTTTGTTTCTTTGCAAATTCTGTGCCACTAACAATTCTTCTTTCTTTTGTCGCTCTAGACGATGCAGATGGATGAACTGCACCGGTAGAGATGGTAAGTAGAAATATATATATATATTTATAATTACTTGTAGTCAAGAAGGTTGAGTGCTGCAAGTTAGTGGGAGTTATGAATTAGTGTGGCAAGATAACGAGAGTCTATTGAACCTTTCAAGAAGTGCTGACTGGTAAAAGTGTTACTGCACAATTAGTTCTTCAATTAGTTCTGTTTAATAGTGCTCCGAAATGATGAGTTAGTCTCTATGCTTTCATTAACGAATGAAAGAAAAAACTGTATTTATTTTCCTTTTTGCTGAAAAAAACAAGTTCGAGGAATTTCACTCTGAAGTCAAAAGAAAATAGTTTATTCCAGGAATACTGACTAATTCCTGACTCAAAATAAACGAGCTTACTTGAAGGAAAAAAGGTAAACAAGAAGGCGGACTGAGAGAGAGTCAACAGACTTGACTCTCTCAAGTCCAAGGAAAAATACCTGCGTACTCCCTCGACGGCGGCAATGGGAACCGCTTACTGACCTCTGTAATCTCAAGAAGATAGGCAATTACAAGAAATGCGAGCGGGAAAAAACCTTGCAATAATTCCTGTCAGGAAAGTGAAGTGCACCAGAAAACGCTGCTTCACTCGTAGAACGACGGTTGAAGTGTGAAGCGCTACAGGTGCGCGAGCACGATAACCGGCAAGGCTAACAACAGAGCGGAACACTAGAACGCTAACTCAGTTCCGAGTCAGTCCGCCATGTTGGAATTACCGCTGCAGCAACTTCATAGTCCATGAGCTGCAGAATGAAATCTTCTGGCAACCAACTGACTCCACATCAACTGACCTTGTCTGCAGCCTAAATTCCCCTTCAATCCCGGAACAGATGAGAAACGTCTCTGCTTAGAGTGGAATCGCTCAGACCTGACAGTACCCCCCCAACAAGAACCCTCCTCCTCCATCTTTAGGCTTCAGTGGATGAGTCTTATGGAATTCCCTAACCAACCTAGGGGCATGAACTTCAGAACTGGGTTCCCAGGACCTCTCCTCTGGGCCAAAACCCTTCCAATCAATCAAGTAAAACAACCTTCCCCTTCTAATCTTGGAATCAATTATTCTTTTCACCTGAAACTCTTCTTCTGAGTTCACTAGAACTGGAACTGGAGGCAAAACATTCCTTAAATTAAGGGGATTGCTTTTGACCAGAGAGACATGAAAAACTGGGTGTACCTTCAATCTTTTGGAAAGTTTGACCTTTACACGAACTGGGTTTACCATTCTTTCTACAACATAAGGGCCTACAAATCTGGGTTGAAACTTCCTGTTTCCCTTTAACCGCATGTTTCGAGTGGAGATCCAAACCTGGTCTCCAGGCTCAAAAACTGGACTTTCCCTTCTACTCTTGTCTGCCTGCTCTTTGTGTGAATTTTTTGCTCTTACTAAATTTTCTGTAGCAACTTGATAGGCCTTTTGTAACTCCTGCATAACTTCCTCCACTGCTGGTACCTCACTCTCAATCTTATCTATTAACATGTTTGGGTGCCTGCCAGAATTCAAAAAGAAGGGAGAAAAACCTGTGGAAGAGTGTACAGAATTATTATAGGCAAATTCTGCTGTCCAGAGCAAAGCGGGCCAATCTCCCTCCTGGTCCATGAGATACAGTCGCAAGTATTGCTCTAAATCCTGATTCACTCTTTCCGTCTGTCCATCAGTCTCAGGATGGAAACTGGTAGACAAGCGGGAATCCACTCCCAAACACTTCAAAAATGACCTCCAAAAGTGAGACACAAATTGTGACCCCCGATCGGAAATCACCACCTTTGGAATTCCATGTGATTTTACAATGTGCTGAGTGAACAAGGTTGCTAGCTGGGCAGCGTTTGGAAGAGCTGCTAAAGGGATAAAATGGCTCATCTTGGTAAAGTGATCAAACACCACCCAAATGGTGGAATACCCTTGACTAGAAGGCAAGTCAACAATGAAATCCATAGAGACTGTATGCCAAGGATATGGGGCAACAGGTAGGGGCATTAATAGTCCCTGAGGTGCCCGTCTACTGGCCTTCCCCATCACACACTGTTCGCAAGATGCCACATACTGCCTCACCTGAGATTCTATGCCTGGCCACCAAAATGATCGTTTCAAAAGTTCCAAGGTCTTCTTCACTCCCTTGTGACCTGCTAGTGGATTGTCATGAAACAATTGGATGACTTCATTCTGCAAGTTGTTGTCTGGTACATACAGCTTCCCTTGAAAGTAAGGCTTTCCTTCCTTGATTTCTCTCTCGGGACCTTCCAAAATCCAACTCTGGATTTCTGCTTGTGGTATACTAGTTCTTATCTTGTCTTCCAGCTCCGGGTACAAAATCGTTCCTACAATCTTTTCCTCTGGGATTATATGACCTTCTTGTGGAATTTCTTTTTCTTCTCCAGTATGCAAACGGGATAGAGCATCAGCCTTTCCATTTACTGAACCGGGCTTATAGGTCAAGACAAGTCATAGTCTGCAAAAAAGAGACCACCTAAGTTGTCGTGGGGTGAGTGTTCTTGCTGATTTGAGGAATTGTGAATTTCGATGATCTGTAAAGACTGTGATCTCATGTTTCGCACCCAACAAATAGTGTCTCCATTCTTGGAACGCATCCTTGACAGCTAACAATTCTTTGTCCGCTATGGAGTAATTGGTTTCAGCAGCAGTTAGCTTACGAGAGCGATACGCCACTGGATGCAGCTGGCCAGTCTCTTTATGCCTTTGAGAGAGGATTCCACCGATGGCCAAGTTGGAAGCATCCGCTTCAACATAGAAAGGCTCCTCTGGATTCGGATGAGCCAATACCGGGGCTGTGATGAAAGTTTTCTTCAGTAGCTGGAAAGCATTCTCCGTTTCATCATTCCAGAGAAACTTTTCCTTCTTCTTGAGCAAACGAGTGATGGGACTAACCTTCTCAGAGAAGTTTGGAATGAATCAGCTGTAAAAATTTGCAAAGCCCAGGAAACTTTGTAATTTCTTGACAGTACGAGGAGCTGGCCAATCTTTAATCGCTCTTACTTTAGAATCATCAATCAATACACCATCGGAGGAGAAAATGAAACCCAAGAACTCCACTCGCCTGGTATAAAAAACACATTTCTCCAATTTTACAAACAATTGATTCTCCAATAATTGTTCCAGGATTGCTCGAACATGCCGAACATGTTCCTCCAAATTAGCGGAGAATATAAGGATGTCATCGATGTAAATGACGGCAAAACGATCCAGAAACTCGCGTAGAATGTCGTTAACAAAATTCTGAAAAGCGGCGGGTGCATTACACAGGCCAAATGGCATGACCTGGTATTCGAACAGACCAAATCGAGTTCGAAATGCAGTCTTCCACTCATCACCTTCAGCCATGCGAACTAGATGATAGGTCCCCCTTAATCCAACTTCGTGTAGATATTGGCTTCTTTGACCTGGTCCAAAAGTTCCGAGATCAAGGGTAAGGGGTATTGATTCTTTTTTGTGACTTGGTTCAGGGCTCGATAGTCTATGCAGGTTCTCAATTTTCCATCCTCCTTAGGAATAAAGAACAACGGAGGGGAGACTGGAGACTGTGAAGGTCGAATGAACCCATTGGCTAAATATCGGTCCAGGTAATCCTTTAAATGTTTGTTTTCCACCTCAGATAGAGCATAGATGTGACTGCACGGCAAAGACGCCCCAGGTTCTAGTTCGATCTTGCAATCATATTCCCGGTGCAGCGGTAGTTTCTCGGCCTCCTTCTCATCAAAGACGGCTGTCAGATCTTGGTATTCCTCTGGAATGCTCTGTATCTCAAAGGCACAAATCATCCGTGCCTGATCTGCCAGAAGAACTGATGGAGACTGCTGTGAAACTGCGACTCGAGAGTCGAAGCAATGTTTCTGACAATACTCAGAAACCAATTCGACGGTTCTTTTTGCCCAATCTATCTTCGGATTGTGTTCAGTCAACCATGGCAGACCCAGAATCAATTGAAATTGAGGGGCATCTATGAGGCTAAACCTTAAGATGCTCTGATGTTTTCCGGGTCCGATCAGAGTGATCTCTTCAGTGTCATGGATGATTGGGCCTGAGGATAAGTTGGTACCATCCACCGCACAAACTGGCTCCGGCTTCTCTTTCTTGACGAAATGAATTCCTAGGGCCTTTGCGAATTTGATGTCACAAAAGTTTCCGGTGGCCCCAGAGTCCACCATGACCGATACTTCGTCCACCTCAACGTCTCGAAATCTAATCAGACTGGAAATTATTAAGTGAGGTGCAGCAGACTGCAACGTATTCGCTAAAAACGGAGCATTTGGAGTTGTCTCCTCAGCAGCTCCCACCAGAGCAACTCCATCTACTGGTGGGGCGTGTCTTTTACCCATGAATTGTTTTTGGGCCTCTTAGGACATTCTTTGACAAAATGACCCGCGCTTCCACAGTACATACACAATTTGCCTCTTCTTCTCTTCTCTCTCTCTTCTTTGGTTAACGGACCCCTCACCGAACCAATCTGCATAGGCTCCTCTCCAGACCCCAATTCACTCGGCTTAGATGCTTCAGTCTTAAACCGATCAAAGCCGGGTGGTAGATGTCTTGTTTCCTTCCGACGCTCACTTCTTCTCTCAAATTGTCGCTGATCGATTTGAAGAACCAGATCAATTAATTCAGACAGCTCTGTGGGTCTCTTGGGAATTTGAGCTAAACCATCCTTCAACTCATCTTTCAGCCCTCTTTAAAATATGGCAGCTCTCTTAGCCTCCGGCCAATTAGTTTCCACTATCAACTTGTTAAAGTGCGCCAAGTAGGCTACCAATTTGCAATTTCCCTGTTTCAGATCTAACAGTTCATTATCAGTAGTTTGCGAAATGGCTCTTCGATCAAAAATGCGCATAAACTCCAACTTAAACTCCTCCAAATTATAAAGAATGGGATCATTGGTGTTCACTAAAGGCATGGACCAAGCAGCGGCATCTCCACTCAGGTAAGACAGTATGAAAGCTACCTTGGATTGGTCTTCTTTGAAGATTATAGGCCTACACAAGAAATGTAAAGAACACTGCATGAAGAAAATCTGTGCTTTGTGTGGGTCCCCATGAAAACTCTCGGGCGGGGCCAATGGAATTGTAGGGGAGATGGCATGGATCACTTGGGTAGTTAACTCTGCGGCCGAGGGAGGGGGGAGAAAGGCTGGGATTTTTGTTCTCTAGTGCTTGAACTAGTACTGACTGATAACTCCTCAAACCTTTGTCGAAGGAAACTAGCTTCCTGACTAGATTTCCTAACCACCTCCCTAGTTTCACTCAACTGCTTCTGTATCCCTTCTAAAACAGACAACAAAGCCTTAACATCTATACCTTCAGCCATTCTGCCCAAGTGAAGGAATGTTTGGTGGCACTTCAATCTGTCGAGAACTCAGTACCTGAACTTGTGCCTCCACAGGAGCAGAAGGGCTGAACTAACTGTAAGGATGATATTTTCCCAACTCCCCAACTCCACTGTGCACCAGATTTCACTCGGCCCGCAGAGGGGAGGGGGGAAGGGGAATGGGAAGGCAGAGAGACTGCCACTGCGGTGCCACCTGGAGCTCTTCCTCAATCTGGTCTCCTAGCACCTGTAATTACAAACACAAAATTACTCTGTACACTACTTTTGCAAATACATATCCTAAAATTCTTAAATGTAATTCTCAACTTCTCTTATACCTGTATTACCCAGTGGACTTGCTTCTCTCTTTAGTATAAATTGCCTTAACTCCTTCGCTGCCAGGCCTTTTCCCCCCCTGTGCCACGCCTTTTTTTGGCTATTTGAGGTAGTTCGCGCTTAGGCCCCTGTCACTTTTTGATCACTTAAGGTATCCACGCCAAATTTGCGTCCTTTTCTTCCAACATCACAGGGATTCTAAAGGTACCCAGGGTTTGTGGATTCCCCTGGATGGTACCCAGAAATTAGCCAAAAAACAGCAAAACATTTTTGGGGGGGCGTGGCTTGGCAAGCCAAGATGGTGGACGTGAGCTAAGCGCGCTCTGTCCAGCCTCATCATTTATCCTTCTTTATCCTGTCCTCCGGTCCTAATCTCACCGCGCTGTTCGTGTCCCGAGTGGGGTGCGTGTGGGGGCTGCGATCAGTGCCTCCTGTTGCCCCGTATCCTGGCGAGAAGAGCCGTGGTGGCTGAGGCCGGGTGACGCAGGGCGGAGCCGCAGCCAGGAGTGGAGGCCGGTACCCGGCGTGCGGTGAGCCTGTGGTCCCGGAGGAACTGCTGCGTTTGTGGCCGTGCCCCTGCGGCAGCAGCTTGCGAGGAGCGGAGGTAGGCAGCGGCTGCTCGAGGGACTCGTCAGCGGAGCCATCCGTGTGCTCGTCCCCCTCCTCCTGCGCTCCTGCTGGATCTGAGGCGGGAAGGTCCGCGGCCGGATCGGGCCACGGGGAGCCGGTGGTCTGGGCTCTCGGCGGTCGTGTTGGACTGCCGAGGGAGCTGAGCAGAGAGGGCGCTGAGATTTGTGCCTGGCGGCCACTGTGCTGTCCCTATGCTGGGATTGCGCCCCCCTGGGCAGCACAACTGCTGGCGAGCCCTCCTCTGCCCTGAGCTTTGTTGACGGCGCCACGCCCTCGCCCCGGCGGCCATTTCGGGTCGCGCGAGTTGGCAGCACAGAGACAGATTGCGTGCCAGTTGGAGTTCGTAGGGATCCTCGGCTGACTCTCTTGGAGGTAGGAGGTCGGCATCTGCATGGGCCCTGAGGCAAGTGGGGATGGCCCCCCCAGGATCTCCATTATTGAACCCGGGGAGCTGCGGCTACTACTTTGGGTGTGATGCCTCATTGCAGTGAGTGGGGGCCTTGACGTTGGTCTGCTGTAACCTGGCTGCCCCCGGAGGGGGGACTCCCTGCCGGTAGTTCTGCATCGGGGCTTGTTGGTGGTCCTGTGTTCGGCGGCCGGTTCGGGTCGTGCGGGACCTCAGTCTACAGCCCCGGGGACCTTCTTCACCCTGTCTCTTCCTACGCCTGGGGTGGGCTTTAGACTGGCCAGTGACGGTCACAGGAGTGTGACGCCTTTCTGCTCCCGCGGACGGGCCTGTGGCCTCCAGGCGAGGCGGCCTGAGAAGTTGAGGCCGAGTGGCCGGACAGTTGGTTGGGTCCCGCGGACGCAATGACGAGGGACAGGCCAGTTGGGGGCTCGGCCAAACAGTGCACGCTGGATAAATACACGGCCCCCGGGGCCGCCGCAGCGGCACCTGGTGGATCTCAGGGGGCTGCGCCAAATATTCCAGACAATGCTGCGCTAATGGCCGCTATTACGCAGTCCAGAGATGTCCTTGATGCTAAAATTGGGGCGGTTGGATCAAATGTCATGCTCCTTCGGCAGGACCTGCGGAACGCTGTGGCCTGTATCACCGAGGCTGAAACGCGCGTTTCAGGAGTGGAGGAAGAGGTAGCCGGCCTGCGGAAGCGGGTGGCTGCCCTCGAGACATCCCAGCGGGGCTTGGCGACGTGTGTGGAGGATGCGGAGGGCCGGGCCAGGCGCAACAATCTCCGCTTTGTGGGTTTTCCGGACGGGTGTGAAGGGGGGGACATGGAACAGTTCCTCACTCAGTGGTTGGAGAGCTGGCTTCCTCCGGAGACCCTGTCCCGTTGTTTTATCATTGAGCGTGCCCACCGGGCTCTCGCTCAGAAGCCTCTGCCTGGCACCCGCCCGAGGCCAGTTATTGCAAAGCTGCTGAACTACCATGACCGTGATGTGATACTCAATCAGGCCAGGGCCAAGGAACCTTTGCTCTTTGACAATGCGCGCATATTGATTTTCCCGGACTGTACGAAGTTAGTTCAGAAGCGGCGGCAGTCTTTTTTGGCAGCCAAGGCCCGACTTTGTGATCTTAAGCTTCCCTATGTGCTGCTGTACCCTGCCCGGTTGCGGGTGGTGTATCGATCCCGCACGCATTTCTTTGACTCGCCGGAGGAGGTGTTTCAGTGGACAGATGAGACGGTGCGACTGCATCCCCACACGCCTCCTCGGAGGGAATCCGATTCCTCTTCCAGCGAGGCAGCTCATGGGCAGCCCCACAAGAAGCTCAAATATCACCAGCGCTCCAGGTTTAATCGTCGATTACGCTCCTGCAGTATGTCCTCCCGGGCCGGCTCGGCCTCCCAGCAGACTCCATCGGCTTCCTAATTGGTGGGGAAGATTGCAGTCCTCTGTAACTTTGATATCACTGTTTGGATCGAAGGACTCCTTGTGCGGGCCAGCTTCTCTGTTGGACCTTCTGACGGAGTGGGGGCCTGCTGATTTTGGGCTGTAACTTGGGGATCCATTGGTCGAGGTGGGCCGGGACTCCCTGTTGGGGTCTGCGGGCCACACTCGCCGCGACAGATTCTTCATTGTTCTTGAAGTATTGGGTGGGGGGATTGTTGGGTTGTTTTTGTTTATGTTGTTTTCAACAGGTCGCACTTTGCAACAGAATACTTAGGGCTCCTTGTATGCGCCACTTGCTTTCTCATGTACCAGTGTTTCCCATAGGGATTTTTCATGGCTGACTCAGGTGATGGCTCTCGGGCATCCCCCGGGACTCTTAGAATAGTGAGCTGGAATGTCAGGGGGGTCCTGGACAAAATTAAGCGGGGGCTGTTCTCCAGCAGGCTAAGAGGGCTCATGCTGATGTACTCATGCTCCAAGAAACACATCTTATGGGTTCGAAAGCGCTCTGCCTCCAACGTTATGGCTATGTCCAAGTGCTCCATTCAGGGTTTGTAAGGGGGTCACGGGGGTGGCGATTATGATTCACCGCAGGGTCCTATACACGCATGTGAAGACGGGGCTGACGCCCAAGGGTGCTATTTATTCCTGCAGGGCATGGTCAGACAGGAACCGGTGATTTTAGGTTGTGTATATGCCCCCCCTCCGCTTTCGTGGGGCTTGGTGGAGCGGCTCATGTCCTTATGGGCGGATATGCCTGACGGCCTGTCTATAGTTGGGGGTGATTGGAACGACGTGCTTGATGTGACCTGGGATCGCTGGAGGCCGGGGGAGAGTGCGGCCGCTAGCCAGGTCACAAAGCTTTCCTCTTTGGTGTCTGGGCTTGATTGGGTGGACCCCTGGCGCCGGGTGCACCGGAATGTTCAGGGCTACACATATCTCTCTGCAGTTCATAATTCCTTCTCTCGCCTTGATTATTTGTTTGTCCCTCAGGTGGCAGCGAGTAGGGTAGTGGAGGCAGATATCCTTCCGAGGGGTCTCTCAGATCACTCGCCGATTACCTTGACGGTCCGGATGGGCTGGACACAGCAGCCCTTCCGCTGGCGCCTCTTGACGTGGAATCTCCAGAAGGCGGATTACAGGGAATGCCTGGAAGGCGCCATTGAACAATACTTGTCACTTAATGTTGGTTCGGTCTCTGGGGCTGAACCTCTATGGGAGGCACTGAAGCCCACTCCACGGGGCGTTGATATCTCCCTTTGCGCAGCGGCCCGCAGGGCTCAGAGGGAGGCTCGGCTATTGGCAGAGACTAATATTGCAGAGCTCGAACATCATAGTAGGGGCGAAGGGGGTGAGCACATACGGCGACAGTTGCTGCTGGCACAACAGAACTATGCAGCTCTTCTTCGGGATGAGGCCCGTCTTATTTGGTTGGCGACGCGTAGTAGGGTATACCAGTGGGGTGACAGGTCCAGCAAGATGCTTCATCGGCTGTGCCAGGGGATGTTTCATGCCCAGCCCCTTCCTGGTATTGTTGACCCGACTGGGGGGCCCCTCACGGACATCATTGACATTGCTGAGAGTTTCTCCTCCTATTTTGCGGAGTTGTACGCCCCCAGGGAATGCCTTCACGAGGACGTGATAGGCCGGTTTTTGGATGACCTCCCGCCGCGGGCTCTGTCTGATGAGGCAAGGGCCGAGCTCGATCTCCCGCTTACAGAGGAGGAGATGGGTGCCGCCTTGGGAGAACTCAATTCGGGTAAGGCCCCCGGGCCAAATGGGTTTCCTTGTGAATTTTTCAAGAAATACTTTCTGCAGCTTGGGCCCCATTACCTGCGGGTGGTGGAGGAGTCCCGCGACCGGGGCCGTCTTCCTCTGGATTGGAGACACGCGGAGGTGGTGGTGTTTCATACGCCCAGTAGACCCCCAGAACAACACGCCTCCTACCGTCCCATTTCGCTTCTAAATGTGGAGGCCAAAATACTGGCCAAGGCACTAGCCAATCGCTTGCGGTCCCACATTACCACCTTAGTGCACCCAGATCAGGCCAGGTTTATGCCTCAGAGGGCAACTAGACATAATATCTGCCGCGTACAGGTGGCAGTGGCCGCTATCCGGGGGCTCGGCACGCGGGCGGCGCTCCTCTTGGCAGATATGGACAGGACGTTCGACTCCCTCAGCTGGGTTTACCTCTTCGCGCTGTAATGCAGGTTAAATCTTGGTCCTCGCTTCCTGTCCTACTTGTCCCTACTCTACACTGATCTCACTGCGGCGGTACGCGTCGCGGGCTCCACCTCCTCCACTTTTTTGCTTGGGAGGGGTACCTGGCAGGAATGCCCGTTGTCTCCCTACTTGTTTGCGCTGGCGGTCGAACCTTTGGCCGCTTGGGTGCGCATGGATGCGCAGGTGACCAGCTTCGAATGGGCGCATGGCTTGTCGGATCATATTGCCTTATACGCCGATGATGTTTTATTTTTTCTTACGGATGTGGATAGGACGGGGCCGCGGCTGCTTCGTATAATGCAGATCTTCGGGGAGTCATCGGGCCTCTACTTGAATCCCAGCAAGTCTATCCTGTGGTCCTTGGGGGATGCGTCGGGCTTGGGCGCCTGGGCCTCGTCGGTCCGGGTTGTTACCGGCGGGATGAAGTATCTCGGGGTCTTTCTATCGGATTCACCTACTGTGGCATGGGAGCGGAACTTGGCTCCGGTCTGGGAGCGTATACGGAACGATCTCAAGATATGGTCACATATGCCTTTGTCGATCTATGGCCGATCGGCCATTTTTAAGATGGTCTCGCTCCCCCGTTTGCTGTATCAATTGCAGAATTACCCCTACCCGATTCCTCCTAGATGGTTTAGGCAGGTCAATGCGGCTTTAGGCCAGTTTCTATGGGCCGGAGGTGTGGCCAGAATTGCCCTATGGACATGTTTCCTGTCCACGTACTGCGGTGGGCTGGCGACCTCTGACATATTATCGTATTACATGGCCTCGCACCTGCTTGTCTTGAATGAGTGGTGGTATGGGAATAGAGATGACCCTGCATATGCTGTGGAGCGGCTCCTTATGGGGGATCTCTCCCTCCATACGATTCTATATTCGGCACCGGTTCGTAGATCACTGCCGCCGGCAACACAAGTGGTCTTTCAACTCTGGCGACAAGCCTTGCGGAGGATGGGGTGGTGGAATAAACTGACACGGGAGACCCCCCTATGGAACAATGGTCGCCTGCCGCAATTAGCTACGCTGTCAGGGTTCCGTGGATGGGACAACATTGGTATCTCTACCCTGGGGGATGTCATGCGGGGGGTGACTCTGAGATCCTTTCAAGACCTACAGAGGGATTTTCAGATGCCAAAAACCCAATTCTATAAATATTTACAGTTTCGGCACGCCCTTTCCCCTAGCTTAGAGGGCCTGGAGTCCTTGGCGGAGTTTAGCCCGATAGAAGCGAAGGTGTTTATGGGGGACCTCCAAGATCATAAAATCTCTAAGATCTACCAAACCCCCACACTACCGAAGCTTAGAGGGGCCTGGGAGGAAGATGTAGGTCCACTTGATGAAGAGGACTGGATTGAGGCTCTGGCCTCCCCTCGGGGGCGGCCATAGTGGTGCGACTGCGCCTGGTTCAGCTTAAATATTTGCACCAGGTCTATTTTACGCGGGTCCGGCTGTGGAGGGCGGGATTGGTGGCCTCCCCTCTATGCCTTAGATGCGAGCAGGAGGAGGGGACCCTGATGCACACGGTTTGGTACTGTCTCTCTTTGTCACGGTTCTGGAGAGGGGTGGTGATTTGTCTCTCTGAAGTGCTGGGCTGGGACTTGCCCCATTCGCCGAAACTGGTGCTTTTACATGTTATGAATGGAATCGGGGGCAATGTCTATAAACGTCATCTTATGCTGTTGGGGTTTACCTTAGCTAAAAGGGATATTGCTAGGGCATGGAAGGCGCCGACGCCACCCTTGGTGTCGACATGGAAGAAGGGTCTGGACTTCTGCATGGGCCTGGAACTTCCCATTTTCATTGCAAGAGGGTGCCCGCAGAAGCACTTTAAAGTGTGGAAGCGTTGGGCAGACTATCGGGGCCTGCTCCTTGAGCCGGTTGCTGCACCGGGGCACTTCCACCCGGCTTGATGATTCCTCGCTGGTGCAGGATGTTGTTATTTGGTATTTCAGTTTCTGGGGCGAGTGGTAATGGAGCATACAGCTAGGCTGTTATGTACGAGGCTGTTAGTGCGACGGGGGGAGGGGGTAGTTGGGGGGTTTTCATTTGACATATTTCATCTGTATTGCTCTTATTTTCTCCTTGCATTCCTTTGTGAAAAGTCAAAGTCATAATGTTGAATCTTGATTGTGCAGACGTCTCTGGGTCACAGAGCGCTGCTCCATATGTGTCATTTGATAAATAAAATCTGTTTACCAAAAAAAAAAAAAAAAGAATTTTGTTTTTTGGGGCAAAAAGGGGAAAAAAGGGCTACAGATGAAAGCGTCTGGTTTTTTCCCTGCAAATGGTATCAACAAAAGGGTTGTGGTACTGAAATCACCAGCATCACTGCTTTGAGGGAAAAGCAGATTTTTGTCAGAAAGGCAAACATTTTTACACAGTTTTGGCATTTTTCTGAGACATAGCCTATTTTTGCTATTTTTTGTGCTTTCAACCTCCTTCCAGTTAGTGGTAAAAATGGGTATAAAAGCAATGATGGATCCTGGAAAGCTATACATTTCTGAAGAGAAGACAACATTGTCAATTCAACAAGGGGTCATTTGTGTAGATCCTTCAAGGTTTTCATATAGAAACTAACAGTTGAAAATCGACAAAATTTAAAATGAGTTTAAAAAAAAAGCCATTTGTGCCAACGTTTTCACCTGTAACTTCTACTAAGTATGACAGATGTTTAAAACCAATATACCATTACATCCGCTGGATCCTTCTGGTTATGGGGATATATAGGACTTGTAGGTTCACCAAGAAGCCGAGGAACCC
Organism: Calotriton arnoldi; assembly: GCA_963921515.1. Taxonomy (NCBI): domain Eukaryota; kingdom Metazoa; phylum Chordata; class Amphibia; order Caudata; family Salamandridae; genus Calotriton; species Calotriton arnoldi. The sequence goes on from CAWUFW010003901.1 coordinate 524,306, forward strand.
AGAGCCAATAACTGAGCAACGTCTTGCAATGGTTTTTTATTGTAGCAATTCATTTGGAAAAATATAAACAGGGAAAAATCGGTATGAAAGTCACCTATGTATTTCTGAAATGGTAACAAAATATAGAGTTTAGAAACACTAGCTATTTGCACATCTCCGAAATTGTGGGTACCCATACCAGCATGTAAATTGTAGGCCATTTTTCAAAGTGACTTCTTTTTTACACATTGTCTTACCTTTGGAAGGCAGAAATGCATTGAAAGTCAACAGGTAATAACAGTTGCTCCACAATTTTGTGTTCCCCTAAGTCTCCCGATAAAAATTATACCTCACTTGTGTTGGTAGGTGTAGTGGCCGCGACAGGAAACGGCCCAAAACGCAACGTCGACACACTACATTTTCACTGTGAAAACTGACCCTTTTTTTGCAAAGTGCCTAGCTGTTGATTTCGAACCCTAGCTCTGCCGGCACCTAGGGAAATCTAGCAAACCTATACATTTTTGAAAACTAGACACCTAGGGGAATCCAGGATGGGGTGACTTGTCTGGCTCCCACCAGGTTCTGTTACCCAGAATCCCTTGCAAACCTCAAACTTTGTCAAAAAAACACATTTTCCTCACATTTCTGTGGTGGAAAGTTCTGGAATCTGCGTGGATCCCCAAAATTCCACCCACCCCGCATTCCCCAAAGTCTACTGAGAAAAATGGTACCTCACTTGTGTGGGTAGGCCTAGTGCCCGCGACAGGAAACGGCCCAAAACGCGATGTGGACACACCACATTTTCACAGTGAAAACGGACCCTTTTTTGGCAAAGTGCCTAGCTGTAGATTTTGCACCCTAGCTCTGCCGCCACCTAGGGAAACATACCAAATCTATACATTTTTGAAACTAGACACCCAGGGGAATCCAGGATGGGGTGACTTGTCTGGCTCTCACCAGGTTCTGTTACCCAGAATCCCTTGCAAACCTCAAAATTTGTAAAACAAAAAACACATTTTCCTCACATTTCTGTGGTGGAAAGTTCTGGAATCTGTGTGGATCCACAAAATTCCACCCACCCCGCATTCCCCAAAGTCTTCTGAGAACAATGGTACCACACTTGTGTGGGTAGGCCTCGTGCCCGCGACAGGAAATGGCCCAAAACGCAACGTGGACACACCACATTTTCACAGTGATAACGGACCCTTTTTTTGCAAAGTGCTTAGCTGTAGATTTTGAACCCTAGCTCTGCCGGTACCTAGGGACACCTAGCAAACCTATACATTTTTGAAAACTAGACACCCAGGGGAATCCAGGATGGGGTGACTTGACTGGCTCTCACCAGGTTCTATTACCCAGAATCCCTTGCAAACCTAAGCATTTGTCAAAAAACCCACATTTTCATCACATTTCTGTGGTGGAAAGTTCTGGAATCTGCGTGGATCCACAAACTTCCACCTACCATGCGTTCCCCAAAGACTTCCGACAAAAATTGTACCTCACTTGTGTGGGTAGGCCTAGTGCCCGCGACAGGAAACGGCCCAAAACGCAACGTGGACACACCACATTTTCACAGTGAAAACGGACACTTTTTTGGCAAAGTGCCTAGCTGTAGATTTTGCACCCAAGCTCTGCCGGCACCTAGGGAAACCTACCAAACCTATACATTTTTTAAAACTACACACCCAGGGGAATCCAGGATGGGGTGACTTGACTGACTCTCACCAGGTTCTGTTACCCAGAATCACTTGCAAACCTACACATTTGTCAAAAGAAACACATTTTCCTCACATTTCTGTGGTGGAAAGTTCTGGAATCTCCGTGGATCCACAAAATTCCACCCACCCCGCGTTCCCCAAAGTCTTCCGAGAAAAATGGTACCTCACTTGTGTGGGTAGGCCTAGTGCCCGCGACAGGAAACGGCCCAAAACACAACGTGGACACACCACATTTTCACAGTGAAAACTGACCCTTTTTTGGCAAAGTGCCTAGCTGTAGATTTTGCACCCTAGCTCTGCCGGCACCTAGGGAAACCTACCAAACCTATACATTTTTGAAAACTAGACACCCAGGGGAATCCAGGATGGGGTGACTTGACTGGCTCTCTCCAGGTTCTGTTACCCAGAATCCCTTGCAAACCTAAAAATTTGTCAAACAAAACACATTTTCCTCATATTTCGGTGGTGGAAAGTTCTGGAATCTGCGTGGATCCACAAAATTCCACCCACCTCGCGGTCCCCAAAGTTTTCGGAGAAAAATGGTACCTCACTTGTGTGGGTAGGCCTAGTGCCCGCGACAGGAAACGGCCCAAAACACAACGTGGACACACCACATTTTCATGTGAAAACGGACTCTTTTTTGGCAAAGTGCCTAGCTGTAGATTTTGCACCCTAGCTCTGCCGGCACCTAGGGAAACCTACCAAACCTATACATTTTTGAAAACTAGACACCCAGGGGAATCCAGGATGGGGTGACTTGTCTGGCTCTCACCAGGTTCTGTTACCCAGAATCCCTTGCAAACCTCAAAATTTGTCCAAAAAACCACATTTTCCTCACATTTCTGTGGTGGAAAGTTCTGGAAACTGTGTGGATCCACAAAATTCCACTCACCCCGCATTCCCCAAAGTCTTCCAAGAGAAATGGTACCTCACTTGTGTGGGTAGGCTTAGTGCCCGAGACAGGAAACGGCCCAAAACGCAACGTGGACACACCACATTTTCACAGTGAAAACGGACACTTTTTGTGCAAAGTGCCTAGCTGTAGATTTTGAACCCTAGGTCTGCCGGCACCTAGGGAAACCTAGCAAACCTATACATTTTTGAAAACTAGACACCTAGGGGAATCAAGGATGGGGTGACTTGACTGGCTCTCACCAGGTTCTGTTACCCAGAATCCCTTGCAAACCTAAAGATTTGTCAAACAAAACACATTTTCCTCATATTTCTGTGGTGGAAAGTTCTGGAATCTGCGTGGATCCACAAAATTCCACCAACCCCGCGTTCCCCAAAGTCTTCCGAGAAAAATGGTACCTCACTTGTGTGGGTAGGCCTAGTTCCCGTGACAGGCAACGGCCCAAAACGCAACGTGGACACACCACATTTTCACAGTGAAAACTGACCCTTTTTTGGCAAAGTGCCTAGCTGTAGATTTTGCACCCTAGCTCTTCCGGCACCTAGGGAAACCTACCAAACCTATACATTTTTTAAAACTAGACATCCAGGGGAATCCAGGATGGGGTGACTTGACTGGCTCTCTCCAGGTTCTGTTACCCAGAATCCCTTGCAAACCTCAAAATTTGTCAAAAAAAACACATTTTCCTCACATTTCTGTGGTGGAAAGTTCTGGAAACTGTGTGGATCCACAAAATTTCACCCACCCCGCATTCCCCAAAGTCTTCCAAGAGAAATGGTACCTCACTTGTGTGGGTAGGCCTAGTGCCCGCGACAGGAAACGGCCCAAAACACAACGTGGACACGCCACATTTTCACAGTGAAAACGGACACTTTTTTTGCAAAGTGCCTAGCTGTAGATTTTGAACCTTAGCACTGCCGGCACCTAGGGAAACCTAGCAAACCTATACATTTTTTTAAACTAGACACCTAGGGAAATCCAGGATGGGGTGACTTCACTGGCTCTCACCAGGTTCTGTTACCCAGAATCCCTTGCAAACCTAAAACTTTGTCCAAAGAAACACATTTTCCTCACATTTCTGTGGTGGAAAGTTCTGGAATCTGCGTGGATCCACAAAATTACACCCACCCCGCGTTCCCCAAAGTCTTCCGAGAGAAATGGTGCCTCACTTGTGTGGGTAGGCCTAGTGCCCGCGACAGGAAACGGCCCAAAACACAACGTGGACACACCACATTTTCATGTGAAAACGGACTCTTTTTTGGCAAAGTGCCTAGCTGTAGATTTTGCACCCTAGCTCTGCCGGCACCTGGGGAAACCTACCAAACCTATACATTTTTGAAAACTAGACACCCAGGGGAATCCAGGATGGGGTGACTTGTCTGGCTCTCACCAGGTTCTGTTACACAGAATCCCTTGCAAACCTCAAACTTTGTCAAAAAAACACATTTTCCTCACATTTCTGTGGTGGAAAGTTCTGGAATCTGCGTGGATCCAGAAAATTCCACCCACCCCGCATTCCCCAAAGTCTACTGAGAAAAATGGTACCTCACTTGTGTGGGTAGGCCTAGTGCCCGCGACAGGAAACGGCCCAAAACGCGACGTGGACACACCACATTTTCCAGTGAAAACGGACCCTTTTTTTGCAAAGTGCCTAGCTGTAGATTTTGAACCCTAGCTCTGCCGGCACCTAGGGAAACCTACCAAATCTATACATTTTTGAAACTAGACACCCAGGGGAATCCAGGATGGGGTGACTTGTCTGGCTCTCACCAGGTTCTGTTACCCAGAATCCCTTGCAAACCTCAAAATTTGTAAAACAAAAAACACATTTTCCTCACATTTCTGTGGTGGAAAGTTCTGGAATCTGTGTGGATCCACAAACTTCCACCCACCCCGCATTCCCCAAAGTCTTCTGAGAACAATGGTACCACACTTGTGTGGGTAGGCCTCGTGCCAGCGACAGGAAATGGCCCAAAACGCAACGTGGACACACCACATTTTCACAGTGAAAACTGACACTTTTTTGGCAAAGTGCCTGGCTGTAGATTTTGCACCCTAGCTCTGCCGGCACCTAGGGAAACCTACCAAACCTATACATTTTTGAAAACTAGATACCCAAGGGAATCCAGGATGGGGTGACTTGACTGACTCTCACCAGGTTATGTTACCCAGAATCCCTTGCAAACCTACAAATTTGTCAAAAGAAACACATTTTCCTCACATTTCTGTGGTGGAAAGTTCTGGAATCTCCGTGGATCCACAAAATTCCACCCACCCCGTGTTCCCCAAAGTCTTCCGAGAACAATGGTACCTCACTTGTGTGGGTAGGCCTAGTGCCCGCGACAGGAAACTGCCCAAAACGCAACGTGGACACACCACATTTTCACTGTGAAAACTGACCCTTTTTTGGCAAAGTGCCTAGCTGTAGATTTTGCACCCTAGCTCTGCCGGCACCTAGGGAACGCTACCAAACCTATACATTTTTGAAAACTAGACACCCAGGGGAATCCAGGATGGGGTGACTTGACTGGCTCTCTCCAGGTTCTGTTACCCAGAATCCCTTGCAAACCTAAAAATTTGTCAAACAAAACACATTTTCCTCATATTTCTGTGGTGGAAAGTTCTGGAATCTGCGTGGATACACAAAATTCCACCCACCCCGCGGTACCCAAAGTCTTCCAAGAAAAATGGTACCTCACTTGTGTGGGTAGGCCTAGTGGCCGCGACAGGAAACGGCTCAAAACACAACGTGGACACACCACATTTTCATGTGAAAACGGACTCTTTTTTGGCAAAGTGCCTAGCTGTAGATTTTGCACCCTAGCTCTGCCGGCACCTAGGGAAACCTGCCAAACCTATACATTTTTTAAAACTAGACACCCAGGGAAATCCAGGATGGGGTGACTTGTCTGGCTCTCACCAGGTTCTGTTACACAGAATCCCTTGCAAACCTCAAACTTTGTCAAAAAAACACATTTTCCTCACATTTCTGTGGTGGAAAGTTCTGGAATCTGCGTGGATCCAGAAAATTCCACCCACCCCGCATTCCCCAAAGTCTACTGAGAAAAATGGTACCTCACTTGTTTGGGTAGGCCTAGTGCTCGCGACAGGAAACGGCCTAAAACGCGACGTGGACACACCACATTTTCACAGTGAAAACGGACCCTTTTTTTGCAAAGTGCCTAGCTGTAGATTTTGAACCCTAGCTCTGCCGGCACCTAGGGAAACCTACCAAATCTATACATTTTTGAAACTAGACACCCAGGGGAATCCAGGATGGGGTGACTTGTCTGGCTCTCACCAGGTTCTGTTACCCAGAATCCCTTGCAAACCTCAAAATTTGTAAAACAAAAAACACATTTTCATCACATTTCTGTGGTGGAAAGTTCTGGAATCTGCGTGGATCCACAAACTTCCACCTACCATGCGTTCCCCAAAGACTTCCGAGAAAAATGGAACCTCACTTGTGTGGGTAGGCCTAGTGCCCGCGACAGGAAACGGCCCAAAACGCGACGTGGACACACCACATTTTCACAGTGAAAACTGACCCTTTTTTTGCAAAGTGCCTAGCTGTAGATTTTGAACCCTAGCTCTGCCGGCACCTAGGGAAACCTACCAAACCTATACATTTTTGAAAACTAGATACCCAAGGGAATCCAGGATGGGGTGACTTGACTGACTCTCACCAGGTTCTGTTACCCAGAATCCCTTGCAAACCTACAAATTTGTCAAAAGAAACACATTTTCCTCACATTTCTGTGGTGGAAAGTTCTGGAATCTCCGTGGATCCACAAAATTCCACCCACCCCGCGTTCCCCAAAGTCTTCTGAGAAAAATGGTACCTCACTTGTGTGGGTAGGCCTAGTACCCGCAACAGGAAACGGCCCAAAACGCAACGTGGACACACCACATTTTCACAGTGAAAACTGACCCTTTTTTGGCAAAGTGCCTAGCTGTAGATTTTGCACCCTAGCTCTGCCGGCACCTAGGGAAACCTACCAAACCTATACATTTTTGAAGACTAGACACCCAGGGGAATCCAGGATGGGGTGACTTGACTGGCTCTCTCCAGGTTCTGTTACCCAGAATCCCTTGCAAACCTAAAAATGTGTCAAACAAAACACATTTTCCTCATATTTCTGTGGTGGAAAGTTCTGGAATCTGCGTGGATCCACAAAATTCCACCCACCCCGCGGTACCCAAAGTCTTCTGAGAAAAATGGTACCTCACTTGTGTGGGTAGGCCTAGTGCCCGCGACAGGAAACGGCCCAAAACACAACGTGGACACACCACATTTTCATGTGAAAACGGACTCTTTTTTGGCAAAGTGCCTAGCTGTAGATTTTGCACCCTAGCTCTGCCGGCACCTAGGGAAACCTACCAAACCTATACATTTTTGAAAACTAGACACCCAGGGGAATCCAGGATGGGGTGACTTGTCTGGCTCTCACCAGGTTCTGTTACACAGAATCCCTTGCAAACCTCAAACTTTGTCAAAAAAACACATTTTCCTCACATTTCTGTGGTGGAAAGTTCTGGAATCTGCGTGGATCCAGAAAATTCCACCCACCCCGCATTCCCCAAAGTCTACTGAGAAAAATGGTACCTCACTAGTGTGGGTAGGCCTCGTGCCAGCGACGGGAAATGGCCCAAAACGCAACGTGGACACACCACATTTTCACAGTGAAAACTGACCCTTTTTTTGCAAAGTGCCTAGCTGTAGATTTTGAACCCTAGCTCTGCCGGTACCTAGGGACACCTAGCAAACCTATACATTTTTGAAAACTAGACACCCAGGGGAATCCAGGATGGGGTGACTTGACTGGCTCTCACCAGGTTCTATTACCCAGAATCCCTTGCAAACCTAAGCATTTGTAAAAAAATCCCACATTTTCATCACATTTCTGTGGTGGAAAGTTCTGGAATCTGCGTGGATCCACAAACTTCCACCTACCATGCGTTCCCCAAAGACTTCCGAGAAAAATGGTACCTCACTTGTGTGGGTAGGCCTAGTGCCCGCAACAGGAAACGGCCCAAAACGCAACGTGGACACACCACATTTTCACAGTGAAAACGGACACTTTTTTGGCAAAGTGCCTGGCTGTAGATTTTGCACCCTAGCTCTGCCGGCACCTAGGGAAACCTACCAAACCTATACATTTTTGAAAACTAGATACCCAAGGGAATCCAGGATGGGGTGACTTGACTGACTCTCACCAGGTTCTGTTACCCAGAATCCCTTGCAAACCTACAAATTTGTCAAAAGAAACACATTTTCCTCACATTTCTGTGGTGGAAAGTTCTGGAATCTCCGTGGATCCACAAAATTCCACGCACCCCGCGTTCCCCAAAGTCTTCCGAGAAAAATGGTATCTCACTTGTGTGGGTAGGCCTAGTGCCCGCGACAGGAAACGGCCCAAAACGCAACGTGGACACACCACATTTTCACAGTGAAAACTGACCCTTTTTTGGCAAAGTGCCTAGCTGTAGATTTTGCACCCTAGCTCTGCCGGCACCTAGGGAAACCTACCAAACCTATACATTTTTGAAAACTAGACACCCAGGGGAATCCAGGATGGGGTGACTTGACTGGCTCTCTCCAGGTTCTGTTACCCAGAATCCCTTGCAAACCTAACAATTTGTCAAACAAAACACATTTTCCTCATATTTCTGTGGGGGAAAGTTCTGGAATCTGCGTGGATCCACAAAATTCCACCCACCTCGCGGTCCCCAAAGTCTTCCGAGAATAATGGTACCTCACTTCTGTGGGTATGCCTAGTGCCCGCGACAGGAAACGGCCCAAAACACAACGTGGACACACCACATTTTCATGTGAAAACGGACTCTTTTTTGGCAAAGTGCCTAGCTGTAGATTTTGCACCCTAGCTCTGCCGGCACCTAGGGAAACCTACCAAACCTATACATTTTTGAAAACTAGATACCCAAGGGAATCCAGGATGGGGTGACTTGACTGACTCTCTTCAGGTTCTGTTACCCAGAATCCCTTGCAAACCTACAAATTTGTCAAAAGAAACACATTTTCCTCACATTTCTGTGGTGGAAAGTCCTGGAATCTCCGTGGATCCACAAAATTCCATGCACCCCGCGTTCCCCAAAGTCTTCCGAGAACAATGGTACCTCACTTGTGTGGGTAGGCCTAGTGCCCGCGACAGGAAACGGCCCAAAACGCAACGTGGACACACCACATTTTCACAGTGAAAACTGGCCCTTTTTTGGCAAAGTGCCTAGCTGTAGATTTTGCACCCTAGCTCTGCCGGCACCTAGGGAAACCTACCAAACCTATACATTTTTGAAAACTAGACACCCAGGGGAATCCAGGATGGGGTGACTTGACTGGCTCTCTCCAGGTTCTGTTACCCAGAATCCCTTTCAAACCTAAAAATTTGTCAAACAAAACACATTTTCCTCATATTTCTGTGGTGGAAAGTTCTGGAATCTGCGTGGATCCACAAAATTCCACCCACCCCGCGGTACCCAAAGTCTTCCGAGAAAAATGGTACCTCACTTGCGTGGGTAGGCCTAGTGCCCGCGACAGGAAACGGCCCAAAACACAACGTGGACACACCACATTTTCATGTGAAAACGGACTCTTTTTTGGCAAAGTGCCTAGCTGTAGATTTTGCACCCTAGCTCTGCCGGCACCTAGGGAAACCTACCGAACCTATACATTTTTGAAAGCTAGACATCCAGGGGAATCCAGGATGGGGTGACTTGTCTGGCTCTCACCAGGTTCTGTTACCCAGAATCCCTTGCAAACCTCAAACTTTGTCAAAAAAACACATTTTCCTCACATTTCTGTGGTGGAAAGTTCTGGAATCTGCGTGGATCCACAAAATTCCACCCACCCCGCATTCCCCAAAGTCTACTGAGAAAAATGGTACCTCACTTGTGTGGGTAGGCCTAGTGCCCGCGACAGGAAACGGCCCAAAACGCAACGTGGACACACCACATTTTCACAGTGAAAACGGACACTTTTTTGGCAAAGTGCCTAGCTGTAGATTATGCACCCTAGCTCTGCCGGCACCTAGGGAAACCTACCAAACCTATACATTTTTGAAAACTAGACACCCAGGGGAATCCAGGATGGGGTGACTTGACTGACTCTCACCAGGTTCTGTTACCCAGAATCCCTTGCAAACCTACAAATTTGTCAAAAGAAACACATTTTCCTCACATTTCTGTGGTGGAAAGTTCTGGAATCTCCGTGGATCCACAAAATTCCACCCACCCCGCGTTCCCCAAAGTCTTCCGAGAAAAATGGTACCTCACTTGTGTGGGTAGGCCTAGTGCCCGCGACAGGAAACGGCCCAAAACACAACGTGGACACACCACATTTTCACAGTGAAAACTGACCCTTTTTTGGCAAAGTGCCTAGCTGTAGATTTTGCACCCTAGCTCTGCCTGCACCTAGGGAAACCTACCAAACCTATACATTTTTGAAAACTAGACACCCAGGGGAATCCAGGATGGGGTGACTTGATTGGCTCTCACCAGGTTCTGTTACCCAGAATCCCTTGCAAACCTAAAGATTTGTCAAACAAAACACATTTTCCTCATATTTCTGTGGTGGAAAGTTCTGGAATCTGTGTGGATCCACAAAATTCCACCCACCCCGCGTTCCCCAAAGTCTTCCGAGAAAAATGGTACCTCACTTGTGTGGGTAGGCCTAGTTCCCGTGACAGGCAACGGCCCAAAACGCAACGTGGACACACCACATTTTCACAGTGAAAACTGACCCTTTTTTGGCAAAGTGCCTAGCAGTAGATTTTGCACCCTAGCTCTGCCGGCACCTAGGGAAACCTACCAAACCTATACATTTTTTAAAACTAGACACCCAGGGGAATCCAGGATGGGGTGACTTGACTGGCTCTCTCCAGGTTCTGTTACCCAGAATCCCTTGCAAACCTCAAAATTTGTCCAAAAAAACACATTTTCCTCACATTTTTGTGGTGGAAAGTTCTGGAAACTGTGTGGATCCACAAAATTTCACCCACCCCGCATTCCCCAAAGTCTTCCAAGAGAAATGGTACCTCACTTGTGTGGGTAGGCCTAGTGCCCGTGACAGGAAACGGCCCAAAACGCAACGTGGACACGCCACATTTTCACAGTGAAAACGGACACTTTTTTTGCAAAGTGCCTAGCTGTAGATTTTGAACCTTAGCTCTGCCGGCACCTAGGGAAACCTAGCAAACCTATACATTTTTTAAAACTAGACACCTAGGGAAATCCAGGATGGGGTGACTTGACTGGCTCTCACCAGGTTCTGTTACCCAGAATCCCTTGCAAACCTAAAACTTTGTCCAAAGAAACACATTTTCCTCACATTTCTGTGGTGGAAAGTTCTGGAATCTGCGTGGATCCACAAAATTACACCCACCCCGCGTTCCCCAAAGTCTTCCGAGAGAAATGGTACCTCACTTGTGTGGGTAGGCCTAGTGCCCGCGACAGGAAACGGCCCAAAACACAACATGGACACACCACATTTTCACAGTGAAAACGGACTCTTTTTTGGCAAAGTGCCTAGCTGTAGATTTTGCACCCTAGCTCTGCCGGCACCGAGGGAAACCTACCAAACCTATACATTTTTGAAAACTAGACACCCAGGGGAATCCAGGATGGGGTGACTTGTCTGACTCTCACCAGGTTCTGTTACCCAGAATCCCTTGCAAACCTCAAAATTTGTCAAACAAACCACATTTTCCTCACATTTCTATGGTGGAAAGTTCTGGAATCTGTGTGGATCCACAAAATTCCACCCACCCCGCATTCCCCAAAGTCTTCCAAGAGAAATGGTACCTCACTTGTGTGGGTAGGCCTAGTGCCCGAGACAGGAAACGGCCCAAAACACAACGTGGACACACCACATTTTCACAGTGAAAACTGACACTTTTTTTGCAAAGTGCCTAGCTGTAGATTTTGAACCCTAGCTCTGCCGGCACCTAGGGAAACCTAGCAAACTTATACATTTTTGAAAACTAGACACCTAGGGGATTCCAGGATGGGGTGACTTGACTCGCTCTCACCAGGTTCTGTTACCCAGAATCCCTTGCAAACCTAAAGATTTGTCAAACAAAACATATTTTCTTCATATTTCTGTGGTGGAAAGTTCTGGAATCTTCGTGGCTCCACAAAATTCCACCCACCCCGTGTTCCCCAAAGTCTTCCGAGAAAAATGGTACCTCACTTGTGTGGGTAGGCCTAGTGCATACGACAGGAAACGGCCCAAAACACAACATGGACACACCACATTTTCACAGTGAAAACGGACTCTTTTTTTGCAAAGTGCCTAGCTGTAGATTTTGAACCCTAGCTCTGCCGGCACCTAGGGAAACCTAGCAAACCTCTACGTTTTTGAAAACTAGACACCCAGGGGAATCCAGGATGGGGTGACTTGACTGGCTCTCACCAGGTTCTGTTACCCAGAATCCCTTGCAAACCTAAAAATTTGTCAAACAAAACACATTTTCCTCACATTTCTGTGGTGGAAAGTTCTGGAATCTGCGTGGATCCACAAAATTCCACGCGCCCCGCGTTCCCCAAAGTCTTTTGAGAAAAATGGTACCTCACTTGTGTGGGTAGGCCTAGTACCCATGACAGGAAACGGCCCAAAACACAACGTGCAAAACCAGCTTGTTTTGTGATAGGTAATTATGATGATGCCTCAATAGGTTTTGGGCCCTTGCCTGTCGCGGGTACTTGACCGACCCACGCGAGTGAGGTACCATTTTTATCAGGAGACCTGGAGGAACGCTGGGTGGTAGGACATTTGTGGATCCACGCAGATTCCAGAACTTTCCCATACAGAAATTTGAGGAAAAAGTGATTTTTTCTGCTAAATTTGTGGTTTGCAGGGGATTCTGGGTGGCAAATGTTGAGGGACCCACGCAAGCCATACCTCGCTGGACTCCCCCGGGTGTCTAGTTTTCAGAAATATGTGGGTTTGGTAGGTTTCCCTAGATGGCCGCCGAACCCGGGGCCAAAAACTCATGGGACCCCCTTGCAAAACCAGGTTGTTTTGTGATAGGTAATTTTGATGTTGCCTCAATAGGTTTTGGGCCCTTGCCTGTCACGGGTACTTGACCCACCCATGCGAGTGAGGTACCATTTTTATTGGGAGACCTGGAGGAACGCTGGGTGGTAGGAAATTTGTGGATCCACGCAGATTCCAGAACTTTCCCACACAGAAATTTGAGGAAAAAGTGATTTTTTCAGCTAAATTTTAGTTTGCAGGGGATTCTGGGTAGGGAAATGTTAAGGGACCCACGCAAGCCATACCTTGCTGGACTCCCCTGGGTGTCTAGTTTTCAGAAATGTGTGGGTTTGGTAGGTTTCCCTAGATGGCCGCCGAGCCCGGGGCCAAAAACTCATGGGACCCCCCTTGCAAAACCATGTTGTTTTGTGATAGGTAATTTTGATGTCGCCTCAATACGTTTTGGGCCCTTCCCTGCCGCGGGTACTTGGCCCACCCACACAAGTGTGGTACCATTTCTTTTGGAATACTTTGAGAAATGCTGGGTGGTAGGAAATTTGTTGTTTCTATCTCAAGCGTGACATTTTGGCACAATAATGCAAGGAAAATGTGACAGTCACATTTTGAGTTTTGCAGGACATTGTGGGTAAGATAACTTGTTGGGATCCACAATAGAGACATCACCATGTACTCCCATGGGTGTTTAGTTTACGACAATATCTACAGTTGGTAGGTTTTTCTTAGATGGAATGTACACCTTGGCAGACAGACACAAAAGACAAATATTACTGCACAGACATCTATTCCTCAAGCGCATACTGGTTGGATTTGGCATGAGGGCGAGTGATGGTTCAGTATATAAAATTTTATTAACAAGAGATTTCACAAAAATGAAATGCACTATCGATAATTGAAAGGACAAAAAACTAAACCAGTGACTCACAGCTCATGAGCTGTAAAGCCGTGTCAAGGCCCCAACCGCTTTACAGGCCATTCACACACCTTTCGTACGTGATACACACAATACCATTCTCACCAGCTGGTACGAAACAAACACATTACAACATTCAAAAAAAGGGACAAGGTACACCCTGCTTGAAAAAGACAGAAAAGACAAATATTTCTGCACAACCATCTATTCCTCAAGCACACATACATAGCGGTTGGATTTGGCACGAGGGTGACTGATGGTTCAACATATATAATTGTATTAACAAGAGATTTCACAAAAATGAAATGCACTGTTAATAATTGAAACTCAACCATTGACTCACAGCTCTTGAGCTGTAAAGCCACGACAAGGCACCAATCTCTTTACAGGCCATCCATACACCTTTCATACGTGTGCCGCATACAAAACCCTTCATACCACCAGCCGCGGGCCCATCACATTACAACACTCACATCAGCAGACAGCGCCATTCAAGGGCCCATCACTTTCACACGCCCACATTCCTGAGACAGCAACCACACCAGCTGATGGATTGCGTGGAGTGGCGTTTGGCTAGCAGTGTGTGTGTGACCAGCAGCAAGTCACTACTCACACACCGCCAGCCAAGCACCAGTCCACGCACACCACCAGCCAAGCGCCAGTCCACGCACACCGCCAGCCAAGCACCAGTCCATGCACACCACCAGCCAAGCGCCAGTCCATGCACACCGCCAGCCAAGAGCCAGTCCACGCACTCCACCAGCCAAGCGCCAGTCCACGCACACTGCCAGCCAAGCGCCAGTCCACACACACCGCCAGCCAAGCGCCAGTCCACACACACCGCCATCACATATTTTATGCAACAAAAAAACCCACAAACCAATTGGCAAAAGATACAAACCTTTAACTACAAGCACAACAGCTCTAACTGAATACTTAACACTTTTGTCAACCATGAAATCTGAACAAAAATATAAAACAATACAGACCAGTTACTTTACTTTTATGCTCACGGTTGTAACCAAAAACTCTGTTGTGTGTGGTACAATTTAAAACATGTGGGCACACACAGCCCAGGATTAGAAGGGCAATAGGGGCAGTACATACGACTCTCCTTCTGCACACCTCTTCGCGCACACACTCTACATTTTTAGCGGGAAAGTCTTTTTAGCCGTGGGAGGAAGGTGATCAGGAAAGTGGCGATCTTTCAATCTAGCCACATCTTCCACCACTGCTTCTCTAGGAACTCCTGCCTGTTCTACTAAAACAAGGCTGCCTATCAAAGACTGCTGAAACTGAACAAATGCCATCTTTGACTCTGGAGAGCAATCCTTAAATACAACAAAGGCATTGTAGCTTGCTAAATGGAATAAATGGATAGCCAACTTCTTATACCAAACGTACGCCTAACGAACAGCAGTGTAAGGTTCCAACCTCTGATCTACTCGATCGACACCACCCATGTGCTTATTGTAGTCTAAAATGCACACAGGTTTGCGCACTTCAGCAACCTAACCCCAAACAGTCACAGGTGAAGTACTTTCATCATGGATGGTAGTCAGCATATAGACATCTCTCCTGTCAGAAAATTTCAGAGCTAGAAGCTCATGACTACGCAAGGCACTGCACTGTCCCTTCACAAGTTTTTTACAAACCAGCTCTTTTGGGTAACCTTTACGGTTAGAGCGGATTGTGCCACAAGCAACAGTGTCCACTTTGAACAATTCCTTGAACAATGGCACAGCAGTGTAAAAGTTATCTACATATAAATGGTGACCTTTGTTAAAAAGTCCTCTGCTCAGTTCCCACACAATTTTCTCTGCAACCCCAGAAGTGGACGGACAACCAGGGGGGTCAATACTGGAATCCCTACCAGTGTAGACCCTGAAATTGTAGACATATCCAGTACTACTTGCAGACAGCATATACATCTTAATTCCATAGCGTGCCCTCTTGCTAGGAATGTACTGCCTAAAAACCAATCAACCCTTGAACAGGACCAAAAACTCATCCACAGCTATTTCTTTCCCGGGCACATAGATCTCTGAAAATCGATCAACTAAGTGATCAAGGACAGGCCGAACCTTAAAAAGACGGTCACAATCAGGGTGATTGCGGGGCAACGCAAAAGCATTATCAACAAAATGCAACATCCGAAGAAAGAAGCAAATACCGATTACGACTCATGGTTGCAGGACATATAGCTGTTGCCATCAAGGGATTAGTAAACCAATATGAAGACAGAGATGGCTTCCTAACCAGGCCCATCAAAAAAGTTAAACCCAAGAACTTCTTCAGCTCATCCAGATTTGTGGGAGTCCACCAGGTAGCTCTAGCGTGGGGCCTAAGCCTGGCACTGTTGTCCCTCAAATACTGTTCAGCATACAAATTAGTCTGCTCAACAATCTCAGCCAAAAATACATCGTCCAAATACAACTGAAAGAAATATATAGGCAAAACAAATTCACAATTCGCTCTACTCCCTGCAACACCATTAACCCCTTCGCTGCTAGGCCTTTTCCCCCCCTGTGCTAAGCCTTTTTTTGGCTATTTGGAGTAGTGCGCGCTTAGGCCCCTGTAACTTTTTGACCACATAAGGTATCCACGCCAAATTTGCGTCCTTTTCTTCCAACATCATGGGGATTGTAAAGGTACCCAGGGTTTGTGGATTCCCCTGGAGGGGGCCCAGAAATTAGCCAAAATACAGCTAAATTTTGTTTTTTGGGGGAAAAATGGGGAAAAAGGGCTGCAAATGAAAGCGTCTGGGTTTTTCCCTGCAAATGGTATCAAAAAAGGGGTTGTGGGGCTGAAATCACCATTTTCCCAGCTTTTAGGGAATGACAGACTTTTGTCAGAAAACCAACATTCTTTACACAGTTTTGGAATTTTTCAGCTAAAATTGAGGTTTGCAGGGGATTCTGGGTAAGGAAACGTTGGGGGATACACGCAAGCCATACCTCCGTGGAATCCCTCGGGTGTCTAGTTTTCAGAAATGTGTAGGTTTGGTAGGTTTCCCTAGGTGGCCGCCGAGCACCGGGCCAAAAACCCAGGGTACCCCCCTTGCAAAACCAGGTCGTTTTGTGATAGGCAATTTTGATGTTGCCTCACTATGTTTTGTGCCCTTGCCTGTCACGGGTACTTGGGCCTCCCACACGAGTGAGGCACCGTTTTTATCGGGAGACCCGGGGGAACGCTGGGTGGTAGGAAATTTGTGTCAGCCCAGTGATGCCACAACTTTCCCACACAAAAATGTGTGAAAAAAGTGATTTTTTTCTGCTAAAATTGAGGTTTGCAGGGGATTCTGGGTAAGGAAACCTTGGGGGATCCACGCAAGCCATACCTCCCTGGAATCCCCCAGGTGTCTAGTTTTCAGAAATGTGTGGGTTTGGTAGGTTTCCCTAGGTGGCCACCGAGCACGGGGCCAAAAACCCAGGTGACCCCCCCTTGCAAAACCAGGTTGTTTTGTGATAGGCAATTTTGATGTCTCCTAAATAGGTTTTGGGCCCTTGCCTGTCGCGGGCACAAGGCCTACCCACGCAAGTGAGGTACCATTTTTCTCGGAAGACTTTGGGGAACACGGGGTGGGTGGAATTTTGTGGACCCACACAGATTCCAGAACTTTCCACCACAGAAATGTGAGGAAAATGGGTTTTTTTGGACAAATATTTAGGTTTGCAAGGGATTCTGGGTAACAGAACCTTGTGAGAGCCAGTCAAGTCACCCTATCCTGGATTCCCCTGGGTGTCTAGTTTTCAAAAGTGTATAGGTTTGTTAGGTTTCCCTAAGTGCCGGCGTAGCTAGGGTTCAAAATCTACAGCTAGGCACTTTGCAAAAAAAGGGTCAGTTTTCACTGTGAAAATGTGGTGTGGCCACATTGCATTTTGGGCCGTTTTCTGTCGTGGGCACTAGGCCTACCCACGCAAGTGAGGTACCATTTTTCTCGGAAGACTTTGGAGAACGCAGGGTTTGGGGAAATTTTGTGGATCCACGCAGATTCCAGAACTTTCCACCACAGAAATGTGAGGAAAATGTGTTTATTTACAAAGTTTTAGGTTTGCAAGGGATTGTAGGTAACAGAACCTGGTGAGAGCCAGTCAAGTCACCCCATCCTGGATTCCCCTGGGTATCTAGTTTTCAAAAATGTACAGGTTTGCTAGGTTTCCCTACGTGCCAGCTGCGCTAGGGCCCAAAATCCACAGGTAGGCACATTGCTAAAAAAGTCGGAGCCTAGTGGGCTTTTTGCCGCCCTGGGGGAATCGGGGAGGGGGTTTGTCCCGATATGCCCCCAAAGGGGGCAGAAAGACTGTGGCTATTTTTTGTGGGGGTGGGGGCATTGGTATGACCATTTTGGGAAGCCCCCACCCCCACGCATAAAAAAAGCCTGCGTACTCGCTGGCGCCTAGTGGGCTTTCTGCCCCCCCAGGGGGCAGATCAGGGGCCACTGCCACCATCTTCCCTCCCGGGGGGCAGAAAGACTGGAATTTCTCTGGGGGTGGGGTGGGGGTATTGTCATGCCCATTTTGGGCAGCCCCTACCCCTACACTAATAAAACAAAAAAATACATGGTTTCTAGTGGGCTTTCTGTGCCCCCCGGGGGGGGCAGATTTGGGGCTACAGCTCCCATCTGCCTCGCGGGGGCAGAAATACTGTCATTTTTGTGGGGGAGGTGGGGGCATTTGCGTGCCCGTTTCGGGCAGCCCACACCCTAAAAACAATTGCGCAAAAAACTATCCACCCTGGTGGATAGTGGGCTTTCTGCCCCTCTGTGGGGGGAGGGGCAGAAAGGCTGTAATGGTGGCAGGGGTGGGGGCATTGGGGTGCCCATTTCGGGCTCCCAAAATGTGCAAATTTAAAAGTCCCTGGTTCCTAGTGGATTTCGGCCCCCCCAGGGAGTCTGATCGGCCTAAAATCAGCCAAATCGGCCCCATGGATACATATGCCCCCAGGGGAGCGACCCTTGCCTAAGGGGTCACTCCCCCAACAAACCCCAAAAAAATCCCTGGTGGTCCAGTGGATGGATTCCTGCTCCACGATTACTGGCCTCACCCGCGATCGTGGAGCAGGAATCCATTAGAAACAGGCACAGGGGGAAAGGAAAAACTCTTTCCTTTCCCCCTGTGTCCGTTTTCTCCCCAAAACCCCCCCCGAGAGAAGGACTTACCTTTTAGCGTCCTCTCTCTAGACGCGCTGGAAGCAAATGGCTTCCAGCGTGTCCCTGGCAACCTATGATGACATTGGCGCGCCGTGAGCGCGCCAACGTCATCGGATTGCCGAGGGAGGAGTTGGGGGAGGTAGCGGAAGCACTTCCGCTGCCTTCCCCAGTGGGGGCATGTAGGGGGGCGGCCCACGGGGGGAGCGCCAGCGCTTCCCCACGGGCCAGTGCCAGGACGTAATGGTTGCGTCCTCGGCACAGCTCCACCGTTGCCGAGGACGTAACCATTACGTCCTCGGCACCGGAGGGGTTAATAAATGTTTGTTTCTTTGCCAATTCTGTGCCACTAACAATTCTTCTTTCTTTTGTCGCTCTAGACGATGCAGATGGATGAACTGCGCCGATAGAGATGGTAAGTAGAAATATATATATATATTTATAATTACTTGTGGTCAGTTATGAATTAGTGCGGCAAGATAACGAGAGTCTATTGCGCCTTTCATGAAGTGCTGACTGGTAAAAGTGTTACTGCAATTAGTTCTTCAATTAGTTCTGTTTAATAATGCTCCGAAATGATGAGTTAGTCTCTATGCTTTCACTAACGAATGAAAGAAAAAAACTGTATTTATTTTCCTTTTTGCTGAAAAAAACAAGTTCGAGGAATTTCACTCTGAAGTCAAAAGAAAATAGTTTATTCCAAGAATACTGACTAATTCCTGACTCAAAATAAACGAGCTTACTTGAAGGAAAAAAGGTAAACAAGAAGGCGGACTGAGAGAGAGTCAACAGACCTGACTCTCTCAAGTCCAAGGAAAAATACCTGCTTACTCCCTCGACGGTGGCAATGGGAACCGCTTACTGACCTCTGGAATCTCAAGAAGATAGGCAATTACAAGAAATGCGAGTGGGAAAAAACCTCGCAATAATTCCTGTCAGGAAAGAGAAGCGCACCAGAAAACGCTGCTTCACTCGTAGAACGACGGTTGAAGTGCGAAGCGCTACAGGTGCGCGAGCACGATAACCGGCAAGGCTAACGACAGAGCGGAACATTAGAACGCTAACTCAGTTCCGAGTCAGTCCGCCATATTGGAATTACCGCTGCAGCAACTTCACAGTCTATGAGCTGCAGAATGAAATCTTCTGGCAACCAACTGACTCCACATCAACAGACCTTGTCTGCAGCCTAAATTCCCCTTCAATCCAGGAACAGGTGAGAAACGTCTCTGCTTAGAGTGGAATCGCTCAGACCTGACAGTGTGGCACAGATTCCTGATCCCAAGAAAAGTTGCACACTGTAACTGCAATGTGTGTCTGGGAGGTCACATGTCTCCATACAACAGCCAAAGAACCCTGTGAAGGAGAGACATAGAACAGTCTTGAAATACAAAATGTTATGCATACATCTCCAAGAGACAATTCATACTTAAAATGTTTATTTTGTGAACACTAGCTAGGAGTCATGTCAACACTGTACTGGTGGACATACTAAATCAATGGACCCCAAACAACTCCAAGGATCATGTTAAGTAGCATGCACCCACACGTATACAGAGATATTGTACAACAGACACATATCATGCAAAGAAAGTGCTTTGTCAACTCGTCATTGCATACTTACAATCATGAGAAAAAGTTATTGATGAGCTGTCTCCGAACATCCTCCTCCTCCTCCTCATCACTGGCAACATGCCCCAGGCCTGGATCCTCCCCTGCTGGAGGCTGCTGGCCCCGTCATCTTGGATGAGAGGTAGCTCATTCCTCACTGCCAGGTTGTGTAGCATGCAACACACGATGATGATCTTACACACATTCGCTGGTGCATGTTGGAGGGCTCCTCCTGTATGGTCCAGGCAGTGAAATCTGGTTTTCAGTAGCCCAAATGTCCGCTCAATCACTCGCCTGGTCCACCCATGTGCCTCATTAAAACTATACTCAGCAGGGGTGACAGGGTTCCTGAGTGGGGTCAGCAACCACGGCATGTTGGGGTATCCAGAGTCTTCTAAATATAAACAGAAAAGACTTCATGTGTCTGAAAACAGGGTACAACCTGACATACAAGCAACACACAATATAAACAGACAACATTACCCACCAACAAGCCAGGCACGCTGATTTGGCAGCTGAGACATCATCTGTGGGATCCTACTGTTTCTCTTAATGTAGTCGTCGTGTGCTGATCCGGGTAAACGCGCACAGACATGTGAGATTGTCATGTCAGGCAGACATACCACCAGGGCATTTATGGAGTGGTAATGCTTACGATTCCTGTATGTTTGTTCATTGGCTTGTGGTGGGACCAAAGCCACATGTGTACCATCAATGGAGCCAATGACATGTGGCATTCTGCCCAAAGCATATAAGTCACTCTTGATGTTTGCAAACTGTCCTGGTGTTGGGAACCTGATGTACATGTTCAGGAAATGTAACATTGCCTCCAAAAAATAAAGAAGCACACGGCTAAACATTGTCTGTGACATCCCACCAGCAGTAGCCACAGTATACTGGAAGGTTCCCGTGGCAAAGAAATGTAGGGCTGCCATCACCTTCACCTTGGGGGTCAGCGCAAATGGATATGGGCGTCCAGGTAGCAAATGTGGGGTCAACTGCTCTGCCAACTCCTCAATGAGTGGTCTGGTGAAGCGGTAACGTCTGATGCTGTCACGGTCTACCATGGTCTGTAGGTCGGGGAAGGGTCTGTGGACAGCCGGTCTCCTGCGGTACATAGGTAACAAATCAAATCATTATTCATACACTTTCCAATTTGGTAAGGAACATGCAAAAACTCATATACTACATCAAAGCAAGACTCAATGAAGTCAGATGTGTAATGTTGAGCCTTGACACAAAGGGCAGCTATGTGACCCTTACTGAACATTTCATTTTATAATGGTTTGTCCACAATTGCAATGCTGTGCTGTGACTAATCACTGGTGTCTGTCACAGTCCATGTGATCAAACATTACATACTAAACACACACCTAATAAAGTATCAAAGATAGATGTTTGTAACAACTATCACATGGTGAAAAGGTACACAGACAGGGATCATGTCATGCCACCTAGGTGGAACACTAGACACAGACAGAGTGTCACCATGCACACCACTGTCATAGTGTGGACACTGTCATGATGTAATGTCTGACATTCATGTACTATCACAGGCATAAAACATTCATGATTTGTAGCACATCTTCTTTTGACAGGCATACATGTATGTCTGTGACACAAAGACACAACAGCAACTCACATGCAAAATACAAGTTGATGTCTCAAGTAAATATCATTAACAACATCAACAATGGAGTGTCTGCATTGTACAAGATTCAGATACTGTGGATTCACTCAAAATAACTTCACACAATGCACTTTCTAACACACAGTCCAATAAAGCAGTGATTATGTGTGGATGTAAGCTGTGTTAACACAATGATCCCCTGGGACTGTGTCCAAGCCTAGGAGGCTGATTTGTGAAGTGGCACTCACAGTTGTGAGGTTCCTCACAAACAATGTATTTGGTGCACATCAAGGTTGGCTCATCATGGGAGTGTGAGCTATAAAGTACTCTGTCCAATATGACATGTGAATCACTGTACCCACACAAGTAATGCAGCAGAACATAAAGATTTGCTATACTGTCTGACATGCTGATTGATTAGTGTAGGGCGCCTGAGCCTCACCCAAAATGTGTGGTTCGCATCCTTTGGCTGTTGAATTTAATGGTGAACGATGTGGGTGAGTATTGAGTGCACGCGTGTGCCGCATCAGAACCAAGCATGACACACACACAGCCCTGCCAAGTACCACGCATCAGGCGTTAGACTAACGCATTTCAGTGTGGTGGGCCGCATCACCGCACTGAAATGCGAAGACACGCATATTAGCCTGTGCCAAAGCTCTGCGGCCCAAGCACTGGCTGCTAATCATAATTACACCAAAGTTGGGTAGTACAGGCAGGGTGCGGTGCGCACTGCTGTGCAGACTTCCTGAGATGAATAATGCTACAACGTAGCACTGGTTCAGTCACCATGCGGCAGACATTTCAGGAACGTCAAGTTGTGCCTGCCAATGTCTACTACAGAGACATTGATGAGAAAGTGTGAGTTCAGTCAGACTCACAGTCATAGGTCAAGTGGGTTGTTACGTAGGCTAGACTGCCTCCCGTGGCGCAAGAGGGTAGCAGTTGAAATCAGATTAGTGGCTGCTGCCTAATGACTCATGAACTTGCGGTGCTGTGGTAATGAACACTATGGCGCAACTGACCCGACCCAGCTGGACCTACTGCGTCTGACAAAAACACCTGGACTCTCAGTGCGGAAGCAGGAGTGGGGCTGGGAAGCGCCACACCCTGCACAGTTCTTCATCCACCCAGTCTGCCCTCTGGAGTTCCTTCAACCTGCCACAGTAGCCTCGGTAGGAGTGCCAAAGTCACCCGAGGTGCGACGATGCCTCAGAGTCCGTACTAGTGACCTGCTTGTCACATATCATCCCCGGCAGCGCCCTCACGATAATCCGCATGGCGATGTGATGCCTTGCCTGTTGTTCATGTAGCTTTTCAGCAACTGGCACTGCTCCACAGGTGTAGCGTCAGTGACACTGACACTTTCTGTGGCGTATGCAGGAAGATATTTTGACTTTTGAAACTCACGAGCCTCCTGCTTGGGTCAGGCGTTTCACATAGTTGAACCCAAATGTCTTTCTGCATCATTAGATACATTCTGTAGGTCCCTGCAGCGAAGTGAATCCCCACTGTCTGCATGTTTAGTGTCACAAGTAACTCTATCCCCAAAACTGACTTAGATTGATGAATGGCAACAGAACCTCGCTCTGTTCACTTTTCTGTAGCTTTTCTCCTATGACCATCCTAAATATATCAAAGTCTGATTCAACCAATGAATGGTCTAGTAACGTATTAAAGAAGCAGCCAAGACACAAAAATGAATGAGTGCCTGCCTGCCCTCTGTTACTGAGCACTGCAGTCACGCAGTATGTCTCCGGGTAGAGCCCTTCCACCTCTGGCCCTTTGTAGCAATTTTAAGATCTCCTAATTTTCACCTTGCTCAAATTGGTGTAATTCATGATATTTACATGTTTTAAACATCTTCATTGCTTGATTTTCATGGGGAGAAAGTGTGACTCATAGTCGTTGAACTGTCACTCATAATTACACTGAAAATATGAAAACTACACACATAGCAATGTGAAACATTGGCAGCTATGCACACATTGGCTGTTGGTCGTCAGGGTGACAGACGCCGGTGAGTATTCATGGGACGCATTCTCTGCATCCGAACCGAGTCTGGCGCACACATTGGCTGTTGGTCGTCATGGTGACAGACGCAGGTGAATATTCAAAGGACGCGTTCTCCGCATCCGAACCAAGTCTGGCGCACACATTGGCTGTTGCTCGTCATGGTGACAGACGCGGGTGAGTATTCAAAGGACGCGTTCTCCTCATCCGAACCGAGTCTGGTGCACACATTGGCTGTTGGTCGTCATGGTGACAGACGCGGGTGAGTATTCAAAGGACGCGTTCTACGCATCCGAACCGAGTCTGGCGCACACATTGGCTGTTGCTCGTCATGGTGACAGACGCGCGTTTCGTGTACGAATCGCATGCAAACGGATTCTGTTAGCTTACGACAAAAATTTAACAAACTCAATAGTGTTATGATGTGGAATATTTGAACGACGCGGTAGGCGTGTCAGATGCGTGCAATGTTATGGATTGGCCAAATTCGGATAATGCGAACGCCTCGGACCTATCGCTTTGGACGCATGGAACAGAATCCGCCTCTGCTGCACAGATATAAGTCTGTCTGTTTCCAAGAGACTTCACTTGCCTGCACTACATGCTATTTGACAAGAGTTCTAGCTACTACTGCTGCTGTCTCTTCATCCTCTGGGATCTACAATGGCACGTACTGTGGAGAGGGCACCAGCTTTCACAGAGGAGGAGAACCAGGTCCTGCTGGACAGCCTCCTTCCACAGTACAGCAAGCTGTATGGAAAACCAGGGGAGCAGGTGAGTGTTGTTTACACTGCCTTTTCAATTGTCCATGTTTTAAGACAGGCACTACTAGCATTGTGATCCCCATGGGCAAGCATGCACACATAGTTAATGTAAGTCTTACAGTGTTGAATCATGTTCTTGACAGGTACAGTGATGTAGAAGTGTTTTTGGTGGGATTTATTTCTCTGCACTGTTCTCATGTTATTAAGGGAGACTTGCACACAGGACAACTGCCCATGATGATACTTGGCCAACCTTTAGACATTATCTGCCATTCTAACCATGACCTATATGTCCAAGTGTGTGATGAATAAACATGTAGCATGTGTAGTAATGGTGTTTCACCATGTCATCCTTACAGGTCGACGCCCATCACAAGACGGAAATTTGGCAGACCATCGTCCGGGCTGTAAGATCTGTCGGGGTCTTCAAACACCACATCCGCCACTGCCAAAAGAGGTGGCAGGACCTCCGTGGCTGGACACGGAAGATTGCAAGAGTCCAGCTGAAGCTGTCACCTCCTCGCAAAAGGGGTGGACGACGGGCCCTGGCCCCCCACATGCTCCGGATACTGACGGTGGTCTTTCCTGACCTGGATAGGCAGTTGAAGGCCAGGCAGCAGCAAGGAGGGGGTGAGTATGTGCGTGCCATGTTGCTGAACTATGTTTGACATGCATGTTGCACTCCCTCAGCCTGGTAACCCTCTCACAGGTCGTATGTCTGCTGAGACAGCACTTCTGTGGCAAAATGTAAATATGCCCCATTATCATCTGATGCCCAGGTGTGTCCCTTTCCGTCTGTGACATGTGACTCTTAGGTCCTGTGTATTTGCTGTTGTCCAGGGTTAATGTGATCAGCACCATATACAACAGGTGCATTGAGTTGACCATCATGAGTGATGTAATTGTCTGACATGTGTCAGCACATTGACTGAAATATGACCTGTACTCTGTGAGGGACATACATATATGTTCAAAATGGTGATCTAGGTGCACACAGGTTTCCAAAAACAATGCTACACACCCGTGCTGCAGGTGAGACCAATGTTGATGCCTCAGACAAATGAAATGAATAAGTGTTCAAAATGTGTAGTCCCCTGCATGGTGCTCTGTGCAATCACATGTATCACATGGACCAAGGACAGGTATGCCAATTCAGGCCATCTGAGACAGTGTCACATCAGATTTATGTGTGTCAGCCAACACTTTCACCATTGTAAATTTAAAGTTCATGTGTCAGACTCTGTGACAGTTTGTACAGTCAGAACTTTTTTAAAAGCACAGGTGGCAAATATAGGAAATATGCACAGACATCTAATGTATGGAATGTGGCCCAGATACACAGGACAAAACATGTGTGTGTCATCCATTGACTCTGCATATTGGTGGCTTCAACATATATGTGTATGCTTAAACAAGCAGTGGCCCAGCACTCAACTAGTGTATCATGTGAATAGAGCTTGTTTATACTCAACACATTTTAAGACTCAACATCAAAAAAACAGTGTATTAAGATCTTCCCAAAAGTAAAAGAAACACAGATGAATTTTGATTGTAGTTGTAAAAATCTTTATTCTTTTCTTAATTTCTTAAAATTCATAATCGCCACTCGTCAATGCGTTTCGTCCTCATACGGACTTCTTCAGGGCTCCGATGTATTTTTAAGATCTTTATTTGGTATAAGGAATTATGCCACATGAAATTTTGTGAGGATGCAGTATTTGTACTTGTCTGTTGTCCTGCATGCAGACCATTATAGCATTGACTTTCAAGACATAGGTGCCCATCATGATGACTGGGGATGGAAGTATGTTCATCATGTAAACTTATAAATTTGTCCAACCCATTTGCTGTGTCACTTCCAGACTCCCTTGCAGGAGATGCGACATGTTTGTAATGACACATGACCCTCAGGAGCATTACTGATCAGACAACAGCTAAAATAGTGCGTTAGTGGACATGTATTTAGTGGTCTTTGAAATACATCTAACAGATGGTTCCATTGCCATCATGTGTTTGGGAACCATGGTTTAATGGCAGACTGACAGGTGCCATGTTCACATATGTGTAATGAATCTAAAAAGTGCCATGAACATTATGCAAGGGCTTGCTCTGTGATGTTTTGTGATGAAACTCATGTGTCAAGTCTATGCAGATGACTGATGTGAATCTCTTTCTCATCCCTGTTCTCAGCATCATCTACGGCTACTGGAGGAGACAGTTCCACGGACCAAGAGGAAGCGGCTAGCCAGACTGGGTCCACATGGGAGGAGGAGGAGGGACCCAGTGGCACAGAGGGTGATGGGAGCCACACTGAGGGCCGGTCAGAAACATCTACATCTGCAGAGAACCAATCAAGCTCCAGTGATGACTCCCTTGTGGTGGTGGGTGTTACGATAGCAGAGGCCACAACATCAGAGTCTGCCCCCGCCACCACCACCATCTCCACCCTCACAGCTGCTCCCATTCAAAGTGTCCGTGGACCCTCCCGTGTTAGGGAGCATGTCTCCTTCGGGCCAGGCACCGCACCCCCTACACCTGTCACATCTGCTGTCCTGAGTGTGGAGACCATGGATTTGCTAAAACAGATCCATGTAGGGCAGACATCCATGCTGAGTGTCCTCCATGCACACACCAGTCTTTTGACACAATTGGTGTCATTCATGGAGGGCATGTCATCAGACATGTCTGCCCTACAGCGAACAAATCAGTCCATGGCCTCCTCACTGACGGCAGCAATGTCCCTCCTACAGCAGTCCCTCACCCCTCCTTCCTCTGCCCCATCCACAGTCCCCACTCCCCTACCTGATCCAAGCACACCCACACAGGCACATGCACACACACCAATAGACACAAGCAGCACACAGCCACCCAAAACAAAGTCCAAGAAAACACGCACGCACACTCAGGGGACTGACATCACACACACAGGGGTGAGGGCCAAAAAACACACACATCCATCCACAATAACTACGCATTCCTCAGCTACCTCTCCCTCCAAAACCCCTACCCTTGACTCTCCTGCAACCCTCCCTTCCCAGAGGGTCTTCCTCTGTGACCTTGGCCTCTTCCCCACTGATACATCAGATCAGACTCACAAGGGGAAGAGGAAATCCCCTGGCACAGAGAGGAGATCCACCCCTTCACGCACACCCTCCCCTAAGAGTAGGAACACTGAGCCCACCACCCGTACATCCCCCAGAATGAAGAAATCAAAAACCCCACCACCATCCCACACTTCCACCAAAAAATCGACTTCCTCACGAGCCCAGGCCACCCCTCCCAAAGTTCACACATCACACCCCATCCCAGTTTCACCCACACACCATTAAACCATCCCCAAGATGATAAGGCCCTCCCCCCCAACCACAAGCACTTCCCCTCCCATAACGCCACACCTTCTGTCTGTTCCAGACACTGCAGTGGAGCCCCCATCCCCTCAATCAGACCTGTCCACTGCAGTGGATCCCAACACTCCAGTAGCCCCCATCCCTCCCACAACCCAAACTGGTATACCCTAGTCCTGTCCCTGCGGTGCCTGGCATGCCCCTAAAGATGCCCCTCCAAGGGGAGATGTCCCCTAGTTGTAGCAGTGCAGGCAAGCGAGGGAGGAACATTCATATGGATTACCCCCAAAAGGACTATATAATGTGGACTAGCCATTGGCCTTATTATTTTTCAAGTTTTAGAATTTGTGATACAGAGGCTGAATAAAGCTTTTTTTTCCTTTTGGATATTTGCTTTTTGTGTACCAAATTTTGTTAATAAATCTAATGAAATTGCTGTTGAAATCTTGTGTGAAAATAATGATATAGTGATTTGATGGACAGCATGTGGTCCATGGTATATGTGTACTATTACAGTATGTATCACAGTCACCATTGTCTGCAATTGCAGGTTGTCATGATACACAACATTTAGGACAATGAGTGTGACATGCTTTTAACAACCTCCCATCTTTGACTTACACTTTTGCACATAGGTCGTGCTGTCATTTGTACACATTATACAAGTTTTTCAAGGTTTAAACATCTACGATGGACATGCAGAATAGCGCATTGATGATGAACAAGTCATCTGTCTCATCAGTACAACTTGGTAAACCTGAAGTTTGACTACGTGCAGATGACTTTGGACACACACATGTACACAGGCTGCTGGAAATAAAGTATTCTGTGTGTTGTAATTGTTGGATCCATGTCCGAGTCTCATTCTGACATGGTAGACCCCTGCCAAGACCAAGCTTGACACAGCTGACCTTCCACAGTAGTGAAATCACCTCATGGCAGTGTGTTAATCTGTGACATATCCTGAGCCCATGGTGTGTGTCATGTGAGCATGAATCTCTGTCTCCAAACCCCTTTTCCTACCAAGACTATAGTCCCTGCAGATGTTCCTGTTTGAGAAGCTTTCTGTGTGCTGACTAGTCCAGTGCTTTCTTGGACTATTTTACTTTGAGTGTCCAAGATGAGGGTGCACCAGTAGAATGGAGTCATTATGTTGACATCCCTGGTTGGGTTGAGACAAGGGCCTGCACTGTGAGCAAACTCACATGTGACACATTTCAATTCCCCCAGTCACATTTGTGCTAGCAACATCAGCGTGTTTTTAATCTGTCATCTGTTTTTGAAAGTTTGGCACTTGTATGTGTCTATGACTGCTCACACTCAGCAGATTCTATCCTTCCCTGTACCCTGATGGCAACATGTCTTATTTGTGGGTCTCCTTGAGTGATTTTATTATTCTGAGACAGTGTTAAAGTTCCAAATGTGTCCAATACATATCACGTTATGCACATGTACTCCATCCTAATCGGCTGTACAAATTTCCCACGAGTTATATCTAGCTATGCGTATTGTGTTTGTGGAACACAGATCCCACCACCACCCCTGGCGTTGTCAACAGTGCAGGAAGATTAGCTTACACATTTGCCTGTGCTTTGGAGCCTACTGACACAGTTGTTGTATCCCCTATCTGGTGAGCCACGTGTCTTCCAAGTCTTCTGCAGTACACACACAGCATTGGAAATTTGACAATAGTGATGATCTGCACATAATGCAGCTTTTGTAGTTAGATGCAGAGTTGATGTGATAGACATGCAAAAAAATTAACATTATAAGTGGTCTGATCTTGAGTTGTGTGCAACGCACATAGTCAACACATGTTGACTGTTTCATACGTTGTTGTTGGTCCATGCTTTTCTACACAGCAAGTAGGAATCTTGTCTACACATGTAGCGCTGACAGCTTTGACACAACCATTTCATGTTTGTTGCAGTGGTAGGCTCATGAATCTATTTTGAGTGTCTGTGGACTTGTGTGGTGTTGTGGGCAGTTTCCTGTGTGCTTCATTGTACACTAACTCATCAAAATGTCATTCTTCTGTGAGTGTGTTTGCTCCTGTTGCCCTGCAGGGTTTGAGTATGTGTTGTTGTGGACAGATGCAGTGAATTTGTGTCCCATACATTTGTGTGTCTGGCACCTCTTGTTCAACCATCAAATGTGTGTGTCCTAGTATGTGGCGTGCTGGGTGTACCTTGATGATACTGAGATTGCCACATTGGTCATACACAACAGTACATGGACCCATGTTTGTATTGTGGCCACAATGATGTGTGTTCAATAATGTATTCCTCATCATACAGCCAGTGATCCACACTGTCATGGGTACCTGTGCAATGTCACCTGTCAATGTAGGCTTAGATCAGGCACATTGCTGCTGATCAAGGTGTGTGGTGTTTAGAGTGGCCAAATGTGACTTGTCTCCTGGCAAGGCCCCTACCTACAATGTGGCCTTATATTACGGGCCATGCCCTGGGAGTAATGTTTGGGTATGTGAGATGACAGTGGTTCTTGCAAGGCATGAGGCACAGTGCGCAAGAGTGAGTGTGCTAAAAAGTATGGCCCACATCCTAATTTGGCATCACAGAGGGTCAGCAGACAGGATACTGTCACCACAGTGTTGTAGCCTTGAGGGTACTGTGGAAGAGAGTCAGTCTCTTGATGTATTGTTTGGGGTTCCACCAAGCTTGTTCCGCATGTGACTCTTGTGCACCCGCTCATCAAACAATGCCTGATTGCCCACATTCACTATCCCAATTCATGGAATACTTACGGATTGTACTCAACACGCATATGTCTCAGTGGAGTTCAGCCCCCCATCGTGTGTGTTGGCCCAGCCTCGAAACACATCCACACACACACACATGTTGTGTTTGTTCTGCAGTGTGTGGCTGGTTGGTTGTCTTTGTGCATCTTCACCCATGTATTTCAACTGTGTTTGAAGGGCATTGAGTGGATGTTTTGTTTACTTTATTTCTCTACTGGCCCTGGGACTCCTACATCTTCACTCTGCACACCCCTTATGTTTTGCATTTGACCTTGCTGCCACAGTGTGGTACTGGATCTCACCAATGCTGTTGTTTCAGATTGAATCCTTTGTATTTGTGTCTGATTGTGACAAAAATGTGTGTTTCTGCATTTTGGGTGGTCACATGTTACATTGTCCAATTGAACATTGCTGGCAGTGTTGGCCCCCAAGAGCACTGATTGGCTGTCCATGGCTGAGGGTATGTAACACACACAACAATGTTTGCCTCAACAGTTCTGTTGTTGTTTGACACACAACCACTACTTTATCACTACATTGCATGTGGGTTTGGGCCCAATAAATACATAATTGCTTGAACATGCTGGGGGTGTGAGACCTACATTCACCTTTTTGTCACTACAGTGATGGGGCGATTATACCCCATAAGCCCTATGTGCTTGACAATGCTGGGGGATTGAACCCCACACTCACCTTTTTGTCACTACAGTGATGGGGGGGTTATGCCCCATAAGCCCTATGTGCTTGACAATGCTGGGGCATTGAACACCACACTCACCTTTTTGTCACTACAGAGATGTGGGGTTTGTCCAACATATCACTTTATGTGTCAATTTTGCAGGCAGTTCATACACAAAACCCAATTTTGGCATGACAGCACTGGGGGAGTGTTAGGCATCCACCGCCTATGGGGTGGACAATGCTGGTAGTGATAGGCATCCACCCCCTATGGGGTGGACAATCGTGGGAGTGATAGGCATCCACCCCCTATGGTGGGAGTGATAGGAATCCACCCCCTATGGGGTGGGCAATGGTAGTAGTGTTAGGTATCCACCCCCTATGGGGTGGGCAATGGTAGTAGTGTTAGGCATCCACCCCCTATGGGGTGGGCAATGCTGGTAGTGATAGACATCCACCCCCTATGGGGTGGACAATGCTGGTAGTGTTAGGCATCCACTCCCTATGGGGTGGACAATGCTGGTAGTGATAGGCATCCACCCCCTATGGGGTGGACAATGCTGGTAGTGATAGGCTTCTACCCCCTATGGGGTGGGTAATGCTGGTAGTGTTAGGCAACCACCCCCTATGGGATGGGCAATGGTGGGAGTGATAGACATCAACCCCCTATGGGGTGGGCAATGCTGGTAGTGATAGACATCAACACCCTATGGGGTGGACAATGCTGGTAGTGATGAACATCCACCCCTTATGGGGTGGACAATGCTGGTAGTGATAGGTATCCACCCCCTATGGAGTGGACAATGGTGGGAGTGATAGGCATCCACCCCCTATGGGGTGGACAATGCTGGTAGTGTTAGGCATCCACCCCCTATGGGGTGGACAATGGTGGGAATGATAGACATCAACCCCCTATGGGGTGGGCAATGCTGGTAGTGATAGACATCAACCTCCTATGGGGTGGGCAATGCTGGCAGTGATAGACATCCACCCCCTATGGGGTGGGCAATGCTGGTAGTGATGGACATCCACCCCCTATGGGGTGGCCAATGGTGGGAGTGATGGACATCCACCCCCTATGGGTGTGTTGCCTTTCGCGGGATCATGACATTTTGGTGTGTGGTAGGTGTCTGACTTACTATCTGTGACGAACGTGTCGGTTACGGTTGCTGATTCGACCGTAGGCGTACAGTATAGGGATGACATGCGTGATCGGATACATATCTGCTTCGTCTCGTACGCAGTGATCGTGTTGTGGCGTGAATCAGAGCTGAAATACAGCTCTTCCGGATGCTGTGACAGGCTGGAGATGGCAACCTGTTCGGCGCGTAGGAAGTACGCATCGTACTTGGCCGGCCGGAAACTGCTTCGGAAATGGCTCCGGATGACTCCATCCAGCGTTCAGGGAGCCGGGTCGTACAGAATATGGTGCTGGAATCGGAGCGTACGTGTCACTCAGGAATAGGAGAGATTTGCACATCGTACTTCGTCGTTTGGATGGACCGGCTCCCGGAAAGTGTCGGTTTTAAGGTAACGCTATGGACGGCTCTCAGAGGGCCTTCCGACGAGATCGGAATCGACCCCTATGTGTAGATTTTTGGAGGTGTCTCCAAATGCATTGGTTAAAGTGATAGTAGCAACCTTGAATTGCTGTGTGAGGGTAGTTTTTTTAGTATGGCTTGGATCATTGACTGTTCAAAGTCAATGATTAGTTTTGGGGAAAGTAATTATTGGTTTCTTGTTTTATTTTGGTTAAAAATTCAACATAGCTGGAGTTTTGCTTATTTGGTAATAGAGCATATATAAAGGGGATGTTTGTATTTTGATATAGTCCATGTATTGTATATAACTGTTAAAAGTCCCATCCATCATCCATGTCTCACAGTAAATTTGTGGCAGTTCCAAATATTATTATTCTTTTGTCAATTGATTTGTTGTCATAAAGAAGAAATTGTTCTTCATTATGGGTAACTGTGAGTTCAGGTGGTATTTCTACTTCAGCAAAAGTTTTGGGGACATGTGTGGTGGTAGCAGTAGCTTTTTTAGTTCTAGCTATTGTTCTTTTTAGTGATGATATTGAGGGCAGTTGGCCAGTTGCATGTTGTGGGACTCTGGGGAGCATGTCTTTAAGTATTTCTGTGGTAGACTTTTCAGATCTAGTGCTAGCTTCTTTTATATCATCTAAAGCATTTTGAACTTCTATTTCAGCTACGTTAGGGGGGTGTTTATGCTCTCTAACATATAGTACAGTTGTTTCCTTTGTTGCAGCCCTCCCATAACATTTGTTAGAATAATATTTACTACATTTCCAGTTGACTTTGTCGCCTGTTTGCTTTTCTTGGGTGCACACATACCCCATATAACATAACAAAAATGTTCCTTTCTGGGAAGTTATGAATTGGGCCCCTTCAGTCATTGTGATGTTTCAAATGCTAAGAGAAATGTATATAAACATTATTAAAAATATTCCTGTGCTGTTTTAACATCTGAAATATGTACATTGTTAATTTAATACTTACAACGTTGAATTTGAAGATTTTTTCCAATGCTGATGGGTTTTCTTTCCTGTTTGCCTTTAGTATTCTTGTTGAAATTCCTGTTGATAAAAAGAGTAATTTTAATACATTTGTTTAACTGTGTTTTGAGGGGGGGTGAGTTATGATTAGCTTGGACTTCTGTTTGGCATTTTTTGCAAATTGTGTTAATTTATTTTACTTTAATACTTACTTTATTTGCAAGTATCTTTAGAATTATCTGTAAAGGAGATATAATTAAAAAATATATAAATTATTTTGTTCGTATAAATAGTGCTTTGAGAACATTTGCAGTAGCAGTAGTTTATAAATGGAATTTTACTTACTTTGTGGAGCTGGAATCTGCTTTTTCTATAATGTAGTCCAATGTTGTGGCAGCAATCCGGCAGAGTTTCTCCTTGTTCTTGCTTTTTTGTTTGAAGTGCAAAATAATGTTTAATTTTCGTGTGTTTATATAGTGTTTCATTAGTTGTTGTCTCAATTTTATTGGTTTATCTTAATTGTATGTGTTTTTCATTGGTTGTTATTTATTGTTTTAATTGATTTGGTAGTTGTTTTTCATATATGGAAAACGCTAATTAAGCTTCAGTTAGTTTTTTTTAAATTTAAAAGTGGTTTAGTATATTATATGTGATTTATATTGTTTTAGATGTTAAATAATATGGGGGTCATTACGATGGCGGTCGGAAAACCTCCCCGACCGCCATGGTAGTGGGAAAAGACCGCCCGCATGGACTGCGGCATCACCGCCGGTCGAATTACGATGACCCGCGGTCGAATCGCGGGCCTTAACATTGCGGCGGTTGCTGCTACCCGCAGCACCGCCGCGATGTCCAAATGGGCATGTCCAGCATTTCCCTGCACTACGTGGCAGGCACTGCACAGTGCCTGCCACCTGGTACAGGGGAATGTCGGGGGGCCATGGGTACCCCCCCAGTGCACCCCGACCCCCCCCAAAATATCGGGGGCCGCCACGGGCCCCCGGAAGACAATCTCCGCATGCCTTTCCATGGCCGTCTGACCGCTGAGGAAAGGCTGGCTACCGCCGGCATCATAATTGTGCCGGCGGAGCCTGCTCTGCACCACCACCGTTATCCCGGACCTTTTCCACCTGCCAGGCAGGAGTGCGGAAG
The DNA here is from genome assembly GCA_963921515.1 of Calotriton arnoldi. Classification (NCBI taxonomy): domain Eukaryota; kingdom Metazoa; phylum Chordata; class Amphibia; order Caudata; family Salamandridae; genus Calotriton; species Calotriton arnoldi. The sequence goes on from CAWUFW010003901.1 coordinate 559,452, forward strand.
GCGTCCGGCAGAAATGCGGCGGTCAGAATTTCCCACCGCCGCGGTCGCCACCGCCATCCTAATCGGACCAGCGGTTTTCTGGCTTGCGGTGCGGGCGGATCTCCACCGCCGGTCCGGCGGGCACCGCCGCCGGCCGGGCGGTCGACATCCGACCGCCATCGTAATAGGCCCCTATGTTTTTTAATTTAGCTATATTGCTTGAAATAGTAAATAATTTTGTGTATTTAGTACATTTTATGATATTATTTTTAAAAGTCTTTAAAGTATGTGTTAATCGATTTATTTTGTATGCTGTGTGTGTTAATTAACATTTTTATATTTTTTGGGGTATGTTTTGTATTATTATAAATAATTTTAACATGTCGATATATTTTTTTTAACGATATTAATATTGTCTATATTTTTGTTATCGATATTATTGACACATTGTATGTTTTCTAAAGATGTTCCATATTTGTTTTCACGATATTTTTTGTTTCGATAATACTGATATTAATGTAAATGTGTGACGATATTTTTTGGTCGATATTTGTGTATTTCTTTAAATACGTATAGTATGTCAATATTAGTGTAATCGATATTTCTGTCCCGATATTATGGTAGTCGATATTTGGTCTGTCGATATTATATCAGTGATCCGTTCTGTGGGCTAAACTCACATCCTGAAAAATTCCTGGCACTATTACTGCAGGGCATTCTGCTGCTATACTATAATACCTGGGTTAGAGTAAAACTAGGATCACATACTGTGGTCTCAGAAAAAATGTGCATCGAACAAGGCGTCAAACAGGGGTGCGTATTAGCACCAACCCTTTTTAATTTGTACATGAGTGACTTGGTTCTGGCATTAAATCAAGTAACCAGCCATGCCCCAAAACTAGCAAACTAACATATCACTTCTCTTTTATAAGCAGACAATGTAGTCTTGTTAAGCCGAACGTCGATAGGGCTACAAAGATTGCTTAATGCCCTAGACACTCATTACCGGGCAAACGAGATGAAAATTAACTACGATAAAACCAACATCGTTACTTTTGGCCGGAAGAAGAAAAAACAACTCTCTTGGCATCCCAACAATCACCGCCTGACCATCGCAAATAAATATAAATATTTGGGATGCTGGCTAGACAACAAAGGAGGTCACTTACTACACTTAAACTCATTAAAACCAAAATTAGCCTCATTACCATGCACCTTTCGAACAATTGCCAGGAGAACTAAAAACATTTCTTTGAATCGCTGTTAAAAATAGTTTCAGCCAAACTAATTCCAACACTGTCATATGGGTCCGAGACCTTCCTGGGGAAACTGGGGGCCTTTTTGAACAACTCCCAGAGTTTTCAGAGCCCTATTTAAATTACTGTGTAACACCTTGGCAATTCAGATCAGAATGGAATTTGCATTAAGTGAACTGATTACACAGAAGGCTTGCATAATAAAATACCTGTACTCCAGTAGGAGAGCTGAGCAAGGATCACTGAAAAATCTTATCTGGATGGACGTATTGTTCTCCAAAAATACAAACGCCTGGTCATATGCCCTCTCTGAAGCACTGGAGCAAACAGGCTTGGAGGAGCTGTGGAACTCAAAACTACTGCATCAACAGTTTAAAACAGTCTTGAACAGAAAAGCAAAAATCTAATCCCATAAATCTGATCAAAAAGCATTTGCCAAATGAGAACATGATCCCCTTGTCCTCATTGGCTACGATGGAAAAGGTCCACAAAAATATATTATGGAAATATTCTCACCCCACTATAAAAATGAAATACCTACAGCTCCGGATGGGTACCTTCTCGTCACTAGACTTACTACCACCATGGACAGCGAAAACTGAGTCTAAAACATGCCGACTATGTGGTCTATTTGAGAAATCGATAGACCATCTGCTCTGCTTATGCCCGATCCTCCTTGAAGACCGTAGAAGACTCCTTCCGCAGCTGTTGATTAGTGAGGAATCACGGACACTATCATCTGCCGTTAGCCACTTAATGAACAGTGCACAGCTGCAGGCAATTACCAAACTGATAAAATGTCTGGATATCACGGACAAACTGCTAAGAAACAAGTCAGATCCTTAAAAGAGCAGTAGTCCATGAACCGCCCTTGCCCCACAGATAATCTCTCACACAGTTGAGAATCATGTGAGATATATCACATTTTACTGAAAGCACAGATTTTTTAAGGCTGCGTGGATAGAATTATACAGTTTTTATAGGGCCCATTGTTGAATATTTGCACCACTTGAATCTTAAACCATATGGCAGCAATTTTAATAACGAATAGTGAGTATAGTAAGTGACAATTAGTGTATTGAAATGTATTTTTAAATTACTAATGCACCTCCGTGGATGGAACCTGTATGAAGACTGTTTTTGGGTGTTCTTATGTGACCAATCATCAACATTTCTGAAAAAAATTAGGTATTGATTAGTATTTTAACTTTCTCTGCACTTTTGCACTTTGATAGACTTGATTGTCTGAATAAAGTATTCTTTTAAACACTACATAATATTGCTAAATGCCTTCAATAGGAGTCTGAGGACAAGAGCAAGGCTCAGGCCATGTTCATATCTTTCCTAGTAAGCTGCAAAAACCAAGCTTAAAACACTCTGCATTGTTCTAAACGATCTGTACCACCAGTGCCCTGGCTACTTCAGCAACCTTACTAACTGACCAGACAACTAAAGTCGACCTCCTACAAAGTGCTGGCCTCCATTTAAATGTCTTAGTGGGTAGTGCAGGGCAACATTGCCCACCCTTTACATATCACAAATACATCATAGATACTTAACAAGATACACAACATGAAAGTGCACTTGGCACATGCTTCTTGTGTGGTTTAATGAACTAATGTAAGGGTTGCACTTGACATCAGTATTAAAGAGTGCATTCACTGTAGAATTAGGGAATTTGCTCACATTATGTGGTTTACCCTGAGTTAGATATCCTTTGCAGTCTTAATGAATTAGACCATCCTCATTTAGTAAATAATGTACTCACTATAAAGATGAAATTCGACTTACATAAGATGCGTCTTAATACATTGAACAACAGATAATTGGATAGAAATCTTCCTCGCATATGTAGAATGTGATTTTACTTAAAACGATAACAAGTTTATGTAGTGTGTGCATTAATATTTCATATATTTCATTAAAATATAGTTCTTAGCCATACTGATGTGAATATTTTGAAGACTTACTGGATGTTATATGTAACATGAATCTAATGCACTAGACACATATAAGAATTTGTGTTTAAACGTGCAGACACATATTAAATGTGCACCATTGAGTTTATGCTTTAACTTGTCCTAAGTAGACTTGAATTTCACCATGCTGCATAAATACTGTTTTCATTTTCTGTTAACGTGACATTTATTGCAGGTATTCACATGCATTGTTAGTTGTAGAATAGATACATTACTGTACAAGAAACAGAGGAGAGTGCCTGAGAAGGAGACCTTGACGAAGGAACATGGGGAACCAGTGTCAACTGAAAGGCTTATTGAGCAAATGTTGCGAACTGACTCGTGCATGAGAAGAAGATGTCGTTCCAATGTCCAGTGTGAGACTTTCCTCCGATGTTGTAGTCTGCAATATGAGAAATGGACAAGAACAATGGACCCCGGATGATGCGTACAAAGGGGGTGTTACCTAGAAGACGTGTGTTATAATATAGTGTTCACATCATTGGAGTTCAGATCTCTCCAAAACCCTTTTAGATTCAGATGCCCCTTTTGATTTTTGCAGATGCTTCCCATATCCTATCAGGTTCCCTTACCGCAGATTCCCTGGATTATGCTTGCCTTTGATTTTTGGTGAGTGTGGCTTAGGCTACCACTTAACATAGAGCTACTGAGATGCTGAAACCTTCACTACTTATTTTCCCTTGCTTGGTTTTAATTTCCTTTATGGAGATACCTGATCAAGACTTTTAGATTTTTTAACCATCCTTTAGCAGCAACTATATCCTAGGTAGTTTTGATTCATTCATGCATAGACAACAGAACTTGCGACTCTTCTCTGAGCATCAAGTGCTACTTCTAATCTTTTGTATTGCTGTGACTAAATTGCTTGTCTGCCTTATACTGGTCCGCCTTAATTTTTTCTGCAGACTAGGCCATTCTGTATTTCTATAGCATGGTTTTAAGAGTGGTGTATCTGAATTTGATTTTGAATTTGTAATAAACTTCTTTACCCTGGCTATAGATTTCTGTTCTTCATTGTGTAACGAAATGGGTTTCACTCTTAATTGAATCTGATTGATGTAAATGCTAACTCCCATCACCTCTCAGTCCGACAAAAAGGTCCATCGGAGGACCAATGGTAAGCAAGTGGGCCCAGAAAACACTGTATCATGGGAGATCACTCCACATGTAAGGTCCATCCCAATAAAATCTTCTCCCCCAACTTCAGGTTTGAAGGAGATGTTCCACAGTACCCACGTGGCTAAAAAAAACATCTCTTCCTATTAGCATATTGTCATGTTCCAAAAGAAGACAACTATTTCCTTCTATCACTTACCCATGTTCCTTTATTTATAGTCTGTGTTGGGCTGGTCTATCAGGTAGTCTGGTACAGCCAGATGGGCCATCTGTAAAGGCCAGTTTGTGTACTGTTTTTTTGATCCCGTTACGGCCCACGGGAACACAAAAAAATACGACCCACTCACTGGTCCTTACTGCCAACAGGCCAATCCAACAGTACTCAAAGTACTCTGACAAGAATGAAACACAGCATGAGACTTGTATTAAATCTTTTTAAGTTAATAATTTCGCATCTCTCCTGTTCTATTTCTAAATCAGCTGCGTGTGAAACCTTTAATATATGCCTGCCATATCATAGAAAGCAATGAGTGATGACAGAGGAACGGCCCAAAATCTAATCATATGTTCATTGACCATAAAATGACACACAGATGGTTTCTCTTTTTCACTTAACAATTCCTATAGTTTGATACGAGGTAACAAATACTCAAGGGTGTCAAATTCATGCAGCTGCCTTCCACTAGAGTAGTGGTGCAAAATGGCAGGTTCGACCACAGAGCTGTAATCAGTTAGGCACATCAGGGTCTGTCAATTAAGCCCGGGCAGTAAACTCCACTCGCGGAGTTTGCGGAATTCGGGCGCTCCGCAGAGGAACACAGAATTCCTAAATTCCGCCATTCGGGCGCGAAGCGGAGTCTTTTTTCCATTGGAGCGCTTGACGTTTCTTTTGGCGCTCAACCGTGAGCGCCAAGACTCTTGGGCCACTTGTGAGCGCACACGAGACTTCTCAGACCGCTAGCAAGCTCCAGCAAGACTTCATGCTCACTCGCACGGGTTCCGGACGTGATGGCAACAATCTAGCATTCTTAGAGACGATCGTGATCGTAAACGGAGAGGTCGAGCAGCTTTTCTGCTTGAGAATGTAGCTGAGAGGCATTTGGAGTGGATTTTCTTCTCAAACTGGCCGTTGGAGTTGAAGTGCCCCAGAGACTCCAACTTCCTGTTCCTGTCCAGCAGGCTCCTCCCAGTGCTTTGTCCCTATCCTAGTCACTTTTCATTGGGATTTGGAGCTGGAAGGATCACTCTTATTGTTTGCTGCATATATACCATTTGATCTAAGACTTTGTTTTTGAGATATCACAAGTAAGTTGAAAAACTTTTGTATAAGGGTGCTGTTTGTTTGACTGGGGGCATGCACTTGGATTTACTTGTACTTTTAATCGATTTTAAAAATGTATTGTGGTGGGTGGCCTGCAGTTTTAGTAGGGGCCTAGTTATTTTTTACATAAAATGTATCTTCTTTTGTAAAGGAAAAATGTTACGCAGTGCAGTACATTTTCTTCTCCATGTTTTTTTAAAAAGTTTGCAATATTGATTGATTTAATTCTCTATGTGGCCTAGTCTGCCAATGGGCCTTCTAGCCAGTAAGCCCTGTACTATTTATTGGTGCATGAAACAACTGTTTCTGTGGTGTCCGTAGAATTGAAACATCATTTAGGCCATGGATGGCATTGGATTAAAATACTAAATGTGTTTTTTGTGGTATTTCACGTTTTTTTCCCCTGCAAACAGTTTGTAGGTGGGGTGAAGCCTTTGTTGGATGTGTGTTTTTTAGCCCAGTTAATTTTTGTTTTTGGCATTGCTGAATTAATGCTGTGTTGTCTGTGTTACCATGCCTCTTTTGTCTGGCCACTGTGTGTGTGTGTGTGTTTGGCATAGACCACCATTTGCCTTTGTTGTTGATTATGCCATGTGGCCAGGGGCAATTTTGTTTAGTCAGTGTCCACCCTAGGCCTGCATGTGTTCTTTGGTTTCCAGGCCTCCTGCTTGTTGTTTTGACCATGTGGTTCGTGGCCATTTTGTGTAGCCAGCCAGCGTGCTTTCCCCAAAGGCCTGCATTTCTTCTTTGTTTGTGGCCATGCCTCCTTGCTGGTTGTTGTGACCATGTGGCTGGCGGCCATTTTGTGTAGCCAGCCAGTGTGCTTATGCCATTGGCCTGCATGTCTTCTCTGTTTGTGATCATGCCTCCTTGCTGGTTTTTGTTGTCTGACCATGTGGCTGGAGGCCATTTTGTGTAGCCAGCCAGTGTGGTTTTGCCATAGGCCTGCATGTCTTCTCTGTTATGAGTGACCATGCCTTCTTGCTGGTTGTTGTTGTTCTGACCATGTGGCTGGCAGCCATTTTGTGTAGCCAGCCAGTATGCTTTTGCCATAGGCCTGCATATCTTCTCTTTGTTCCCCATGCCTCCTTGCTTGCTGTTTGACCATGTGGCTGGTGACCATTTTGCGTAGGCATCCATTGTGCTTTTGCCATTGGCCTGCATGTCTTCTCTGTTTGTGACCATGCCTCCATGCCGATTGTTTTTTTTTTTGTGTTAGAGTTTTATATAGCGCGAACTAGACCCGAGGTTGTCAGGTATCAGAGTGCTTTACATGAGCACTAGTTTTGTTACAGATGGACACAAATGCCTGCATGTCTTCTCTGTTTATGACCATGCCTCCTTGCTGGTTGTTGTTGTCTGACCATGTGGCTGGTGGCCCTTTTGTGTAGCCAGCCAGTGTGCTTTTTGCCATAGGCCTGCATGTCTTCTCTGTGTGTTGCCATGCCTCCTTGCTGGTTGTTGTTCTGACCATGTGGCTGGCAGCCATTTTGTGTAGCCAGCCTGTGTGCTTTTGCTATAGGCCTGCATATTTTCTCTTTGTTTGCCATGCCTCCTTACTTGCTGTTTGACCATGTGGCTGTTGGTCATTTTGTGTAGGCATCCAGTGTGCTTTTGTCAAAGGCTTGCATATGTTGTTCTTCTATCATTATGTTGCCGCCATGCCTCCTTGCTTGCGGGTTTACCATGTGGTCAATCGGTGGCCATTTTGTGTAGGTAGCCAGTGTGCTTTTCCCATAGGCCTGCATGTCTTCTTCTCTTCGTTCCCAATGCCTTTTTGCTCTGAGTTGTTGTTGTTGATGACCATGTAGCAACGGCAGTCAGCCATTTTGTGTGTCCAGCCAGTGTGGCACTTTGCCTTTGGATGGCTGAGCAATGAGGTAGCAGTTTAATACATTAAAATGAATGATATGGTTGAGCATGTCACTTATTTATAATTTTTTATTTTAATTTTTTTCAATGTTAGTTTTGTTTTATTTTTTCATTATTTTTTTATTTTTAATATTTTTAATTTTAATTTTGTAAAATGTATTTCTTTTATTTTTAGATTTTTTTTTACTATTTTCATAACATCTGGCATCAATGAATCAACCTCATGTCTGCTATAGGTGCACAACAGCATTCATTGTGTAAGGATTATTCTATTGTCATTTGTCAGCTGCACCTCCCTAAGTGTCACATCCCATGTGATGTATTGCACATAAAGCAAACAGTTACATCTGTATGTTTTGTTGTTGTTGCTCTTTCTAATCCTTTCTGAGTGTACACCATGAAAGTTTATGTTGGTGTAGTTTTCCATTTTACGAATGAACACGGTACTGTTCATTATTTATAATAACTTAAGTATTCACACTAAATGATATTGTTTGTTTGTACTACTACTTGAACAGCAACAATGCCACGTTTCACTGATGTTTTTCTTGCTTGTTTGCTTTTAGGTTCACAAGAGAAAAGACATCATCCACAGTACTGCCAGACAGAAGGCCTGTGCGCGAAGAGACGCGTGACTGAGTTTGCAATACAGTCATCTCTTCAGCTTGTTGTTAAGTTAATTGAAACGGCCAACTGACAGCTTCAAGTAGGCCCCAAAGAAAGGTGCTGTCAAGTAAGTGGCTAGTGGGGAGCAGAAGAAGCAGATTTTCACCATTGGTGTGCCGACTGCAACCTTTTTCAGGAAAGTTGTGCCTGCAGCACCGGCCTCCGGCGAGCAAGCTGAGAGCATCACTCCTGCATCAACAGTACCACCCCCCCAACCTAAGCCCAGGACCATGTCTGTCAGCGAGGCTGCCAGAGCAATCATGTCGACGCCGACGAGTAGTGATGTTGAATTGAATTTGTCCATTTCTCAAAGTAGTACACAATTGTTTCAGGAAACATAGCAAAGTGGACAGCAGCCACAGCCAGCAATGTATTTGTCTGATGTTGGAGCAGAACAGGATGTTGAGCTTCCTTCAGAGTAAGAAGTTCAACCTCCTCTTTTAGAATCATTGCCTCCCAGATCTCCAGCAAGGAAAAGGAAGGATACTACAGCACCATCTTCTCCAAGCACCACTTCTGATGATGGTGATGGGGACATGGAGTGGACCTTGACAGAGACCAGGAGACAACAGGCGAGGCAAGGGAAAAGAAAAGTTCCAGAAAGACTTAGACTTATGGAAGGGGATGAAGAGGAGGATGACGATGACGAGGTAGTCATGGGGGAAAGTGACACAGAGGAATCTGACATTGCTATTCATCCGGCTCCAAGGGATGTGGCACAGGTAGCACCACCACCAGCTCCCATATTTGCAAAGCCCCAGCTGAGACCTGCACCAACCCCTGCCACAGGAGAAGCAGAGAGGCAATCAACGACATGCCCACATACCTCCAGTTTTTCTTCAGACATTAGCAGTGGCCCCTTAAAAAAGCACATTGCAGTATGCACCATTTGCCACACAAATGTTCATTGAGGTAAGCATGGTACACATTATGGTACTAGAGGCCAGACGACCCATATGAAAAAACACCACACAATCAAGTGGGAGGAGCATCTTAAAAAAATTGCTGAACATGGTCGTGGTGGTGGGGAGAGCCGGGGAACATCAGCTACAAGTCCAATCACGGGGGACGGTGATGGTGATGAGGAAGAAGAGGGTGACATCTTCTTCATGCAAAGCCGCCCTGTCCCCAGCAGTGTGCAAGCAGATTCACCCACAACAGGACTTCATAATGGCACAACAAGACTCAGAGTGAAATGATGGAGACACCGAGGCATACAGTGACCGGTCCACCACCACCACGCACATTGAGTCTACTACTAGCATCTACTTTCTCAAAAGACACCTGTGTCAGTGCCCCAAGAAAAGAAGGAAATCCAGGCTACTATTACAGGCATGCTTAGGCATGGGGGGCCCTTCGAGCGAAACCACCCAAACGCACGTTTGTACAATGGGAAGTTGTCAAAAATGTTAGCGCTGGACCTCCTTCCTTTTGGATTCTTAGAATTTGAGGCAGTCATCTGCCCAAAATGGAAGGTGCCAGAGTGGCTGTTCCAGCGCTGCATCACGATGTGCTGCAGTTGGTTGGATAAGCTTTGCAGCAAAGTGTTGCTCACACCATCCACCTGATGACATGTGGACCAGTTGTCAGGCGACTGATTAAATGTGCATCACTGCACCTCTTTTGCAGGGGTAAAGCAAAATATATCTTCCGGTTTTGGCCCTGAAGAAAGTTTTAAGAGCATTCGACGGCATGCAACAGTGGCCATGTTTGCGATGGAGAAATCACATATAGCTGTAAACATCTTGGAGAAATTTAACAGCCAGGTGTATGAATGGCTGCGACCCAGAGGTCTTAGAATTGGATTTGTTGACACGGACAATGGCAGTAACATAGTCAAGGCCATGTCAGATGGAGGCTATTTCAGGGTCCTGTGTTTGGCCCATTGCATCAACCTGGAGGGGCAAGACTTCCTCAAAAAAGAAGGCCTAGTCAGCAACATACTGACCACCTGCAGAAGAATGTGCATCTATTTCAGCCATTCTTTTAAAGCCCGGAAGCAGCTGCGGATTATTCAGCGTAATAATAAAGCACCAATTAAAGCCCTGATACAGGAGGTGCCAACACGTTGGAACTCCACTTTTTACATGCTACAACATCTGTTGGAGCAGTACAAGCAGATCAATGACTATGTCATTCAAAGAGGAGGGGATGCAGTTGGGAAAGCTATGACCATAGATGCGGACAAATGGGGCCTAGTCAAATGCCTGACACAGATGCTGCTCACTTTTGAGGTTTTCACACAGGAAGTTAGTAAGGAGGACAGTACGAAGGGCCAAGCTTTCCCATTGTTGCATCTCCTACAAGACCAGGTAAAGAAGGTGTCTGAAAGGTTTGCCCCTGCAGGTGTGAATGAAAACACAGAAGCACATGCCTTGGTTGAGACCTTAGTCCTGCGCTTGGCTTCTAATATAAGGCTGCAACATGACCTCATCGAGTCCAAATAGTGCATATGTGCCACACTACTTGATCCACAGTACAAAAAAGTTCTTCCCACTTTCATCCCTTTTTCTAAAGGGAATGTTTTAAAATACAAGAGGTGGATTGTAGAGCAAGCCGGAGACTTGGAAGAAGAACGGCTGGGACTTCAAGTCCCACCCTGCAGTTCTGGGGTGCCACCTTCAACTTCCAGAGAGTGCAGTCTTGTCTCACAGCAGTCAACAACACCATCAACCAGAACACCGGCAACAACAGCAAAATCAGAACCGGACCCAACCTCTGCATTTTATTGGTTTCAATTGGCAGGGCTCAAGTCCAGTGCAGAGGTGATGGCAAAACATGTTGAGCAAGTGGCAACATCAATGACTAGCCACAGGATGTTCCAGGAGTATCTGGATGATCCAAAAGAGGTCTATGTGTTGGTATGGGAAGATGCTCTAATGACCAGAGCTTAGCAGGGTGGCAATAACGTATCTGGCTTGTACTGTCGCCAGTGTGTCTGCTGAACGTGTGTTCCGTGCAGCTGGTGCAGTCGTTACAGTGAGAATGACCAGTCTCTCGCCTCAAAATGTGGAGAGATTGACTATGATCAAAATGAACCAACATTTTATACCACACAAGTACACTGTTCGTGAAACAGTGGCACAGGAGGAGGAAGTGGGTGATTGGTCCGAAATTGAATCAAATGTGTTAGCCGACCAATTTCTGGGTGAATTACCTGAGTTTGAGGACAAACTCTACTTCCCGGACTAAGTATGCTATTGCCCCCATAGAACTTTTTAAATTATCTCATCGAACTTGATTCTTTCTTTGCAAAAAAACAAAACAAAATTAGGTAGAGGAACATTATTATTTTTGTGTCAGATTTATGCTGCCCCTCCTTTTTTATTAGTCACATATATTACTGGATTGCAGTTAGACCAGTGTGCATTTAAGAAGCCTCCACTGTTCCTTCATGACATTGGGGACAATGCCTGCCCCCCTCGCCTGCCTATTGCCCAATGCCTATCAATCCTACAGTTGGAGCTCACCTGGGTGGAACTGGAAGTGAGACCTCGCTTGTGAAGTTGTGATGCCTCTCCTGTTATTGCTTCATGTATATTCAGGTGAGTCAACTAGTATGGATGTAATTTAACTTTGGAATAAATAAATTAACTGCTACTGTTTTGTATCTAGATAGTTCAGAACTTTGACACAATATAGGTCATCATTGCAGCATTCCCTATAATGGTCAAGATAGTTAGAGAAGTATAAGCCTAGACTCTATAACTAAGTGCTACGCTATCTCAAGTTAAAACCACATAAAGAGGCTGCGTAAAGCTACTTGAAGGCATCAGTGCAAAGTAAAAGTAAAAAAACGACTTCAGGCATGAAATAGTTTCCCCCTTTATTTATTTACAAAGCAACTCACCCTCTCCACACAAAAAATATGCCCGCCCCTCTCTCAAACAAAACTGACCCAAGCCCCAAAACTCAAAATGCCCAAGAAAGCCTCTCCAGTCCCAACTCCCTTCCCACCCTCTTCACCCAGCCAAACCCACCAAAACAACAAATCCCTCCCACCAGAAAAATACATTTAAAAAAGGGCTATAAGAGGGCATTATGGATGTCGGTCTGGAGCTGGTCCATGCTCTGCTCCATCGAGGTGAGCCGGCCCTCGATGGTGTCCAGCACCTGCAGGATGCGGCGTAGCAATGGCCTGTTGCCATTTTGGTGGGTGTGGCAGCAGTTGGCTGGCGGTGACGCTGGCGATGGGATGGCTGGGAGACTGGAGGCTGAGGGGGGCTGGCTGCACTGGGGCTTGGCTGCTGTGCGTTTTTTCTTCCTCCTCCTCTTCCAGGACCACCACCCGCCAGTATTCCTGCTGGATACGCTCCAGCCTCTGCCGCCGCAAATGGGCCGCTCTCTCCTGCCTGTCGGGTGGTCCGGCTGGACCAGCAAGAGCAGCTATATTGAGAAAAACAAAAAAGACAAATTGTAAATAAGGCTCTGTGCAAACAATTGTTTTAAATAACTGGGTGGCACAGTAGCAGTACATTGCTGGTCCACTAGGGCCATTGGAATTTATTTGATGCGATTATGATTAGGAGAATCACAAGGCCAATTTTATGTTTTCTTTTACCCACACATAGTGCCAAACATAAAAAAACACTGACTATGTGACAGAAAAGTAACAGGCAGAGAATAACATCACAGGATTAAAAAAACAGTGATTGGATTTTTTTTTTTTAAAGGCTTTTCCAGTAATTATAAACAGAGTCAGACACTTTGAGTTGAAAAATAAATGACTTCTCATTGATGAGCACGGCATTATGCATTATATAGTGTACAAGTTGTGTGTGGTGCTAAAATAATGAAGCCATGCTCATTGACAGCCAGCGCCTCTGCTAGTTTGCTACAGTCTGCAGCTGTAGTTGACAATTATCTATTTTTAATTCCAATGGCCCTGCTCGTCCCCAAATGCATTTCTCTTTCTACCCTGTCTCGAAAGAGGCAGATGAATAATAAATAAGATACTACTTCAGTCACACACCTCATGTATGAAATGCGGATATTAATATAGTATCCTGTCTGCCGTGAGTAGACGTTGAGGAAAATGAATCTAATGGACTTCACTACAGGGAAAGGAACGTATTATATAGATTTTGTTTGGCACATTCGTCACTGTGTATCTCATATGCCCAACTTGATATGAAATCATGCACTTACTCCCACTTTACTCTGTGGCCTTGCCTGCCACCATGTATTTATATCAAATTTATTTGCTGGGCAGTAACCAAAAAAAGGAAACTTGATTTTCTATGCTGCATGGGGTAGGGTAGAGGGATTAGACAGGTAGAGCTTTTTCTTTATATATATAATAGAGGGGCCGCTACACTGATGATCGATTCATCATCTTTGGCTTATTCAGTCGCGGTTCAATTCAAAAGGGAAAATCTGAACAAGTGTAAATTAATCTGTTATGGGAAACCATGATATATGTCCTGGAATCACTTCACATGGGTATCACGTGATTAAATGTGGCACATGCCAAGAATGGATTTTCCAATTTGGTAGGCTGAGATGGAAGAACTTAGTAAAGAAAAATAAAGGGGTGAAGTACTGAGAGGAGACTGAGTGGGCGAAGGAACAACACACCTTGTGTATTCGGTTTGCAATGCATTGAAAACATTATAAATGCTGCATTAACTAAAGCAGACGCACATTACACAGCCAGCACTGCAGTTACATGTGATTGCCCCATACTGGACTTCAGTCATAGTTTGCAAAGGGAGGGGGGATGATGAAGGATAGGTAGGATAGATCTGGCTCACTTAACAAATACAGCGAGTCAAGGAAGTAGAACAAAGAATAAAAATAGAGAAATAACCCCCACTTAGAAGAACCAATGCTTTGAATGATAGTGATAACCCTACATAAACCAAGTAAGCAGAGTAGGTGAGCAGCAGCATGCTCCTCATGAGAACTGAAGAAGAGCTGCCTTGCTTATGCATCCAAACAATCCTTTCATTCAAATTCACCCATAGCCACCATGATTAAGCTTTACTTTCTCCCATTCAGTATTTCACCAAAATTTCTAATACATTATCAATCCATTCAATACATAGCAACCCTTTCTTCAAACTATCCTTTTGTCATCCACCACGCACCCTTTCACACACCCACCCTTTCACTCATATACCATTTCCTTTCTTTTAAGTTGTCTTTTGTTTTTTTCACATCTCCCTCAAGCCATCAAAGCTCATCATGTGAGATTTTGAGCTGGGGGGGGTGGTTCACTTCACAGTCATTTTTTATGACAACAAGCGATGCCATGGCAATAGCTAGTGAGCATAGTAATTGCAAGAAATATGTGACTTACCAGTGCCTGTCCCTGCTGCCGCTCGTCCCCCTTCAACAAACCCATCGCCGTCTCCTCCCACAGCGGCACTGGAGCCGGCATCACCGATGTTCTGTATGGTTAGAATAAAACATTACACATAATTTAGATCCCAGATACGCAACCCCAAATGCAACTGCAATGCAGCACTACAGCTCAGTTAGCATGTCAATATCTTCCAAATATCACTCTGGGCATTTGATTGGTTGGTTCACAAAGTTAGATAAGCCAGGCCTGGAATAATGGTCAATGAAAGATATATGGTGTTGTATGGCAAATACAATGGGAGTGGGACCTCATACTTTTTTCCCAGCCTTGCTGCACTGTCATGGGAAACTGCTGGTATACTGTAACTATAAATGAACGGGTCTGCAGCACAATACATTGGAGGGGGGTCCATGATGACCATGGCCACTGTCTAGTGAACTGAACTATGTTAGAGCTGGGTATAAGCAGGAAAAGGAAAGCCTTCTGAACAAACATGCATGGTGATTTTTATTTAAAATACTTGCTTACTTGGGCCTGCTATCTGAATCTTCTGAATCACAATAGATAGCACCAAACATTCCAGTGGAGTCCAATACCCCAAGATTCTATGGGTCTACCCTAAAAAGTCCACAACAATCATAAAAGGATTTACTGGGATCAGCAGAGCCCTCAGCAGTAGTGCTGGTGGTCGGCGCTGGCTGCCCAGCTTGTCTTGGACCCTCCCAATCATCCCTCTTCTTGCACTTGGGTGCTGATGAAAGAAATTAAGAAGATAAATAAAAATGATTTAGTGAATGTTATATGAAAAGAAAACGCAGTCGCTAAAACAGATCACCTATAGTACTACTAGTTTCGACTCGAGTCTATCGACTGTCCTTAAATCCATATTCCAAATCTCCTTAACAAAAACTACATTTGGAACTAATGTATTGCAGTGAATGATCTTTAATACTATCTATTCCCATTTCTCAACACCCTTGATGAGCCAACTCAGGGGTCGATTCCGATCTCGGCCGGTAGGGCACCTAACAGTATTCGTCTGGAAAAAAACCCAGCCGAATGCGTGTTTCCCGACCGAATCGAACACCCGTCCGGACGAACAAGTACGATGCGTATAACAACCCATTTCCCGAGCGAGCCGTACTCACCCAATCCAGCTCCTGTTCCCCGCCCGAGCCGGATCCGTAAACGCCGATTCGAGCCGCACGGAACCAAATACACAGCACCTTCCGGCCGGACTAGTACGATGCGCAATCCGTACGCGCCGCACCCGTCGCTACGTCCGGCACGTCTCAGCATCCGGGAGAGCCGTACATAAACTCCGTTTGGCGCCACAAGATGATCCACGGCTACGCGACGAACAAGCCAGCGACGAGTACGAGTCAAAGACACGAGAAACCCGAACGAGACGACCCAAGCATGAATCCCATCGCGCAGGTCCTACCAATACTCTACATCTATTACCGGGACCGGTACGGACGCGTACGGCGTAGACGGTAAGTCAAACACCACAATACAAACAAACTACACGTACCCAAAATATGTCACACACACATAGGGATGCACAAATGACGTACACTAGCAACAGCACAACCATAGGGGTGGGATGGGCATCACCAACCCATACACACCCATAGGGGGATGGATGCCTACCACTACCACCACCCCTACTCATGGGGGCCAGGATGCCTGTCACTACTACCATCCCCACCCTTAGGGTGATGGATGCCTACCACTACCACCACCCCTACTCATGGGGGCCAGGATGCCTGTCACTACTACCATCCCCACCCTTAGGGTGATGGATGCCTACCACTACCACCACCCCTACTCATGGGGGCCTGAATGCCTGTCACTACTACCATCCCCACTCATGGGGGCCTGGATGCCTGCCACTACCACCAGCCATACCCAGGGGGGCCAGGATGCCTGTCACTACTACCATCCCCACCCTTAGGGTGATGGATGCCTACCACTACCACCACCCCTACTCATGGGGGCCTGAATGCCTGTCACTACTACCATCCCCACTCATGGGGGCATGGATGCCTGCCACTACCACCACCCCTACTCAGGGGGGCCAGGATGCCTATCACTACTACCATCCCCACCCTTAGGGTGATGGATGCCTACCACTACCACCACCCCTACTCATGGGGGCCAGGATGCCTGTCACTACTACCATCCCCACCCTTAGGGTGATGGATGCCTACCACTACCACCACCCCTACTCATGTGGGCCTGAATGCCTGTCACTACTACCATGCCCACTCATGGGGGCCTGGATGCCTGCCACTACCACCACCCCTACCCAGAGGGGCCAGGATGCCTGTCACTACTACCACCCCCACCCTTAGGGTGATGGATGCCTACCACTACCACCACCCCTACTCGTGGGGGCCTCAATGCCTGTCACTACTACCATCCCCACTCATGGGGGCCTGGATGCCTGCCACTACCACCACCCCTACCCAGGGGGGCCAGGATGCCTGTCACTACTACCATCCCCACCCTTAGGGTGATGGATGCCTACCACTACCACCAACCCTACTCATGGGGGCCAGGATGCCTGTCACTACTACCATCCCCACCCTTAGGGTGATGGATGCCTACCACTACCACCACCCCGACTCATGGGGGCCTGAATGCCTGTCTCTACTACCATCCCCACTCATGGGGGCCTTGATGGCTGCCACTACCACCACCCCTACCCAGGGGGGCCGGGATGCCTGTCACTACTACCATCCCCACCCTTAGGGTGATGGATGCCTACCACTACCACCACCCCTACTCATGGGGGCCTGAATGCCTGTCACTACTACCATCCCCACTCATGGGGGCCTGGATGCCTGCCACTACCACCACCCCTACCCAGGGGGCCAGGATGCCTGTCACTACTACCATCCCCACTCATGGGGGGCTGGATGCCTGCCACTACCACCACCCCTACTCATAGGACGGGTAATGCATGACACAACCAGCATACTCCCACATAAGGAATGACAGAAAATTACATCCCCCCCAACACCATGACAAGCGTGTGTAGTCTGTGTCAAATGCCTACAACACTGAACATGACATTGAACATACAATGTGACCCACTATCACATGTGTCACACATAAATGTGTGTGGCCTCCACAATGCAAGCCGACCATGGCCACTGTGGCAATAGGGTGGAACAACCCCTCACCACAGTGACCAAAAGGTAAGTGTGGTGTCCATAACTGATGCACCTCTTGTGTGGTGTCCATAGCTGGAGCACCTCTTGAACAGTGTGGCAATGGGGCCTAAAGCCCCATCACCACAGTGACCAAAAGGGAAGTGTGGTGTCCATAGCTGATGCACCTCTTGAACAGTGTGGCAATGGAGCCTAAAGCCCCATCACCACAGTGACCAAAAGGGAAGTGTGGTGTCCATAGCTGATGCACCTCTTGAACAGTGTGGCAATGGGGCCTAAAGCCCCATCACCACAGTGACCAAAAGTGAAGTGTGGTGTCCATAGCTGATGCACCTCTTGAACAGTGTGGCAATGGGGCCTAAAGCCCCATCACCACAGTGACCAAAAGGGAAGTGTGGTGCACCATCACCACGGTGATCATAAGGTAAGTGTAGTTATGCTAAAAGCTGCCAAAGCCAAACTGTATGGATGTATCCTGGTCACACAACAACAAACACATCAGTGGCATAGTAGTGCTTGTATCCCATAGCAACATAGATTGGGCGAGGCAAACAGTGCAGTGTCACAGAAACATCGTTTTGGCCATGTGCATACAAACATCACCCATGGGGGCCCACATTGTCAACATTCACAAATAACACAATGACAGAAGTGACCCTCATAATGCTGACCCACATATCTGCACCAATGGACACACAAATGTAGATATCCTGTGGAGACTGTCGATGTCAGGTGAACAAATACCATACCATGGCATCAATGGGACATACAAACCATGATCATTGTGCTGACTGATGACCTAGGAGTCCCAGGGACAGCAGGGGAAAACCACCAAACAACATACAGCCAATGGCACACTACAGAAATGCCAATGCAGTGGTGCAAATGCACAAACACAAACAGGCAGCCTCACACTGCATATCAAACACAACAGGTGATGGGGGGGTGCCAGTGTCCCCAGGCAACCACACAACACATGAGGAGGCCTGAATTCCAATCACACAGATGTGTATACAGTGCCACACAAAAGTAACTCATGGATCGGATTTCCCTATGTGGGCAATCAGGCATTGTGAGATGAGAGGGAGCCCAAATTGCACATGTCACACAAGCTTGTAGGAACAGTAACTAACACAGCAAGAGACAGACCCACCACAGCACTACCCCCAGGGACCCCACATTGTGCTGACACTAGCCTGCATGACAATCCAACTGTGCTGACAAAGGTAGATTTCGTTCACACTGTGAACCACAGCCATGTGTCCTGAGCAACAAACTACCATCACACCTACACAAGCTCCAATCAATCAGCACGGCCTGCCAGCCAAGGCCAATATGGAGGTAGGGGTCTAGCCGTGCAACAACTCACATTTGCACACTCAACACCACACACCCTGATCTCCACCAATGTGCAGCAGTGAAGCTCACATGGACTGGTGACATTGCACATGCACCCATGACAATCCCAGGGGTGGTGGGGGGAACTAAGGTGCCGAAACCCATCACACATGGCCAGTCAACAAGACTCGTCAATGTCTGACACACAGCACAGTATGCCGTACATGGGCATTATGTGAATTCCACCACAATCAATGGGACCCTGGCCATAGTCACACACCAACGAAGAAGCCAAGGTGACACACAAAGAACACACGTACACAACTTCCAACATTGCAGCTCTGACCCTGAGGAGTGGCAGCAGTCACACACACAACGTGTCACAGTCACTGAAAGCTAACACAAACTGTAAATCACATGACTTGTGTAAACAACAAGTGCCAAGGGGAATCCTGAATGTGTCCCATCTGCGTCTGCCCACATCCCCAGCCCTGACAACAAAGACAACCTGGGATGACAACCTCATGAACATTAGTTTGCCATGCACCCACATCACAGAGAAACCAGGTCCAAGATGCTGGATGAACACAGGACAACTCAGCAAGCATCACAAACAGGAACATCCCTAGGGACACAGCCTGTGTAGGAAAAGGTAAGGGAACACGCACAGACATGCTTACACAACACACAACACGGGCACACGCAATGTCACCGGATTACACACTGCCATGAGGGCACTCCACTCCTGTGGAAGGTCCGCTGTGCCAAACCTTGTCTGTGCACGACTCAAACATGTCAGCAGGACACTCCGTCAGTGAGTCAACAACTACAACACACAGAAGGCTCTGCTCACATCAGCCTGGGTACGGGAGTGTCACGTCAGTCACCTGCATACACCCAAAACATGTGGCAAGCCAGTTGCACTGTATACACAGATGAGGCCTTCAACATTGATGTGCAAAACTGCATGTCCAGTGGAGATGGGCACATAGCCAGGGAAACGGGACATTGAACAGTGGTAAGCCCACCAGATGTGCATCAGTATAAGACAAAGATGTCCATTTACAAATGCAAAACATACATCCCTGTGTCAAATGCTGAGCATTACACCCTCAGACTGCAGCAAAGGATGCCATAGATCCAGAGTAGAACAGGACACATATCCTATGGACCACATGGAGTCCATCACAGCAACACTTCATTTTCCTGATCTGAACACTATTACAACTGCAAATGCAGGATGCTACTCATCTACATCACGTACATCAAAAGAAAAAACACAATTAAACAAAAATAGGCTTTATTCAGCTAATGTAAAATGAAAAGTTGACGTCCATAAGAAACTAAGGCCAATGGCCAGTCCAAAATCACAGTCCCAACAGGGTGACAAGTGACAACTGGTCACCCATTGCCTGCCTGCACTGTTCCGGACAGGGGACATCCCCCTTGGAGGGGCATACAAGGGGCAGGCCAGGCACCGCAGGGACAGGATCAGGGGATGGCAGAAGGAGGCAGTGAAGGGGTGGTGGGTGCAGGAGTGTCACCGGCAACTGTAGTGGAGGTGTCTGACTCAGCGGGGCCAGCACCACCGTGCTACACAAGTCAGTTGGTGTGGGTGCTGCAACCACTGCAGTGGGCTGGTCTGATGAAGTGGACTGGGTCCCCACTGCGGTGCCCGAGTCAGATGGGGTGGTTGTGGACTCCACTGCAGTGCATAACTCCAAGGGAGTGGAAGGGAGGGCAGATGAGGTGGGCAGGACAGAGGGGGGAGACCCGGTCCCCACACCAGTGGCACCAACAGGCAGAGCATCTGGGTTGGGGGTGGAAGAGCAAGTGGCAGGGGGGAGGGCCTAAGCAGTATCGGTGTGTGGGAGAACCTGGGGCAGGGTGTGGCGGGGGAACCTGTGGAGTGGTGGCCTGGGGGATGGAGGAGAGAGACTGGGTGGTGGAGCTGCGTGGTGGTGGTGGTGGGGTCTTGCTCTTCCTGGTCCGGGGGGACTTCCTAATGGGGTCCTGTGTCTGCCTGCGCCTGGGGGAGGGTGTCCGGGGGCGAGGGGCACTCCCCTCTGTGTGGGTGGACTTCCTCTTCCCCCGGTATGCTGGCTCAGCAGGATTGGAGGGGAAGAGGCCGAGGTCACACAGGAAGAGCTGCTGTGTAGGTGGGGTAGCAGGTGAGGCAAGGGAAGGGGTCTTGGAGGGAGAGGATTTGGAGGTCTGCGGAGTGACAGTGGATGCCTGTGTGTGTGTGTGTTCCCCATCCCCTGTGTCTGTGGTATCAGTCCCATGAGGATGCTTGTGTGCACGTCTTGCCTTTCTCTTGGGTGTGTCTGTGCTGCTCATGTCTGTGTGCTTGGGTGATTGTGCAGGTGTGCATGTGCTTTGGACAGGTAGGGTGGCAGGAAGTGTGGATGGGGCAGAGGTGGGAGGGGTGAGGGACTGCTGGAGGAGGTGGGAGGGGTGAGGGACTGCTGGAGGAGGGACACTGCTGCCGTCAGGGAGGAGTCCATGGACCTATTGCTCCTCTGTAGGGCAGACATACCCGTCGAGATGCCCTCCATGAACGACACCAGCTGTGTCAACAGAGTGGTGTGTGCATGGAGGACAGTCAGCACTGCTGTCTGCCCTACATGGAGCTGCCAAAGGAGGTACACAGACTCCTCACTCAGGGCAGCAGGGGACACAGGGGCAGGGGGTGCGGTGCCTGGCACGAAGGAGACACGCTCCCGATCACGGGAGCCTCCACGGACCTCAGGAATGGGAGCCAATGGGAGGGCGGTGGTGGTGGTGGTGGTGGCGGGGCCAGACAGACTAGCTGGGGTGTGGTGGCTGCTGACACCCGCCTCCACAAGGGAGTCATCCTCCGAGCTGCTGTGGTCCTCAGCTGAGGTGGATGGTGCTGAGGACTCCTCGGTGTGGCTCCCCTCGCCCTCCGTGCCACTGTGTCCCTCTGACCACTCGTCGGACGCTGACCCAGTCTGGCTCCGCTGCTCCTCCTGGTCCGTGGAGCTGTCCCCTCCTGTGGCCGTGGATGTATCTGCAAACAATTATGGAAACAGACAAACATCAGTCACCTGCACTGACCGCACACACCACAGTAAGTACAGCACATCACAGAGCAAGCCCTGGCATCCTTAGTTGAACATTGCCTAAAGTCCTCACACAGATTCGGGGAAGCCAATTGTCAGTCTGATGGTCAACCATGGGACTCTCACCCCTCCTGACCTTGCACCCATCTGTCTGGTGCCTGTCTGATGGTAAGACCCCAGTGTGGACACATGCACCACCTACACAGTTGTTGGACATTGCAGGGAACACGGTGAAGTATGTGAACATGCACACAACACATCTCTTGCCACTGAGTCAGTGCAGGTGTCCGGATAAAGGGATGGCCAGAGTCTAAATAGAAATGCATGTGATGCATACCAGCACCACACACCATGATGCACCCATGTCCGGATAGTCAATGCCACTATGGGGTGCATGTTGCACATGTCACTCCCCTGCAGGATCAGTCTGAGGAAGTTTGATGCCATGACACAGGCATGCGTGCAAAGTCATACATCACTGTCTCCAGTTACATGGCCATGGCAGCCAGCCAACAACAGTCTGCACTGTGTCACAATCCTAGGACATGGGGAATGCAAGTTATGTAACTGACAAGTGCACATGTCCATCCCCCCAAAACAACATCATCAGAACTACTATTTGTCCAGTCATACCAATTGGACATATGGGGGACATGAAACACAACTCTCTGAACATGAGCACCTCACAGTGTGCTGTGAATGAGAAACAGCTGCCTGAAAGTCACAGTCGCATACACCTGTGTGCACAGTCAAGTGATCAGACACCTATTAATCACAGAAGTATCGTCTATCATGGTCACATCTCCGCTGGCATGCTGAGCCCTAACCGATAAACATACCAGTAGTCCTGACAACGAGGACACAGCACAATGACACAGAGGCAGACACCTGAGGGAACATTTCACTGATCACAACATGCCAGATGGTACACGGGAGTGGGAGTACAGAGTGAATTGTATGCCCTGGAGTAGGCATGACTGTCCAGCTCCACCTGTAAGAGGGATGAGTCCTGGACAGTAGGCAGGTGGCTAAGCACGTGTGACACACATGATACACATACTCCTGAGGCCCAAACATTGTTCCCACCGGCAGCATGGGTGTGTGCCAAATTCCCCAGGGACATGTGGTGATTCAGATCAGCAAGTGGACCACATATCAAAGTTACACCCAGATTACATGTCAGAACATAGGCATTGTGTAAGCAATTGACCCACACATGAATCCCACAACATAGTCACGGGAACAAATGTTGTCCCCCACCTTGAGCGAAGCTAAATGCAATGACACAGTCCCCAAGTGACACAATTTCCTGACTGTAAGGGCCACACATATGCGTATCAGAGGAGAAGTGGGCATGTCACAAATGAGGGACATGGGTCCTGGACCACATGACTGATGTACTGTGGAAGTTTAACCAGGCCAGAGGAGGGCACATAGCATGTCAGACAAAGTGCACAGTGCAGTCATGGACTCACCCCCTCCTTGCTGCTGTCTGGCCTTCAGCTGCCCATCCAGGTCAGGGAAGACCACCGCCAGGATCCGGAGCATGTGGGGGGTCAGGGTCCGGTGTCCGCCCCTCCTGCGAGGAGGCAACAGCTTCAGCTGGACCCTTGTGATCCTCCGGGTCCAGCCACCTCTTCTGGCAGTTGCGGATCCTGCGCCTGTAGACCCCCACGGATCTTACTTCCCGGGCAATGGTCAGCCAGATTTCCTGCTTCTGGTGGGCATCAAACTGTGAGGATGAGAAAGTGAAAAGGCCATTACTACACAAGCAACATATCCGTGCATCACACAGTTGGATATACATGTCTCAATCACAGGGGCATTTGATGTACATAGGCAGTGCAACAATGGCTATGAACAGTTTGCTAGCAGTCACTACATGGTATCATTGCATGGGGAGTAAACCTTGTTGGAATGCACTGTTACTGCACTGTACCTGTTCAGTGCATGTAACTACACACTTTGGGGTGTGACAACTACTCAGTGAGCATGCTAGCCAGTGGTGTGCACACTGTAAGTCTTGCTCGTCAGACAACATGCACATTTAGTAAGGCAGTGGACAGCACACTCACCTGCTCCCCTGGTTTCCCATACAGCTTGCTGTACTGTGGAAGGAGGCTGTCCAGCAGGGCCTGGTTCTCCTAAAGGCTGAAGGCTGGGGCTCTCTCCACAGTACGTGCCATTGCAGTAGCCAGAGGATGCAGAGACAGCAGCAGTGTTGGTGGCAGATGTCGTCCTGGAGCATGTAGTGCAGGCAAGTGAGCTCTCAGGGGAACAGCCAGCATTATATGTGTGCTGCAGCGGCAGATACTGTCCCATGTGTCCAAAGTGATAGGTCCAAGTCGTTTGCATCTTCTGAATCTGACCAATCCATGGAATAGCAGCACTAATACACGCCCACAGCATCCTTCAAATCTTCAAATTCATGACATCCATGATTTTGCAACATTGTTGTGGCTGGCCAACTGAATTCACTGCATCAGACTCGTTGGAGCCACGAAAACGCGTCCGTTGCCATGCCAGGCCCCAGCCAATGCATGCGCACCGTTCGGTACATTGCTGTACAACGCGTATTTCGGGGTACAACGCGTACCCGCACACATCATATGCAATGGGCCGGCCGGTTGTCCATTGCTGTACAACACGTATTTCGGGGTACAACGCGTACCCGCACACATCATATGCAATGGGCCGGCCGGGCACACCGATCGGTCCATTCCTGTACAACGCGTATTTCGGGGTACAACGCGTACCCGCACACATCATGTGCAATGGGCCGGCCGGGCACACCGATCGGTCCATTCCTGTACAACACGCACACAACACATGCATTGGTCCGGCCGGGCACACCGATCGGTCCATTGCTGTACAACGCGTATTTCGGGGTACAACGCGTACCCGCACACATCATATGCAATGGGCCGGCCGGGCACACCGATCGGTCCATTGCTGTACAACGCGTACCTGTACATGTCAGTCGCATATGTCACCATGCTTGTCACTGGTGAACGTATGCCAGCCACATATACCTGCCAGAGACCCAGGGGCACACCTACAACACCACACCCAGTCCACACTGTTTCCTGAGGCATGTAAGGCTGCATTTCCTTCTCTGTGTATGGGGGTTAACATGTGGTTTCTGTGGTGGCACTTGTGGGCAGCCACACCCAGGCTGTGCATGTGTTCATGGGGACAGGGTCCTTGGTGTGTTGTGCACATGACCACTGTGATGTGCAACAGTTCATTTTGGAGCATGTGGCATGGTCACATTTCCAGGTTATGTATGTGTATGACATGTCACATACCTCCAGAGTCCCATGTGGGAAGGCATGTACGTCACAGGATGACCCATTGCCACAATAGTGATGACCCTCCACAGTCTGTGTGCATGTTGTGTTTCCAATGTCACTGATTCCATGTGCACGATGGGAGACAGTCTCCACATCAACGTTGTTTGTGCATGGACTTTGATGTTGTGCATCACTGGCGTCCATGTCTGTCCTGCGGATGCGACAGGGGCCACTACCTGTGGGAGTCATGTTTGTTTTTCTGATGTGTACATGATACGCCATGTCATGCCAGTGTCCATGTGGCAAGACAGGGTCACTGGGAATCTACCTGTCGATGATCTGTGATGCCTGTGGTGCATCTGTCCAGACATGTCACTGTGGTGTGTGTGTGGAACGTGACAGCAGTAAATGTGTACTGTGACACAGCCTAATGGTTTCCCATAGCACAACCTGGTACCTGTTGTGCACACATGTTGTACTGAGAAGTTAGATGATGGCCATGTAGGTGCGAGTTATGTCTGACAGAACGGCACACACATCAAGTACTTGTGTCATGTAATGATGCATCATGTGAAATTGAGTATGGTGAATGGCACATATGTGGGGTGACTGACAATCTTTCTTCCTTCAACCTATGCACTGCAGGGCTCCAGCTGTCCATAGACCATTCCCTGACCTGGCAACGATGGTGGAACGTGACAGCATCCGATCGTACCGCTTCACCAGGCAGCTGATTGAGGATTTGGCAGTGCGCTTGGCACCACATTTGCAACCTGGCCGGACGTACCCAACGGCGCTGACCCCCAAGGTGAAGGTAATGGCAGCCCTACACTTCTTTGCCACCGGTACCTTTCAACACACTGTTGCGTCTGCCGGTGGGATGTCACAGACTATGTTCAGCCGTGTGCTACGCGATGTTTTGGAGGCAATGTTGAGATGCCTGAACCAGTACATCTATTTCCCAACACGTCAACAACTCACTGACGTCAAGAGTGACTTCTATGCCCTGGGGAGGATGCCACATGTCATTGGCTCCATTGATGGGACACATGTGGCAAAGATGTCCATTTACAAATGCAAAACATACATCCCTGTGTCAAATGCTGAGCATTACACCCTCAGACTGCAGCAAAGGATGCCATAGATCCAGAGTAGAACAGGACACATATCCCATGGACCACATGGAGTCCATCACAGCAACACTTCATTTTCCTGATCTGAACACTATTACAACTGCAAATGAGCAGGCATACCGGAACCGTAAACATTACCATTCGATCAATGCTCTGGTGGTATGTTTAGCAGATATGAGCATCACACATGTGTGTGACCGTTTCCCTGGTTCAGCACACGATGCCTACGTGATGAAGAGTAGTCGCATCCCGAGGATGATGGCACAGATGCAGAACCAGCGTGCCTGGCTTGTCGGTGTGTACTGACTTTGTACCATTGTGTGTGTTCTGATCTGTAGTATTCCACCCACTTTTCCAAATCAGCTAATGTGCACTTGTCTGTCCGTAGGTGACTCCGGATACCCCAACATGCCATGGTTGCTGACACTCCTCAGGAACCCTGTGACACCAGCCCAGATGCGCTACAATGAGGCACATGGTCGGACCAGGAGAGTGATAGAGCGGACCTTTGGTCTCCTGAAGAGCCGCTTTCGCTGCCTGGACAAGACAGGAGGGGCCCTCCCATATGCCCCAGCAAAGGTGTGCAAGATTTTCATCGTCTGCTGCATGCTACACAACCTGGCAGTGCGGAAGGAGTTGCCTCTCATCCTGGATGACGATGACCAACGTCCGCCACCTGTGGAGGATCCTGGCTTGGACCACGATGCCAGTGATGATGATGATGATGGTGATGTCCGCACACAGCTCATCACCAACTTCTTCAGCTGAATGTGAGTATCCAGGGAGATGTAATGTGAATGACGTGAGTTTGCATGATATGTGTGGGTGGTGCTCTGGTGCTGTTTGAGTGTGGCCATGTGCTACTTGACTGGATGCATGCAGGTATGTGTCCTTCCAGGTAGTCTGAACTCCCCAACAGTTTTGATATGCTAACTTGGTTTTGTGTAGTTGTCTTGTGACATGTATTGGGCATGAGTATTGCAGTACTGTCCTGTTCTACAGTGATTTTAACTGTGTGTCATGTCTGTCCTTCACAGGGTGCTTACTGAGTACTTTTGTCAACTTGGATCCCCCGACACCATGATTCAGCTTTCAGGGTGGCAGCAGTTGTTGGCCTACAAGTGATGTGCCACACACCCCTGGACTTCATATCTTCTGCACTTGTTGACTGTTTGGCCACTGCCACGTGGGTAAACCTTGCATTTGTAGTGGAAACAACCTGTTGCAAATGTGTAATAAACCTGTGCTTCACTTTGGGATGTGCGTTGTCTGTGGTCACACATCTGACTGACATTTGCTTACTGCACCTGTGGGCTAGTTGACACAGACTCTGAATAGGTGTGGTGTCTGTGCATTCCACTGTATTTCCTGGCAACATCACTGTGGGCGATGAGTCCGATGGCCCTGGTGTCTGTGTTGTGTAGCCCTAGTGGTGTGTCTCCCTCATATGTGTCACATCACCATGACTCACACGACGGTGTTGTACTTGCTGTAGCAGTTAGCATACACAGTGTAATTTAGCAGAACATCATCACCATAACAGTATCCACATTTGAATAACAACAGTGGCAAGTATGGTGTACTAGTGATTTTATTTACAGAAATGTGTGTGTGTATAGTGCACAGGATGGTGGGTGCTGTACATTGAGATTGTGATCCAAAGTTCCCAGATGAGCTGTAAGTCTTGGTAGCAGAAATGTCCTGAGTGAAGTCCACAGTCATATGATACATTAGTCCAACTTGAACTCCCCATGTCATGTGGGAAAGTAGTGTTGCATTCAACAGGGTGAAACGTTTGCACACAAAGGAGAATTTCCGGAACAGTTGTTGGCTTCCTGGGGGATGTATGTGGCCATCAACCTCTCAGTTTTCCTTCCTCGGACGACCCCTCTTCTTTGGGGGGGGACCCTCACGTGCAGGCTGCTGCGGTGCAGGGGACTCTCCACCAGAGTCCTCCTCCCTCCCTGTGGCGGTGTCAGTTGTTGCAGCACCAGATGTTGTGGGCACACAGGGAGGTGTGGCCATGTTGGTGCTAATCTGGCGGAGGCATGTCAATATGTCCCTATGCACCGCTGTGAGTTCTTGCAATGTGTCCCACTTGGACTCCATGCCCGACATGTGTGTCTCCACACGGGCCATGTGTGTCTCCACACGGGCCATGTGGGAGTCCAAGCGGGCATGATGGGCAGCCTGCTGCTGTTGTATGTCCTTGAGGATCCCCACTACCTGTCTGACCTCTCCGGTGCTATCCTGGTACGCATCAGCGATGCGTGCCAGTTGTGGGTCATCATGCAGTCCAGACCCCTCTGCAAGCAGCGACCTATGTCTACCACCCCTCCCACCACCCCTGGCGACACGTGCAGGACCTGCGGTGGCACGCACAGGTGACCCGAGGCCCACTAGGGGGTTGTTAGTGGTGTTGTCATCGGTTGCTCCACGGTGGGCCTGGGGCCCTGTGCTGTTGTCAGCGGTGGTCCTTGGTCTGTCCGTGTCGGCGGGGGTGGTCTGTATGTTGGCAGTTGTTGGAGGGGTGGGTGCAGGGGGTGCAGATGTTGGTCCAGCTAGTGCTGCATGATGACTCACACCGGAGGTGCCAGGTAGGTCTTCACCATCCGAGGAGGGCAGAGGCTGTTCCACACCAGTGAGCTCTGTGTCCCCCGGAGCCTGGGACAGGGACTCCTCACCTGCTGCTGTGTCCCCATCATCGTCACCTGTATTTGGAAGAGACACACATTGTATGTTATGTTTCTACAGGCATCAATGGTTCACACACCTGACAGTTGTGACTGTACCTCTGGATGCGGGCATGTACATTGCATAGTCCTAAGTTGTCACAGTAAGAGGTTGATATTGGTGTAGCACATTGTCATGCATACCTGGGGCATTTCAATATGAATGTTGAGGTGTGTGCATGGCCAGCATTGGTTGTATTTGGTAGACATCCGGCCATCCTTCTCCACCTGGCCCAGTTATCCCACTATGAAGCATGCCACCCTTGCAGTGGGTTCAGGTTGACTCTCAGGATATCATTCAGTGGTGTTGTGCTGTTTGTTGGTGCACAGTTCCCACCAGGGCCTTGTGCTCCCCACAGCAGTAGCCAGTGTCAGCCATCTTGTCAGTCCTTATCCACTCCCTGTGATGTGAGCATGGTTCAGAGTGGTGTTGATGGGCCAATTGTGAGGGTGAAGAGTATCTGTGACTCCAACTCCCATCATGCTATTGCCTACACCCCCCTTCCCAGCATGCCCGTACTTCCTTCCTTTGGACTCTGCTTCCCTGTGGGGTAGTGTGCCTGTGCTGACAGGAAGGCTGACAGTGTTGTCCTTGCGTTTGTTTGGCTACAAGTCCCAGAAGTGTACCTGTGCTTCACACAGCATTACCCAGGGTGGTGGTGTTTGTGGGATCTTCATTTGGTATGTGAGGCATTGCATTCTCCCCGGTGGGTTATGTGGAGTTTGTGTTGAGGGGGTGTGTGAGGTGAGCTGCTTGTAACTATGGTCAGTGCTGTGAGTCCTCCTTCCCACCCAGCCAGATATCCCACCATGCAACGTGCTTGCATTGCATGGAGTGCAAGTTGGCTTTCAGGATGTCAGGCAGTGGTGTTGTGCTGTTTGTTGGTGCCCAGTTCCCAGCAGGGCCTTGTGCTCCCCACAGCTGTGGCCAGTGTCAGACATCTTTGAAGTGTCTTTTCACTCCCTGTGAGGTGTGCATGCTTCAGTGTGAGCTTGCTGGGCCATGTGGGTGGGGGATGTTGAGCTGTGACTACCACTCCCATCATGCTATTGCCTACACCCCCCTTCCCAGCATGCCCATACTTCCTTCCTTTTGACTCTGCCTCCCTGTGGGGTAGTGTGCCTGTGCTGACAGGAAGGCTGACAGTGTTGTCCTTGCGTTTGTTTGGCTACAAGTCCCAGAAGTGTCCCTGTGCTTCACACAGCATTACCCAGGGTGATGGTGTTTGTGGGATCTTCATTTGGTATGTGAGGCATTGCATTCTCCCCGGTGGGTTATGTGGAGTTTGTGTTGAGGGGGTGTGTGAGGTGAGCTGCTTGTAACTATGGTCAGTGCTGTGAGTCCTCCTTCCCACCCAGCCAGATATCCCACCATGCAACGTGCTTGCATTGCAGGGAGTGCAAGTTGGCTTTCAGGATGTCAGGCAGTGGTGTTGTGCTGTTTGTTGGTGCACAGTTCCCAGCAGGGCCTTGTGCTCCCCACAGCAGTAGCCAGTGTCAGCCATCTTGTCAGTCCTTATCCACTTCCTGTGATGTGAGCATGGTTCAGAGTGGTGTTGATGGGCCAATTGTGAGGGTGAGCAGTATCTGTGACTACAACTCCCATCATGCTATTGGCTACACTGACTTCACCAGCATACACAGAATTCCTTCCTTTAAGTGAGCTTCCCTGTGAGGTGGTGTTCTAGTGGTGGCTAAATATCAGACAGTGTTTGTTGGTTATATTTGTGCCACTGCCTTGCTGTATTTGTTGTTAGGTTTGTAGATGTCATGACACAGTTACGTATCACTATGAGTTGGCATGTATTGTGTTTATCTAACTGACATACACATCTTGGGATGATTATCTTTTGGTTGCTGTTGATTTGCTAGGGGTGGATGGTTTGACTGTCCCCTTGACAGTGATGTGTGTGTATTGGCACACCATATTGTGTATATTAGTTGTGTACTCACCAGGCTCTGGGATGTCTGTTAGTCCATATACGCTCACTGGTGGTAGGATGGCCCGCACCTTCTCCTCCCAGGGCCTGAGGTATACTGGTTTTGCAGGAGGGCCACTGCCGGTGTGCTAGCTCAGGAGGTAATCCTTCTTGAGTAGGTCTCTGACCCTCCTGCGCACATCATACCACCTGTTCTGGATGTCTTCCTTTGTGCGCAAACATGGTGATTGTGCGTTAACCCTGTCGACGATCCTCGCCCACATCTTGGTTTTCTGCGACATGGGGGTCTGTTGGACCAATATGCCAAACAAGTGTGGCTCTACCCTCAGGATCTCGTCTACCATGACTTCCAATTCACTATCTAGGAACTTTGGATTCTTCTTTAGGGGCATGGTGATGGGTGGTGGTGGTGGTGATTGATGTGTGTGTGTGTGCAAGTGAGGGTGTGTGTGTGTAGGTTTTGCTGTGTGTGTGTGAGGGTGCTATTTGTTGAGGTGCTAATGGTGTGTGGCTTTTGTGTTGGATGAGCTGTGTCTGTGTCTGTGTTTGCTGTGTGATGGTGTTGTGTGCTGGCAGGTCAGTGGAATTTGCAAAGGATCATGGTAGGGATTTGTGGGCTTTATGTAGGTGGAGTTGGGGGTGTGTCCTTGTTCCATTTTTTTCTCCACCTGTATTTAATGGCTTTGTCATTGCTTGTTTGGCCCTTTTTTTTGTGGTATTTTCCCATTAGTGATTATTGTGCATGTAGGAGTCGTTCTTCTGACCGAGTTGGACGTTGCAGTTGTCTCGTGCGCGCCTGTCCGAGTCGTTCCCGCTGTGTTTCAGCTTCGTTTCATATGTGGCGTACGCCTCGTTCGCGGGGTATTGTGTTTGTTCGGCTGGCTTTTGTATGCGTGTCGGTCGTTCTGCTTGGGCTCCGTGCGAGTCGGTCTGAATTTGCCCCCATTGCATCGTACTGCGCGGGTCGGAGTTCGCGGGTACGTTTCGTTCGGGTTATTTCCTGATGCGTGTCGGTCGGTTCGATTCGAGTGGTTTCCCGGCCGGATAGCTTGTTTCCGTCCAGGTCGTTCTTTCGCCTTGAGTTCCGTACGAGTCGGTCGTGATTCCCATGCATTTCATCGTACTTCCCAGGTCGGGCAACGCCGGTACGTGTCGGTCGGACTATTATCCCGTACCGAGTCGGTCGGTATTTTTTCCGGCCCGAATCGGATTCGGCCCCTCAGTCTCCCTTTTTTGCAATGCATAGATACCTGCTTCACATCATCACTGTGAATTCAATTAAATAACCTGGAACTATATGAGCTACATAAACAAAGTTACAGAGAGAACGCGCTACTCAGTGATTCACTATAGTGACAGGAGAACAGTCTGCAATCGCTTCTTAATTAATTAGCCAAAGCGAGCGCCTGATGAATGCGATTAGGTAGCTGCACCTGCCTAGCAGAAAGTAGAAACTGGATCACACAATAATATACCAGCATAAACTTTACTAAACATAACTTACCTCTGAGTGTGAGCAGCATGCTATTCGGATTATTTTTTTTGCATTGTAGAACACAAACACAACAAATAATTAATACTCACCGAGCCCCGGAATTTTGATGCCTAGCAGGTCGAGCAGGTCCTGTTCGCGGTCGAGAATGTTCGGCCAATGGTGCTTCAGCTGCTGGGCGGTGCGCCGAACATGGCTGGTGCGCTGAATGGACCGGTTCACTATCCCCCAGCACTGCCGACGCTCGTGTAGGGTGTAACCGCTACCAGGCCTGCCGCCTGCTGCCAGCCTAGAGGGGGGGTGGCGCTGCACAGTAAAAAATACTGCTGTCACCTCCTCCTCTCCATAGATCGCCTGGGGCTGCCCAACTGGGCGGCGGCGCCGCCCACACGGAGGTCGCCCCTCTGCCATGTCACTGGGTTGGGAAATAATAACTAAGAATGAAAAAGAAGGGAAAGTAAAGAAATAAGGAAAGTAGTGGAAATAAACTAAGTCAAAAAAGACATGCACTATTGTAA
Organism: Calotriton arnoldi; assembly: GCA_963921515.1. NCBI lineage: Eukaryota > Metazoa > Chordata > Amphibia > Caudata > Salamandridae > Calotriton > Calotriton arnoldi. Next base: position 592,659 of record CAWUFW010003901.1, read on the forward strand.
AAAATAAAGATTAGGGGTAGATAAGTAATAAAGGAGGAGGATCACAAAGATTAAGAAGAGATTAAAATTTAGACCCAGCACCATGACAGAGAACAGAAAAACAAGATGGTCATGCTCACGAGGACTGCATGGTGCTGTGCATGTGTGATTTAGAACGCAGGCACACTTCAGGACCGCGTAGTGCCATTCCCGCGTGATTTTGAAGCGCCAAGACATACCCCGAAATGCGAATAGGCACTGTTAGAAATGGGATCTCTAGTTGGCAAGGGCTTGCACCTTTGTCCAAGTAGGGACCCTTCTTCCTAGTCAGGGTAAGGGTGTTACTCTCGTGAAGTAACCCCTGCTCACCCTCGTGGTAGCTTGGCACGAGCAGTCAGGCTTAATTCAGAGGCAGTGTGTAAAGCATTTGCACATAACCAACAGTAATACAGTGTAAGCACTACAAACGGACACCACACCAGTTTAGAAAAATAACCAATATTTTATATACTCAAGACAAGACCAATTACGACAAAAATCCACAATACTGTACTTTACGAATGAATACTTGATATGGTAACTTCTTCTTTGCAGGAAAAGCACAAAAGCAAAGTTCGTACGAGTCGGTAGCTCCGTCCGAGCCTACGGTGATGCTGAAAACCACAAAGTCTAACAGTTCCAGCCGACCGCGTCGATACGGGCCAGCAGAGTCGTGAACAGACTCGGTTACAGTACCTTTCTCGTTGTGGCTGGTACGGAGTGTACGAGCTGGTCGGCGTTCGTCGCGGTTGCGGTGCAAGACGGAGCGATGCAAGGTGCGGTGTCCCTCGATGCGGTGCAGGCAGCGGCTCGATGAGCGTCGTGCAGACGGAGTCGGTGAGTCCAAGGCGTGCGATGCAGGGTGAGACGATGCTCGATGCGGTGCTGACAGGTTGCGATGCAGGCGACCTAGCCGGACTGCGGGAGCTGGTGTCGGACAGCGGTGCGAGTCGGTGCGGTGCGTCGCAGACGTGCGAGCGGTGCCCCAAATGCGGTGCGGTCTCGACTCTTGAGCCAGTTGCAGCGACCGCGTCGGTCGGGTCCGGTTGGTTCAGTGAAGCGATGCGATGCGAACTGCGGTGCCCACAGGTCACGGTGCAAGCAGCGGCTCGATGTTGGCGGCGTCGGACGTCGCCCACGGTGAGACCAGGGTTGCGATGTGAAGCGGGGCGATGCGGTCTGCGGTGCAAACAGGTCACCGGCCAGGGATGGATTCGGTTGACGGAGTCGGTTGCGGTTCCCTTCCTCTGTGGCAACTGAAACAGCGTTCCAGAAGCGGTACCCAGAGGCTTGTGAAGTCTTTGTAGTCCCTGAGACTTCTTAACAGGAGGCCAGCTCGGTTTCAGGCCCTTGGAGATACTCAGCACAAGTTTGTAGAAAGTTCAGTCCAGTCCTTTCACTGCCCAAGGCAGAAGCAGCAGCTGCAGGCCAACCCAACAAAGCAACAACACAGCAAAGGGGCAGTACTCCTCCTGGCAGCTCTTCCAGCTCTTCGTCTTGGCAGGTTCCTTGATTCCAGCGAGATCTAAATTCATGGGGTCAGGGCCCCAATATTTATATCCCAAATTCCTTTGTTCTCTGAAGGCAGAGAGGCCTTTGCCTAGTCCAAACCAGTTCTGGAGCACTTTGTTGACAAGTCTCCGTCCCTTCTTTCAGTGAGTAGGCCAGGGACATCAGACGCACCACACGAGGTGGAGCCAGCATTGTGGAGGGAAGGCACTGTCCTATTCAGGGCCCAGGTGCGACCCCTCCCACCCATCTACATGTAGATCTTGCTATTCAGCCCTGTGCTGACTCACCCTGTCTCCTGGCATCCCCCAGCCCCTGTCACTCACATTCCAGACAAGGAATACACAACCTCGCAGAGGCAGGCTTGGATGGTTAGACAAGAAAATACCCACTTTCTAAAAGTGGTATTTTCAAACCCAGAATGTTAAAACCAACTTCACTAAAAGATGCATTTTATCATTCTGAGTCCAGGCATACTAAACTCGAATTTCTACCATGTTCCCGGGGTCAGTTAGGATTATAAGCTGTAATAATCAAAACTGCCCGTTCTGGCCTAGGTGGAACAGGTAGCCTTGCAATAGTGAAAAACGAACTAGGCTGTAATTCACTATCAGGACATGCCGCACACACCAGGGCATGTCCTACCTTTCGCGTACAGCGCACCCTGCCCACAGGGGTACCTTGGGCCTACCTTAGGGGTGATTAACATGTAGCAAAGGGAAGGTTTAGGGACTTGCAAGTGTGTGCACTTGCCAAGTCGACATGGCAGCCCCAGGCTGCGCACAGGCTCTGCGATGGCAGGCCCGAGTTACACTTTACGGGCTGTTTGCGTGGGTGGCACAATCCAGTGCTGCAGCCCACCAACAGCATTTGGTCTATAGGCCCTGGCAGTGCACTTTACAAGGGACTGACAGATAAACCAAATAGGCCAATCATGGAAACACTAATCCATAACACATTTTATACAGGAGCACTTGCACTTTCCCACTGGACCACAGTGAGGAAAGTGCGCAGAATCCTTACACCAGCAAAAACAGAGTCAAAACCGGGAGGTCAGAAAGCAAAAAGTCAGGGGAAACACGCCAAAAGATGCCAAGTCTAACACATGTCCCCTCCAGCTGAAAGTAGGGAGAACTACCCAACCCCATTGGAGTTCTCTTCACTAAGGCGGAAGAACCTGGACAGACCATCTGCGTTGGCGTGTTCTGTACCAGGACGGTGCTCCACCGTAAAGTCCATTCCCTGTAGGGAGATGGACCACCTCAGCAGTTTTGGATTCTCACCCCTCATTTGCATCAACCATCTGAGGGGCCTGTGGTCTGTCTGAACCCGGAAGTGAGTCCCAAACAGGTATGGTCTCAACTTCTTCAGTGCCCAGACCACAGCAAAAGCTTCCCTTTCTATGGCACTCCACCTCTGTTCCCTGGGAAGTAGTCTCCTGCTAAGGAAGACTACAGGCTGATCCAGGCCCTCTTCGTTCAGTTGTGAGAGCACCGCTCCCACACCATGCTCTGAAGCGTCAGTCTGCACGACAAATTCTTTGGAGAAGTCAGGTGCCTTGAGCACGGGCGCCGTGCACATGGCTGCCTTCAGGGCATCAAAAGCTTTCTGGCAGGACTCAGTCCAGATCACTTTCCTGGGCTGCCTCTTAGAGGTCAGCTCTGTTAAGGGGGCAACGATGGTGCCATAGCCCTTAACAAATCTCCTATAGTAGCCGGTGAGACCTAAGAAGGCTCTCACCTCTGTCTGGGTCTTGGGGGTTCCCAAGCCAGAATGGTGTCAATCTTGGGTTGTAGGGGCGCCACCTGGCCGCTTCCTACCTGGTGTCCCAAGTACACCACCGAACCCTGCCCGATCTGGCACTTACTGGCCTTGATCGTGAGGCCTGCACCTTGCAGAGCCCTCAACACTTTCTCAAGGTGCTGTAAATGTTCTTCCCAGCTGGAACTGAACACAGCAATGTCATCCAGGTAGGCGGCACTGAAATCCTCCAGCCCGGCCAACACCTGATTGACCAACCTCTGAAAGGTGGCAGGGGCATTCTTCAACCCAAAGGGCATCACCCGGAATTGGTAATGACCTTCTGGGGTTGAGAATGCTGATCTCTCCTTGGCCTCATCGGTTAAGGCAATCTCCAGTACCCAGACGTCAAATCAAACGTGCTGAGGAACCGGGCAGCTCCCAACCGATCAATGAGCTCATCAGCTCTGGGGATGGGGTGCGCGTCAGTCCTGGTGACGGCATTGAGCCCACGGTAGTCCACACAAAACCAGAGTTCTGGAGTGGCACCGGGCGCAGCAGCCTTTGGGACCAAGACCACTGGGCTGGCCCAAGGACTGTGGGAGGGCTCAATCACCCCTAACGCCAACATCTTAGAGACCTCCTCCTTGATGCTGGCTCTGACCCGGTCAGTCAACCTGTAAATCTTGTGCTTCACAGGAGGGCTGTCACCGGTGTCCACGTCATGGGTACACCAGTGAGTAACACCGGGGTCAGAGAGAACAGTGGGGCGAACTGTCCCAACAACTGGCGACAGTCCCCCTGCTGCTCCTGAGTCAGAGTAGGGGAGAGGATCACAACCTCTACTGACCCATCATGCTCCTTGGTAGACAGGAGGTCAGGGAGAGGCTCACTCTCCTCTTCCACCCCATCATCTGTCGCCAAGAGCATACTCACTTCGGACCTCTCGAAGTGGGGCTTGAGGCGGTTCACGTGAAGGACCCTCAAAGGGTTCCTTGGAGCCTGCAAATCCACCAGGTAGGTGACGTCACTTTTGCGCTCCTTTACCTCGTATGGCCCAGTCCACTTGTCCTGCAAGGCACAAGGTGCCACTGGGGCCATGACCCACACTTTCTGCCCAGGTTGAAATTCGACCAGAGTGGCATTCTGGTCATACCATCTCTTCATTTCTTCCTGGCTGGCTTCTAGGTTCGCCTGAGCGAGTTTCCTGAAGCGGGCAGTTTGGTTTCTAAAGGCCAGCATGTAGCTAAATACATCCTGGGGAGTTTTCCTGGGAGCCGCCTCCCAGCCTTCCTTTACCAAACTCAGAGGTCCTCTGACAGGGTGGCCATACAGGAGCTCAAAGGGGCTGTACCCAAGAGACTTCTGAGGCACCTCCCTGTATGCAAAGAGTAGGCATGGCAAGAGGACGTCCCACTTACGCCTCATGGGTTCTGTTAGACCCTTGATCATGCCTTTCAAGGTCTGGTTGAATCTCTCCACCAGACCGTTTCTTTGTGGGTGGTAAGGAGTGGTGAACTTGTAGGTTACACCACACTCCTTCCACAGGGATGTCATATACTTCGATATGAAATTGGTCCCCCTATCAGAAACCACCTCTCTGGGGAATCCCACACGGGAAAAGATCCCCATTAACGCCCGGCCCACAACTGGCGCCGTCGTTGTCCTGAGAGGGATTGCCTCCGGGTACCGGGTGGCATGGTCCACCAAGACCAGGATGTACCTGTTGCCCATGGCTGTCTTGGGATCCAGTGGCCCCACAATATCCATCCCTACCCTTTCAAAGGGTGTTCCAACAACAGGAAAAGGTTGGAGAGGAGCTTTGACCTTCCTCCCACTCTTACCACTTGCCTGGCAAGTTTGGCAAGACCTACAGTGTGCATCTGACTGCCTTCGCATTTGGGGCCAAAGAAGTGGGTGACAAGCCTGTCAAAGGTCTTGTCCTGCCCCAAATGTCCTGCCAAAGGCACGTCATGAGCCAGACCCAGTAGGAAGGTCCTGAAGCGCTGGGGTACCACCAACACACGGGCTGACCCAGGCTCAGCAACCTTAGGCTCACTGTATAGGAGACCGCTCTCCCAGTAGATCAGATGTGACCCGGACTGATTACCAGCTGCCTGGTCTGCAGCCTGCCGCCGCAGACCCTCCAGAGTAGGGCACTCGTTCTGCTCCCTGCAGAACTCCTCCCTGGTGGGACCCCCTTCTTGCTGCCAATGGGTCAGCTCAGAGATGTCTCCCAGTTCAGCTACCTGCTCCCCTGTAGGCACCGGGCGTCCCCCTCGAGGTCCGCCTCCTCCCGGTCCGTGGGAACTTCGGGGGCCGGTTTCCCGCGCCCCTGCCCTTTCTCTTGGCAGGGACTTGGGCCACTGTTTCAGGCTCCAAGTCCTTTTGATCACCCTTTCTGGCTGCCATTGACCGAGTAGACACGCATGCCCACTCTGGCAACCCAAGCATCTCCAAGTGAGACCTGAGCTCAACCTCCTTCCATGAGGACTGCTCCAGGTCGTTTCCTAGCAGACAATCTACAGGCATGGTAGGGCTCACAACCACCCTTAAGGGACCTGAGACCCCCCCATTCAAAGGGAACCTGCGCCACCATACACTGGCGCTCAGAGTTGTCGACAGCAACTACTTGGTGGAATGCTCCTGGGACTACTTGCTTCTCAGACACCAGGTGACACCGGACTGAGGTCACACTGGCTCCAGTATCTCTGAGAGCCTCTACCCTGTTCCCATTGATGGTCACCCAGGTGCTATATTTCTTTGTGTTAGGGGGCACCTGGTTTCCTGGGACCATCTCACTGTCCCCTAGTGAGACAAGGGTCATTTCTGCGGGATCCCCACCCTCCTGTGGGCACCCCTCCTCCCCAAGCGCTACACTAGCCAACACTTTGGACTGTCCACCGGTGGGTGGCTGTGTCCACTTCGGGCACTTAGGGTCCCCCTTAAAGTGACCTACCTGGTCACATGCATAACACTTGCGGGGGGCCGGTCTCAACAGGCTTCCCTGTAGAGACCCCTTTTTCTTATCACCGGGGGCTGGGAACCTTTACCCTGGGTACTAGTTTGGGGCCCTTTAGAGAACTCCTGTGCTTTACCCTTGTCCCCCCACCTTTCTGCTGGGGACCCTGCCCACCTTTGGCTGAGTCTCCCCCAAACGCTTTCTTGTGGACCCTGGTACTCACCCAGCGGTCCGCTTCCATAGCAAGCTTCCTGGGGTCAGTTAGCTTACTATCAACTAGGTGCTGGCGCAGATCTGCAAAACATAGACTAGACAAGTGCTCCCATGCAATCAAGTTGTAGAGCCCCTGAAAATCTGTTACACTACTGCCCTTCACCCAACCATCCAGAGACCTGCAGAACACATCCACACATTCCAACCAAGTGTTGGCATCAGACTTCTTACTGGACCTGAACTGATCCCTGTACTTTTCAGGAGTAAGACCATACTTCGTGAGAAGGGCATCCTTCATGTCAGCATAGGTGAGGTGATACCCCTTACCCAAAGCTATCAGAGCATCCCTTGCTTCTTCCGGGAAAAGAGGCCACAATCCTGCTCCCCAATTCTCCTCAGGGACCCCATTCATGTGTATGGCTGCCTCATAACCCTGAAACCATCTTTGTATGTCATCCCCCTTCTTGAACTCCTTGCCTACGTTCTTGGGAATGTGCACAATCCTGTCTGCCTTTCTGGATGAATTGCTGCCACCATCTGAGCCTGACTTACTCCTAAGTTCTAGCTCCTTCAGTTCTCTCTCATGCTCTAAGAGCATCTTCCTCTCCTCTATGGCCAATCTCTTCTCCTCCCGCTCACTCTCCAGCCTGAGCTTCTGCAACTCAAACTGCCTCGCCTCCTGCCTGTCCTCCAGCTCCTCTGGGGACAGACTGCTGCTGCCTGACCTGGCGGGTTCCCCCCTACCCAAAAGCACATCCACCCTGGAAATAGGCTCCTCCACCTCCTCACTGAGATCACCAGGCTGCCCATTGGCATGTCTGGCTGCTACCCAGGCCCTCAGCGCCTCCTGTAGCTCCTCCTTCCTTGTGAGGCCTTTAATTTGGACTTTCAGGTTTTTACAAATCGCTCGTAACTCCTTTACGGCGTAGGATTCCAACCTGTCCTCCTCAAAGATAACTTCCAGAGATGCAACGGATGATGCAATTGATTCAGGCATGACAAAAGTAGTGAGTTGAAACTGGCGAGATCAAAAATAGGCCAAAAGAAAAAGAACCAGTATGTGGTACGTAATGGTCTGCGATATGGTAGTAGTGCACACCAATCACTGTAAGTCAAGTGCAAACGCAAGTCCTATCCTCACCGCTGACAACCAATGTTAGAAATGGGATCTCTAGTTGGCAAGGGCTTGCACCTTTGTCCAAGTAGGGACCCTTCTTCCTAGTCAGGGTAAGGGTGTTACACTCGTGAAGTAACCCCTGCTCACCCTCGTGGTAGCTTGGCACGAGCAGTCAGGCTTAATTCAGAGGCAGTGTGTAAAGCATTTGCACATAACCAACAGTAATACAGTGTAAGCACTACAAACGGACACCACACCAGTTTAGAAAAATAACCAATATTTTATATACTCAAGACAAGACCAATTACGACAAAAATCCACAATACTGTACTTTACGAATGAATACTTGATACGGTAACTTCTTCTTTGCAGGAATAGCACAAAAGCAAAGTTCGTACGAGTCGGTAGCTCCGTCCGAGCCTACCGTGATGCTGAAAACCACAGAGTCTAACAGTTCCAGCCGACCGCGTCGATACGGGCCAGCAGAGTCGTGAACAGACTCGGTTACAGTACCTTTCTCGTTGTGGCTGGTACGGAGTGTACGAGCCGGTCGGCGTTCGTCGCGGTTGCGGTGCAAGACGGAGCGATGCAAGGTGCGGTGTCCCTCGATGCGGTGCAGGCAGCGGCTCGATGAGCGTCATGCAGACGGAGTCGGTGAGTCCAAGGCGTGCGATGCAGGGTGAGACGATGCTCGATGCGGTGCTGACAGGTTGCGATGCAGGCGACCTAGCCGGACTGCGGGAGCTGGTGTCGGACAGCGGTGCGAGTCGGTGCGGTGCGTCGCAGACGTGCGAGCGGTGCCCCAAATGCGGTGCGGTCTCGACTCTTGAGCCAGTTGCAGCGACCGCGTCGGTCGGGTCCGGTTGGTTCAGTGAAGCGATGCGATGCGAACTGCGGTGCCCACAGGTCACGGTGCAAGCAGCGGCTCGATGTTGGCGGCGTCGGACGTCGCCCACGGTGAGACCAGGGTTGCGATGTGAAGCGGGCGATGCGGTCTGCGGTGCAAACAGGTCACCGGCCAGGGATGGATTCGGTTGACGGAGTCGGTTGCGGTTCCCTTCCTCTGTGGCAACTGAAACAGCGTTCCAGAAGCGGTACCCAGAGGCTTGTGAAGTCTTTGTAGTCCCTGAGACTTCTTAACAGGAGGCCAGCTCGGTTTCAGGCCCTTGGAGATACTCAGCACAAGTTTGTAGAAAGTTCAGTCCAGTCCTTTCACTGCCCAAGGCAGAAGCAGCAGCTGCAGGCCAACCCAACAAAGCAACAACACAGCAAAGGGGCAGTACTCCTCCTGGCAGCTCTTCCAGCTCTTCGTCTTGGCAGGTTCCTTGATTCCAGCGAGATCTAAATTCATGGGGTTAGGGCCCCAATATTTATATCCCAAATTCCTTTGTTCTCTGAAGGCAGAGAGGCCTTTGCCTAGTCCAAACCAGTTCTGGAGCACTTTGTTGACAAGTCTCCGTCCCTTCTTTCAGTGAGTAGGCCAGGGACATCAGACGCACCACACGAGGTGGAGCCAGCATTGTGGAGGGAAGGCACTGTCCTATTCAGGGCCCAGGTGCGACCCCTCCCACCCATCTACATGTAGATCTTGCTATTCAGCCCTGTGCTGACTCACCCTGTCTCCTGGCATCCCCCAGCCCCTGTCACTCACATTCCAGACAAGGAATACACAACCTCGCAGAGGCAGGCTTGGATGGTTAGACAAGAAAATACCCACTTTCTAAAAGTGGTATTTTCAAACCCAGAATGTTAAAACCAACTTCACTAAAAGATGCATTTTATCATTCTGAGTCCAGGCATACTAAACTCGAATTTCTACCATGTTCCCGGGGTCAGTTAGGATTATAAGCTGTAATAATCAAAACTGCCCGTTCTGGCCTAGGGGAACAGGTAGCCTTGCAATAGTGAAAAACGAACTAGGCTGTAATTCACTATCAGGACATGCCGCACACACCAGGGCATGTCCTACCTTTCGCGTACAGCGCACCCTGCCCACAGGGGTACCTTGGGCCTACCTTAGGGGTGACTAACATGTAGCAAAGGGAAGGTTTAGGGACTTGCAAGTGTGTGCACTTGCCAAGTCGATATGGCAGCCCCAGGCTGCGCACAGGCTCTGCGATGGCAGGCCCGAGTTACACTTTACGGGCTGTTTGCGTGGGTGGCACAATCCAGTGCTGCAGCCCACCAACAGCATTTGGTCTATAGGCCCTGGCACTCGCAGTGCACTTTACAAGGGACTGACAGATAAACCAAATAGGCCAATCATGGAAACACCAATCCATAACACATTTTATACAGGAGCACTTGCACTTTCCCACTGGACCGCAGTGAGGAAAGTGCGCAGAATCATTACACCAGCAAAAACAGAGTCAAAACCGGGAGGTCAGAAAGCAAAAAGTCAGGGGAAACACGCCAAAAGATGCCAAGTCTAACAGGCACGCTGGCAAACTCCGCCCGAAAGAACTCCCCGAAGCGCGGCAGAGTTTTTTTGTGACTCTGTGGACTTCCGCATAATAGGACTCCGCAAACTCTGCCCACCCCTAGTGTTAATTTCAAAATTTAAAGAAGGAAAAAGAAAATGTAACAAAACTTTACATTTTGTTGCATTTAGGCTTGAAGGAGGGTAATGCTGTTCCTCTCCTAATTGAAATAAAATCTTATAGAATTACTTAATGCATCTCAGCCTGGGGGACACTAGTGCTGTGGTGGCCACATATCAAATTGTAACCCTTGACAGCCATCCATACTGATTAAAAGGAGATCCATATATTAGAATATAGAATGGGATGCCTGTATAGCAGTATCTTGGGTATTTTGCGGGACGTATGAAAATAGGGAATAATTACATCTTTAGTTGTCACCACAGACTCACTATAAATCAGTAGCACAGCTATCAATGGTGCAGCAGGTACAGTGGCACTGGGGCTCAGGAGTATGATCAGTGCTTAATTTGAGCCAGTGGTTGCCACCAGCACTCCTTTTTGGGAACTGCAACTTATTTTTCTGCATCAGATATTTCCTGAGAACAAGCGAGGGAAAAACAGCCAAATTGGAAAGAAGGACAAAGAGAATGATGAAGAAACTGCCACAAAGGGAGAAAGCAGAAACGTGCAAGGCATAAGGTGGATTGAAGACTGCGAGCATTGGTATTCGAAACTCTATGGTTTAATTGCACCGGACACGGGTTTCTGAGCAAAGCTTTGGGCACCAGCACTCTCTTCATTTTACAAATTAAGTACTGAGTATGAGGGGCCATTGAACTCAATCATGGCCAACTTTAGAGTAATTCTCTTGATAGCTGATGGGACGGGAATATCCACTGCATGGTACACTGGAATGTATCTCTGTACTGAGTGCCACACTACATGTAAAACTTGCATCTTGACTTTTTTTTGACCCGCTGCCTTGCTAATATAGCATGTTAGGAAAGGCTTATAAATAGGATCTCAGGGTCTAAAACCTATTGTGTGACCTTGAAAGGTACACAAAGCATGCTTCTATAACTGGCATGGTACTACTGTCCATATCCTGGGTGGTCACATGAAATGGCGGTGCAGCGTCCTGTGTTTTTGTGAATTATTAGTCTTGACCAGACCCTTTCTCTGTGTCTGAGGAGAGCGCAGTCTACTGACCCTCTTGAGTAAAGGTCTACTTTAGTGTGACCCGACCCCTGACCCATGCACCAATATTCTATGTGCATGTTGATTGCATGTATTTGCAGTGGATGTGTAGTGCATGTGGTGGTAGAACTCAGTTTGTGATGAGAGTCTGAGTAGTGGGACAAGGGGGATCCATTTTGGATGGCCACTAGTTTAGCATGGCACACAAGGGAGGGTGGATACAACTTCCCCAGACAATGTAAGTGCGTTGACTCCATCCTTGTGGCTGGAGGGTGGAAACATAGATGTTAATACATATATTAATACATGTCTACAAAGAGTCCATAACAGTGTGTACAGGAGATACTGTGTACATCCATGCCAAACAGAACATAAAATATACAATGGTTATGTTACAAATTGTTATTGTTACAAGGTAACATGATGCAGTCAATTTTTTAAGGTGTCAACCTCACCGCAGCATTTTGCAGTTTTTTAAAACAATCAAGACTTTTTTGGGGAGTCCATAATACAGAGTTCCCAGAATCCAATCGGGACTGAATAAATGAATTAGCCACCATAACTTTGAGAGAAAGGAAAGTAATGTGAAAGTTTGTCTGAGCTGTTTCAGACGAAAGAGACAGGATTGTGTAATAGCTGAAATCTAAGATTCCAGATGAAGATTAGTGCCCAGTATTATCCCTGATTACGAGCGGTCTTCAGTGGTGACAGCAGTGGTCCATAGTATGTGGCCAGAGAGTTGACTGCCTTCTGTTAATCTTGTTAGAGATTGTTAGTGATGCAGCGTGAACGCTGTTAACTAGTTTTATGACAATAAACACTGGATATGACAACAAAACCACACATGAATGCGAATGTGCACCTTGCACATGTTAGGTGAAGGAAAATTATATTGCTTTAAAGAGTGTTTTGAGTTGTAGAAGTAGAAAGAATTCCCACTTTGTATGTTTAATAAGTCTAATAATCGTTTTTACCGATGGCTTAACAATTCCGAAATTAAAATTAATAAAAATATACACTGATAATATGCAAACGAATGTAAACTATAATGATAAGTCACACACGCATGCATACATAAGTCTCGATTTAATTGTGCAATGTTTATAATAAATGCAACGCCATCTTTTAATGCTTTGATTGAAATGCACCATAGAGAGCGAAAAGCTGGTGCAATATCTTAGCACTACAACTTACATGAATGAAACTTTTTGAAAGCTGCTTTACATTGATAAGAATCTAGATTTACTAAAACAACAATTATAAAAAAAAATTTATAACATTTCTAAGCAATCACTTATGAGAACTTATAATATTTGATTATTTGACATGAATACTTAATTGAATTTATTATGCTTGGATCTAATTGCATATTTGTTTATTAATCTAAATTGCATAGCCTTTATGCATTAAGTGATTTTTTCCTTTAGGATTGCATTTTACTTCATGGACTAATGTGAAAAGATGTGCCTGCATATTCATGTAACTTTTTCTGTACTTTCACATGACATTCCTGATGTCTAAAGGACACTTTTTCGAGTCTTTGATATGGACTAATGTGGGAACTTAAACTATTGACCCCAGTACATGGAAAGTAGCATTCTGAATCGTTCTTCCTGGACTAACCTGTGTGCCCGGAACAGACGATCGATTCCCATGACTCGCTTGGGAAAATTCTGTAAAGTATTTTCTTTTGCACCTTGTGAGTGGATGTTGGTCACATGGGTGACAGACCACTGTCGGGTGACAGTTGATGTTACCTCTGGATTCAGCAAGTAATATATTGTTGAAGAGACCCTCAAGAGAAAACGCTCTCAGATTCACACTCTCGGACAGAGACACCCCTTTTGGCTTCTTGGCTGTCCTCGTTTTCCCAATGCTGAGGCAGTTGCTGCTGAGTTTCCTCTTCCGTGCTACCTTTGGAACTCATGTCAGTGCGGCTCACTGACACAACTGGTTTGCCAGACTTTGCCTCCTTTCCCACATCCTAACTCTGACTGAATTTTATGCTTATCCTAAGAGAACTTTCCTGAACTGTCCTCCTCCCTTTATTGGTGGTAGGAATTCCCCTTGCTTAGCCAACTTTACGGACTCTGTGGCTAAATACTAGATTCCAGATTTCCTTGTAAAATGGCCTTTTGATTTATCTCTGCTAACTTGTGGTTTTATACTACATTTTGAAATTGCTTATTGAGACTCATGACTTATTGCCTAAAATGCTGATTATTTCTTTGAATTCTAAAATTGTTTAATACAATAACAAAATGTAATCTTTACTGTGTGAGTCTTCTTTAAATCGTAACTTTGAAATGTGCTTTCCACAGAGACCGTGCAAACAATAGCTCAAATTCTAATGCATAATGCGGACTGGCATAGATTATTCTCAGAACACCAGGTTCATAGGATTTTGGCCTGGCTGAACTTCTTTAGGAAGTTCGGCATTCCCGTTTTCATTTTATCCATTTACAGCATTATCTTGAGAGTAATATATTTGAATTTGATTTCCAATTCGTGAGTTGGTTACCAATTAGTAGGTCCTCATCAGGTGGCCAACAGGAGACACCCTGGTTCCTCATCTCTCAATGTGACAGGCAAGGTTCAGTGGAGGACAAATGCCTCTGTAGATGTGAGTAGAGATCAAGATTAGATAAAGTGATTAACCAGTAATTGTGATTGTATGTTATGGGCACAAAGGATAAAAATAATAAAGCTTCTGCTGAAACATTAGTATATCAGTTTTACTATGGTTGAGTTATAAAAAATTAGTTTTCATCCAGGTTCACTGAGTACAGAGGACACAATATTCCTTCTCGAATTATTGGTCAGACAACATATAAATTGTTTGTCATATGCATAAAAAATTTGATTAAAATTAGTATTCTTTCTGCAAGGATGGCCGAGGACTTAGATATAAGTTAAAAAGCAGAGGGGAAGTAATGGCCCCTTGTGGCACTCTCCAAAGTAATGATTTAGAGAATGAGAGAGAGAGAGGTAGCTCTCTTGCTGGATTCGACTGGGATCCATTTAACAGAATAGACAAAGTCTACCATAGGGCAGTACCACCAACTCCAAAATCAATGGTGGGTTGTTCAATGGTGTCAAAGGCAGCAAGGAGGTCCAGAAAAATTAGGAACACCCCCCTCCGACCCTCGTCCATTAACATTTTTAGGTCATCAGTTGCAGAGGCCCCAACCAATTTGGTACTGCAGTCTAGTGCAAATCAAAACTGGCAATCATGATGGATATCTTTTTTAAAGTAAAATTCTGTAATTGAAGAGATACAGTCTTCTCAATGAGTTTCGAGATATTTGGTAATAGGGAAATGGGCCTCAAGTTTTTCGGATCAGAGGGATTATTAGCAAAGGTTGAATGATTGCTTTTTTAAATTACTGAGTGAAAATTCCTGTCAACAGTAACTTAATTATATCAGTTAAATAGAGAGCAATCAGTCAGTCATCAACTTTATTTCGAATTTTAGTAAATGCATAAAAGTACATAAAACATAAATAATTAGTATACAGCCAATAAAACCATCATATCCAAGCAATTTATATACAATATATCATTGAATTAAATATCCATGACAACAGCCATATGTTTTACTGACCCAAGAGGTAAAACGTTTAAACGAGACAAGACAATGAAAATAAAAACAATCTGCTTTACATCATGTAGTGCGTACAGATGACTATAAACAAGTAATACCAACATTAAAACATTTAAAACGAGCCCCTATCGATATCCATCTTTCTATTCTTTATAATGGCTAATAAGAAGGACGCAATCATGAAACAAATATATGGCGATTCCAGTTGTCGTAGTACTTCAAGAGCCTGTTTGTGCAACCGTAAGCTGAGTTTCCTTAGTAAAGGAATGATAAATGTATTCCTTTCAGCCTTATAGAATGAGCAGAAAAATAAAATATGGGAGATAGATTGATTAGAGAAACCATCACAGGGACATAGAGACAACTGATTTAGCGAATAAACTTGTGCTGGGTAACCAATCATTAAAGCAATGTAGTTCAATCTAAATCTTACCATTACAAAGCGATACGTGGTGTTGGTAACAAAAGAGAGATAGGATGAATGCCCAATTGCCACAGATGGCAATGTCCAGTAGTTAATAACTGAGATTTTGATTTGGGGTTTTTAGCCATCTCTCTTGGGTGCATTTAGTGATGAAGAGTTCTTTTAGTCTATATTTAGAGAAAAACGTGCACTGGTATGGGGACTCGTACAATATCTCCAGATCCAACTCACTAAACGACCGCCTCACATAGGCCAACCAGGGGATCGAGGAGGCTCAGTCCAAAAATAATATATCCTTTAACACAGTTTGATTTAGTTGGACCGTCTCCCTTTTCCATATCGATAGCCACACTATAAGCGGGCCATTTTAATAAAGTCAGATATAAATGAAAGCCTAATTCCTTTTGGACTATAATATTTGGGCACGAGCCAGGGATACACAAAAAACTTTTTAAGAATTTGTCCTCTATAACTTGTAGGGAGTCCACCTATGCTATCCCCCAAATTGCTGCACCATAGGTCGCTATTGAGAAAGTGTTCGCAGAGTACATTTCTAACATTTCTTTGATAGGTTTATTCCCTAGATTTGTTGCAAACTTCCTAAGGCCAGCTATACTTTTGGCCATCTGATTCTCTCTGTTTCTAACCATCTCAAACCATTTTAGTTTTTCGTCAAAAAGAATGCCCAGGTACGTAAAATGTTCCACTCTCTCGAGGTTTCTGCCATCTATGTGGAGGTGCATTCATTTTTTCTTGTCCCTGCCCACGGCCATCACAAAAGTCTTAGATTTATTAACATATAGGCCTAACTTTGCCATATAGGCCGAGCTTTAATTTTTTGGAGGAATTTCCAGATTGGACCAGAAATTGGGTCGTCTGGTGGACCAGACCATCTACTGTTTGCAATAAATGAAAAAAAATCTTTAATAGTAACGAGTTTAAAAAGAAATAAAGTTGGCCTCCTAGGTGGTAGTAAGTGTATCCCTATTGCTTTTAAAGACTTGGCAGGGTGTACTCGATCAGAGAGAGGATTAGAACTGCTAAAATATAAAGAGTCCTTTCCTGCCAAGAAAGACAAGAAATGCAACTTGATTAGAGAAACACTTCTTGATTAGACCTTTTTTTCTGTAAAATAATCTGGGAGATTATCTACCATTGCTTCATTTGAGGGTACCTGAATATAGGCAACTGTGGAATGAGTTAAGTGTTTATTGGCCTCATAAGCTAAAATGCCATCCCTGACCATCTTAGAATTGCTCCGAATCTTCAAATCTAAGCTGAAAATCTGGTCTTATGCGTTGCCTTTACCATCTCATAATATGACATGCCTTGAAAATGATGTGCTGTTGATTTAATGCTTTCGCACTATGGATATACATAATATATACTGTACCAACTGTGAGTACACATTTGCCATCCCTACCTTGTAAAAATACCAATTTGCAGCATAACCACTGTGCATTTTATGCTCTCTTTCTCACAGATGAACATATCATCCCTTGTAACCACTGTTATGGACACTTTGTAAACATGTATTGACAGTTATTTCCTAGCACCACTTTTTGTAAAGTGCTCTGACACTCTCTGGGGTTTAGTTACCCTAGAACTAAAAATAAATAAAAAATAAATAAATAAATAAATATGGAATGCAAGAGAAAATACAAAGCTAGAAACAAAGTCTATTCTTTGATATTGTAGCAGTCAGAGAATTTGGTCGTCCACATTCACCTGTTTCTCCTTATCTGCTATCAGTATGTCAGAGTACACAACACACACATTTGGAAATGTCTTAATTCAAAATGACAATATAGCAACATTTTTCCGGAAGTGCATGCCTCCTGTCACCAGGACATTTTCTTCTTATGCGACTGTGGGTACTGGTTTGGGGGCCACAGTGCAAACAGTGGCTATGGGTCCAGTTGCATTTATTGGAGCATTTTACTTCTGATGTTCTTGGACCACCTTACTATTCCACCCAAAAGATAGCATCAAGTGCACCACTTTAGAACTTGAATCTCAGGCTTGCACAGTAGAGCAGTTCAAGGTGTTCTCAGGGAGGTGGTGTCAGCTAAAGAGACAGACCTTAGTAGCAGCGCAATAACAAATCAATGTCCTCACAGTCGTTTCATTAACACAAAAAAAAGAGAAGCACTTTATGCTACACAGAGCTCAACAATGCACACACCTCTATCATTATGCATGAAAAACAGTACGAGAATGAGAATTGGCAATCGTTTTTCTTCACAATGAACAGAGTCAACTTACTTTGGTGGAATGTCAGCCGCTTTCCAAGACTGCTCAACTTAGCTATCTGAAAATAGAGCTTTTTCCCTACACTCTGCCTGGGCCTGGTAGTCTTGTGCTGATATGATATCTAGCTTAGTCTTTCTTCTATGTCTAGGGTAGCAGTGACCCACCGTTAGATGTGTCTGATGGTGGCCCCTCTCATGGTGGTTGCTTTGACACAAACTGCTATAGCAGTCCCTATCCACCCATGGGTGCCGGTGCATACCAGAACTGTAGTGAGCAAATGGGCTTGGCAACCCTCCTTCTAAACAAGGCTAGGATCCCACTCTAGAATGTTCTTGGATCCTGATGTCAAGAATGTGAAGCTGGGGAGCAGGTGTCAAGAATAGTACGCAGTGAAGTTCTCTCTAGTTTCTTAGTTGATTGCCTGAGGGATAGGCAACTCTTCCCAGCATTAATGGTGCTTCTCTGAAGAGTAATAGGCCTGAGATAGGTGTCAAGTGTCTTCTTAATGGGGCATCAGTTAGAAGGGAAAAGCTGCAAAGCTCAGAAATAACCTTCTTGGCAATATTTGTCATTCTTGATTGTGGTTAGTAGCTGATGGGCAAGTTGAAAAACAGGCTCCAAACTACAGTCAGGGTTGAGAAAGAGTCCAGCATAATGTCTTCAAGAAGAAAACAATCCCAAAGTAATCCTCTGCTACAAAATGGTCAAAGATTGAGGATAAAAAGGTATCTGAGTGGGCGATGAATGTTACAAAAAATCAGGAGAAACAAATGTGTTCCAACATATTCTTCTCTAACCGAAGCCTCTGTATATATAATCTAGGCAGGAAATTATATCTGAGTAACAAAGGATGACACCATATTGAATTGAGGACTTCAGGCTTCAAGCACTGGAGAGGGGAACCATCTTTGATAGGTATAGATATAAGGCTAGTAACGTGTACAGGAGAATGGTGTTTCCTTCGAATGTCAAAGGAAGGAAGAATAACCCCATCTTTGACATTCAGCATACTATGGCCCTCAGTGAACCTCCTCCTGGACCTAGTGCTCCACAGAGCCCACAGAAGTGTCCGTTGAGCAACTGAAACTTTGGAGACCGCAACATCAGCCAGACAAAGTGAGGGGAAACCTCCCACCACACATAGGAGTGAGAATCAAAGCTGCTATGCATTCTCCCCATGAGGCACTGGTAAGTTCTCTTCTGAGATGTAACGATGGGGCATGTCCAAAGTGGAGGACTAAAGGTACAAACTGGTTCTTGGACACCAAGATGTCCTACCCTTGTGATGATGGGGGCCAATGGCACAGTGCTGTGGCTCTACAAGACACACTAAGGGGATGGCACTGCACAGTAATTTGGGACCATGTAATTACTTTTTCTTTTTGCCACACACAACTAGAAAATGGGGTCTTGGAGGATAGCGAGTAATCTATTGGAAGAGGTCTGTTGGACAGCTAGAGTTTAGCTGTGCTAGCAACCTTACCAACTCTATGAGATCTAGGTGCAGGGTTGTGCTAGCACAAGGCATAAAGTGGGAGTGACCAAGGGCAAAACCACTGGGACCTTATGGATGGGGAGAGCTCACCACAGTTCCTCATAGCACTGATCCTCTCCCAGGCCTTGCAGTGTCTGTGATGCAGTAGTTCTGGAATCCGTGGACCCATAGGTCGCTGGACTGCACTCTTCTTTTTATGGCCAGCTTTTCTCCTACAGAGGCACTACTTTGCACCCTCTTTGCATAGCGGTTTGTGTCATTCCTCAAGAACAGGGCCAAACAGCACTTCGATCAGAGTTCACGATTCTCCTTGGCGGAGAGAGAATTGTAACACTCTGAACTAGGAATCCCACCCTGTATTCATCCACGGTTGAGAAAAATGTGTTCCAGAGACCTGCTGTTTTGCTTTATGTCTGATTTCTAGGGGATTGACATCTTTCACGCAGCCTGCTCAGTCACTTGTCTTTTGATCTGCAGATTTGATAGGAAGGGAGAGGTGTTTCCTGTGAGAGTGGTCAAATAATATCAAAAATGTCCTTACCTTCCTAGCTTCTGCACAAAACTGTCTGCCACTCACTCATAGAGAAGAGTGAAGCATGAAGGGCCAGAGGCTGTCCGTGCTCATCAGAAAGCGCATTTGTCCCTCACCCGTCATTCGGAAGGAGTTTGCCTCACTTCAAAGGGGCCAAGGAATGCTTCATGGCCTTTCATCAAATCACCTATCTGTCAGGCTCATCCCCAGACTCCATCCTGTCAGCCATTCACACACGAGTTCCAGAACTGATTCCAGTCTCCATGTCGTAAAGCACCAACCACTCAACTCTCAATCTCTCCCTCAAACATGCAGCACAGACATGCCTTCCAAATCCATTTCCCACACGGATGGGGTGACGAATCTGGTTTAGAGGAACTGGCAGACATTTTGAAAGAGGAGCAGCTGGTAAGGCACTCTCTCACTGAAGTCAAATGGCAAACAAACTGCTCCTTGTGCTATCACCATTTTCTGCCGCCATTGCTTGCTCTTCTCTGCCACTTCTGATGACAGTATTCACTCTCAGAAAATAAGGAGGCACTTGGTGTGCTCTGATACGGTTCTCAATCCATTGCACCGAAGGCCCCCGTCAGACATGGGTGATTGCTTTGTGCGCCAAGGCGAAAAATCATAAACAAAACATGCTGCATGAGGAACATTGAGCATGAGTTCACAAACCTAACAATGGACATCCCCAGAGAGACGTAAAAATGAAGTGAAATGTTTATTGTGTCAATCCCCACGTCTTCAAGGGCGCGCATCCCTAGTAAAAGCTTGCCTTTCTGCAAAGTCTGCATTCTGTAATTGAAAAATGATATAGTCCCACACTAGTATGGACGACATTGTATATTTTTCTTCTCAGGTCACTGTTGTCTCTACGTATGTGGCACAGCACCCACACACGACATGCAGTTTGTTTTTATTGTATGATATTCTACTCTCCTTTGTTTGCCTTTGTGTTCCCATAGTACACATCACCTCTCGCTTATAATTGGTTACATGGTCTTGACTAAAGAGCAGATTAGAGCCCTTGGGTCTAGTTTGCGCTATAGAAACCCGCTTATGACTAAATGCCATTATCTATAACACCCCCTCCCCCTCCGAAGTTCCCAGAGAGAACCTGTCTTTATTACACATCCAGATTCCTGCATCCATGAAGCCCCCTCCCAATAGCTCCAGCAGAAAGGCCTGACTTAGCGCTGCCTTTCCTGGAGTGTTTAGTTTAGATGAGTTATTTTTGAAGTCTGGCGTGGAAGGGAGAGGAGGGAGCGGAACTCTGGTTTGTTTAAAATTCTGTGATAACACTTGCCTTAAATAGGCAACGAGAGACGATCTGACAGGAGGCGCCTGTTTTGCTCTGAGTTTAAAAAAGTGACAGAAAAACCTGTAACACAGCATGGCTAGGGGGCACCGAGGGGTCAGGGGGCGCTTCTTCTCAAGCAGTTGGTAGACTCTGTCACTGCCTTTTTACTCTCCTCTCGCTCACTCTCTCTCTTTGTGTACTTATCCCTCATTGTCTCTTCCTTGTCCCTTCCCCTTCTCCCCCTCCCACCTTTACTATACTCTCAACTTTTTCCCTCTATATCGATTATTGTCTCTGACTTGCTCTCTTCTGACCCTTTGCAATTAATTAACAAGGGTAACTGACTGAGCTTGGACATTTTAAAAAGGCTGAATTCTTGAGTGCCAAGTCACCGAATGGCTAGTAAAGAGACACTTCAGGCAGACTGTACATAGAAGATTTGCAATGTATGTTGTGTCAATGCCATTGTCAAATTTGGCTTGTTAGTCCATCACTCAGCTCTCGAGAACTGTTGATCCTACGTCTTATATATAGGAGGTGTTTTTCTGCATATTTATGAGGGAGCATGACTCGCTCTCGCCGAAGGATTTTCCAGTGATATATTTGTGGCAAGAACGGCGAAGAGCAAGGGAAGTGAGAGGGGTATTGACACCACCTCTTGCGGACTCACAACGAGGGCCTGTTTACATTTGGGATCAAGCGGCAACATCACGCATAAGCAAGACGCAACTTGGATATTGTATGCATCATAAACAAGATATATACTGGTTTCAGTACACCCGAATAACCATTAGATTAGAAATAAATAAATGGTGTACTGAAATCCATTGAAAGCATCGGAACTTCAATTTGATGCATTGTGGGAAATGAAGTACCCGGGAACCGAGATGCTCAAGTATCCACCTGCAACAGCTGTGGAGAGTTTATAGCAATCATGCTGCTCTATGATTAAGGCTTACCAGCCGAAACGCGTCAGAGAAATGATTAAGTGTTGCCTCTTCACGAGAGAATAAAAGGAGCCATTTGTTTGAGTTGTGCTTTGGCATTTCTTTTCTTGTTGCTGACAAATTGGCGGGCTGCTTCGCTCCCGCTGTACGCCAAGGCTGCCCTGCAGGGTCGGGGGCTCCCCTTAGGAGGTGTTTTTCTGCATATATACACATATATATATGTATATATATATATATCCGCGCTCACTCCCTTACCCTCTTCGGTTTCGAGAAAGCACTCACAGGGGTCTTTACTAGTTTAAAGTATCTTTAATTCGTACAGCCAATGGTCAACATGACGCGTTTCGGCTTACGCCTTAATCAAATGTTTTCAAATTGCACGCCGAAAAGAGGCAGTTTTTTAAAAGAAACATTAAGTCACATGATGCATTTCACGTTAAAACAAACGAAGGACCAACATTTCATTCTCGAGATTCGGCGCCATATTGAAACATGTATTTATACTTGCAAATCCAGATACCAAAAGCATAGTTAATACATATTGCTTTCCAACCAATCCAATTATATGGGCAATTTCATTTTCCATATCAAGAATTTAAATGAAACTAAGCGGTACCAGATTCTAACAGAATAAAACCATTTCATAGATTATTACGTCGTGTATCGGCATAGGAGCTACACTATCCTAGTTTCCTCCTGAAACCAAAATCATGGCCGCCATATGAACCTTGATTACGCCGTATATCGGCTTAACCCCCCATTTTATATCTAATGCACCATGGAACAATAAATAATCAAATTATAAGTTGAGGGGAGGGGATAGGATTAAGAAGCTACGCAGGCTAGAATCTAGATACATAATTGACCTAGAGACCAAGACCCCTAAAGGTATGAATATAGGGGAAGAATTAGCTATACATCTTGGTGATTGAATCTGAAATAATTGGAGTCAGTTAGAATAATGAGTGGAATGCAACATTATGTCAGATCTGTGTACAATTTCTTTTTGGATAAGTTTTGAATTTATAATTTGATTATTTATTGTTCCATGGTGCATTAGATATAAAATGGGGGGTTAAGCCGATATACGGCGTAATCAAGGTTCATATGGCGGCCATGATTTTGGTTTCAGGAGGAAACTAGGATAGTGTAGCTCCTATGCCGATACACGGCGTAATAATCTATGAAACGGTTTTATTCTGTTAGAATCTGGTACCGCTTAGTTTCATTTAAATTCTTGATATGGAAAATGAAATTGCCCATATAATTGGATTGGTTGGAAAACAATATGTATTAACTATGCTTTTGGTATCTGGATTTGCAAGTATAAATACATGTTTCAATATGGCGCCGAATCTCGAGAATGAAATGTTGGTCCTTCGTTTGTTTTAACGTGAAATGCATCATGTGACTTAATGTTTCTTTTAAAAAACTGGCGCTTTTCGGCGTGCAATTTGAAAACATTTGATTAAGGCGTAAGCCGAAACGCGTCATGTTGACCATTGGCTGTACGAATTAAAGATACTTTAAACTAGTAAAGACCCCTGTGAGTGCTTTCTCGAAACCGAAGAGGGTAAGGGAGTGAGCGCGGATATTGAACGCGGATGCACCTCCGCGTTACGAGCACCCGTCCACGAGTGCGCTGGTCTAGGTGCAGTGGAGCGGGTATATATATATATATATATATATATATATATATATATATATATACACACACACATATATATATATATTACCTACTGGCGATCGCCAGTAGGTAGTTATAGTTAGGACCTCATTTCTATTCAAATAGCGTTTTTTCTTTTGCCAATATCTTTGGCGCCGGTTGACGAATCTTTGCGGACTCCCGCGCTTCATTTAAATGAGCCCCCGGGTGGGCCAGGTCCTGGGGGAATGCCAAAAATATATCGCGGGAGCCCATGGGGGCCCCGGGGACCGCCACCTTCCCCGGGGCTATGTAAATTATATGCAAGAGGGTACGTGGCCCTCCCACAGCCCCGGGGACCGCCACCTCCCCGGGGCTTGTTTTTTAATCTGTGGGGGGGCCTCCCAGGCCCCACAAGCCCCGGGGACCACCACCCCCGGGGCTTTTCTTAAAAATCTGCGGGGGACACCCGGCCCCCCCGCTACCCCGGGGACCACCACCTCCCCGGGGCTGTGCACACATATATAGCTAATGGTTATGTGAGTTAGAGGTTAACATTTTATTAAGCGCAATTAAATGATGATGACACTACGTCACCACTCCCTTTCAATGAACATCATTTGTGTTTGCCATTCTTTACCCAGTGGTGAAGGGGGAAAAGAGCAATTGTCAACAAATTAGATATAATAATTTGTCTTTATATAGTGCTTGCATAAGACCTTATACTGTTGCTTTATGTAGCAGTAGACAACTCAATGAAAACACTTTTTAATGACCTCGGGAGGATTAGGGGCTAAATTAGGCTCTATGGGAATTCGAATTATGATCTGCCATCGACTTTTATAAATCTCTGTGCCACATGACATAAAGGCATTTATTAAAAAGTATATATATCGAGCTTAGAAAAATAGATCAGCAGATAAAGTGGAAAAAGAGGTGAGAACTTGAGAAAACTGCCAGTGGTCCTCAGAAAATGGACAACCGTGAGATCTAGAGTGATATTGCCACAGCTTTAAAGAGTCTTGGTAAATTCTAACACCTAAGGCATCAGCGGTTTTTGTAAATAATGTTAATGATGTGGCATATGAATCCTGAGGGTCCCTGGGGGACAACTAGCCCACCAGGTACCTCCAGTTTGCACCACAGAGCTGCGTTGCAGATAGGTGGTCTGAGGCCACGCCCCTTTTTAAACCACTCTGCAACGCAGCTCTGAGGTGCAAACTGGAGGTACCTGGTGGGCTAGTTGGCCCCCAGGGACCCTTAGGATTCAAGGGGACTTAATCCCCCAACTTACAACACGC
The DNA here is from genome assembly GCA_963921515.1 of Calotriton arnoldi. NCBI lineage: Eukaryota > Metazoa > Chordata > Amphibia > Caudata > Salamandridae > Calotriton > Calotriton arnoldi. The sequence continues at coordinate 617,342 of CAWUFW010003901.1, forward strand.
CAGGGGGCGCGTTTGCACAGTGGTGCAGGGAGGGGCTGGGGCCTGATATAACAAGTGTGCAAACACGCCCCCTGGCGTGTTGTAAATTGGGGGATTAAGTCCACTTCAATCCTGAGGGTCCCTGGGGGCCAACTAGCCCACCAGGTACCTCCAGCAAGCGCCACAGAGCTGCGTTGCAGAGAGGTGGTCCGAGGCCAAGCCCCTTTTTACACCACTATGCAAACGCGGCTTCTGGTGCACTGCTGGTGGGGCGATGAGGTCCTCTTGTGTCCTGAGGACCTCAGGACACAAGTGGACTTCATCCTCCGAGTGCAGTGCGCACAACGAAATTCGTTTTATTTATTTAAATGTTTACTTACCTGTATTCGGCCGTAATCCGTGGTTTACTACCCCCCACCCTGCCCCTCCCCCACCCCACATCACCGCCCGGCCGGCACTCCTACCACGGACCGCTACTGTTTACTTTATAACTGTCTTGCTTCTTGGTTCACTAATGGCACTGTTGCCAGTGTGGGGACGGGGTAATAATGGTTCTAAGTTCAGGTTTAAAAACTGTCACTTCTAATAAGTACTTCTCAGTGCAGTGCTATAATGTGACTTATTAATATCAAAGCCTCCACATGTTAAATAAATTCCCCTTTTTGAATTTTGAAGAGACTTTATCACATTTTACATGATGTTTGTTGTATGATTTGCATAGAAAACATTTTCAGGGCTCGGCTCGTGCATGGGCTCTAAGAGCCAAGTCAGACCCCAGAACCTTGGCCCTATATATATTTTTACAGAGAGAGAGAGTATTGTCGATTTCTGGCGATTGATGAAAATGTTAAATGTACCACATTGCCATCTGTGTAGTGTTGGGATCTAGTTTGTACTGTATAAAAAATCCTATAAATATGTGAATAAATCTATAATAAAATGCCCTCTTTAGCGAATGTATTTATTATTTATTTAATAGCATAACATTATGAGCATAAATGTTTTATGGTAAAACAAAAATGTTTGATTTATCGGCAAGCAGAGAAAAGAAATGCTTTGCCATAAATAGTTCTTTATATAGGTGGCATGGCTACTTTGGGTAATGCCCACATCATTAACATTACTTACAAAAACAGCTGATGCCTTGGGTGTTAGAATTTACCAAGACTCTTTAAAGCTGTGGCAATATCACTCTAGATCTCATGGTTGTCCATTTTCTGAGGACCACTGGCAGTTTTCTCAAGTTCTCACCTCTTTTTCCACTTTATCTGCTGATCTGTTTTTCTAAGCTCGATATATATACTTTTTAATAAATGCCTTTATGTCATGTGGCACAGAGATTTATAAAAGTCGATGGCAGATCATAATTCGAATTCCCATAGAGCCTAATTTAGCCCCTAATCCTCCCGAGGTCATTAAAAAGTGTTTTCATTGAGTTGTCTACTGCTACATAAAGCAACAGTATAAGGTCTTATGCAAGCACTATATAAAGACAAATTATTATATCTAATTTGTTGACAATTGCTCTTTTCCCCCTTCACCACTGGGTAAAGAATGGCAAACACAAATTATGTTCATTGAAAAGGAGTGGTGACGTAGTGTCATCATCATTTAATTGCGCTTAATAAAATGTTAACCTCTAACTCACATAACCATTAGCTATATATGTGTGCACACATTATTTTACATTTAAATTTAGTGAAACAAGTGATTTATGTTTTTTATTAACTATAGTTAGAGTATGTGTATCATCTTAAAATTGACATGATTCGACGCAAGCCCAAGGTGCCCAACTCCAAATTGAAAATAAAATGTTGCATTTCTGCTTGCTGTCCATAACTCTCTTCATAGTTTCAAGCCTCAGAGTCACTGTGTTCTCATTTAAAATTGTTTTCTGTTAGTCTGTTGTGTGAAGATTATATTTGTTACAACTGATTGGTTGGAGGATGTTTCTCAGCACCTGTATGTTATGGGAGGCAGAGATGGTGATTACTCCTTTGTGAGATATTGTGAAGGCTGAGACAATGTTAGAATCTGGCTTTGTATTATTCGTGAGAAGGAAGGAGACACCAAGTACAGCGGGAGCACTGGTTTCTGATTGGTTCTTATGTGGTGGGAACCTGTACAATGTATCACTTGGATGAAAATTCATGTTTTAACTATAAAGTTGATTGAACTAGGTAGGATTTACCTCTCTCAACCTTTGCAGGAGGATGCCCCTTTGCCTCTTTTGAGATCCAATGCTCCTTATTTTTCTGCTCGTAGAGGTACTATCGAGGACAAGCATATTTCTTCTCATTTTAATCAGAACCTTCATTTGGTTCTTGTCTCCTTGACTTACCCACAACCTTAGATTAGCTTTTGGGAGTTTCACTTTGTGAGAACAGAATTTACCTTAATTTGCATATGCTGTCTTTAATATGTATAGTTGCATGTATTGAATTGCCTGGATAATATTCAAATAATAATGTATTCAGGTAACTATTGATTATGCTTAATTGATTCAATTTGAGATTGTAACTTTGCTAATTTTTTAATAAACCTTCATGGTCTGAAATATATTCCTCTCTGTCGTTTCTGTAGGGCAAAATCTGCTTTGCTGTCATTGATATGTTATTGAATTTGTGATGTCAGCCTCAGTTCGAGATAAAGTTCCATCCTAAAGGACATAGTGAAGTTCTGAGTTTGCGCCAAGTTTGCATGGTGCACACACCATCCTTGCCTGTCCCGCTATCAGGAGCCCACATGTTTTGGAAGAATAAATATTATTACTTTGAAAGAATGTACCAAAAAAGCCTATCACAAGTGTAAAAGCTGATTTAGATTTAATAAAATGTGTGCTAAAATATTCTTAACATTTTTGCACTAAAATAATATGCTGCATTTGACAGAACAATATTTTCCTTAGCTTGGCTAAACTAGGCCCAAACTAGGCCTAACTTCCATCTTTGATTCTAACGCAGCCATAATGTGTGTTTTCATTTCTCATTCTGACCCTGCATGTAACAAAATGAGCACTGATGCTCTATATCATGGGTACTCGCAAACACTTCTCCAGGCGCCACTAATTACTGTCTGTGGCATTCCCGAGGGACGTACCGATGCCAGCAGGCTGAGGGTCGGGGTGATGAAAGGTGAGCATGGGGTGACGCAAAGCAAATGATGGTGCAAACCGAGCCTTTACGTGACTTCTACTGTCTCCGACGCTTTATTCTCATGCACCAAGAATTAAAGACAAAGCATTAACTTCTAATGTAAAACATGAGAGGGAAAGAGATACTCATCTGGTGGCTGAATTGCAAAATGTGAAACCAGAAAACCTGGGATCAGTCCTGGCTTCCCCATTTGATGAAATTGTGTGATCCTAGGCAATTGGTTAATTTCACTTTGCCTGCTTTTTCTTCATTACCACATATGAGAGCCCCTTGAAACATGAGTTCAAGATGTGTGCTTTACAAAACCTTCTCTTATGGTTTATTTAATAAACTATAATATTCCAATGATATATCAACCAAGGCTACACACGAGGTGCACCTGACAAATGAATGACTTCTTGGTTCACTAAGGGCATTGTTGTTTTTAGATTGGAAGCGGCATGAATGTTTCCAAGTTCATATTTGAAAAATATCACTTCTAATAAATGCAGTGATATAATCTGATCTACTAAGGTAAAATGCTCATGTATATTAATAAAAAAAACTTTTTTGAAGTGTGCAGAGAGTTTATCATGTTTTTACATGTTTAGTACAAGATGTCTTTAAAACTAAAGGTGTTCCTAAAGATATGTTGTCTAGGAGAATTTCGTTGCTTCTTTACCGTTACTTTAGGTTTCACAGCTTTTGGAGTGTTCCTGCTCTGTCAAGTAAACAGCAGCCCAGTGCTGCTTTTCACCAGGGGGCTGCAATTAAAGGTCAGGAGGGCCGCAAGCGGCCCTCTGGCCTTACTTTGGCCTTACTTTGAGTATCCCTGCTCTATATTGACATACTGTACTGAATTACGGAGGGAGCCTTTTTAAAATTCAAGGCTCTTTCTGCCCGTATCTTTGTTTGTAAGGCTACCCTTGTTTGTGTAACTAGATTTGTACTGCCACCTCGGATGGCATTAGGTTTGAATAGGACACATTAATATTCAGTTGGGGGCTAGTGCTAGAATAGTGGCATTAGGTGAAGTTGTATAATTCTGTGCTGTGATATTTGCTCCCCCTATGCTGACTGTGCAATTTCTATAGACTTTTATTGTAGATTTGCCTATAAAAACGATGCACTTTGGAGGTGAGCCAGTCTTCTGACTCCCAGACTTTTGAGACTGAACCCTTTTTGGTTCTCATTATTTGAACTTAGAATATTTTTGCCTTGACTTCACATCATTCTCTTGCTGCATTTGTCTGAGCCTTAAGATAATTCCCTGTATTGATGCAATATGAATTTTGACTAACTAGTAATATTTTTTGCTTTCTGTATTGCACCATGAATTTATTTAATAAACCTTACCATTATGGTTTGTATTTTACAAGTGTATCCAGAGGATGTATTACCTCTAAAATGCTATTCATTTCACCATTGATTTTGGGTCCCGTTTTAGGGACACATTGCCTCTTACATGTTAAGTTTAATGCCGTCCTGATCCTGCATAGGCCTTTTATCGCTATCTTATCAGATACCTAAGATAGAGTCAACACAAACATTTTACATTAGAGCCAATTTAGCTGTAATTGGTGCTAAATGGAAAATGCACTGTATATCTAAGTGGAATATTTAGAAGTGTTGGTTTTTTCAATCATGCATTTTCCCATTCAGTAGCCCCTACATTCAAGGTTGAGTCAAGTCTAAAAGCTTCCAAAGAAGATGCAGTCAAAGAACTCAGAAGGTTAGTATCATGAATTCTAATCTTCCAATTGTAAGGCATAGTCAATGAACACAATGTGTTAGTACCCTGAGCTCCAAGCTTCCAATTGTAGGACGCTCTCAACGAATGCATGAGTTAGTACACCATCTGAACTTCAAATTTCCAATTGCCCGACACAGTCAAAGAAAACACGAGTTAGTAAACTTAACTCCAAGCTTCCAACTTTAGGACACTGTCAAAGAATACATGAGTTAGTACACCTAGCTTCACATTTCCAATTGCATGAATCAGGCGAAGAGCACAATGAGGGTGTGCACTGAATTCCAAGCTAGCAATACAGTTGAACGACATAATGAGCTAGTACATGAAGTCCAAACTTCTAACCATAGTCAAGAGTGAAAGAACACAGGGGTTAGTAGAGTGAACTCCAAGATTCCAATCATTTGACACAGTTGAAGAAAAACCTCAACAACTACCACCCCATCCTCCATCTACCCTTCATCGTAAACATAATCAAGAAAGCTGTGTTAAGTGAACTCCTGGAGCAGATCCACAAGAACAATCATCTTCACACTTACCAATCTGATGTCAGGCCACGCTGCAGCATGAGAAAGCTACCCTTGAAATTGTTGATGATGTCCTCCACCTCAATGGCAAAAATTAAAAGTCTTCTGATACAACACAGCCTGTTTCTGAACCTGTAAAGAGTTGACACAGATGAGGTTCTCTGAGAGTCCTAAAATACTTCACATATTTCCCTGCCAACCACCACATAGAAACTCTCTGTCTTCTATAAAGTTCCATATAGATCCATTCTTGCCCCAATTTTCTTCAAACTCTGTATGGAACCCCTGTGGCCTCACACATAACAACATCAAAGTCAATCAATATGCAGAAAACTCTTAACTCTACCTTAAAACCGAAACTGCAGACATTCATCATCTCAAAACCTGCCCCGATCTAAACCAGAAATGGATGGCAAGCCCCTTTCAAAAGCTCAAACCCACCTGTTAGCTATCAGCGCCAACCAAACATGGTTCAAATAAATTCAGCTATCCAACTTGAAGTTAAGTGGTTTCATGCCCAAGCTGACAGCTAATGTGTAATCATTCAGATTCACACTTCAAACAGACCTCTCCTTCAAAGAACAGATCTCCAGGGAAATCAGGACAACATGGAAGCAGCTCTTCCTCTTGAAAAAAGTGAAACCATTCCTTCCAGAAACTGACTGTAGAACAACAGTGTAAGCACTAGTTCTCTCTCACCTGGATAGAATCAACCATCTCCTTGCAGCCTTTGACATCTGTTTAGCGCCACTCTATGGCATCTTACATGATGCTGCATGCCTCATAAAGGGCTTAGAAAAGTTCAAGATATCACCCTAATGCTGAAGGAACTACACTGTCCTCCTCCCCAAGCCTGCATCATATTCAAGACCAGCTGCATCACCTAAAAGGAAATCAGAAACAACTCCAGCTCATATCTGCAAAAACTAACCACCTCAGGCGGGGTGCACTTCACCAGGACCCAAGACATGATGGGAATGGGGCAAAAAATGCAAGAGGGAAAGACCAGAAGGCAGGCTTTTTCCTCTACACACCCAGGATCTTCATGCAATACAGAAAGAATTAAAAACACAACTCTTCAAAGAGCACTACTACTCCAGGCATTAGGAACTACATGTTACCATTTGTCAGACTTCTGAAATTACAGAGTGGATATGTCAATGGTACCAGTTGTCCCATAAAAGGGGCATATAGAGAGACACGCAGGGGCCCATTTTGGTAGGTGGTACAGCGCTCTGCCTCATCTGGTATGTAGATGTAGAGATCGCATATCCTCAGAATCTGTTTGATGCTTAGAATTGGCCCACCGTCAGGCAACATGGACTCTGGCTGTGCAAAACACACAGAGTATTGAAGTGGGCAGACGGAGGGAAGTGGCATTGGGATGGAAACAGCGGGAATGGAGACCTGTAAAGCTAAAGGGCCAAATTTAGAGTTTTGGGGACAAGATACTCCGTTGCAAATGTGACAGAGTACTGTGGCGGGCAAACCTTTGTTTTTCAGAAGCAAACTCCTGCTTTGGCAGTTTGTTTCTGAAAAACAAATAAATGTAAAACGGTAAACTAACGGCAGCCATCCACCAAACTTTTTGTACATTGAAACAAACCACTGTCATGGTAGTTCCTTTCAATGTACAGAGATGACCGCCGTCCGCCAAACCACAAATCAGGTCCAAAGTCACAAAATTATTATTTTGTTGTGTAAGCTCCTACTCTCTCACTAGAAATATATAATTAGATAGCAATCAGATGCAGGTGAAAGAACTACTACACTTCTGGTTTTCTCTGTGATTTCCTAGATTTAGAAATCTTCAAATGAATGCCTGCCAATATATGCACAAATAATTTTGCAGATTATTAATCAACGGTTAATACATTAAAATTGTCATCAATTCACAGTATATATGCAACCTTTTAAGCTTGATTCCTTTGAGTCAAGAACTCCAGACTCTTTTTTTAAATCAGGTTATTTCACCTTTAGAACAAAGGTGTTATTGTTGTATTCCTCTTAGGGTGTCCATACACGGGCTTTCCTGAATCATGTCCTTATATAGGCACAATTCGCCCTGCCCTTATATAGGCATAAAATCCCAGTCCTTATTTAGGCATTAAACCGTGCACCCGCGGACCCTTCGCCAACTCCATCACGGACATTATCTCCCCGCAGGCCATCGCATCCACCAACTACACCCTGCTGGGAGACCTCAACTTCCACCTCGACAACCAACTGGACCCCAACACCAAATCCCTCCTGGACAACCTACACAACATTGGACTCCGCCAGATCGTGACCGAGCCCACGCACTCAGCAGGACACACCCTCGACCCCCTCTTCACTACAGGAAACTCCATCACCTTCAGCCACACCACCAAACTCCCATGGACCGACCATCGTTGCGTCCACTTCACCTTCAGAACACCCACCATCCACAGACACCAGCACCTGCTTCCACGAAGAAACTGGACCAAAATCACCGATGACCAGCTCACCTCCTCACTCAACAACTCCACCCCAACCATCGTGGAAAACGACGACCCCAACACCGCAGCCCGAACCCTGCATAGATGGATCTCGGACAGCACCAACACCATAGCCCCCCTCAAGAAGAACAACAATACCCGCGCCAAGAAAGCCAGATGGTTTACCACCGAACTTCGAGAGTCCAGACGCAAATGCCGCCACCTCGAAAAGGCCTGGAGGAACACCAAATCCACAGAAGCCCACAACAACTTCAGAGCCGCCACCAACGCCCACCATCAACTCATCAGAGAAACAAGGAAAAAAGCGATTGAAGACAGAATCTCCACCCACGCGCACAACAGCAAGGAACTCTTCAGCATCATCAAGGAGTTCGCCCAACCCACCAGCGAGTCTACCGACATCCCTCCCTCACAAGACCTCTGCGACAAACTCAGCACCTTTTTCCACCACAAAATCAAGAGCATCTACGACAACTTCGACGAAGACAACCAACACACTGAACCCTCACCAACCACCCCCAACACCCGGAAACCAGCGATTGATGACTGGACAGCCCTCACCACCGAAGACACACTGAAGACAATGAAGTCAATCCACTCAGGGGCCCCCACGGACCCCTGCCCCACCACATCTTCAACAGAGCCGCCGACACCATCGCACCCATGCTCCGCCACACCATCAACCGCTCCCTGGCGACCGCCTCGTTCCCCGACGACTGGAAACACGCCGAGGTCAACCCTCTCCTAAAGAAACCCTCAGCAGACCCCACCGACCTCAAAAACTACAGACCCATCTCCCTGCTCCCGTTCCCAGCGAAAGTCATCGAGAAAGCCATCAACAGCCAACTCGCCACATTCATTGAAGAACACAACATCCTCGACTCCTCCCAATCCGGCTTCAGAAAAAACCACAGTACGGAAACCGCCCTCCTCGCCGCAACAGACGACATCCGCACCCTACTGGACAAAGGAGAAACAGTAGCCCTCATCCTCCTCGACCTATCAGCGGCGTTCGACACAGTCTCCCACAGCACCCTAATATGCAGACTCTACGACGCAGGAATCCAGGACAAGGCCCTCGACTGGATCCGCTCCTTCCTCTCCGGCAGGACGCAGCGGGTCAGACTCCCCCCTTTCCTCTCAGACCCCACACCTACCACCTGCGGAGTCCCCCAGGGCTCCTCCCTCAGCCCGACGCTCTTCAACGTCTACATGGCTCCACTTGCCCCCATCGTCAGAACCTACGGACTCAACATTGTGTCATACGCAGACGACACCCATCTCATCCTCTCCCTATCCAACAAGCCCAACACCGCCAGACGCAACTTTCGAGAAGGCATGGAAGCCGTCGCCAAGTGGATGAAAAACAGCTGCCTACAACTAAACACCAACAAAACAGAAGTACTCATCATGGGCCCAAACCCCGATGCCTGGAGCGACACCTGGTGGCCCCCCGCCCTCGGAAACCCGTCAACCCCCACAGACCACGCACGCAACCTGGGAATCATCCTGGACTCCGAGCTCAAAATGGACCTCCAGATCAACTCTGTCTCGTCTTCCTGCTTCCACACCCTCCGCCTCCTTCGTAAGACCTTCAAATGGATCCCCTCGAACACCGAAAGACCGTCACTCACGCCCTGGTCACCAGCAGACTCGACTACGGCAACGCACTCTACGCCGGAATAAACAAAAACCTCACCCGCAAGCTACAGAACATCCAGAACGCCGCCGCAAGACTGGTCCTCAACCTGCCAAAACACTGCCACATCTCCCAGCACCTGCGCACACTCCACTGGCTCCCCGTCGAGGCGAGAATCACCTTCAAGATGCTCACCCACGCACACAAGGCACTCCACGGCACCGGACCAGCATACCTGAACAGCCGACTCAAATTCCACGCACCCCAAAGGACCCTACGATCAGCCCAGCTCTCCTACGCCGTGGTCCCCCGCACCAGAAATCCCAGATCGGGAGGCCGCTCCTTCTCCTTCCTCGCGGCCAAAGCATGGAACGCCCTTCCGCTCCACCTCAGACAGACAACATCGCTCCCCATCTTCGCAAGAAACCTCAAAACCTGGCTCTTCGACAGACCCCCTCCTTGATGGAATGGAACCTGCACCCCCACCCCTAGCGCCTTGAAACCCTTACGGGTGAGTAGTCGCGCTGTAACAAACCCCTGATTGATTGATTGAAATACAGGCATGGTCTCTGACATCCGTCCACCCTAACGTCACAACGAGTTCTTGAAGAACAGACCCTTAGGCTTCGGGAATTTCCCTAGCACACGACTATTGATTTCTTCAAGGACTCATCTATTATGCATGAACCATTATTCCTTAGGGGTTCATTCATGACGTCTTCCGCTGTCCAATTCACGTCAATGCTAACATTCTGAGGTACCTTTCAGGTATAAATATACCTTCCCTAGCCCTTGAAAACTAGAGGAGACCTCGACTTCAGAGGAGCCCGTTTCCCGGCCTGACGCACTGAGAAGACGCTGTCATCCCTGCACGCAGAGAGTCCAGCTTCCAGTGATCTGAGTTCCCTTGCGGGGTGTTGGAGTTCGAGTCTGGAAAGAGATTCCCACCTCTCTCATTCTTAAGGTATGGAGCAGACTAGAACCTAGAGGGACTCTTGGCATACTAGGCATACTAGACTTAACATACTCTTAGTATACCATAGTAAGGAATACTTCACCTACTTCATACCTCTCCCTACACCTAGGTTAGGTTAGGTACATTGGGGTAGAATTAGCTTAGCAACGCATCTTATGAGTACTCGCATTTTTAGCTCATGTTATTTATGTATGTGAATATACGCTAAAAGATAATGCTAACGCAGTATTCTTTATTTCTACTGCTTACGCTGTACATTATTTATCTTGCATACTGTCTTGTGATCGTAACAGCACATTTAACTTACACGAGAAACAAGACTGTTCAATAAATCTTTTATTGAAACGCCCGTCTATTCTTTCTATGTAACTTTGAGGAAAACTAAGCATGCACGATTGAGCTGAGTGAAATAGTTATCTATTGTTTCCACGACTCTGGGACACATTCTGATTCTAAAGGGAAACAAAAGTTGTCATGTTTTGCGGCTGCCAGAAACTACTCCTTCTTGTTGTCAAGGAGTTTCTAGTGGCCTCTGAGCTAGCTGGCACAAGTAATTAAGTTTAATATACTTGATAGGGACATACTGACCTTAGTCCTATGTCAAACCTATAGGGGATATTATTCCAATGCGCAGACCCTATTAGGGAAATAGGAGCTACACTACATTATGTGAAACAAAACATAGATTTCTGGTAGTCCAAGACTTAACCTAGGTCAGTAACAAATTAAATGTCCTTGCAACGGATTTATCTTAAATATTCAATGATTCTAAAACACTTGTTTTCTTAATAATGTAATTTACAAGGTCATGTCTTTCTTTGCACCCTTCAGCGACTCACTACCATATTTATTTCTCTTTGGAATCAGTCTCACCAAGGTAAACAAAAAGTTGAAGTTGTGATGTATAAGACACTCCAACCACGTCAGAATTAGTCAAGATTCAGAATTATTCTGAGGCTCTCTGATCCTTGAAGGACTCACACTGTGTTTCCCTTCCCAGTCTCAGGTCTGATTCCCTGCTATGCTTCTGATAAATGCAAGCCATCCTCTCCAGCTGCTGGAATACTGAATACTTTGGAACATTTACAAGTGTAACTTTTATTTTACACTTTGTGTTAATTTTACTAGTTTTGGCTATTCACCATTTACAAGTGTAAATGTCATAAGATGAGGGACACCATGGAGGATGACTTACCGACAACTTCACCCTTGGCTCACATCGGTGCCGTCCGCAACCTGCCCCCCTCATTCCGCTCTTTCATTTCATGGATGCCTTAGAGAAGCAGGACCGGAAACCAGACAAGGTCAGGAAGAAGGTGTTACAGCCATAGACAGCGGATTAGCACCCCTGAAGATAGAAAAAGGGGTGGAGCCCCATAACGGAGAGAGACACCAGTGGGAGTTCGCTGCAAGAAAAGAAGATTTGGAGAATCCCGAAGCGGGTGAAAGAACCATGACTGCCAGTCAGACGCCGAAGTCGTCCTCACCCGACGACGAAGAGAAGCGGGAAGAACGTGCGAGATGCCCGGAGGGCCACCGGACAGGCACATCATCCTGCCACGCTCTAGAAGGAGCGTGGCTTATGCAGGTCTGTGAACGCTTCTCAGAGCGTTTTCGGGCTCCGGAGGTTGGGACTGGGAGGTTAAAGCTTGATGCACAAAAGGGAACTTTTCAGGTTTATTTAAGAGCACTATTTAATTTCTTTTTCTGGTGACACAATTCTTTTTTTCTTTCTTCTTTTGTTCTGAATAGAAAACACTTTTCTGTTCGAGAAATGGCTTCTAGACCTAAGTTGTAAGTGTGACGCTAACACTCTTATCATGCAGCCTATGTGAAATTAAACCTATCTGGTGGACGACCTTCTCTACACTTCCTTTTACCAAGCTTCCCCCTCCCTTCAGTTAGTAGAATACTAACACCAAACTAGTTACCACCAGAAGTACAACACTTACCTGTGTCTATTCTCTTCGAAAGAATTGGTGTTCCTAGTAACCGGGAAGCACCTAAAGGAGAAGAAGAAAGAAGATGGTCTTTCAGAATCTCTAGAACTGTGTCCCCCCCCCCTTTACAGTCACACTATATTTTGTGAATAACGACCCTTTCAAATATACCTCTAAAAAGGGTGTCGGTCATTTGTCACCTCACAGTAAAGTTACTACAAAGTGTAGACTCGAATCTCTCCATCCCCATGGTATAGGGGGTAGATTCTGCCTAAATATGATTTACGATTGTAAAGTTACTGCTGATAGCTTTACAACCCATATTTTAAAATTCTCAAACCTGACAGAGGACTCCTCACAATGGGCGTAGACCTCGGCGACAAAGGAAGAGACCTCCATTTGCAGGTTGGAGACCTCCACATGGAAAGGAATATATATACCTGAACCAAATCATACACACCTTAGATCCATTTTCTTCCAATAACATAATTACTGCCCACAAGTTAGGCTCTGTTTTTCCTCTTCGTGGAAAAAACTGCAAACAACTACATAAGCTGCCTCCATTCACTCTCAGTGGTACACACAAAGCAGCTTTATGGCAGAAGGTGACAAACTCAGTCAGTGCATTGAGGGAGGAAGCACACATCGTGGAGTTATTTAAAATAATCGCAAGATAAGAGGAGGCAGGTAAAGGAGAAGATCTCAAGGATATAGCTGGCACAAACTCTTCCTGGAGGGGCACTGTCTCCATCTCACCCCCATCGAGGAGACTGTCCTCTCCACAAGGCACCTTCTTTATGGACTGTCTCTTTCCAACAACTCTAAGGTGATGCCAGGTAAGATTCTAAATTCCTCTCTATCACTAAAAGCAAACCTACAGTCACGCACACATATCTGCACTTTCCCCATACCTCCTCTGTTAGCCACGCATCACATAGATACCCTTCAAAAGCACCCTGTAACACATACCCTATAAATACTTATCTTTTTATCTCGCTGTCTGGGGGTAAGTGAGGAGGATGGGATTGCATTAAATGGTGAGTCAACAATTATAATCTCTTACTTCCCTTAGACTCTGGTTGTTAAGGATGCCTTTTCTGTAGACTGCATTAGTTTAACATCAAATAACCTTAATACTATAGCTGCCTCCCATTCTTCCTCAATGGAAACTTGATCAAAAGCAGCGGCATTAGTAAACCAACATGCATCGCTTCACAGATTTAAGCGCCTGGGGGACATCTGAATGCCGGGGGTTAGAGTAGAGATAGAATCTGGTGACAATTGTTTTCCTTCTCAGACCATTCCAGTAGGTCCAGAGAAGAGGAATCAGATTTTAGCAGCCACTCTTCTAGGAAAGGCTCCTTAGGAAGAGCAACAAGCGAAGGGAGAAGCTTGGGGGAAAAACTCCCCCAAATTTTGGAAACATCTGGGAAAGCCCCGGGGACTGTGAGAAAAAAAGCAAAGGAAGTAGCCAAAATGGATGGCCAAAAGTCAGGTGAGAAAGATCTGCTTTGGGGCTATTCTACTACTTTGAGCCTGGAAGCAACTGCCTTCAGGGATGTATCATTAGAGGATATATCACTAGGGATGATTTACCAGAGAATTATGTCCCATCAGGAAGAGATGAAAACAGAGGGTCGAAGGCTGCAATCTGCCTGCTGCAAAATTCAGTTGGCTTTTCGATGAGTTTCTAAATCATGTTCTGAATTTGAAGACAGAATGGGAAAGGCACAAAATGGAATTTCTACACTCAAAAATGATGTTTCGGCTCAAAAAGAAAGAACTGCTATACTGAAAGCTCACACAGAGGACACCAAAAGGAAGTTTAAAGATCTTGAAAATAGACTAAAGAGGAACAACTTAAGGATTTTGGGCATTCCTGAGCGAGCTGATGGAGCCGACACTTGCAATTTTGTGGTCAAACTGTGCAAGGAAGTTTTCCCAGAACTTTCTCAGTGGAACTGGGACTCTGAAATACAGCGGGCACAGTGGTTCCCGTTTAAGCTCAAACCACAAGCTGGGCAGGAAGGCCTGAAACCAAGGACCATATTGATTTTTGTGGGCAATTTTTTGCTGTGACAGGCTCTGTATGATCTGGCTCGGCCGGATTGGAAATGCTCAGGAAAAAGTCATTTGTTTTTGTTAGATCAGATTACTAGACTGCTAGAAAAGAGATGGCGTTTGAGCAAACACCCCCCAACAGCGCTGCAGCAGGAAAATAGCAAGAGTACACCCCATTAGCAGAGGACCCCTCCTCCGGTGTCTAGCAGAAAGACATAGGTCGCCCTCTGCTGATCGTTGACCCGCGTCTCGCACGCAGCACGCAATGACTACGCAGCAGGGTTCGCCTCCCAATTTCCTCTGCTATGTAGTAGTTGCAATTTTCACCAGAGTTGCTCTACGTTGAGCCATCCATGAGATCTTTGCTTGTGCTGCACTCTTCAGGATGTTAAATTCAGTAAATACAGTTTAAAACGCATGGGGGGGGATGTCCTAGTGGCCAGAATGTTTATTATTATCATTGTTGTTATTACCGTTGCTTAAAGAAATAGACTGTTTACTTCTGACATTACGAGCTGTTCATTCCTGTGATTTATGGTGCCCATTGAATCTTATTGAGTCATATGCCCTATCTCCCGAGACAATGCATTGTATTCTGCTTCGCAAAACTGTAATGCAGATCCCATTGCTGTAACATTGAGAAGCATTGCTGATTGTGCCAATAGACTGTGTAATGAAAAATACAATAAACAGATTTAAACAAAAAAAAGAGATGGCATTTGAGCCAGCTGATCCCACTATTTCAATCTAAAGGGGCCCAAGCCTTTTTGTTAAACCCTGCCAAGTTAAAAGTTGTAGTGGGAGATGATTTTTTATTTTCGGTGGAAGCCAGTGCTAAGGAACTTCTGGCAACACTGAGTCTTAGCTAAATGAATAGGATGCACTGGAACAAAGGGGAGGGGGTAGATCAGGGTATTGCATGAGGCGATATCTGGTAATGTTTTTAATTAAATAAACAACAGGGGTTTGGGCTCAGGAGTTTGCACACCATTATGTCGGACATCATTGGTCCTTTTGCCTTGAATGGGTGGCAGGGGAGGGAGATTGGATCAGCTGAGGAGGTAGGGGTGGCGATTTGTGGTTTGGCTGGGGCTGGATGGCTTGGGGGTTGGGGGGACACTTGGGTTTGAGTGTGGGATTGATAGATGTATCATGCATAATTTAAGCAATTTCAAGCAGGATGAGACTGTGCTATGGTATAAGTGCAGTGGGGCAATTTGGCAGAATGATAACTGATTTTCGTGGTCAAATTGATGTATGGCTAACCTTGTCATTAGTAACCCTGGGCAAAGCACTACGCTTCGCTCGCGTAGTTTGCGAAGTTTGCGCTACTTTGCACTACGCGAATTGCACGTAGCACAGTGCAAACACGCGTAGCGTAGCGTAGTGCAGCGGTCATTTTTGCTTGCTCGCGGTCCTCAACGTCAAGTTGGCGACCGCGAGCAAGCAAATGACATCCCGCGAGACTTTTCCTCGTTCGCGATCAGCAACATCAAGTTGCCGATCGCGAGCGTGGAAAATAAACCTCCCGGCGAGATTCTCAACGCGGGAGGTCAGGTTTCTCATTGCGAGTGGTCGCGTATGCTCGCGACCGCTCGCGATGAGAAACTACCAGTCCGCGTTGAGAAGCTGCCGCTCGAGTAAAAATCTACTCGAGCGGCAGTAAAGACAGCTCGCACTGTGCAAGATGCCGTTTTCAATGATTGCACAGTGCGGACAAGCATCCGGCACTGTGCAATCATCGCGAACAGCGCACTACGCAGTTCGCGTAGTGCTACGCGTAGCTCGCGTAGTGCGAAGTGCACTTCGCATAGCTTTGCGTAGCACTACTTCGCGAACTACGCCCAGGGTTAATCATTAGTTTCCCTGCAAATTTTCTAAAAACTATGGCAAATTTCTGAACTGAGGAAGGACGGAATAATTAATGGCAGATAGTAGAAATCAAAGGACTTCTGATAAGTTACACATTAGCTCAATAAATATTTGTGGCCTAAATGATAAGAATAAGAGAGCTAGACCTGCCCTAGCCTTAAGAGCTATGAGGTCTCATATAGTTTGTATTCAGGAGACCCATATCCCTTGGGGTAAGAGAGAACTTTTGAAGGATTTGGGCCTAATGTTATTAGTGTGTACCAAATAACGTACAACATCTTGAGGGGTCGCAGTTCTTGCAAAGAATCATACTTGTATTGATGCTTGACGCCTGGTAGATACTTTAGGAAGATGGGGAACTATAGAATGTAGGACCAGATCTACTTGTTTTACATTATGTACAATCTATGGGGCAAATATCGATGAAGCGACTATTTTTGATGAATTACATATAGATCTTGCCTCATGGCCTCTTCCTCTGATGCTGTGTGGGGATTTAAATTTTAATTTAGATATGAATCACAAACATTTTAATGAACGGGTATATTCAGGACGAAAACCGAAGGTTTATAAGGCCCTGGAGTGCTTGGTGGAAGATCACGACCTGATAGATATATGGGATAAACTTAAGGCTCCTGGCCCAGGTTTCACTATTACTCTTATCCACATAATAAGATGGCCCGATTAAATTATTTTTCCATGTCTTCTTGTTGGGCCTCTGAGGTGGCTATAGAGATCTCTCCTGGAGTAGTATCAGATCATAATCCTTTGACCCTTGTAGTACCTTTCGAGGAAGAAAGAAGAAGGACCGAAGAGCCGTGCTGACCCAGGAAGAAGAGGACACCCACTGCTTTGGCCCCAGCCCTACTGGCCTGTCCAGACTCCGACCTGCCTGGAGCGAAGAAACCGGTGTGTCCAGCAGCCCACTAGAGCCCGGAGGACCTGCCCTGCACTCACTTTACAGATCTGTCTCGCATGAGCACCGGATTTGCTCAACAAAGACTCCAAGCCCAGAATCCGAATTCAGGCGACTCTGAGATTCTGCACCACTCTGCACTCAACGCCCACAGTCCGAGTACGAGTAGCGCAACACCACAACCAGACCTGGGATCTGGTGATCCCTGACCTCCCTCAAGCTGCAAGACAACGCCTGCAGCCTCAACCTGAAGGGTCCCCCTGACTGCAACCGGACCTGGTAAGAAGACCTGATGCCAGAAGACACCCCTGCACCCAACACCTCACGGCCTTGGGTGGCCCAATCAACGGTGTCCAGGCATCCCCAAGATCCCAACTTACCTCTCCAGTAGGTGGTCGCCTTCAGGAAGTTTCCCTGTCTGAGCATGCAGCAACTTTGCCGAACCAAAGGACTCCATTGAAAAGCACAGGGTCCTCGACGTCTTCTTGGCACCCTGCACCCGGCCACCCCAATGCCGCTGGTGGTGCAGCTCCTGTGCTGGTCGTTGGCCCCTGCAGTGCTGACCTTAACCCTAGGAGCTTTGCTCCCATACCTGGGTGGCGTGCTCGTAAGCAGCCCCCTGCACTCTGCACCCGGCCGCCCCAGTGCTGCTGGTGGTGCAACTCGAGTGCTTATCTAGACCTTGGGGTACCTTGGTCCTAACCCCCAAAACTCTCCCTTGTAAGACGTTTACTTACCTGCAAAACCGGTAACCATTTTTCCCATAGGAACCCATGTTATGAGATTTTGGGCCTAAAATGTTTTAAGTGTTGAACTGCTGTTTTGCATGAAAAAACAGTAACTATAATTCAAGCCAAGAAAAGTCTTACTTACCTTGTACTGTGAGATCCTTAGGTGTGGTATCTAGGCATACCACCCCCAATATTCAAAGTAATCCAAAAGTAGCTGAAAAGTATTCCAAAAGTAATTAATGTGTAATTCAAACTGCTTTTTAAAGTGTTACCAACCTCTAACAACTGCAAATCCATCCTCAATTGCATTTCTGTGTAAAGGTTTACAATTGAAAGTATATTTTGCCTACCTGTACCAAGTCCTGCTTGGTTCTAGAAATAAAATACAAGTATACATTTTTTATACTTACCCAATTGGTCTGGATTCAGTCTCTGAGTGTGTGCATCAGTCTTGATTGAGTGAATACAATAAATACTTAACACACCCTCTGGATAAGCCTAACTGCTCGCCACAAGAGAGCTGTTAGTACTTACTTAATTTAGCCTCTGCTATACCTCTGGGGACTCCCTGGACTCTGTGCGCACTATACCTTACTTTGGTATAGTATATACAGAGCCAGCTTCCTACACGTATTTAACATTTCTTGCCATGACTGTGGCACGACTTTGTATTGCTTCAAATTGGCTGAAGCCAGATGCTCCTACTTTTAGTATGTAGAGATCTAGATTTCTTGCCATCTATATTATGGAAATTAGTCTGTACAGATTTAAGGGCCCCAGGAAACGGCAGCTGGGGGAAATGATCTCGTCCTTGGTTGCCGAATGGATGGAGAGCTCTGGTGTTCAGTAATAAAGAAAAATATTTTTTGGGGGGGTTAACCGAAATTTGAAATGTTGCATGCTTAGACCGCTGTTATTTATGAATGCATATGCACTTTGATTAGGCTGCAACGGATATCAAGGAATTTATGGGGAATTTTCTCTTTGCCTTGGATTCCATATTTAGGGGTCGATTCCGATTCGGGCCGGAAAAAGCACCGACCGACTCGGATCCGGAAATAATACCGACCGACACGTACCTGTGGCGCCCGACACGCCAAGTACGATGCAAGGCGTGCAAAATCCTACCGACACGTACCGAACCCAAGTCGACCGACCGAGCCGCACGTAAAACAGCAATCCGGTCGGAAAAACACGCGAATCCAACCGACCGACACGCACCCGGAACAAATCCGACCGAAACGTACACGCGAACTCCAAACCGCAAAGTACGATGCAAGGCGCGAAACCACGAGCGAGTCGGACGGAGGCCAAGCCGTACGACCGACACGCATACAAAACCGAGCCGAAGCAACACAAAACACCGCGACCGACGCGTACGCAGCATAGAAAACTGCACATACACAGCGTGAACGAAACGGAGAAGACCGTACGAGACAAATGCAGGGTCCGACTCGGTCACAAGAACGTTTCCAACATACACAGACAGTACAAAGGAAAAATCACCCAAAAAAGGCCAAACAAGCAATTAGCAAGCCAATAAATACTGGGGGGTGGGGACAGAGAACAAAGACACACCCACAACTCCACCCATATAAAGGACACAAATCACAACCATGAGCCTTTGCAAATGCCATTCCACTGCCAGCACCCAAGAGAAAGCAACCACACACCCACAGCTCATCCCTCACACAAGCCACACACCATCAGCACACCAACAAATACCTACCTCACATACACCCAGCAAAACACACACTCACACACCCTCACCTGCACACCAACACACACATCACTCACCATCACCACCCATCACCATGCCCCCAAGAAGAATCCCAAGTTCCTAGATAGTGAATTGGAAGTCATGGTAGACGAGATCCTCAGGGTAGAGCCACAGCTGTTTGGCACACTGGTCCAACAGACCCCCATCTCCCAGAAAACCAAGATGTGGGAGAGGATCATCAACAGGGTGAACGCACAATCACCATGTCGGCGCACAAAGAGCGACATCCAGAACAGGTGGTATGACGTGCGCAGGAGGGTACGGGACCTGCTCAAAAAGACTACATCAACAGCCAACACACCGGCAGTGGCCCTCCTGCCAAGCCAATATACCTCAGGCCCTGGGAGGAGAAGGTGCGGGCCATCCTTCCGCCAGTGAGCGTATATGGACTAGAGGACATCCCAGAGCCTGGTGAGTACACAACAAATGTACACAATATACTGCCACAAAACACACACACATCACTGTCAAGGGGAGAGTCAAACCATGCACTCATAGCAATTACACAGCAACCAGAACAGAATCATCCCAAAATGTGTATGTCAGTCAGATAAACACAACACATGCCATCAAAAAAGTCACATCCAACTGTGCCATCACATGTACAAACACAACTACAACTACAGCTAGGCAGTGGCACAAATAGAACTAACAAACACATCCAGACATGTAGCCACCACAACAACACCAACACACAGTGAAGACCACTCAAAGGAAGGAATTCTGTGTATGCTGGCCAAGTCAGTGTAGCCAATAGCATCATGGGAGTCGCAGTCACACATATTGCCCCCCCACAACTGTCCCATCAACACCACCATGAACCATGCGCACATCACAGGGAGTGGAGAAGGACTCACAAGATGGCTGACACTGGCAACTGCTGTGGGGAGCACAAGGCCCTGCTGGCAACTGTGCACCAACAAACAGCAGGACACCACTGACTGACATCCTGAGAGACAACTTCCACTCCCTGCAATGCAAGCACGTTCCATGGTGGGATATCTGGCTGGCTGGGTGGGAAGGAGGACTTGCAGCACTGACCATAGTCACAAGCACCTCCCCTCACACACCCCCCAACACAAACTCCACAGAACCCACCTGGTAGAATGCAATGCCCCCCATCCTAACACAAGATCCCACAAAGAACCACCACCCTGGGTTATGTTGTGTGAAGCACAGGGACACTCTTGGGACTTTTAGCCAAACAACTGCCAGGACAACACTCCCAGCCATCCTGTCAGCACAGCCAGCCCACCCCACAGGGAAGCAGAGTCAAAAGGAAGGAAGCATGGGCATGCTGGGAAGGGGGTGGAGGCAATAGCATGATGGGAGTCGTAGTCACTGATATTGGTCACCCCCACAACTGTCCCATCAACACCACCCTGAACCATGCTCACATCACAGGGAGTGGAGAAGGACTCACAAGATGGCTGACACTGGCTACTGCTGTGGGGAGCACAAGGCCCTGCTGGCAACTGTGCACCAACAAACAGCAGGACACCACTGACTGACATCCTGAGAGACAACTTCCACTCCCTGCAATGCAAGCACGTTCCATGGTGGGATAACTGGCTGGCTGGCTGGGTGGGAAGGAGGACTTGCAGCACTAACCATAGTCACAAGCACCTCCCCTCACACACCCCCAACACAAACTCCACAGAACCCACCTGGTAGAATGCAATGCCCCCCATCCTAACACAAGATCCCACAAAGAACCACCACCCTGGGTTATGTTGTGTGAAGCACAGGGCCACTCTTGGGACTTTTAGCCAAACAACTGCCAGGACAACACTCCCAGCCATCCTGTCAGCACAGCCAGCCCACCCCACAGGGAAGCAGAGTCAAAGGAAGGAAGCATGGGCATGCTGGGAAGGGGGTGGAGGCAATAGCATGATGGGAGTCGTAGTCACTGATATTGGTCACCCCCACAACTGTCCCATCAACACCACCCTGAACCATGCTCACATCACAGGGAGTGGAGAAGGACTCACAAGATGGCTGACACTGGCTACTGCTGTGGGGAGCACAAGGCCCTGCTGGCAACTGTGCACCAACAAACAGCAGGACACCACTGACTGACATCCTGAGAGACAACTTCCACTCCCTGCAATGCAAGCAAGTTCCATGGTGGGATATCTGGCTGGCTGGGTGGGAAGGAGGACTTGCAGCACTGACCATAGTCACAAGCACCTCCCCTCACACACCCCCCAACACAAACTCCACAGAACCCACCTGGTAGAATGCAATGCCCCCCATCCTAACACAAGATCCCACAAAGAACCACCACCCTGGGTTATGTTGTGTGAAGCACAGGGCCACTCTTGGGACTGTTAGCCAAACAACTGCCAGGACAACACTCCCAGCCATCCTGTCAGCACAGCCAGCCCACCCCACAGGGAAGCAGAGTCAAAAGGAAGGAAGCATGGGCATGCTGGGAAGGGGGGTGGAGGCAATAGCATGATGGGAGTCGTAGTCACAGCTCTACATCCCCCACCACATGGCCCAGCAAGCTCACACTCACGCATGGACATCCCACAGATAGTGGAAAGGCCCATCAAAGATGTCTGACACTGTTGCTGTGTCGTGGGGAGCACAAGGGCATGCTGGGTACTGCACACCAACCAACAGCAGGACACCACTGTCAGCCATCTTGCCATTGCTCTCACACCCACACACACTGAACTCCCCACAAAAGCAAGTAAGTATGGGAATGCTGGGAAGTGGGGTGGAGGCAATAGCATGATGGGAGTCGTAGTCACAGACATAGCTCACCCCCACAACTGTCCCATACAACACCACCCTGAACCATGCTCACATCACAGGGAGTGGAGAAGGACTCACAAGATGGCTGACACTGGCTACTGCTGTGGGGAGCACAAGGCCCTGCTGGCAACTGTGCACCAACAAACAGCAGGACACCACTGACTGACATCCTGAGAGACAACTTCCACTCCCTGCAATGCAAGCACGTTCCATGGTGGGATAACTGACTGGCTGGGTGGGTGGGAAGGAGGGCCGGCTGTCAACCAAACACAACCAATGCAGACCATGTTCACACCCCAAGAAATACATAGAAATGCCCAAATAATGCAGGACAATGTGCCACACCAATATCAACCCCTGACTGTGACGACTTAGGACAATGCAATGTACAGGCCCGCACCCAGAGGCACAGTCACAACTGTCATGTGTGTCAACCATTGATGCCTGCAGAAACATAACATACATTGTGTGTGTCTCTCAAAAACAGGTGATGATGGGGACACAGCAGCAGACGCTGAGGAGTCCCAGTCCCAGGCTCAAGAGGATGCGGAGCTCACTGGCGTCGTACAGCCTCTGTCCTCCTCGGACGATGAAGACCAACCTGGCACATCCGGTGCAAGTCTACATGCAGCACCAGCAGGACCACCAGCTGCAGCACCAGCAGGACCACCAGCTGCACCCCTGCACCCACCCCTCCAACGACTGTCACCACAAATACCATCCCTGCCGACATGGACAGAACAAGGAGCAACACCAGCACAGGGACCCTGGACCAACCTGGGGCCATGGACACCACCACCACCACCAACCCCCAAGGTGGACCAAGGCCATCTGTGCTGCACTGCACACTGCACATGTCAGCAGGGGTGGTGGGAGGGGTGGGAGACAGAGGTCGCTGCTTGCAGAGGTTGCTGGTGTGCATGATGACCCACAACTGGTACGCATAGCTGATGCGTACCAGTCCAGCACCGGAGACCTCAGCCAGGTAGTGGGGCTCCTCAGAGACATGAAACAGCAGCAGGCTGCCCATCATGCCCGCTTGGACTCCCACATGTCCCACGTGGAGTCACACATGTCCCGCGTGGACTCACACATGTCCCGCGTGGAGTCCAAGTGGGATGCACTGCATGAGATGACGGCGGTGCACAGGGACATTTTACAATGCCTCCGCCAGATGAACAGCAACCAGTCCACACCTCCCTGTGTGCCAACAACATCTGGTGCCGAACAAACTGCAACTGCCACAGGGAGGGAGGATGACTCTGGCGGAGAGTCCCCTGCACCGCAGCAGCCTGTACTTGAGGGCCCCCCAAGAAGAGGGGTCGTCCGAGGAGGGGCAAGTGAGAGGCCGATGGCCAGGCGCAACTCCCAGGAAGCCTGAACCTGTTCTGGATGTTCACCTTTGTGCACAGACTGTTCACCCTGTTGACGGCAACACTACTCCCACACATTGCATGGGGAGTACAAGTTGGACCAATGTGTCAGACAACTGTGGCCCCGATACTGGGGATTCTGTCTACCAGGACTTTCAATTCACCTAGGAACTTCGGATTGCAAGATTTATGTACAGCACTACCCATCCTATGCACTATTCACACAAATGTATCACAATAAACACACTAATACACCATACTTGCCTCTGTTGTGATTCCAACGTGGGTGCTGTTATGGGGATGATGAACTGCAAAATTACACTGTGTATGCGAACTGCAACAGCAAGGACAACACAGGCATGTGAGTAAAGGCAACGTGACACATATGAGGGAGACACACCACCAGGGCTACACAACACATACACACCTAGGCCATCTGACTCATTGCCTACACTGATGTTGCCAGGGAAGACGGTGCAATGCACAGACACCACACCCATTCCCAGTTGTAGTCAAGTAGCCCACAGGTGCAGTAAGCAAATGGCAGTCAAATGTGTGACCACAGACAACGCACATCACAAAGTGAAGCACAGGTTTATTACACAGTTGCAACATGTCGTAACCACTACAGATGCAAGGTAATCCCACCTGGCAGCGGGCACACAGTCAACAACTGTAGACGGAAGGAAGTCCATGGGTGTGGCGCACATCACCTGTAGGGACACAACAGCTACCAGCCTGGAAGTGCAATCACGTCGTCGGTGGACACAGTTGACCAAACGAATCTGAAAGTACCCTGTGAAGGACAGAAATGACACACAGTCAAAAGCAATGGAGTACAGGACAGAACAGCAAAACTCATGCACAATACATGTTACAAGATACCCACCCAGAACCAAGTTAGCATGTCAACACTGTTGGGGAGTACAGCCCACCTGTAAGCACACATCGCAACACACATCCAGTCAAGTAGCCCATGGACACACTCCAACAGCACCAGAGCACCACCTACACATCATGCCAACTCACATCATTGACATGACACCTCAGGATACTCACATTCAGCTAAAGAAGTTGGTGATGAGCTGTGTGCGGACATCACCATCATCATCATCATCATCATCATCATCGTCACTGGCATCGTGGTCCAGGCCAGGATCCTCCACAGGTGGCGGATGTTGGTCATTGTCATCCTGGATGAGAGGCAACTCCTTCCGCACTGCCAGGTTGTGGAGCATGCAGCAGACGATGATAATCTTGCACACTTTCGCAGGGGCATATGGGAGGGACCCTCCGGTCTTGTCCAGGCAGCGGAAGCGGCTCTTCAGGAGACCAAATGTCCGCTCAATCACTCTCCTGGTCCGACCATGTGCCTCATTGTAGCGCATCTGGGCTGGTGTCACAGGGTTCCTGAGGGGTGTCAGCAACCACGGCATGTTGGGGTATCCCGAGTCACCTACGGACAGACAAGTGCACATTAGCTGACTTGGAAAAGTGGGCGGAATACTACAGATCAGATCACACACAATGGCACAAAGTCAGTACACACCGACAAGCCAGGCACGCTGGTTCTGCATCTGTGCCATCATCCTGGGGATGCGAATACTCCTCATCACAAAGGCATCGTGTGCTGAACCAGGGAAACGGGCACACACGTGTGTGATGGTCATGTCTGCAAGACACACCACCAGTGCATTGACCGAGTGGTAGTGCTTGCGGTTCCTGTAGGCCTGCTCCTGGGCCTGTGGTGGTACCAAAGCCACATGTGTCCCATCAATGGAGCCAATGACATGCGGCATCCTCCCCAGGGCATAAAAGTCACTCTTCACGTCAGTGAGTCGTCGCAGTCTAGGGAAATAGATGTACCGGTTCAGGAATAGCAACATTGCCGCCAAAACATCGCGGAGCACACAGCTCACCATGGTCTGTGACATCCCACCAGCAGTCGCCACAGTATGTTGGAAGGTACCGGTGGCAAAGAAGTGTAGGGCTGCCATCACCTTCACCTTGGGGGTCAGCGCTGTAGGATACGGCCGGCCAGGCTGCAAATGTGGGGACAACTGCACTGCCAAATCCTCAATCAGCTGCCTGGTGAAGCGGTACCGTCGGATGCTGTCCCGTTCCACCATCGTTGCCAGGTCTGGGAATGGTCGATGGACAGCAGGAGCCTCTGCAGTGCAGAGGAGAAGTAAGCAAGATTGTCAGTCACCCCACATATGCGGCATTGAACACACTCAATATCCCAACATACATCATTATGAGGCACAACTACATGAAGTGTGCAGTTCCGTAAGGACATGTATGGTACATACATGGCCAACATCTGTCAACACGGTCCAACAGGTGGCATCAATTAGTCCCAGGTTGGCCCATTGGATATCATGAGGCCGTGTCACAGTTCCCATCTCCTGCTGCCGTGTCACAATCACCCCCCACAGTGACATGTGAGGACAGATGTGCCCCAGGCACCACAGCTCAACGACAGGTACATTCCCAGGGACCCTGTATTGCCACATGGACACTGGCATTACATGGAGTATCATGTATACACCACAGCAAAACAACCATGACCCCCACAGGTAGTGGTCCCACTTGCCACGGCAGGACAGACATGGACGTCTGTGACACACACATGCACAACATCAAAGTCCATGCACACACAACGTGGATGTGGAGACTGTCTCCCATTGTGCACATGAAATCAGAGACATTGTAAACACTACATGCACAAAGACTGTGGAGGACCATCACTATTGTGCCACTGGGACACCCTGGCTCAAACATACCGTCCGACATGGGACTCACGGGGTATGTGACATGACATACACATACACCACCGTGAAATGTGACCATGGCACATGCACAGATATGAACAGTTGCACATCACAGTGGTCATGTACACGTAACACCCAGGATCCTGTCCCCATGAACACATGCACAGCCTGGGGGTGGCTGCCCACAGGTGACACCCACAGGACAACATGTACACCAACATACACACAATAGGAAATGCAGCCTTACATGCCTTATGATAAAGTTTGGACAGGCTGTCGTGATGTAGGTGTGCCCCTCACTCCCTGGGAGCTATCTGTGGCTGGCATATGTCCATCTGAGACAGGCATGCTGACATATGCCAGTCACATGTACAGTGATGCGTTGAACAGCAATGGACCGATCGGTGCCCCCGGCCGGCCCATTGCATTCAATGTGTGCGGTGCACGCGTTGTACCCCTGTACGCGTTGAACTGCAATGGACCGGTCGGTGCCTCCGGCCGGCCCATTGCATTCAATGTGTGCGGTGCACGCGTTGTACCCCTGTACGCGTTGAACTGCAATGGACCGATCGGTGCCCCGGCCGGCCCATTGCATTCAATGTGTGCGGGTACGCGTTGTACCCCTGTACGCGTTGTACTGCAATGGACCGATCGGTGCCCCGGCCGGCCCATTGCAGTCAATGTGTGCGGGTGCGCGTTGTACCCCTGTACGCGTTGAACTGCAATGGACCGGTTGGTGCCCCGGCCGCCCATTGCATTCAATGTAGCGGGCACGCGTTGTACCCTGTACGCGTTGTACTGCAATGGACCGATCGGTGCCCCGGCCGGCCCATTGCATTCAATGTGTGCGGGTACGCGTTGTACCCCTGTATGCGTTGATCAGCAATGGACCGATCGGTGCCCCCGGCCGGCCCATTGCATTCAATGTGTGCGGGTAAGCGTTGTACCCCTGTACGCGTTGAACTGCAATGGACCGGTCGGTGCCCCCGGCCAGCCCATTGCATTCAATGTGTGCGGGTACGCGTTGTACCCCTGTACGCGTTGTACTGCAATGGACCGATCGGTGCCCCGGCCGGCCCATTGCATTCAATGTGTGCGGGTACGCGTTGTACCCCTGTACGTGTTGTACCGCAATGGACCGATCGGTGCGCACCCATTGACAATGGGCTTGCCTGGCAACGGACGCGTTTCGAATTTCGAACGAGTCGGTTGCTGGAAAATCAGTTGGTCACCCACAACAATGTTGCAAAATCATGTATGTCATGAAGTTGAAGATTTGAAGGATGCTGTGGGCGTGTTTTGGTGCTGCTATTCCATGGATTGGCCAGATTCAGAAGATGCAAACGACTTGGACCTATCACTTTGGACACAAGGGACAGTATCTGCCTCTCCAGCACATATATATTGCTGGCTGTTCCCCTGAGAGCTCACTTGCCTGCACTACATGCTCCAGGACGACATCTGCCACTGCACTGCTGCTGTCTCTGCCCCTCTGGACCCTGCAATGGCACGTACTGTGGAGAGAGCCCCAGCCTTCAGCCTTGAAGAGAACCAGGCCCTGCTGGACAGCCTACTTCCACAGTACAGCAAGCTGTATGGGACACCAGGGGAGCAGGTGAGTGTTCTGTGCACTGCCTTTCTGAATGTGCATATTGTCTGACTAGCAAGGCTGAAAGTCTGCACGCCACTGGCTAGCAGGCTCACTGAGTAGTTGTCACCCCCCATAGTGTGTAGTGACATGCACTGGACAGGTATGGTGCAGTGACAGTGCATTTGAACAAGGTTTTACTTCCCATGCAATGATACCATGTAGTGACGTCTGGCAAACTGTCCATGGGCAGCTTTGCACTGCCTGTGTACATCATGTGCCCCTATGATTGAGACATGTATATGCAACTGTGTCATGCACGGATATGTTGCATGTGTAGTAATGGCCTTTTCACTTTGTCATCCTGACAGGTTAATGCCCATCGGAAGCAGGAGATCTGGAAGGACATCGTCCGGGCTGTCCGGTCCGTGGGGGTCTACAAGCGCCGGATCCGCAACTGCCAGAAGAGGTGGCAGGACCTTCGGGGCTGGACCCGGAGGATTGCACGGGTCCAGCTGAAGCTGTCGCCTCCTCGCAGGAGGGGCGGAACACGGACCCTGACCCCCACATGCTCCAGATCCTGGCGGTGGTGTTTCCAGACCTGGATGGGCAGCTGAAGGCCAGACAGCAGCAAGGAGGGGGTGAGTCAAAGACTGCACTGTGAACTCTGTATTACATGCTTTGTGCCCTCCTCTGGCCTGGTTCAACTGCCACAGTGCAGCAGTCATGTTGTCCAGGAGCCATGTCCCTCTATTGTGCACTGCCCACTGCTCATCTGATACCCAGGTGTGGCCCTTACATTCAGGGAATTGTGTCACTTGGGACTGTGTCCTTGCAGTTTGCTTCACTAAAGGTGGGGGACAGCATCTGTTTCCCTAACTCTGTTGTGGGCATCATGGGTGGGTCCATTGTTCACACAACGCCTGTGTTCGGACATGTAATCTGCGTGTTGCTTTGATATGCGGTCCACTTGCTGAGCTGAGCCACCACATGTGCCTGGGGTATGTGGCACATGCCCATGCAGCAGGTGGGAACAATGTTTGGGCCCCAGGAGTGTGCAGATTACGTGTGTCACACATACATAGCCAGCTATCCACTGTCCAGGGCTCATCCCTCATTCATGTGGAGCAGGACAGTCATGCCTACTCCAGGTCATGCAATGCACTCTGTACTCCCACTCCCGTGTATCAGCTGACACATTGTGCGCAGTGATTTGACCCCTCAGGTGTCTGCCTCTGTGTCAGTGTGCTGTGGATTACTTGCCAGGACTGCTGGGGTGTTTCTTGGTAGGGGCTCAGCATGCCCCTGGAGATGTGACCATAGGAGACGATACTTGTGTGTCACATAGGTGTTTGATCAGCTGCCCGTGCAGACTGGGGTATGCGAATGTGAAGTTCAGGCAGCTGTTCCCCATTCACAGCAGATTGTGAGGGGCTCAGGTTCAGAGGGTAGTGTCACAGGTCTCCCATATGTCCAATAGGTATGACCTGGACAGATGAGGGTTAAGATGATGTGTTGTGTGGGGGATGTACATGTGCACTTGTGCAGCTCCAGGACTTGCATTCCCCATGACCTACTATTGTGACACAGTGCATAGTGTTGTTGTCTGGCTGCCAAGTCATACATCACTGAGACAGTGATGTATGACTTAGCAGTCATGCCTCTGCCATGGCATGTGTGAACTTATTGGTGTTCCTGCAGGGGAGTGACATGTGCTACATGCACACCATTGTGGCGATGGCTATCAGGACATGGGTGCATCATGGTGTCTGTCGCTGGTATGCATCACAAGCATTTCCTATTTGACTCTGGGCATCCCTTTCATCCGGAAACCTGTACTGACTCAGTGGCAAGAGCTGTGATGTGTGCATGTCCACATGCCACACCATGTCCTCTGCACTGTCCAACTACTGTGTACTTGGTGCATGTGTCCACACTGGGGTGTTGCAATTCAACAGACACCAGACAGATGGGTGCAAGGCCATGTGGGATGTGAGTGCCATGCTAGGCATCAGACTGACAATTGGCTTCTCCTGTTCAGTTAGGGCACTTTTAGCAATGTACAACTAATGATGCCAGGGCTTGCTCTGTAATGTGCTGTGCTCACAGTGGTGTGTGCGTTTGGTGCAGGTGACTGATGTCTGTCTGTTTCCCCATTGTTTGCAGATACATCCAGGGCCACGGAAGTGGACAGCTCCACGGACCAGGAGGAGCCAGAGAGCCAGACTGGGTCAGCAGCCGAGGAGTGGTCGGAGGGACCCAGTGGCACGGAGGGCGAGGGGAGCCACACCGAGGAGTCCTCAGCACCATCCACCTCAGCTGAGGACCAGAGCAACTCGGAGGATGACTCCCTTATGGAGGCGGGTGTCAGCAGCCACCACACCCCAGCTAGTGTTGCTGTCCCCGCCTCCACCAGCACCACCACCGCCCTCCCATCGGCTCCCATTCCCCAGGTCCGTGGAGGCTCCCATGTTCGGGAGCGTGCCTCCTTTGGGCCAGGCACCGCACCCCCTGCCCCTGTGTCCCCTGCTGCCCTGAGTGAGGAGTCTGTGTACCTCCTTCGCCAGCTCCATGTAGGGCAGACAGCCATGCTGAGTGTCCTCCATGCGCACACCGCTCTGTTGACTCAGCTGGTGTCGTTCATGGAGGGCATCTCATCGGGCATGTCTGACCTACAGAGGGGCAATAGGTCCATGGACTCCTCCCTGACGGCAGCAGTGTCCCTCCTCAGACAGTCCCTCACCCCTCCTGCCTCTGCTCCATCCACACTCCCCAGCACCTTACCCGTCCCAAGCACACACACACCGGCACAGGCACACACCAGCACACACACGTCCAGCACACAGACACACACGCCACAAACAAAATGCACATGCACGCACAGTCAGGGGACTGAAACCAGACTCACAGGGGATGGGGCCCTGGTACACACACACGCATCCACGGACACTGCGCAGTCCTCAGTTGCCTCTCCCTCCAAAACACCCTCCCTTGCCTCACCTGCAACCCCAAAGACCCAGCGCCTCTTCCTCAGTGACCTCGGCCTCTTCCCCTCCGATCCAGCTGCTCCAGCATCCAGGGGAAGAGGAAGCCCCCACACGGAGCAGAGTGCCCCTCGCCCCGGACACCCTCCCCCAGGCGCAGACAGACTGAGGCCCCCACCCGCAAGTCCCCCGGAGTGGTAAGAGCAAGACCCCGCCGCCGCCCTGCAGCTCAAGCACCAGGTCTCCTTCCTCCATCCCTCAGGCCCCCACTCCACAGGTGCCCCCACCACACCCTGCCCCAGGTTCCCCCACCCACAGATATACCATCCCCAAGAGGCTCCGGCCTTCTCCCCCTGCCACTTGCTCTCCCGGCACCACACCCCCGCTGCGCTTGTCTGTGCCACTGATGTGGTGAGGGTGTCCTCCCCCTCTGTCCAGCCCACCTTGCCTGTTCCCCATTCTCCTCCCCTGGTGGTAGGCACTGCAGTGGAGTCCACTACCACCCTGTCTGACTTGGGCACTGCAGTGGCGGACCTGTCCACTCCATCTGCAGGGTCCACTGCAGTCGTGCCGGCACCCACAACATCTGAGCCATGCCCCCAGTTGTGCCGGCACACACCATGTCAGACACCTCCACTGCAGTTGTCAGTGGCTCTCCACCACCCACCACCCCTTCCCTGCTTCCTCCTGGTGAGCCCTGATCCTGTCCCTGCGGTGCCTGGCCTACCCCCGGTTGCCCCTCCTAGTAGATTGTCCCTGGTTTTGTGCAGGCATGTGTAGGGTGGCATCTGCCACTGTCACCCACTTGTGACTTTGTTGATGGACTGGCCATTGGCCTTTGTTTATTTTCTACTGGACTTCTACTTTTAATGCCACATATGCTGAATAAAGCAACTTTCTGTTCTCTAGTGCTTTTGCTTCTGATGTACATGGTGTTGATGATGCTAACCATGCCCTTGCTGCAGTGATGGTGATATTTGGTCTCATGATGATGAAGTGTTACTGTGCAGGAACCCATGTGGTCCAGGGGAATGTGTCCTATCCTGTGGTGTATCCATGTCATCCATAGCAGCATCTGAGGGTGTCATGTGTTCAGTATTTGGCAATGGGATTTCCTACTTAGATTGCCTATTTCACATCTGTGGCTTCCACCCCTGCACATCTGTTGTGCCTGCCATTGTTCAATTCGTCTACTTCCCTGACTGTGTGGCCATCTCCACTGGACATGCAGGTTTGGGCATCAATGGGGAAGGACTCATCTGTGTTGTCAGTGCAACATTGCTATACAAGTGTGTTGGATCTGTGCTGATGATTCCGTTGGCACTTCCATGACCAGGCTGATGTTACGGGAGCCCTCATTTGGTGCTAATTGTTGATTGTGTGACCAAGTGCTCAGCTGACATGATGGGGCCCTACTGAGGCAACATATGGCACAGCTTTCCTCACACAGGAGTGGAGTCCCCTCATGGCAGTGTGTACTCCTGTGACATTGCCTGCGCCCAAGGTGTGTGTTGTATGTGCATGTCTGTGTGTTCACTTCCGTTTAGCTGTGCATGCTGTGATCCCTAGTGTTGTACCTGTTTGTGATGCTAGCTGAGTTGACCTATGTTCCCCCAAAGTCTTCGCCCTGGGTTCTCTGTGATGTGGGTGCATGGCACATTACTGGTCATCAGGGTGTCACCCATAGGTGTGTTTGCTGTCAGGGCTGAGTTTGTGTGCTGACGCAGATGGGTCACAGTCAGGTTTCCCCTTGGCACTTGTTGTTTGCCCCTGTCATGTGATTTCCAGTTTGTGTTATCTTTCAGTGATTGTGACACGTTGTGTGTGTGACTGCTGGCACTCCTCAGGGTCCGGGCTAAAATGTTGGTTGTTGTCTATGTGTGTTCTTTGTGGGTGACCTTGGCTTCTTCATTGGTGTGTGACTGTGGCTGGGATCCCATTGGTTGGTGTGGTATTGCCGTCATGTCCATGTACAGCGTAGTGTGCAGTGTGTCAGACATTCAGGAGTCTTGTTGAGTGTCCATGTGTGATGTGTTTCTGCACCTTGGTTCCCACCCACCACCCTGGAATAGTCATGGGTGCATGTGCAATGTCACCAGTGCATGTGTGCTTCACTGCTGCACATTGTTGGAGGTCGAGGGGTGTGGTGTTGAGTGTGTGCAGATGAGAGTTGTTGCCCGGCTAGGCCCCTGCCTCCATGTTGGCCTTGGCTTACTGGCCATGCTGTTTGATTTGTGCTTGTGTAGGTGTGATGGTAGTTAGTTGCTCAGGACACATGACTGTGGTTCACAGTGTGAACCACATTTAGCTTTGTCATCACAGTGGGATTGTAATGCAGCCCAGGGTCACCACATTGTGGGGGCCCTGGGGGTGGTGCTGTGGTGTGTCTGTGTCTTGCTGTGTCAGTTGCTGTCCCTACGTGCCTGTGTGACATGTGTGATTTGTGTTCCCTCTCATCTGACAATGCCTGCTTGCCCACATAGGGGATTTGGATCCATGAGTTACCTTTGTGTGGCACTGTATGCACATCTGTATGATTGGTATTCAGGTCTCCTCATGTGTTGTGTGGTTGCCTGGGGACACTGGCACCCTCCCCCTCACCTGTTGTGTATGATGTGCAGTGTGGGTCTGCCTGTTTGTGTTTGTGCATCTGCACCACTGCATTGGCATATCTTGGGTGTGCCATTGGCTGTATGTAGTTTGGTGGGTTTCCCCTGCTGTCCCTGGGACTCCTAGGTCATCGGTCAGCACAATGATCATGGTTTGTGTGTCCCATTGCTGCCATGGTATGGTATCTGTTCACCTCACATCTGCAGTCTCCACAGGGTATCTGCATGTGTGTGCCCATTAGTGCAAATATGTGGGTCTGCATTCTGATGGTCACTTCTGTCATTGTGTCATTGATGATTGTTGACGGCGTCAGCCCCCATGGGTGTTGTTTGTCTGCACATGGCCAAAGGTATGTCTTATTTGCACTGCAGTATTTGGCTCCCCCAATTTATGTTGCAATGGGACACATACACTACTTTGCCATTGATGTGTTTGTTGTTCTGTGACCAGGAATTATCCATGCAGTTTGGCAGTTGCACCTCTTTCTTTGTCAACACTTACCTTTTGGTCACTGTGATGATGGGGGTTTGGACCCCATTGCCACAATGTTCGAAATGTGCTTCAGCTATGGACCCCACACTTACCTTTTGGTCACTGTGATGATGGGGGTTTGGACCCCATTGCCACAATGTACGAAATGTGCTTCAGCTATGGACCCCACACTTACATTTTGGTCACTGTGATGATGGGGGTTTGGACCCCATTGCCACAATGTTCAAAGTGTGCTTCAGCTATGGACCCCACACTTACATTTTGGTCACTGTGATGATGGGGGTTTGGACCCCATTGCCACAATGTTCAAAATGTGCTTCAGCTATGGACCCCACACTTACCTTTTGGTCACTGTGATGATGGGGGTTTAGACCCCATTGCCACAATGTTCAAAATGTGCTTCAGCTATGGACCCCACACTTACATTTTGGTCACTGTGATGATGGGGGTTTGGACCCCATTGCCACAATGGTCATGGCCTGCTTGCATTGTGGGTGCCACACACATATATGTGTGGCACATGTGCTAGGGGGTCACATTGTATGTTCAAAGTCATGTTCGGTGTTGTAGGCATTTGACACAGTCTACACACGCTTGTCATGGTGTTGGGGGGATGTCTTCTTCTTGCATTCCCTAGGTTGTGGTGTGCTGGTTGTGTCATGCATTGTCCATCCTATGAGTGGGGATGGTAGTAGTGGTAGGCATCCAGCCCCCCCTGGCTAAGGGTGGTGGTAGGCATCCAGCCCCCCCTGGGTGAGGGTGGTAGTAGTGGTAGGCATCCAGCCCCCCCTGGGTAAGGGTGGTAGTGGTGGTAGGCATCCAGACCCCCTGGGTGAGGGTGGTAGGCATCCAGCCCCCCCCTGGCTAAGGGTGGTAGTAGTGGTAGGCATCCAGCCCCCCTGGGTAAGGGTGGTAGTAGTGGTAGGCATCCAGCCCCCCTGGCTAAGGGTGGTGGTAGGCATCCAGCCCCCCTGGGTGAGGGTGGTAGTGGTGGTAGGCATCCAGCCCCCCCTGGGTGAGGGTGGTAGTAGTGGTAGGCATCCAGCCCCCCCTGGCTAAGGGTGGTTGTAGGCATCCAGCCCCCCTGGGTGAGGGTGGTAGTAGTGGTAGGCATCCAGCCCCCCCTGGTTAAGGGTGGTAGTAGTGGTAGGCATCCAGCCCCCCATGGCTAAGGGTGGTGGTAGGCATCCAGCCCCCCCTGGGTGAGGGTGGTAGTAGTGGTAGGCATCCACCCCCCTGGCTAAGGGTGGTGGTAGGCATCCAGCCCCCCTGGGTGAGGGTGGTAGTAGTGGTAGGCATCCAGCCCCCCTGGCTAAGGGTGGTAGTAGTGGTAGGCATCCAGCCCCCCTGGCTAAGGGTGGTGGTAGGCATCCAGCCCCCCTGGGTGAGGGTGGTAATAGTGGTAGGCATCCAGCCCCCCTGGCTAAGGGTGGTGGTAGGCATCCAGCCCCCCTGGGTGAGGGTGGTAGTAGTGGTAGGCATCCAGCCCCCCTGGGTGAGGGTAGTAGTAGTGGTAGGCATCCAGCCCCCCTGGCTAAGGGTGCTAGTAGTGGTAGGCATCCTCCCCCTGGGTAGGGGTGGTGGTGCGCATTCAGGCCCCTGTGTGCATATGTGGCATTGGTGATGGGCATCCCGCCCCTATGGTGCTGCTGTTGCTGGTGTAAGTATATTCTGCATCCCTCTGTGTGTGTGTGTGATGTGTCGTGTACGTGTTGTATGTGTTTTGTGGTTGGTGTCTGGCTTACCTTCTGCGCCGTACGCGTCCGTGCCTGTTCCGGTAGTAAATGTAGAATATTGGTATGATCGGGACGAAGGGATTCATGGTTGGTTTGTGTCGTTCGTCCTTCTCGTTGCTTCGCGTCGTCCTCGTCGCTTCGCGTTGTCCTTGTCGCTTCGCGTCGTCCTCGTCGCTGGCGTGTTCGTCTCGGAGCCGTGGATCGTGTTGTGGCGCGAATCGGAGCTTATGTGCGCCTCTCCCGGATGCTTTGACGTGCCATGCGTAGCGACGGGTTCGGCGCGTACGGAATGCGCATCGTACTCGTTCGGCCGGACGGAGCTGCATTTTTCCTTCCGTGCGACTCGATTCGGCGTTTCCGGATTCGCCTCAGTCGGGGAACAGGACCTGGTTTGGGTGAGTACGGCTCGGCCGGATTCTTTGCTGTTGTGCGCATCGTACTTACTCGTTCGGTGTGCTGTACGGATCGGTCGGGAAACAGGCTTTCGCATGGCTTTTTTCCCGACCGAATGCTATTGGGTGCGCCTCCGACCGAGATCGGAATCGGCCCCTTAATCTTTAGGCATTGGGTCAATTTGGAATACTGCACTCGTACTTTTTTTTGTCATGCACTTTATAATACTTAGCTTATTTCAATAATCTGAGTGTTGATTTGACATCTTTATAATTCTAATATAAGTCTAATAGAACTGACCCCAGATCTTTATAGGTGATTGGTATGTCTGGGATCTGGTGCAATTATATTTTTAATTAATTTCTGCCGTCTTTTTTCTCTGGTATGGTTTTTCTATATTGATCGTAAATTATGTGGCTCTCAGGAAGAATGCTTTGACACTTTAACCAAACTTATGGGTATATAGCTATTTATGACATCGGAATGATAGCTGAATTAAATGTAATTAAGATGGAACCAAGCACTGTATAATATCTCTTGTTTAGCTTAATAGCTTTTGAAATATTGATGATTTATGTTCATGCATTATGGTTTGTTGGACTCTAAGTGAGATTGATATGCTAGGGACTATCTTTAATTATCTGTCTTCATTTTAAACAATATAAGATGAACTAACTTTTGCTCCTTTTACTGCTGGGTACTGTCCATACATGTCTCTATATTTATCATAAAGCATGCTGCTATCATGAACAACGCACTAGCACTTTAATTAAATTACGATTATTTAGGTATTTATGATATTGATTGAATATCTAAATGTGAAGTAATCAAACTTAACTTCTGATTTAGGGTCTATTTATGAGTTCTGGTATTTTGTTTTTTCTTTTCTTAACATGTGTTCATTTATCCTGCCTTGAAATGCTAAATATAATGTTTCAGAAAATCAATAAAAATATATATATATAAAAACATTTCTCAGACCTGCCATTGCAGAGCCTGTGTGTGCAGTTTACATTGCCATTGGTCTGGCAAGACAAACCTCTTGCCAGGCCCAAGCCTCCCTTTTTATACAAATATGTCATCCCTAAGATAGGCCCTAAACAACCCAGAGGGCAGGGTGCAATGTATTTAAAAGACGAGACATATACTTTTAAGTTTTACATGTCTTGGTCGTGAATAACTCCCAAAGTAGTTTTTCACTACTGCAAGGCCTATCTCTCCCGAAGGAAAACATTGTGATTACCTTATTACTTTTTATAAGTGTAATTTCCATTTGGATAGAGATAAGATCCCCAAGTTTGGTGTCTCTGCAATCCCAATTTAAAATTCTAAATTATGGCAAAGTCGGCTTTTAAATTGCAATTCAGCAAAGTTGGAATTTTCTTACTTAAGCCATTTGGTGCCTTCTGCCTGTCTCTGATCAGTCTGGGGTTGGGTGACAGCTGGGCTTTGTGTATCCCCTCTAGACAGCCACATGCAATGGAAGCTTAGGTGTTACTTGATGGGCCATCCTGTGAGGATGGGAGAGAGGACCTGGACCCAGCCTCACTTACACCTGAAAAGGCTGTGTCC
This sequence comes from Calotriton arnoldi, assembly GCA_963921515.1. Lineage (NCBI taxonomy): Eukaryota > Metazoa > Chordata > Amphibia > Caudata > Salamandridae > Calotriton > Calotriton arnoldi. The sequence continues at coordinate 655,412 of CAWUFW010003901.1, forward strand.
TGTCCCCACACAAAGGGCTGTATACCCCCCTGTAGTGAGACTGGAGCCAGGGCAGGAAGGAAGGATCTCTTTGCACTTTATAGACCTGTCTTTGAAGTATCCCCACTTCAAAGGCCCAACTGGGTATAAGTATAGGAGCTTTGACAACATCACTTCAGTACACATCTGCACCTGTGAAGACTCTGCCAGGAAGAAGGACTGCTGTGCTGCTGAAGGACTGCTACTCTGTTGGACTGCTGCTTTGCTTGACTCCTGCCTTGCTGTGCTGTCCTGCTACCTACTGTTCCCCAACCTGAGTGAGAAGATCTGGACCTGCATCACTTGAACCCAGAGTGACTCCAAGGGCTAGCTAACTGTCCTCCTTATTTGAAGTCTCAGTGACATAAAAGACTTCTAACCTACCTGCTTCTGTGCCTGAACTCTGCCATCTACGAGTCTTCACTACCAAGTGGTGCCACCCCACTCTTGGACTCTTGGAAATGGGCCTAAGGTGCTTGCTTCAGCCAAACCCAGGCATCCTCTGTTGATACGGCGCATCGCCATCATTGCGGGGATTGGAACCTGCGCATCTCCCCTGTTGCATAGATCAGAACCAGCGCATCACTCCTATTGCGTGGATCACAACCGGTGCATCGCTCCTGTTGCGTGGATCAGAACAGGCACATTGCCACCACTGCGGGGTTTGACACTGACGCATCGCTTTGCCTTCATCTTCGACGTTGATGCAGCCAGGATTAAGGTACTTTTGTTCAGCAGGCTTCACTGGCTACCTGTATCCGGCCCGTGCTCCATCGCAGTCGGCCTGAACTTTTGACTTGATCCTGGTCTGGATCAACCAGATATCCCAAGTAAGCACTTATTGCTTCTTAGAGCTATTTTACAGGTTTTTCTTCAAAAATCCCTTATCTCAAATTCTACTTATTGGATTTTTGTGATTTTGGTCTTGTTTTATTTATTAAACTAAGCTCTGTTTTTCTAACCAGGTGTGGAATCAATTTGTGTGGTGTTTGCACAACTACTGTACACATTGCCTCTAAAGTTAAGCCTGACTGCTCTGTGCCAAGCTATCAGAGGGTGAGCACAGGCTAAATAGAGTGTGCTTGTGCCTTACCAATGACTCGGATTGGGGTCACTGCTTGACCAGGGCGTATACCCCAGTCAAGCAGGAACCCAATTTTTTTTCACCGCCCTTTTTATATCACCACTCTTTCAAACAGATTGGTTTGTTAAACCCTAAAACTATATTTTACAATGTATTTTGTATTGGTTCATAATTGAAGTCAAATCTGACCTTGATATTCATATTTAGGCTTTCCTGTTTTCAGTTTCTATTTTTGGTAAATTCTGGTGGGGTTTTTTCAGTGTTTTCAAGTGATTTCAATACTTTAAAAAAACAGTGGTTAATCAGTGATTACACATTTTCGCGCCATTAAAAACTTCAGAAACAGTGTTTTTCTGGTGTTTATGGAACGTTTTGCTTTTATTATTGCTTGCTTTCTGCGCATGGTATATAGACAGTGTAAGTATAGAGTATATGAGGTCCAAATAGATTTTTGCAAATTAAACTTATTGTAGTACACCATACAATACTTCTTCACCGAGTCTTTGGTCATGTGCGCTCGCTCTTTCCTTCCCATGTAAACTTCTGTGAAAAGGCCCTCTCAACATTGGCACTTGAGATGGGCAACGCCAAAACAGCCAGTACACAATTTGTTAACTCTGGCCACTAACATAGCTTTCCATGCCAATACTGGTTCACTTGAAGATTGCGATTCTCAGGGCAGGTTCTGCAACATTTGCGCTGATCTGGGCGCTTATGCCCTCAGAGTTATTGAAGCGGTCAAAAATGAAGCAGCTCTTTTGAAACTATGGAGGAAATTCCCCTTTACGGAAGGGATCTAGAACAGAGTACCACAGTGAGGTTTCATTGACTTCAAATGCCATTGGTGTTGAAGGGACATTTCTATGCATCATTGCAAGCCATTTCTCATACATTGTAAAATAAAAGTTCCTGAATTGCTCTTCACCATTGCTTTGCTGACCAAGTGGCAAGCACTCTAACATGGAACGTGTTGCAGTGCCAAAGTCACTAAAGGTGTCGCCTAGCCTACTCTCAAGGAGATGTTTCACATCTACACCAAATATGCTGAACACTTGGCAGACAAGGGTGTTTTCAGACTCTATTTTTTTTATTATGTCCACTACAGCAGTTATGTTTTCCTGTAAAAATCTAAGAATGCAGTAGAGTGTACTTTGTTCACATCACTAGCAATATGTGACCAAAGATCCTCACATTTCTTGCCTTTGGCATCATCACTCAGCAAAAATTCTGTAAACAGTTGCCACATGGATAATATAGCATTCATAGCCCTTTGGTCTGAGAACCATCAGCTAAGGGACACAGTTGGGATGATTCTTTCTTTGATGCCACACAAAGCAAAAAATGATAAATATTTGCGTTCTAGTTCCTGTGCATAAGAAAACAGTGCACCAGAATGGACTAAAAAGCCAATAGCATTCCTCATTAACTCTGAAGATTGTAAAGATGCTTTCAGCATACCATCTAACAAGTGGCAAGGATCTCTTACAGGGAAGCACTTCAGCTCAGGTATCAATTCTGACAGGTCATCACACAACTTTTTCATATATGTAGCTGAATCACTGCAAATACAAACAATATCACTCCAATCGTTGTTGAACTTGGAAAGAACCTTTTTTGCAGAGCATTCCAAGTGACACTGCGTTCCGTGTTTTCCAAAAGTCTGGTGTCATGTTTTAACCACTATCCCAGATGCTTGGTAATACCGCTCTTTTCACATCTACTTGTCACTATACCTTGCATCGAATGTTTAAAGCCTGACTCACTAGAAACTGGGGGCTGATGTATTAAGAGTTTTTACCCATTCTCTGTGGGTAAATGTGATGACATATTAGGAAAGATTCTTATGAAACCAGCCATTTTACCTATCAGTGAAAGAATCAGACGCAGCCAAACTATCAAATATGATTTTGATATTTCCTGATTCTCTACAGTTTATAAAATAATTAAACAAGACATAAAAAAATGCTTCTAAACCCTGCATCTTTAGACCAAAGACCTCAAAACTGAAAAAAACAAAAGGAAGAAGAAACAATATTTTAGTGGCATCCCTAAACAACAAAACTCAAGCAGCATAACGTTAGCCCAGACTTTCTTACTGCTACCTTGTATAACAAAGTTACATTGTATTGGCCCCTTCAGGAAGAAAAAAAATGACTCTTTCACTCTCTTTTTCCTTCCTCTGAATGGCATTTAGCTTGTGGTTGTGCAGGTGTTTTTTCAGTGTTTATATGTTTTCACTGGTGAGGGCTATTTCTCTTTCAGTGGGGTTTTATCAGTTATTATAGGTTTAAATCTAAAACCGGATAGCCTATTCATATTGTTACACTATTATATAATTATCAAAGTAGTGTGCAGTTCCTAAGGAAGGGGGAGGTCTTTTTAAGTAGTGCCCTCACACACCCCAAGGGATGTCATGCTTCATCATAGGGCGTGCCCCTCATCGGGCTGGCGCTGCAATGCCCAACGGGCACCCGCGAATGGGGCTCTTTTGCAGAGATCCTTTGATGAAGCCGTAGGGTGAGTGCGGGTGTGTGGGCTGGGTAGTGCAGTGAGGGAGGTGTGTTAAAATAGGTCTAGGGCAGTCCAACTGGTGTGTTTATTCTGTGGGAGCACTAGCCTACTTAAAAGTAATAAGCCCCTGAATGGATATGATGGTCCTATTGGGCTAAAGTGGTGCTATAGGTCGACATGTTTCGTGCCTGTCAAGCCCCTATCGGGTCTAATGGCACTTCATCAGGACCGTAAGTGTAGTTTAAAAGCTGTAGTTGTTGAGCACTACCGCAGGTCTGGTTCCGTTAGTTGGTACTGATAGCCAGAAGCAGTTGAACACCCCAGAAAAATTCATACCAGGGGGAAAAAAGACCAGAGGTCTTTGCCACAGATCATCACATGAGATCCTGACAGAGACTACTGGATTGCAGTACTGCTGCAGTTTCCATTCCTTTGTTGAAAGCTGAGACCGAGCCAATTCCAAGAGGAGAGAAGCTGAGCCCAGCATATGTGTGTTTTCCTTAGAGGGAACACCCTCTCCCGGTCAAAGTCTGATAACTACAACTTGTTGCAGTAAACAGGTATGCAGTGCACTGCATTCCAAGAAACCCAGGATGGAAATCAGGCTACTCCTTGCTCTCATAGTATAGCACATTGAAGTAGTCATTAGGGTGTTCGGTTCCCAAATGACATTCCAAGCATGTTAGAAATGTTCATATTATTCTCATTGTTAGTGGCATAAGTGCTATTCTGGTTATATTATGTGTAGTTATTATTTGTGTGATAAACAATAGGATGAGACTGTTGAAATAAAATAGTTTAAATTATCACATTATCTTAATGCAGTACTTGTGTGTAATATTTAAAAAAAACAAAATTAGGTTTGAATTACCACTGCGTCCTTGGCCCCTTTTGAAGGGACTGTTACCCATAGCATAGACATCAGATTAACATGTATGGACAACCTGAAATTTCTTTCTCAAGCGTTGGTGCTTTGACTCAAGTATAGGCATCTGTGGGTGGGAAAGTCAAACATTGTTGAACTAAGCAAAAGCCTTAGGTTATGCAACACAACTTCTTCTACAAACACTTTCACCACCTCCACCACTTCACCATCCAACACCACCAATTCATCAACCGACAAGACAAGCACACTCTTCTGAATATCCAAACATTTTGTGCCTGACATACAGAACATATTCTGCAAATATTTTAAAAATCAAGAAAGACATTAATGTTTTACATTTTTAGATATTTTTATATAGTATTCAAATAAACGATTATTTAAAAAAAAGATTATTTTCGGGAAAATTAAAAACTTTCTTTGGAAATGGATAACATAAAATCATGCCTCAGTTCAGAGGTGAAATGCAAACTTGGTGGGGGTGAAAATAATAAAAACATGTCAGGAAACGTCACAGAGGACCAATTAAAAAATATCCATTAAAAAATCATAAAAATTAGTCCATACATTGAATGCTCAATGGTGTTTCAAAAACCAAAGTTCATAAGCAAAGCTCACTCTCCTAAACTATAATAAAGTCATTCCACCAAGCCTGAGGTGGTGTGTGAGTCATGTTCCTGGCTTAGGGGCAAATGCTCGTGGCCATCGTCGTTCTCACTTTTCACCACAATGGTAGAAATCCTCCTTCAATGTGGATGTTAAATGGCTGGCTTGGCAGGACCAGACACCCCACGAGAAGAAGGAAACATTGGAGGGGAAACAGAGCTGGGAGACTAAACACAGGAGATGGAGCACGCTGGGGAGGCAGACAGGAGATTCGATGTGCTATCAAGGAGGTGGCCACACCAAGTTCATAGCTTCTCAATGAACATCAGAAAATCAGGACCTCTCTGTCAATCTCCAATCACCTTAAAACCAGGTTCTCTGCGAAAGCGACAAGATTCCTCCAGTACATCCCATGGGTTGTTGTCCTCAATGATACCCTCAAACTGAACATTGGCAACTACCCAGAAGGGGAAGGAAATTATTGGGGGAAAGAGGGAAATACATTTCTTGCATGCCCTCTTAGATTTCTCCTATTCTGTGACAGGTTTCAGGTGTCATCACTGTCTTAATCTGTTCTTTTTTTCCTGACATGTACAGAATCATTAAATAGCTATTTAATCTTAAAGATCGTTTCACACAATTATGTGGTGTTCATGAAGATATCACACTATTGTCCTATTACTTAATAGAGCTCGATCGTGAAATCCTTCAGAATACAGTTTTATTCAGTGACTCTCAGGATATTCTTTGTTTTATGATTCTCTCAAACACGGTTACTTTATTGAAACTGTTCTATGAGCAAAACCTTTTCAAAGTGATGTTTGAGCAAACTCTTTGTATGCATTAGTGCATTAAGCTTGGTTTTCGGATGATGTTGTAATTTTTTGTTGTTGCTGTCTTGTCTTTTTTTTCAGACTGTGTAGGAGAGTAGGATCTGCTTCTTATAGTTACCCCCACTTTTTGCTGATGTTTCACTGTTTTCGACTTAGCCAGACTAAGGCCCTGCTAATCAGGACCCCAGTCTATCTGCTTTCTAGTCTAAATTGACTGTATGTACTTTAGGTACACTCCAGATTGGATTCTGGGGTACCCTTGTGAGTCCCTAGTATATGGTATACTTGGTACCCAGGACATAGGTACCCCAGAGGCCTACCAGGGGCTGCAGCATGTAAAGCGCCACCCCTGGGAAGCCTTTTAAAATGACACCACAGGTCTGCTACAGCAGCCTGTGTAAGGTGGTATATGCACCCTTTACTGAGATATAGGTTCCCTATATCTCTCCATATCACTGCACATGTAAACCTATCAGTCACCCCTAGGGCAGGCCTTAACAATCCTGAAGGCAGGGTGCTGGGTTTCATGTGAGAGGGTGCCCATGCATGAGCAGAGCCCCTCTGCAGCTTTCGGAATCTTTATTCCGGGGTTGTTTGTGATGCAGCCAGACCATATACTCTTAAGTGCATTATAACCCCGCGGTAAATGCTAACTTGAGAATGGCTGCATGGAAAACTGTTGTGTTTGGTGTCAAACACCTTGGAATCATACCTCCACCCCAGTACTGGGGCGGGAGGTATGATTCCTCCCTTCTAGAGGGAGCCACATGGCATCACCGGTACACCCGGTACCAGCTTAACAGAACCCTGGCATCACAAAATGAATGCTGCAGCCACAGACACGAGTCTGCCCTCCTGCTGCTGGATGAAACTCCGGCAGGGGAGGCCTGGACAATAGGTTTCCTGTCACAGGGAGGTGTGACCACCTCCCAGACAGGCTTTAGTGTATTAGGGCTGGGTGGGTGCACTCTGAGAGTGCTTTGAAGTCTGCACTGGGGGCACATTTGGTGTCCCTGTGCATAGTCCAGCTCAAACTGGTTGCAGGGGCACACAGCGCCTGCTCTGGCGCGAAACTGGACAAAGGAAATGGTTGTAGCCACCCCTCTTTCCTGACCCTCCCATAGGTGGGTCCCCAGAGTTTGTCCCACCCCTTCCTTGGGTATAAAGTAGGAAACCCTGACTACAGGACTTTAGATTACACCTGGACTAAACTCTGTTACCAGAAACCAAGTACTTTGACAATCTACACTATGCTGGATGACTGAAGAATCTCCCTTGGAGTAAAGGAGTTACTCCCCTGCAAGGCAGGCACCTTTAACGCAACTGACCGGTTGGCATCTCCAAAGGTCCTGCGGACTCCGAAGAATATTGCCACACAGGAGGTGGGTTCCTGAGGTCTCTGAGGTTGATCTGTGCCCACACCAAGTCTGAGGTCTGTATCCCTTGTGGAGACCGTGCAACTTGAACCCCTGGACACCGTGACCATTTGCAGAAGCATCAGCTTTCTGGTGACCCCTGAGGCTGAGCTTTGGGTTACTTGTAGCCCTGACCCCGAGCAGTAATTGCACTGAAGATTGCAGGCCTACACTCAACGAGTGTTCCGTGGGCCGCCATTTTGTGATTCCTCTTGAGGTCCCTTCGCGATCCCTGGTCCGTTGATCTGTGGGTCCCCAAGAAGGCAACTCTAACTTTTATTGAGCTTCCATGGTTGATCCAGACATGCCCTGACTCTCCATTGCTTGGGGAGTCCCCAGGACCTTGCTGGTCCGCACAGAAACATCTTTTCTCTTCCTTTGTGGGTTGCTGTTGCCAAGGCTTGTTGTGGTCAATCTGATCACTGACACCCCAGCACTCGACATCCTTTGTGGGACAGCTTGAATCCGGCTCCTGGTTGTCGTTGACGTCTCCGGGACCCCATGGCTGCAGAGTCAAGCTTCACCTCTTTGTACCTGAAGCACCCGACATCGGTGGGCATTCGATTGCTCTGCTCCTGGTCACTGGCTAGTGACCCAGACTCTGTCCCCTCTGCTTTCAGGTTCTTCACATCTTCGATCCAGGCTTGGATCAACCCGGACACTTTTCTTCTTCACGGCAGCAGCACTTTGCAGCAGATCGCCATTGAAAACGACGACGATTCCCGACACCCTTTGACACCTATGCACCCGGCTTCCCTGGGTGAGGTAACTCGAGTACTCCGGTGCTCACGTGGGTGTTGGCCCTAGAACCCCTTAAGTCTAAAGGGGTTTGCTGAAAGTCCTCTCCTAAGTGTCCTTTATCTTTAATATTCCAACAATGACTTTCCACATAGAATCCTACGGCGCTCGCGGCTGTGTTCTCACACTGCACACGTTCCCCGTGGGTCTCCTGTGTCACTACCTTGGGTGGTTCCTTGGGGTCCCAGCGATTCTACGTGCTCTAGGCACTGTGTCTAGTCAAGTCGTGGTTCTTATACCACTTTCTTAATATATGGTTTGGTCCCCCCCTGGGGCCCAGTGTATATTGTGCTATTTACTGTCGTTTTAATACTGTAATATTGTGTATCCTGAACTCTAATCTCATAAAGAGATTAGTAGTTAGTGTTTAGAAATAAATACATATATTTTATATATATACCTTGTGTGGTTCTCCTTTCATTTAGTTATTCAAGAGGTTATAATCTGGTAAACCAAGCTGCTTTACACTCCTTCAAGACTTAGCCTGAAGGCTGCTCTCCATAGCTACCACTAGGATAGCTTTCAATAAAGGTTGTCTTTAAACCTATCATCAATAAGGATTGTTTGGACTGGTGCAAGGTGCCCACTATAACTAGTGGACAGCATAGGCCAGGCCAACTTCTCACATTGGTGTGCAGCGGTTGGATTCAAGCTTGCTATTGCTTTACCAGATAATCTCATTGAAGTGACTAACTGAAAACCACTATAGGTACCTAGGTATATATAAATCAAGTTTAGAATACAGTAAGTTCTACTGAACTTAGAGTTGTGTGTCCAGGGCTTAGCACACCCTTTCTATAACTCGAGAGTTTCAGTTCCCACTAGAGTAGGTAGGTGCATACACCACACCACACTAGAATGTCTTCAAGGCCTGAAGTCAGTGACTCCTTGCCCACTAGGTTTGACAATCTCACATTCCAGGAATTGAGAAATATGTGTACCTCTAGGAGACTGAAAACAGGGAGACATGCAAGCACTCAACGCCTCATAGAGGCTTTGCTGTTAGATGACCTCAGAAAGACCCCAGGGTCTGATGAGGCAGGCAAGTTGGGTGGGGCAGTAGAAGAGGAAAGGCCAGTTAGTGAAAACTACTATGACCCAGACTCTGATGCTGGCCAGGGGGATCAAAATTATTCCAACCTGGAAAATCCAATTCTTCCTGAAGGTGAGGGGGGAGACCCCAGTGGGGTTCTCTTTACCCCCCCTGGAAGGGTTAATAGTCTACCAAGAAGATCAAGATCTCCTTCTCAGGAATCTAATCATTCTGGTACTTCTATAGGGTCCTCTGCTTCTCATAAAAGGGCATCCTCTTATGAGAAGAAGTGCCAACTGCTTGAGTTTGAGAGAGCTAAGCTCAGAATCAAGAGAGAACAATTGGCCTTAGACGGAATCCCTGGAGCTTCAGAAAGCTTCACAGAAATTGGGACTAGGGTCCCATGGTGGCAGCAGCAGTGTCCCTAGAGGTAGAGATCATACTCATGACCATAGGAACCTGAACAAGATTGTCCCTCCCTACCAGAGTGGGGATGACATCCACACATGGATAACTGCACTGTAGAGGGCCTGTAAGGTACAGAGGGTCCCTCAGGAGCAGTGGGCAGCAATCTTGTGGCTCTCCTTTGCAGTCAAAGGTAGAGACAAGCTCCTCGCTGTAAGAGAAGAGGATGCTGACAATTACAAAGTCCTGAAGAGTGCTCTGATTGAAGGGTTTGGCCTAACCACTGAACAATACAGGTTAAAGTTCAGAGATACCCAAAAGGCACAGACTCAGGACTGGGTTGACTTTGTTGATTGTGCTACTAAGGCTCTGGAAGGCTGGTTACTTGGCAGTAAGGTTTGTGATTTCAAAGGATTGTATAATTTAATCATGAGAGAGCAGATCCTTAATAATTGTCAAAATCAACTGTTGCATCAGTACCTGGTGGACTCTGATCTGACCTCTCCCCAAGAATTGGGCCAGAAGGCAGACAAGTGGGTCAGAACCAGGGTGAGGCAGAAGGTTCAGAACCAAGGTGGTGACTCTAAGAAGCAAGATTCTAAGAACTCTGATAAGGGTGGGGAGAAGGGTAAAGACCAGAAGTCTTCACAAGGGCCCTAAAAATCTGCATCTGGTGGGGAGTCCCAATCTAACAAAGGAAAAGGCCAAAAGAAACCATGGTGTAAAATCTATAAGCAGACAACCCATTGGACTAGTGATTGTACAAAGACCAAAGACTCAACTCCAGCCACCATTGCCCCTAAGGCAACTGTTCCCCCTAGTTCAGCTCCAAGTGGCGGTGTTCCAAATAAGGGTGTAGTAGGGTTGACCCTGGGATCTGAGATGGACTCTGGCCTAGTCAGAGTTCCAACTCAGGCAGTACTGATCTGTGATGGAGGCATGGATATGTCCTCCTATGTGAGTCCCAGTAATCTGGGCAAATGCAGACAGCAGCCCTTAATTATTGGAAGAGAGGCTTTGGCATTCAGGGACACAGGAGCAAGTGTCACAATGGTGACAAAAGATCTTGTAGCCCCTGAGCAGATCACACTTGGTGAAATGTACCAAGTGACCAATGCTAGAAATGTCAGGACAGACAATTCCCTGGCAGTTGTTAATTTCTCCTGGGGAGGGGTAACTGGCCCTAAGAAGGTTGTGGTAAGTGCAGACCTCCCTGTTGAATGCTTGCTTGGAAATGATTTGGAAGGTTCAGCTTGGGCTGAAGTTGAACTCAGGACCCATGCAGAAATGTTGGGCATCCCTGCAGATGTGTTTGCTATGACCAGGTCACAGGCAAAAATGTCTAAAACTGAGCAGGCCCTGGATTCTGGAAGAATGGACCAGGTGCCTCCCAAGAGGAGGAGCAGTAGGGTTAAGGCAGTGTCTTCCCCCCTGCCTCAGAATTCAGATCAGTCTCTTGAGGGAGATGATCTCAGTCCTGAAGAAGGAACTGTCCCAGAGGAGCTTGAACCTGATCAGGTTGAGTTCTTGGGGACAGGGGGCCCTTCCAGGGCAGATCTGAGCCAGGAGCAACTGAGCTGCCACTCTCTTGAACCCCTCAGACAGCAAGCTGCTGCTGAGGCTGCTGGGAGTGCTAGTGGTACCCATAGGATCTATTGGGATGATGGACTCCTTTACTCAGAGTGTAGAGACCCCAAGCTTGGAGCCACCAGGAGGTTGGTTATACCTCTGAAGTTTAGGAGCTTCCTATTGACCCTAGCACAAGACATCCCATTGGCAGGTCACCTAGGCCAAAACAAGACTTGGGACAGAATTGTCCCTCACTTTCATTGGCCTCATATGTCTGAAGACACCATGGAGTTTTGTCGCTCCTGTGTTACCTGTCAAGCCAGTGGTAAGGCAAGTAGCACTACAAAGGCCCCCCTGATACCACTACCTGTGGTGGGGGTTCCCTTTGAGAGGGTAGGGATTGACATTGTTGGTCCCCTAGACCCCCAAACAGCATCTGGGCACAGATTTATCCTGGTGGTGGTGGACCATGCCACTAGGTACCCAGAAGCAATTCCCCTCAGGACCACCACAGCTCCTGTGGTGGCAAGGGCCCTCCTGGGAATCTTTTCCAGGGTGGGTTTTCCTAAGGAGGTAGTATCAGACAGAGATGCAAACTTCATGTCTAGTTACTTGACTGCTATGTGGAAGGAGTGTGGAGTAAATTATAAATTTACCACCCCTTATCACCCACAATGCAATGGTTTAGTTGAAAGGTTCAACAAAACCTTGAAGGGCATGAATAAAGGTCTCCCAGAAAAGCTTAAGCGCAGATGGGACATACTTTTGCCCTGCCTTCCCTTTGCCTACAGAGAGGTTCCACAGAAGGGGGTTGGTTACAGCCCATTTGAGCTTCTGTTTGGACATCCAGTTAGGGGTCCATTGTGTCTAGTGAAGGAGGGATGGGAGTTACCTCTCAAACCCCCTAAACAGGATATTGTGGACTATGTACTTGGTCTCCGCTCCCGGATGGCTGAGTACATGAAGAAGGCAACTAAAAACCGTGAGGCTAGCCAGGAATTACAAAAGGCCTGGCATGACCAAAAGGCTGTGTTGGCTGTTTATCAGCCAGGACAGAAAGTATGGGTGTTGGAGCCTGTGGCTCCAGCAACCCTCCAAGACAAATGGAGTGGCCCCCATACCATTGTTGAACAAAAGGGAGAGGTTACCTACCTGGTGGACCTTGGAACTCCCAGGAGCCCCCACAGGGTGCTCCATGTCAACAGACTGAAACCATATGTTGACAGGGCAGACATGGGCTTGCTCATGGCTACTGATGAGGGATAGGAGGAAGAGAGTGATCCACTCCCTGACCTGCTCTCTCAGAACCCTGATGATGGATCAGTAGATGGTGTATCCTTGGCAGGCAGCCTCACTGACCAGCAGCAAACTGATTGCAGACAAGTTCTCAGCCAGTTCAGACATATGTTCTCTCTGACTCCAAGTCAGACTACCTGGTGCACTCATGAAGTGGACACTGGGGACAGTCTGCCTGTTAAAAATAAGATTTACAGGCAACCTGACCATGTCAGGGACTGCATCAGGACTGAAGTCCAGAAGATGTTGGATTTGGGAGTGATTGAACCCTCAGATAGCCCTTGGGCTAGTCCAGTAGTCTTAGTGCCTAAACCTCACACCCAGGGTGGTAAGAGAGAGATGAGGTTTTGTGTAGACTACAGAAGTCTCAATGCAGTCACTAGGACTGATGCCCATCCAATCCCTAGGGCAGATGAGCTCATAGACACTTTGGCCTCAGCCAAGTTTCTCAGCACATTTGACCTGACAGCTGGCTACTGGCAAATCAGATTAGCTGAGGATGCAAAAGCCAAAACAGCATTTTCTACCCCTAGTGGGCACTACCAATTTGTGGTGATGCCCTTTGGTTTGAAAAATGCACCTGCCACTTTTCAAAGGTTGGTGAACAAAGTCCTTACAGGCCTGGAAGCCTATAGTGCAGCATATCTAGATGATATTTCTGTCTTTAGCTCCACCTGGGAGGATCACCAGGTCCACCTGAGAAATGTTTTGGAGGCCCTGCAGAAAGCAGGCCTAACTATCAAGGCCACCAAGTGCCAGATAGTGCAGAGTCAGGTTGTGTACCTTGGCCACCTTGTGGGTGGAGGCCAGGTTCAGCCATTGCAGAGCAAAATCCAGACCATAACGGACTGGGTTGCACCCACTACCCAGACTCAGGTCAGAGCTTTCTTGGCCTGACTGGGTATTATAGAAGATTTGTCAAAGGTTATGGATCCATAGTGACCCCTTTGAATGACTGTGAGGAGGCACGGCTCGGATCGCGCACCTTGCGAGGCCGGACTGCCCCTAAAAGCGATGACAGCTTACCTGCGGGGAACTCGGCACAGCACCCGGGCCCTGGAAGGAAGTCCGTAGGGATAACCCCACCCCCCTGTGCTCTATCCACACAGGAGGCATCCGGACCTGATGACGCGACGGACGGGGGAGGGACTGACCCCGGAAGTGCTTCCCGACCGGAGCTGAAAGGGAGCGCGGCCGGACCAAGGAGTTGCGAAGAAGCCGGAGGACGAAAGGAGTTGCGGAGCGAGGAAGAGGAGGAACAGGAGTACGGAGACGCGAGGAGAGAAGAAGCAGACTACGGCGAAGAGGACGAGACGTGGAGTGAGGAGTGGTGGACCCCCTAGGAGGAGGCTGGAGAGCGGCCGCGACTCTGGAGAGTTGCGGCAGAGCCGGTGAGTCACGAACGAGGGAGGGAGAGGGAGCGGGGAGGCGGGTGAAAGAAGGGTCGGGAAGGGTCACGAGGGAGACACACCGTTTGCAGTGGTATTGAGCACCTATTCTTCCTTCCCCTCCCCTTCTTTGTTTTGTTGTTACCACTTGTCTGCAGTGAACGTAAGGCTACTATAGCCAAAGGCAGGGATTGTCCTCGCACCTTATAGATTATTCGTGCCTACCACCGTCCCCTTCACGAATCCTCTCCTCTCACTGACACGGTGTTACCTCACGTGTAATCATCCACAAGAAGATCCACCGGGTGTGGTGACGGGTACAATAGAAGCCAGTGAAGTGTGTTGGCCAGGGTAACTGACGGCTCCTTTTTGTCCTTCCCTCTATGCACCTCCGTGGGAGCGTCCCTGGATCGGAGGACAAGATACAGGAGGAGAACACCGACAAGGAAGGAGAGGGAGCCAAGGAGAGAAGAACCCTTAAGAAGACCAAACGTCCCACAGAGACTTTGCCACCCCCTGTTATTGACTCTGTTAATAAAGCTCGCCAACTGGCGCACTACATACAGCCTCCGCGTCTGTATATCCGGCCTGCCCTCCCACAATGACTTAACTTCTAAAAGAATGCCAAAGAAAGTTCAGTGGACAGTTAGCTGTCAAAAGGCATTTGATGACCTGAAGCAGGCCATGTGCACTGCTCCCATTCTGAAAAGTCCTGATTACTCCAAGCAATTCATTGTCCAAACAGATGCCTCTGAGTTGGGGGTAGGGGCTGTGTTATCATAATTGAATGATGAAGGTCAGGATCAGCCAGTAGCTTTTATTAGCAGAAGGCTGACCCCTAGAGAGAAACGTTGGTCAGCCATAGAGAGGGAGGCCTTTGCTGTGGTCTGGGCTCTGAAGAAGTTGAGGCCATACTTGTTTGGTACACACTTCCTGGTTCAGACAGACCATAAGCCCCTCTTATGGCTAAAACAGATGAAGGGTGAAAACCCCAAACTTTTGAGGTTGTCCATTTCCCTACAGGGGATGGACTATACAGTGGAACATAGACCTGGGAGTAACCATGCCAATGCAGATGGACTCTCCAGATATTTCCACTTAGAACATGAAGACTCAACTGGTCAAGGTTAGTTTAATGTGCTGACGTTTGGGGGGGGTTGTGTAGGAGAGTAGGATCTGCTTCTTATAGTTACCCCCACTTTTTGCTGATGTTTTACTGTTTTTCGACTTAGCCAGACTGAGGCCCTGCTAATCAGGACCCCAGTCTATCTGCTTTCTACTCTAAATTGACTGTATGTACTTTAGGTACACTCCAGATTGGATTCTGGGGTACCCTTGTGAGTCCCTAGTATATGGTATACTAGGTACCCAGGGCATAGGTACTCCAGAGGCCTACCAGGGGCTGCAGCATGTATTGTGCCACCCCTGGGAAGTCTTTTAAAATGACACCACAGGTCTGCTACAGCAGCCTGTGTAAGGTGGTATATGCACCCCTTACTGAGATATAGGTTCCCTATATCTCTCCATATCACTGCACATGTAAACCTATCAGTCACCCCTATGGCAGGCCTTAACAATCCTGAAGGCAGGGTGCTGAGTTTCATGTGAGAGGGTGCCCATGCATGAGCAGAGCACCTCTGCAGCTTTCGGAATCTTTATTCCGGGGTTGTTTGTGATGCAGCCAGACCATATACTCTTAAGTGCATTATAACCCCGCGGTAAATGCTAACTTGAGAATGGCTGCATGGAAAACTGTCGTGTTTGGTGTCAAACACCTTGGAATAATACCTCCACCCCAGACTGGGGTGGGAGGTATGATTCCTCCCTTCTAGAGGGAGCCACATGGCATCACCGGTACACCCGGTACCAGCTTAACAGAACCCTGGCATCACAAAATGGATGCTGCAGCCACAGACACGAGTCTGCCCTCCTGCTGCTGGACGAAACTCCGGCAGGGGAGGCCTGGACAATAGGTTTCCTGTCACAGGGAGGTGTGACCACCTCCTAGACAGGCTTTAGTGTATTGGGGCTGGGTGGGTGCACTCTGAGAGTGCTTTGAAGTCTGCACTGGGGGCACATTTGGTGTCCCTGTGCATAGTCCAGCTCAAACCGGTTGCAGGGGCACACAGCCCCTGCTCTGGCGCAAAACTGGACAAAGGAAATGGGTGTAGCCACCCCTCTTTCCTGACCCTCCCATAGGTGGGTCCCCAGAGTTTGTCCCACCCCTTCCTTGGGTATAAAGTAGGAAACCCTGACTACAGGACTTTAGATTACACCTGGACTAAACTCTGTTACCAGAAACCAAGTACTTCGACGATCTACACTACGCTGGATGACTGAAGAATCTCCCTTGGAGTAAAGGAGTTACTAACCTGCAAGGCAGGCACCTTTAACGCAACTGACCGGTTGGCATCTCCAAAGCTCCTGCGGACTCCGAAGTATATTGCCACACAGGAGGTGGGTTCCTGAGGTCTCTGAGGTCGATCTGTGCCCACAGCAAGTCTTAGGCCCGTATCCCTCGTGTAGACCGTGCAACCTGAACCCCTGGACACTGCAACCATTTGCAGAAGCATCAGCTTTCCGGCAACCCCTGAGGCTGAGCTTTAGGTTACTTGTAGCCCTGACCCCAAGCAGTAATTGCACCGAAGATTGCAGGCCTACACTCAACGAGTGTTCCGTGGGCTACCATTTTGTGATTCCTCTTGAGGTCCCTTTGCGATCCCTGGTCCGTTGACCTGTGGGTCCCCAAGAAAGCAACTCTAACTTTTATTGGACTTCCCTGGTTGCTCCAGACATGCCCTGACTCTCCATTGCTTGGGGAGTCCCCAGGACCTTGCTGGTCTGCACAGAAGCATCTTTTCTCTTCCTGCGTGGGTTGCTGTTGCCAAGGCTTGTTGTGGTCAATCCGATCACCGACACCCCAGCACTTGACATCCTTTGTCGGACAGCTCGAATCCGGCTCCTGGTTGTCGTTGACATCTCCGGGACCCCGTGGCTGCAGAGTCAAGCTTCACCTCTTCGCACCTGAAGCACCCAACATCGGTGGGAATTCGATTGCTCCGCTCCTGGTCACTGGCTAGTGACCCAGACTCTGTCCTCTCTGCTTGCAGGTTCTTCACATCTTCGATCCAGGCTTGGATCCACCCGGACACTTTTCTTCTTAACGGCAGCAGCACTTTGCAGCAGATCGCCATTGAAAACGACGACGATTCCCGACACCCTTTGACACCTATGCACCCGGCTTCCCTGGGTGAGGTAACTCGAGTACTCTGGTGCTGACGTGGGTGTTGGCCCTAGAACTTCTTAAGTCTATAGGGGTTTGCTGAAAGTCCTCTCCTAAGTGTCCTTTATCTTTAAAATTCCAACCGCGACTTTCCGCATTGAATCCTACGGCGCTCACGGCTGTGTTCTCACACTGCACACGTCCCCCGTGGGTCTCCTGTGTCACTACCTTGGGTGGTTCCTTGGGGTCCCAGCGATTCTACGTGCTCTAGGCACTGTGTCTAGTCAAGTCATGGTTCTTATACCACTTTCTTAATATATGGTTTGGTCCCCCCCTGGGGCCCAGTGTATATTGTGCTGTTTACTGTCGTTTTAATACTGTAATATTGTGTATCCTGAACTCTAATCTCATAAAGAGATTAGTAGTTAGTGTTTAGAAATAAATACATATATTTTATGTATATACCTTGTGTGGTTCTCCTTTCATTTAGTTATTCAAGAGGTTATAATCTGGTAAACCAAGCTGCTTTACACTCCTTCAAGACTTAGCCTGATGGCTGCTCTCCATAGCTACCACTAGGATAGCTTTCAATAAAGGTTGTCTTTAAACCTATCATCAATAAGGGTCGTTTGGACTGGTGCAAGGTGCCCACTATAACTAGTGGACAGTATATGTCAGGCCAACTTCTCACAGACTGTCCCTAAAGAGAAGACGTCAACACCATTTTTCTAGGAGAGCTGAGGACCACCTCAGCTCTAAGGACAATGGTTTTGCCAGCAAGTAAAAGGTAAGAAAAAAACTGTGGGTCTCACAACTGGTGGGTTAAGTGAAGAATTGGCAAATGTGGATATAAATGGACAAGGGTGGGGGACACACTTTGGAAAGGCCACTTGTGGACAGATGAGGGTCACAGGACATGGCAGACACAAGGCTGGGAACTAGATCAGAGACAGACACAAACAGACTGGGAAAACAGTGGAGACGCACACAGGACAGGTTGTGACACTCTCCAACTAAGTCTGGATATGCTGTGAGATCTCTCCCTGAACCTCTACAAGCCTCAGGACCTCCTTGAGAGCTGCCAAGGAATCATTATCTCGGAGAAGGGAGTGGGTTGCACAACAGTGCTGTGGGGTGTCAGAGGCTAAAGTGTTCTCTGATTGCTGGTGTTGTTCAGGGCGGGCACTTGGAGGAGGACATGCTGCCTGCGCAGGGGGTGCACATGGTGGACTGTATTGCATGGGGCTTCTGGAGTTAAGAAGGGGCTGGGTGAAGGCCCAATTGGTACAAGGGACAGCTCTTCGGGCACCACTAGTTGGGCTTAATCAAAACCAGGAGGAGCCCCAGTATTTGCCACCTGCTGGCTGGGGATCCCCAACTCCCACAATTGGCTGTACAGCTTTTTATGACAGATTCTGCTTGCTTCCTGATGGGGACACACTACTCCTGCTGTGTGGGCTTCCTCCTCCTCGCTGGTGGCAGATAGCTGTTGTGCCTGTCTCATGGTCAAAGATTGTCTTTTTTGCCCCGGATCCTGCTTTAATGATCTTTGCTAGCCTGGACAGCTGAAAAGGAAAGGGAAAAATTACAGGAATTTTGAATTTATATGTTCAATACTGAAAATCAAATGTACTTCATCATACTGTAACCCGGTGTACAAGAACCAACATTGTGTAGACTTTAACAAACATGTAGCAAGCCAATGTTCATCTACAAATTGTTAAGAACTTCCAAATAGAACAGAATTATAATTACCTAAACCTTTTTATAATCTATTCAGAGGAGGAGAAAGGTTTGGTCAAAGAGTATGAGCTTTTTTGGAAAAATCTGTGATTAAATGTTTAAAAGATGTTTTTAACAGTTTCAACACATTGCCTATCTTAGTTTATAGTGTATTTGCAGAAGGCAACAAAGCATACTATAGGGATACACCTTATTGCTGTTTTTAGTGTAATGCTTTTGCACATTTTTACAATAAAATCTGTTAATTTACATATTTTTAATCACAATAAATATGGTGTTTTGAAAGTAAGGTAAGGTTACTGTTGGGGCAGAGATCTCTGCATAGATAAGATAGGAGCAACAGCGGTTTTTGAAAAGCATTTTCCAGTATACCACTGCATTTTGCAGTTTACCACTGTAGTACTACTAAACGTTCTACAAAGTGCAGTATGTGAATAGGCCCCTTTGTGTTTAGATGATCTACTTTTCATATAGGACTCTACCCTATATGGCCAATGTGCAAGGAACTCTAGGATTCGTTGTCCCCTCCGGTTCCAGCAATCACTAAAGCAACCACAATTTGTCTTAAAATACTGCCATAGTGAGCGGGCAAAAAGCATAAAATATATCTTTTGCCACATATTCCTTTCTTACTTAAAGTTGTTTCTCCTTTTTACATGAACTCACTTGCTGAGTTCTTAACAACATTTCATGCTTACCTGTTCATTTCTTAACATGTGCAACTGGCTACATACATGAACCAGTTTACCAGACAATAAATGAGAGGATGCACATACAGCTAAAACTTTAGACAAATAAAAACAAAAAATTTAGGGTATAAGAAAACAAAGCAATGCACAATGTTTTTTAGCAGGTAATGTTGATGAAATGACTCACCATTCCATGTTATGTTATGCTGTAACAAGCTCCAAAACCCACTAAGATACCTGCATGTAACACAGGAAGCCCAACAATTGGAGTTACTGCAACTACAGAGGGAACAGGAAAACACCAAGAAAAAGGCAAACCAACTAATGGTGAACCCACACATGAGTGTAAGAAAATGAGAAAAATACCAAAGGTCAGTGTGTCACAGTGCCAGA
Source organism: Calotriton arnoldi (assembly GCA_963921515.1). Classification (NCBI taxonomy): domain Eukaryota; kingdom Metazoa; phylum Chordata; class Amphibia; order Caudata; family Salamandridae; genus Calotriton; species Calotriton arnoldi. The sequence goes on from CAWUFW010003901.1 coordinate 675,299, forward strand.
TTAAACCCTGTGAAGGCCCCTAGGCAGTCGAAATTTCGGGGCCCCCCTTGCAAATTATCTCCTACTACATTTTTAATTTTACCAACCAGCAATTTTAATAAACCAATTTTATTACACAAAACTAAGTACTCCTTTTAGGAGCCCCGCGATAACGGATCAAAATAATATTGATTTGATCTTAAAAGAAAATTACAATCAAGCTTTCTTAAATTATCAAGAAAGCTTGATTGTAATTTTCTTTCAAGAAAGCCCTCTAAGACAGGTATTCCAGAAGGACGTTGTTGAAGTTGTGATAGAGAAGTTAGATCATTACATATTTTGTGGTTCTAGGTGAAACCATGGTTTTTTTTCAGCACCAAACTGCAAACTGCATGGAAGTGCCTCTTTGGTTTGAACTTACCTCTACAATACATCTGTGGTTTTAGCCTCAAATGAATTAAAGATGCCACAATAACAAAAATGTCTACCCCAAGACTGCTATTTCATCATTTTGCAGCAATGATCGAAGTGGGTGGGATTGGAGGGGCACGACGTGCACATACTTTTTTAATTTAAGGAAAACCGTTCCCCTACTTTCTGTGAAAAGATAACCTCCGGCACGGTTAATTCAGAGAGGTAAATAAATACTTCAGCTGCCGTGTAAGGCAGGGATTCTCCTGTGCTGTGAAAAACTGAAGGTGAACAGACAGGTAAACAGTCTTTTTTGCAGGGCGCCTGCTTGCCTGAAAGAAATGTAAATGTGCATAACGGTTCAATCTGCAAATGTAAAGGGAGCTTGGTAGCCGGTATTGGCTTTGATTAATGGAATCACTTAACACTTCCTGATTAAACAGATTTATTCTCTTTGAGTGGTATTGGAAAGACGTTACCAGTGTGTTTTTAAAAGGAGTAATACAGGTCCTTGCGACGCAGGGGCTGCAGTGGACTGTGTTATCCCATATCTATTCTCTACTGGTACAACCAGGAATAAATTCCGTGGCTTTCTGGTTACAGACACATACCTCTGCAGTACAATAACCAATAGAGGTTTCATGAAGTAGTTTAGTGCATTTCCCACTGTTTAAACTTAACTTGCATTTATTTTACATTTAAGCTCTGTGTTATTTTATATGTACATACCTTAAGATTAAAGACTGGAAAAAGATACAGAACATTTTCTTTTCAAGCCACACCTATGACCCCGCCCCCACGCCTACTCGCACTGCCGCCATTTTGTTCGGGCTGGACTGTTCCCACAAGGAACAGGGTCAAGACTGATTTGCATATGGCTGGGTCCAAACTGGGGTGGTGTGGTGAGCAAAAGAATGATGGATTTAACCCAGATCCTTGTGACTGGGGGTGAATGTTTGCATTTTCCAGCATTCCGTCCATCAATTGTTTCTTTTGCCATTTTGTACAGCAGCACAGTTCCCTTATCTTTTTTTAATGCACTTCGACTGCTAGCACAGAGGGTAAAATGTAACGTGGCACCAGTCCAAGGAGGAACTTGCTTTGCCACTATGCTTATAACGACAGGGATCCAAGCACCTAGGAATCAGAGCAGAGTGGAAGCTGCAGTGGTGAATTTGTGCCAGTGGTGGACTCCTGCACTCCTTTCAGGGGACCAGTACTCATTTTTCATGATCAGACGTTGACCCACAGTAAGAGAGGGAACGTTGTAAGAGAGAGAATGAAGAAGCAATAGAATGAAGGAATGGAATTAATGAAAGGAATCTGCAAGAATGAGATAAAGGACATGGAGAATAGGATGGTAAAAAAAGGTAAAAGGAAGTGAGGATCCACTTGTAGAGGTTAAGTGACTCATTTATTAGTCACTGTGAGTAACCACCAGCTCATCAGACAGCGGCTAATCTTCTAACCACATTCTCACCAGAATCCCTGGACCGCCAACCTTCAACATTCCATCACCCATGTTAGAATCCCAACACATCTTCCCCGTATTCAAAAATAAATAACAATAGAAAAATAAAAAAAATATACAGTTAACCAAACATAAAATGGAACATCACAGGAAAATAACAGTGCTAACAAAAGCCTTCCCTAATACCTATTGCAAAAACAACAATTGATGGACAGAATGCAGAACAATGTCATACATTCACCCCAGTACAGAGATCTGGGCCTAAATCCATCGTTTTTTTGCTCACCATGCCATTCCAGTTTGAACCCAGCCATATGCAAATCAGTCTTGACCCTGTGCCTCATGGGAACAGTCCAGCCCGAACTGCCAAGCCAGGTCCTCCCTGGACTGGAAACAAGCATCCTAGGACCGGTTTCGGGGTTTCACCCCTCTTCAGCCAGGATAGCTTGATTCCAGTGGCATGGAAAGCACGGGACCCACGTCTGGGCATACCCGTCCCACTCGGGGTGACAATTGCAAAAACAACAATTGATGGACAGAATGCAGAACAATGTCATACATTCACCCCAGTACAGAGATCTGGGCCTAAATCCATCGTTTCTTTGCTCACCATGCCATTCCAGTTTGAACCCAGCCATATGCAAATCAGTCTTGACCCTGTGCCTCATGGGAACAGTCCAGCCCGAACTGCCAAGCCAGGTCCTCCCTGGACTGGAAACAAGCATCCTAGGACCGGTTTCGGGGTTTCACCCCTCTTCAGCCAGGATAGCTTGATTCCAGTGGCATGGAAAGCACGGGACCTACGCCTATTGTGTTCAGAACCAGATACATATCCCGGCAAAAGTACGAAAGGTGATACACCAGTCGACACATTGGGAGTGGTCCTGTACACCCACAAAATGTTGTCCACTACCAGCTTCCAATTTAATGTGTTAACCATTGCCAACTGTAACTAATCTTTCAATGTAGAATTAAAACGTTCCACTAAACCATTGCTCCTACGATGGTCTAGAAATGTCTTAGTATACTTGATACCATGTGCACTTAGAAATGTTTTTATCTTTTCCGACACCAATTGAATACCATTATTAGTCACGGTTTCAGTAGGGCAACCTTTTCTCATGAACACTCTGTGTAAGAACTTGATAATTGAAGTAGTATTAATGTTACTAATAAAATTAACTTCTGCTGATTTTGACATATAATCAATCAAGATAATGGAAACGTTGTGAACCTTCTCCCAAGACATTTTTATGGGGCCAGCAATATCTGAAGCTAATTTTATCCAAGGCACCAAAGGTGCATCCACAGGTCTAAATGGAGATAGTTAAGTCGCTTGAGTTTTGTCACTCAAAATACAAGGACCACAATCCCTTACAAAGTATTCAACAGCTTTGTCTACACCAGGCCACCAGAACTCTTCTTGCACTCTACATTTCATTGCTCATATATCTATGTAACATTCATGTGCTAATTCCAATATCCTCTTTCTCATCATGGTAGGTACAACCAATTTACCTAGTCTGCGTAAAACACCCCTTTCACACATAGGTTCCGTGGCTACTTGAACATACGGTGCAAAATCTATGTCGAACTTCTTGGAGTTGTGCCAACACAAGACATGACTTTACTGAGCAGGCTATCTTTTTGTAACTTAGCCCTCCAATCACTCTCTTACAGAGCGCCATTCATCACATTGGTGATTTGATTAGCCAGGCAATTCTTCTCAACATACTCTACAACTGCATCACCCAAATTATCCAAAGGCATTCTAGATAATAAATCTGCAATTACATTCTTTCTACCTGGGACATACTCAATTTTGTAGTTCATTCTTGTAGGTGATGCTGCCATTTAGCGTTACTGTGTGTAGCCTTGGTACCGCCCTTCATACTGAACAAATCAATTAAAGATTTGTGATCCATTCTGAGCATAAAAGACAACCCCCACACATATGTATGGAAATACTGTATTCCCCACCATAATGCTAGGGTTTTCTTCTCTATGCTACAGTAGGTGTCTTCTGCTCCACAGAGTGCTCTTGATGCAACTATAAACACATCCTCTCTACCACCACTTACTCTTTGGAAGAGAACAGCTCTTAACCCAAAATTGCTGGCATCAGTAACAATGATGCTAACGTCCTTAGTTTCAAAATACTTAAAAGGTTTGGCTGGTACTATATCAAAACGTATTTCATCAAAAGCACACTGACATTCCACACTCTAGTCATATACTGCACTCTTTTTCAATAGATTCCTTAAAGGACTAGTTTTGTTAGCGAAATGGAGAAAAAACGTAAAGTAAAACTTAGCTAACCCCAAGAAAAACCTTAATTGATCTTGGTTAGTGGGAACAAGGGCTTCCTCAATTGCTTTTAACAACTTCACCTTGGGACTAATTTGACTTCTGAATATGTGATGTCCCAAATAACCTACTTCCGATTCCTAAAAGGTTCATTTATCACTCCATAGAGTTAAACCTTTATCTGGCAAAATGTGCAACACTTTGTTTAGTCATGTGTTGTGTTGCTCAAGGTCATTACCATACACCAGTATATCGAACGGCAGCCCAACCCTTGAAAATCTCCCTCATAAGCCTTTGAAATACTGATGAAGCAGATGCTAAACCAAACAGCTAGCGTTTGCAATGAAATGCTTCCTCAGGAGTCACAAATGAAGTAGGATGTCTTGATTTTTCATACAAGACCACTTGATGGTATGCAGCTAACATGTCTAAAATGGTAAACACTGAAGTGCTTAACATCTCATTAATGTTGGGTAGGGGTTCTCTATCTACCCATATATTTTGGATACTGTCTCACATATTTACACACAAATGCAGAGAACTGTCACTCTTACATGCCAAAACAACAGGGGCAAGCCACTCCAAACTCTCAATAGGTTGTATGACATCCAGCTCACACAATCAGCCTAATTCTCTGTGAAAATCTCTTCTCAAAGATATGCGTACTCCACAAACTTTATGTGCTTTGGGTGTGAAACCCGAATTTAACACTATTTTTCCTGAAATCCTTTCAACTTTCCTAGCTGTTCGGCAAATACCAGTGGAAATCCATTCATCCACTGGTTCATCGGGGTACCACTCATTAATGCAAGCATAAGTGTGTACCTGGAAATAACACAATCAGGATTATTGGGATGCAAAATCATTTCCAACTCTCCTTTGTCATGCCAACCATATAGGTTCAGACCTTCTTTAGCCACATATACTACTCCAAAAGCAGTTTTTCCACCAAATTCAAAAACGAAGCATCAAGTGGTACTTTAATCTAAATCTTTTTACCTCGATAAGCATGCAATTTTATGCTGGCAGTTTTAAGTTCTTGTGGTTTTAATTTCCTATAGATTGCAGGGCTGATCAAAGTGAAAGGCGATCTTGAATAAGTTGTCATCCGCATGTTCACACCATTAATCACAGCATTTCAAAATGGCAGCTTTCTTCTAAAAGATTTCCACACTGCAACATCATTACTACAATCTGTGCACTCTGCAACCCCACCATGTGCTTCATCCTTGGTCACAGTCAGTACTATGTCATTGTCATCATTGAATTCCACACATTATTCCACTTGAGATGTCACAGCTTTGCTTGCACTATGACAGACCCTCGTACAATGACCTTTGTGATTACACTTAAAACACATTTGAAACAATGCAGGACAATGCTGGGCTGCTGCCACGTGAGTGTGACTTACACAGGTTCACTAATCTTGTCCTTTTTGCCTTTCCACAGACATTCAGTTCTTTACATCTTTACGTTCATCCTCTGCATGAAGTATGTTCACCACCTTAGTTACTCCAGTATCCATAGGAGCAGATAGTTCCTTGAAACAAGTGTCAGAGTTTTCAATTGCTCTTGCAATGATGATTATTGTCTCCAAATTAAGGTCCTCTGTGGAAAGCAATCTTTCTTGAATCTATTTGTTACAAGTTCTTTCAATCAATTGATCATGAATTATCTTGTCTTTGGATTTCCGGTAGTTTCATGTTGCAGCTAATTGTCTTAATGCAGAGACAAAATCATTGATTGATTCTCTGTGTTGTTCTCTTTTAAACATTTATGTCTTTCTAATACTACATTCATGGCTGGAGAAACACTTTTATCAAGCAGATTAGTGACTGAAGCATAACCGTCTGTTTTCACTCTGGGAGTGGGATTGACACCCAGGTTTGAAACCAAGCTCCCAATCCCATAATTCGCAAGACTATGTAGAGACAGTTTCAGTTTAAAAACTGAAGGCCTTTTCAATGTCAATGGCTACAATAGCTACCGTGGGTCCCGTGCTTGCTGCGCCACCAGATTCAGGCTAGCCTGGCTGATGAGGGGTGTTACCCCGAAACCGGTCCCAGGATGCTTGTTTCTGGTCCAGGGACAACCTGGCCTGGTAGTACGGGCTGGGCTGTTCCCATGGGGATCAGGGTCAAGACTGATTTGCATATGGCTGGGTCTAAACTGGAATGGTGTGGCGTGCAAAAAAAGCAATGGATTTAGCCCAGATCTGTGACTGGGGGTGAGTGTTTGATTAATTCCGCATTCTGTCCATCATCTGTTCTTTTTGCATTTGTCGGCCTAAGTGGTAAGGGTATGTCCAGACATTGGTCCTGAACGCTGCGCCACCAGATTCAAGCTAGTCTGGCTGATGAAGGGTGTTAACCCGATACCGGTCCCAGGATGCTTGTTCTGGTCCAGGGGTGACCTGGACTAGCAATTTTGGGCTGGACTGTTCCCATGGGGATCAGGGTAAAGACTGATTTGCATATGGCTGGGTCTGAATTGGAATGGCGTCACATGCAAAAATTGACAATGGATTTAACCAAGATCTGTGACTGGGGGTGAATGTTTGATTAATTCAGCATTCCGTCCATCATCTGTTCTTTTTGCATTTGTCGCCCTAAGTGGGAAGGGTATGCCCAGACGTGGGTTCCGTGCTCGCTGAGCCAACAGATTCAAGCTAGCCTGGCTGATGAGGGGTATTACCCCGAAACCGGTTCCAGGATGCTTGTTTCTGGTCCAGGGACGACCTGGCTTGGCAGTTCAGGCTGGACTGTTCCCATGAGGAACAGGGTCAAGACTGATTTGCATATGGCTGGGTCTGAACTGGGATGGTTAAGTGAGCTAAAGAACGATGATGGATTCAACCCAGATCACTCAGTACTACAAAAAGAATAGTAATTTAACTTATGCAGTAGCTTAGTATATATCTTTAAGTTTCAGAATCGTTTTCCAAACACACTCACTGGATGATGTCATCAGTGATGTCAATTGAGATGTTATCAATTTTGTCATCAGTGATGTCACTGACCGTGCCATGTGTGATGTAATATGTGAGGTCATAAGCAGTGCATTGCGGGGGCGTAAGTTATAGTTAACTCAGGTAACTATACCTGCTGAATTTCAATGGTTTTGTATGAGTGAAATCTGAGCCTAACTATAACGTCCCTCGTCCCTATAATCTTTGTTTTTTTCAGTGAATATATATATATATATATTGTTTTTTTCCAGTGAATATATATATGTATATATATTCACTGAATATATATTTATTCACTGAAAAAACAAAGATTAAAGTAACGTTATAGTTAGATGAATTTGTCAGTGTGAACATTAATGTTTTGAACTAAAAAAAACACAGAAATTCACCAGTTATAGCAGCACTAACTATAACTTGCACCCACGCCATGCACTGCTTATGACCTCACATCTGACATCACTCATGACGTGTTCTGTGACATCATTTATGACATCACTGATGACATCTCAAATTACATCATTGAGGACAAACTGATGACATCATCCAAACTGCAGTTTCACACATATTGACCTATAAATTAGTATAACTTTGGAGTCCTGACAGTAAGTACATCTAGCTCTGGAGAAAATCACCCATTACTACTGCCAGCACACAAATAACTCACTTAGATGTTGAAAACAAGCATTATATTGTAATTCAAAACTTTAATGTTAACACTGATAAATTCACCTCCCTATAACATTACTTTAATCTTTGTTTTTTTTAGTGAACTTCTGAAGTTTTTTTAAAACGATAACAGATATTTTTATTTCACCTAACTCTAACGTTCCTTTAACCTTTGCTTTTTTCAGTGAATTTCCCGGGTTTTTTTAAAGTAATTTTTTTCTTTTTGTGAGTGTATGTATGGTAGAAATACTTTATAATATATGTTGTGTTTTGACATTATTGTAGTAAAAGAATGTTTTTTTATTGTAACAAAACAGGATATGGTTCAAAGTTTGCAAAATATTTGTAAAATGTGTCTGAGTATTAAACAGATAAATATTCAATAGAAATTATTTATTTGCTCAGTTATTGTAACTCTGATATCAAGGCATGTCACCAGCAATCTTTTTGAGGTCTTATTACTCTCGAAATGATGTGTCTGCATAGTAGGGTACGGAGAGGGACTGTCCTCTCCTTTCAGCCCTCTCTCTCAGATGACGGATGTGCATAGAAGGGTATGGGTATGCCCTCTCCTTCTAGACCTCTCTCTCTCAGATGAAAGGTGTTCGTAGAAGGTGGGTGGAGGGACTGGCCTCTCTGCTTAGACCTCTCCCTGTAATGATAAGTGTGTGTAGTAAGGTGTGGGGATGGACTGGGCTCACCTTTCAGAACTATATCTCAGATGAAGGATGTGTGTAGTAGGGTGTGTGGATGTACTGGCCTCTTTGGTGAGATCTCTCTCTGTAATAATGTGTGTGCTTAGTGGGGTGTGGGGAGGGACTGGCCTCTCCTTTCAGACCTCTCACTCAGATGATGGGTGTGCATAGTACGGTGTGTGGAGGGACTGGCCTTTCTGCTGAGACCTCTCTCTTTAATAATGGGTGTTCCTAATGGGGTGTGGGGAGGGACTGTCCTCTTCTTTCAGACCTCTCTCTTAGGTGATGGGTGTGTGTAGTAGGGTGTGTGGAGGTACTGGCCCCTCTGCTCAGACTTCTTCTGTAATGATAGGTGTGTGTAGTAGGGTATGGGGAGGGACTGGGCTCTTCTTTAAGACCTCTCTCTCAGATGATGGGTGTGCGTATTACGGTGTGTGGAGGGACTGGCCTTTCTGCTGAGACCTCTCTCTGTAATAATGGGTGTTCTTAGTGGGGTGTGGGGAGGGATTGGCCTCTTCTTTCAGACCTCTCTCTTAGATGATGTGTGTGCGTAGTAGGGTGTGCGGAGGTACTGCCCTCTCTGCTGAGACTTCTTTCTGTAATGATTGATGTGTGTAGTACGGAATGGGGAAGGATTGGCCTCTCTGGTGAATTGTCTCTCTGTAATGATAGGAAAGCGTAGTAGGGTGTGGTCACAGACTGGCCTCTCCTTTCAGACCTCGCTCTCAGATGACTGGTGTGTGTAGTAGGATGTGGGGAGGGACTTCACTATCCTTTCAGACCTCTCTCTCAGATGACGGGTGTGCATAGTAGGGTGTGGAGAGGGACTGCCCTCTCCTTTTAGACCTCTATCTCAGATGACGGGTGTGCATAGTAGGGTGTGTGGAAGGACAGGCCTCTCTGGTGAGACCTCTCTCTGTAATGATGGGCGTGCGTAGCAGGGTGTTGAGTGAGACTTGCCTCTCCTTTCAGACCTCTCTCAGATGGCAGGTGTGGTGAGGGACTGCCCACTCCTTTCAGTCCTCTCTCTCAGATGACGGATGTGCTTAGTAGGGTGTGTAGAGGTACTGACCTCTCTGGGCTCTACTTTCAGACCTCTATCTCAGATGATGGGTGTGCATATGAGGATGTTTGATGAGCCTTAACTCTTTGGTTTTTTTTACGGAGTTTTATATAGCGTGAACTTGAGGTATGGGGTATCAGAGCGCTTTACATGAGCACCAGTTGTGTTACATGAGGACACATTCATTTTTGTTAGGCACGGGGAGATTAAGTGATTTGCCCAGAATCACAGGATGTTGCGCGTCCTTGCCGAGACTCGAACCCAGTTCCCCAGAGTAGAGGTTGACTGCCCTTGCCGTTAGGCCAACTCCTCTCCCCTAACTATTAACTCACAACTTTTCTCAAACCAATGAGCATAAATAGTAGAATCTGTTGAACACTAATTCCAGTAAGACTCCTTCATACAGTAACAAGTGTGCATAGCAGAGTGTATTCAAACATCACCTACTCCGCCTACTTTTCACAATCCCGCGAGAGTCTTGCGAGATCGTAACATTTTTTATAAAAACGATTTAACCATCTACTCATCACAGTATTTATCTCTTACACACTTTCTCTCAAAAATAAGCACCACAGTATGCATTCCTACTAATGGTGTATTGAGAACTCATCTACTTCTTTTTACTATTCACAATCCCGCGAGAGCTCCTCGAGATCGTAAAAATTAGTTAAAAGCAATACAAATTTATTATCTTCACAGTAGTTGTCCCTTAGACACCTCCTCTCTAAATCTAGGTGGACAGCATGCCTTTCTGCTGCCCCTTTATATAGCTTTTTTACTTCATTTCAACAACACCACCGATTTTTCACAGTAAACAGTAATGGCGACCATTTCATTTCTAACATTCCAAAAGCCAGCCAATCAGAGCGATTGCTCTCGTGGGACTCATGGGAGCCTCTCACTCCTGCAAGAGCATGAAGGCTCATGGGAAAAATGGGCCTCTCGACCAATCACAGGGCTCCATTTTTTATTTCACGCTCTTGCAGGAGGCTCGCAGGACTCTCGCAAGCACAACTGTGAAAATATACAAACATTTTTTACTCTTAATATCTCAAAAACTACTCAACGGATTCACACATTCTCAAAAAGCACAATCTGCAGAACAAGAACAAGCGTCCTGCTGAATTATGTGCAATTCCATTTAGTGGTTGTTGCTATAACCTGTCTTAAAGAACTTTATGGAAAATGCATGGAGATTTTACGTTTTGGGACCCCCTTTTTTCTCGGCCCCCGATTGACGGATCACCCCAAAACTTTCCAGGAAGGACCTGAGGTGGATGTACTTTTTTCTTGGGAAAGTTTTGTGGAGATTCATTAAGCAGGGTTAAAGTTATCAGCAAATCAAAAAACGTTCCGTTATGGAAAAGCCGACCTAACTATAACTACCTACTGGCGACCAGGGCTACAGTCGAAACATGTTGGAGGAAGCTGCTTCCTTAAACTGATTTCACAGCACAGGAGAGTCTGAGTATTCCTTGCTGCATATGATGTCATTTGAAATGCTGACCATGTCATGAGTGAGGTTATAAGCAGTGCATTGAGGGAGATGTAAGTTGTAGTTTGCTTAGGTAACTATAACTGCTGAATTTCTATGTGTGAGTGGCTGTGTGGGTCTGTCAGTAGCTGTGTGAGTGACTAGGCCAGAATGGAATCTCACCTGCCCCTTTATCCAACAAGAGTCCACAGTTTTGCACAAAATGTTTACCCAACTGGAGTACCTTGCATTGGCTAATTAGTAAGTGCTACCTCGTTGGGTAAATGTCTTGTGCATAATCTACACTACAGCTGAGTCATGGACCACAAGGAAATGTCTCCACTGCACCCCATTCACGGCACCAGCCACACCAGCGTCTCCAAGTGGATGCAAATCGATTGTGTGTGCTCGATGATCGGGCTTGATCGATGAAAGCATTAGCCTCCTATGAAAGTCCTGGGAGACTCCATCTTTCCCAGAAACTCTCCATGCCACTAGAGAGAGGTGTTGTGACAGAATTAATGGATGAGGAAGGCCCACTGGATCCAGAAGGGGGTTACAACAGAAAGGAATCGTAATCGGACAGGCACAGGTCATCTCCAGAATTACCGGAAACCACGATTGTGTTCTCCACAGCGGAGTGACTAAGATGAGCTCCGTACTTCGGCGTCTCAACTGTGTCAAAACCCTGGGGATCATTATGAATGGGGGAAAGGCATAGCCCAGGAAGGGAGACCAATCCTGAATAAATGCATTTGTGGCTTGGGCTTTGGGTCTGGACACCAACTGAAAAAGCTGCCGGTTTAGGCGAGATGCAAACAGATCCACAAAACAGGGTCCCCAAAGGCAGTGAAGTGCATGGAATACTTTTGGGTGGAGTCTCCAGTCGCTGAAGTCCCAATGATGTCACGACTGCCAGTCCGCAATGGTATTGCGCTGGCCCGGGAGATACTCCGCTACCACCGAAACCCAATTTTGGAGACAAAAATGCCAAAAATCCTTGGCTATCTCCACCAGAAGCAGGATTTTGTCCCTCCTAACTTGTTCACATAACGCACCGCCCAGATATTGTCCACACGAAGAAGTATGCATACAATCTGACTTCTCCATGGAAAGGCTATGATTCGCAAATGAACCCGCCAGGAGTTTCAAGCAATTGATGTGGAGATCCAGCCATTTGCAAATCAGTCTTGACCCTGTTCCTCCTGGGAACGGTCCAGCCCAAACTGCCAAGCCAGGTCTTCCTGGACCAGAAATATCAATGTGGGAGTGGCTGTGTGAGTGGCTGTATGGGTGTGTGAGTGGCTGTATGGGTAAATAAGTGGGTGTGTGAGTAGCTGTATGGGTGAGTGAGTGACTGTTAGTGGCTGTATTGGTGAGTGAGTGGGTGTGTGAGTGGCTGTATTAGTGTGTGAGTGGCTGTGTGATTGGCTGTATGGGTGGGTGAGTGTGGGAGTGGCTGTAGGAGTGAGTGGGTGGCTCTGTGAGCGGCTATGTGGGTGGGTGAGTGGTTCTGCGAGTTGCTGTATCAGTGACTGAGTAGCAGTGTGAGTAGCCCTATGGGTGAGTGAGTGGACATGTATGTGGGTGTAGGGATGAGTGAGTGGCTGTTTGAGTGGTGGTCTGGATAAGTGAGTGGGTGTGTGAGTAGCTGTATTGTTCAGTAAGTGTCTGTATGAGTGGCTGTATAAGTGAGTGACTTGGTGTGTAAGTGCTTGTTTTAATGTGTAAATAGGTCTGTAAGTGGTTTTGTGAAAGAGTGAATGTATGTGTGAGTGACTGTATGGGTGAGTGAGTAGCTCTGTTAGTAGGTGTATGAGTGGGTGACTGGCTGTGTGGGTGAGTGAGTAGTTGTATGTGTGGCTCTATGAGTGAGTGTCTGTGTATCAGTAGTTGTATGGGTCACTGAATGGGTATGTGAATGATTGTGTGGGTGTGTGAGTGGATGCATAAAAGGTTGTATGGGGGTGTGAGTGGGTGATTAGAGAGCGGTTCTGTGGCTGATGTCATCAATGATGTCATTTGAGATGTCATCAGTGATGGCACTGACCATGTCATGAGTGAGGTAATATGTGTGGTCATTAGCAGTGCATTGCGGAGGCGTAAGTTATAGTTAGCTCAGGTAACTATAACTGCTGAATTTCTATGGTTTTGTACGAGTGAAATCTGAGCCTAACTATAACGTCCCTGTAACCTTTAGTTTTTTTCAGTGAATTTTTAAGGTTTTTTTAAATTTGATTTCCTAACTATAACGTCCCTGTAACCTTTGCTTTTTTCAGTAAATTTCGAAGGAGTTTTACATTTTATTTCCAAACTGTAACCTGTAACCTTTCAGAGTGGGTGTATGAGTGGCTGTATAGGTCAGTGAGTGAGTGGGTGTGTGAGTGGCTATATGGGTCTGTGACTGGGTTTGTGAGTGGGTATGTGGGTGTGTGAGTAGCTGTGTGGGTGTGTGAGTGGGTTTCTGAGTGACTTTATGGGTCTGTGAGTGGATGTGTGAGTAGCTGTATGGGTCTGTACAGTGGGTAGAGAAAGGGGCAGGGCCTTTGATTAGCTCTCAGCAATCCCGCTGTGTGGGACTTACTGGTGGTAACAGAAGGAGTTCTTGGCCACCAACAATCCTCAGCATCTAAGGGAACTTCATTCCCCAACGAGTAGTGCTCAAGGAGGCACGTTTGCAGAGTGGTAGATAAAGGGGCCGGGGCCTCCGAGGAGCTCTCAGCAATCCCGCTGTGTGGGACTTACTGGTGGTAACAGAAGGAGTTCTTGGCCCCCAACAATCCTCAGCATCTAAGGGAACTTCATTCCCCAACGAGTAGTGCTCAAGGAGGCACGTTTGCAGAGTGGTGGATAAAGGGGCCGGGGCCTCCGAGGAGCTCTCAGCAATCCCACTGTGTGGGACTTACTGATGGTAACAGGAGGGGTTCTTTACCCCATATGACCCTCAGCATCCAAGGAGACTTCATACCCCAAGGAGTAGTGCACCAGGAGGTGCGTTCGCAGACTGGTTGAGAAAGGGGCGGGGCGGACAAGAGGCCGCACCACAAGGCTGTTGTTCTGCTCTTTGTGCTGCTACCTCTTGACCAGCGCTGGGATGCCTTCGGGTCACCATGCGCTCTACAAATGTTACAAATAGAAATAGAAAATAGGGGGGTGGGCCCTCCATCGAGCTCTCAGAAATCCCACTGTGTGGGACTTACTGGTGGTAACAGAAGGGGTTCCTGGCCCCCAAGGACACTCAGCATCCAAGGGGACTTCATCCCCCAATGAGTAGTGCACCAGGAGGTGCATTTGCAGAGTATTGGACAAGGGGGGCGGGGCCTCCGACGAGCTCTCAGAAATCCCACTGTGTGGGACTTACTGGTGGTAACAGGAGGGGTTCTTGCCCCTCAAGGACCCTCAGCATCCAAAGGGACTTCATCCCCCAATGAGTAGTGTACCAGGAGGCACGTTTGTACTTGTTGAGAAAGGGGCAGGGCCTCTGAAAAGCTCTCAGCAATCCCTCTGTGTGGGACTTACTGGTGGTAACAGTAGGGGTTCTTGGCCTCCAAGGACCCTCAGTATCCAAGGGGACTTCATCCCCCAACGAGTAGTGCACCAGGTGGCGCATATGCAGAGGGGTGGACAAAGGGGGTGAGTCCTCTGACGAGCTCTCAGTAATCCTGCTGTGTGGGACTTACTGGTGGTAACAAGAAGGGTTCTTGGCCCCCAAGGACCCTCAGCATCCACGGGGACTTAATCCCCCAATGAGCAGTGTGCCAGGATGTGCGTTTGCAGAGTGGTAGACAAAAGGTGTGGGGCTTCCACGAGCTCTCAGCAATCCTGCTGTGTGGGACTTACTGGTGGCAACAGGAGGGGTTCTTAGCCCCCAACAACCCTCAGCATCCAAGGAGACTTCATCCCCCAAGACGTGGTGCTCCAGGAGGCGTGTTTGCAGAGTGGTTGAGAAATGGGGCAGGGCCTCTGATGAGCTGCGCAGGATTTGCTGTTCCACAGGGGACCTACATGGGTCACGCTGAGCACCGCCGGGGATTCACGGATTTCCAAATTGAGAAAAAAACTCATAAGGCAATTTCTTAGCCTTTATGGGTCCTTTATGGGTCCCTCTGGGACCTCTCTAACACACCCATGGGGTCAAGGTACCTCTAACCTGACCCCATAATTCACTTTGCACAGAAATGTTCAGCCCGGGGGACACTTTCCCGAGATATAAAATGGTGGTTCAACTTTTCTGTCAAGGTGCCAATCAGGACCCTGCTGTGGCACGTGGAGCCGCGGATTCACTGCAGGTGTTTCCGTGGAGGATCTGTGTCCCTAGATATACAAATTTGGTTTTCAGTTAATATCTCAAAAACTACTGAATGGATTTACACAAAATTACAGAAAGCACACTTTCTGGACCAAGAGCTAGCTTTCTGCCAAATTTGGTGTAACTCCGTCTAGTGATTCGGGCTGTAGTCGTGTTCAAAATCCCTATGGGAAATTGCATAGAGAAAACGTGCTTTGGGACCCCTCCTTTTTCTTGGCCCCGCTTGACGGATCCACCCGAAACTTTCAGCAGAGCAGCTGAACTGAGTGTCATAATAATTTTGAAAATTTTGCTAAGATGCGTCAAACAGCGCCAAAGTTATTGGTAAACAAAAAACGCTTTTTCTAAGGCTAGAAGAGTATATCTATATATATATATGTAGATATATATATGTAGATATATATATATATATATCTACATATATATATATATATATATTATATATATATTAGAGTTTTGCCCACTCCGCGCATCGCTTGGAGAGTGGAGTTCAGCAAAAAACTCTGCTACGCTGTGGAGCTTACCGCCCACCTACTTTAAAAACTGGTGGTGAAATGAAATCTGACAATCATAAGATAAGAGCTGATGTGATACTATCTCCCTCTTGCCCATGCATCTTACCTGCGAATTTAACTAGAACGAAAATCAGAGAGAGTCTGAGACCAGTGCGGACTGGAGCTGTCCCGTGTCTCCCAAGTCTCGACTGAGACATCATCAACTTCCACTTTCCCTCTCGCGAGATCAGCAGTACATCCACGAAGATGGCAGTGGTAGGCTGGAGTCTGAGAGTATGTGGGGGCCCACGTTGCCCACTTCCTCTTCTCTACCCTTGGGAGTCCAGATCAGGGAGGCGGCGGGCTATGGTGTCAAAGCCCCGTGGTGGGTGGCACGCAGCTTGGCATGGGAGTGCCTGCGGCGGTGTGATCTTGGGGAGGAGAGCACAGGTAAGAGGCAGAGCCTAGAGGCTAACACATCTTCCTGGAGACCAGTGGTTTGCAGCGTGTCAGAGAGGAGCCACGTTGCACAGCACAACTCAATGCACACATACCCTGCTATCCGAGCAGACACGGTCGGGCAAACAAGGACCTGCGGGACCTGAACCATACAGGGCCAGGTCCTTCACTGTTCAGGGAAGCTTATCTGCCTGCTGTCTGCTGGGGACGCAAGCCCCAGCCCTCACAAACTCCGCACGCCCACGGAACTCTGTGGAATCTCACAGAGTTTTCCAGAAACTCTGCAGAATTCTGCGAAGTGAAAGTCAATGAGGTATGCCCAGGCCTATTTGTAGGCATGGGTCTGAATCTTGAATTGGCATCTCTTGTGGACGGGGAGCCAGTTGAGTTTCTTCAGGTGAGTGGTGATGTGGGTCCGTCTGGGGCGGTCAAGGATGAATCTGGCCGCTGAGTTCTGAATTGTCTGTAGTCTCTTATGAAGGTGTGTGGTAATTCCTGCATCGAGTACGTTGCCGTAATCCAAGGCTTGAGTGAGGTGCATCTGGTGGAGAGTGGGAGCTACTTGAAGATCTTTTGGAGCATGTGCAGAGTGAGGAAGGAGGCGGAGGAGACTGCGTTGATCTGGTTCTTCATGGTGCGTTTCCTGTCCAAGATGATGCCGAGGTTCCAAGCGTGGTCCGTGTGGGAGGGGAGGGTTCCAGATCAGCAGGCCACCAGGAGCCATTCCACAAGGAGGTATTGTTCCTGAAGATCAGAACTTCTGTCTTGTCTGTGGCACTTTTGTTTGCATCCGGTCGGTGATGCTGGCCATGCACAGGTGGAAGTTGGTCCTCGTGGTGGAATGGTCTTCGGAAAGAGAGGGAATGAGCTGGGTGTCATCTGCGTAGGAGATAATGTTCAGTCCATGGTTTCTGACAATGTTGACCAGAGAGGTCATGTAGGCATTGAAAAGAATGAGGACGATGGATGAACCTTGAGGTACGCCGCAGATGAGGTTCTTGGGCTCTGAGGTGAACGGTGGAAGGCAAATTCTCTGTGATATTCTGGTGAGGAAGGATGCAATCCATTTGAGGGCATTCTCCTGCATTCCGATCTGATGAAACCTCTTGATCAGGTTGTGGTTGAACACAGTGTTGAAGGCTACTGAAAGGTCTAGGAGGATCAGGGCAGCCGCTTCTCCCGGTCTAGCAGGGTTCTGATGTCATCAGTGGCTGCAATCAGGGTGGTTTTGGTGCTGTGGTTCGTATCGAATTAAGATTGGGATGCATCCAAAAGATTGTTGTTTTTGAGGTATTCCGTGAGTTGGCGGTTGATGGCCTTTTCGAGGACTTTGGCGGTAAAGGGGAGCAGATAGATGGGCCGGTAGTTCTTGAGCTCGTTGGGGTTGGCGGACAGTTTCTTGAGCTCGTTGGGGTTGGTGGATGGTTTCTTGAGGAGGGGTTTGACCCCAGTGTGTTTCCACTCATCTGAAAAGATGGCCAAGGTGATGAATGCATTCAAGCTGGCTGTGAACTTGTTGCTGATGGTCCAGTTGCCGAGGTTGAACATGTTTTGGGGACGGGGATCCATGGGTTCTCCAGAGTGGACAGAGTGCATAATGTCTGTGGTGCTCTATGTGGTGAGCTGGCCCCAAGCGGTGATCCGGCGGTCGGGGTTTGGGATTGTGGGAGCTTGGAGGCTGAGGATGGGGTTTGAAGTGTTTGTAGATGGTGGAGAACTTGTTGTGAAAGAAGTCAGCCAGTGTGCCACCGAGTACTTGGGAGAGGGTGATGATGTTTTCCATTGTTGAGGGATTGGAGAACTCCTTGATGATGTTGAAGAGTTATTTGCTGGGCTTGAAGCTGGCTTTGATGCAGTCTGCTAGGGCATTCCTTCTCATCTCTTTCAGGAGTCGGTCGTAGCGGTTGAGCGATGTCTTGAAGGTGGTTTGGTCGTTGGGCTCCTTGATGGTGCACCATTTCCTTTCCTGTTGCTTGCAGTTGCATTTCGTGGTTCTCAGTTCCAAGGCGAACCAGCTGGCATATTTGATGGATCTTTTGGGTTTGGTGGGTTTGATAGGTGAGACTCTGACTGCGCAATCGGAGATCTAAGTGGTGAAGTTCTTGACAGCCTGTTCAAGGTTGGTAGTGGTGCCAGGGTGAGAGATGTTGAAGGTGTCGGTCCATTGTCTTTTGGCTACTTTGTTCCAGCTGCAGTGTGAGGTGCTCGGCTGTCTGGTGGCGGTGCTGGGGGCTGATGTGAAGGTCTTCACCTGGAGTGGTCTGTCCAGGAGAGCTTGGAGACATGGCTATACTTGACTGTGTTGCTGGCTGTGAAGATAGGGTCCAGTGTGTGGCCTGCGATGTTTGTGGGTTCGGTGACTAGCTGGGTGAGGCTGATGTAGTTAATGCTTTCGATGAGGTTGCCTGTGTTGTCATCGCTGGGGTCGTCAAGGTGAAAGTTGAGGTTTCTGGGGGAGTCGGCCTAATGTTTTTTTTCAGGGAGTGGGGGTGGTGGCCCTCCCTCTCGACCCATTTAAAGGCCCCAGAAACTCAATCCCTCGGGCCAATGTAATTGTTTAGGGGAGGGGTGTACGGCCCCAGGGACCTCATGCCACAGGGCAATGTAACTTATTTGAGGACAAGGGTATGGGGCAACCTCCCTGAGCCATAGAATGGCCCCACGGACTCTATCCCCCAGGCCCCTATGAGTTAATTTGGGGGGAGGCGTGAGGCCCCCCTCCTCGAGCCATATAACAGCTCTAGCGACCCCATCTTCCAGAGCCCAATGTAGAACAGTGTCCCCGGGAGCCCCATCCCCAGGGGCACTGTAGATTGCACCCACTCAACAGGAGCAGAAAGTAAAGCTGCTCCCAGCCAGGCGAGAGCAAAGCATTAGATTGCTTCCACCTGGTGGTAGCAGAAAGAAAAGCTATTTCCAGCTGGGCAGGATCAAACCAGTCCCCAGAATGGGTGCTAGGTGGTGAGCTGGCAGGCCGCCATGGCCATGGGCCTTTCTCCGCATCCCTCGCGGGCTGGAAATGTTATGGGTGCCCAGGGTGGGACCAGGGTACCGACGAACAGAAAAAGAATTGCTAGCTCTCAGGATGAGTCCTGGCTGAGGAGCTGGCGGGGCTGTGGGGGCCATAGGCCTCCCCAAGGGGTCCCCAACATTTTCAAGTTATTGGGTGCCCCAGGGGGTGAAAGCAACCAAATAAAAAAATGTGTCATTAAAAAAAAAAAAAGACAAGAAACCTGTGAAATGAGTGGAGTAACTGCTCATTTCACATTCACTGCATTCGCCAAGGGGCATCCCATAATGCCCTGCAAGGGCTATTGAACATTTTTATCCTCCTGGTGCACCCTAGAATGTGCAGGTGCACCACTAGTTTTTTTTTTTTATGTTACGGGGTGCTGCGACTCCCTAGGAACATATAAAAACAAAGGCACAGTAAGCCTGGGTCATTTAATACATGACCCTAGGAGACGTTATCATATTTTCAAATCACTCCAAGCTGGAGCTGTATGCTTTTCAGCTGGAGTGTGGAGACTCCTCACAGTTGGTTCTATGGCTGCATTTTGTGACCTGAAGAGTGTTAAAGAAAGACTCCAATACATGTTTATGGCTATTTTGAGTAAAAATGCATATTTCAAAATATTTTTGCATCAATCATTATTAATCATTGTCATGTATGTATGTGGGAATACATAGGATTATAATTGTTGATAAATTATTGAGGTGTTATAATGACAAAGGCAACAGGTCTTATATACATATATTGATGTGGTGACCCTCTGATAAAGCCAATTGGCCTGCCTCTTATATTTTGGACTGCTGACCCTTTCACAAAGCAAGTCGGTCTCCTTTATACTGCTACTCTATGTTAAAAGATCCTCAGAAATTCACTGAAAAAAACTGAGACCGGTGCGGACTGGAGCTGTCCCGTGTCTCCCAAGTCTCGACTGAGACATCATCAACTTCCACTTTCCCTCTCGCGAGATCAGCAGTACATCCACGAAGATGGCAGCGGTAGGCTGGAGACTGAGAGTATGTGGGGGCCCACGTTGCCCACTTCCTCTTCTTTACCCTTGGGAGTCCAGATCAGGGAGGCGGCGGGCTATGGTGTCAAAGCCCCGTGGTGGGTGGCACGCAGCTTGGCATGGGAGTGCCTGCGGCGGTGTGATCTTGGGGAGGAGAGCACAGGTAAGAGGCAGAGCCTAGAGGCTAACACATCTTCCTGGAGACCAGTGGTTTGCAGCATGTCAGAGAGGAGCCATGCTGCACAGCACAACTCAATGCACACATACCCTGCTATCCGAGCAGACACGGTCGGGCAAACAAGGACCTGCGGGACCTGAACCATACAGGGCCAGGTCCTTCACTGTTAAGGGAAGCTTATCTGCCTGCTGTCTGCTGGGGACGCAAGCCCCAGCCCTCACAAACTCCGCACGCCCACGGAACTCTGTGGAATCTCACAGAGTTTTCCAGAAACTCTGCAGAATTCTGCGAAGTGAAAGTCAATGAGGTACGCCCAGGCCTATTTGTAGGCATGGGTCTGAATCTTGAATTGGCATCTCTTGTGGACGGGGAGCCAGTTGAGTTTCTTCAGGTGAGTGGTGATGTGGTTCCGTCTGGGGCGGTCAAGGATGAATCTGGCCGCTGAGTTCTGAATTGTCTGTAGTCTCTTATGAAGGTGTCTGGTAATTCCTGCATCGAGTACGTTGCCGTAATCCAAGGCTTGAGTGAGGTGCATCTGGTGGAGAGTGGGAGCTACTTGAAGATCTTTTGGAGCATGTGCAGAGTGAGGAAGGAGGCGGAGGAGACTGCGTTGATCTGGTTCTTCGTGGTGCGTTTCCTGTCCAAGATGATGCCGAGGTTCCAAGCGTGGTCCGTGGGGGAGGGGAGGGTTCCAGATCAGCAGGCCACCAGGATCCATTCCACAAGGGGGTATTGTTCCTGAAGATCAGAACTTCTGTCTTGTCTGTGGCACTTTTGTTTGCATCCGGTCGGTGATGCTGGCCATGCACAGGTGGAAGTTGGTCCTCGTGGTGGAATGGTCTTCGGAAAGAGAGGGAATGATCTGGGTGTCATCTGCGTAGGAGATAATGTTCAGTCCATGGTTTCTGACAATGTTGACCAGAGAGGTCATGTAGGCATTGAAAAGAATGAGGACGATGGATGAACCTTGAGGTACGCCGCAGATGAGGTTCTTGGGCTCTGAGGTGAACGGTGGAAGCCAAATTCTCTGTGATATTCTGGTGAGGAAGGATGCAATCCATTTGAGGGCATTCTCCTGCATTCCGATCTGATGAAACCTCTTGATCAGGTTGTGGTTGAACACAGTGTTGAAGGCTACTGAAAGGTCTAGGAGGATCAGGGCAGCCGCTTCTCCCCGGTCTAGCAGGGTTCTGATGTCATCAGTGGCTGCAATCAGGGTGGTTTTGGTGCTGTGGTTCGTATCGAATTAAGATTGGGATGCATCCAAAAGATTGTTGTTTTTGAGGTATTCCGTGAGTTGGCGGTTGATGCCCTTTTCGAGGACTTTGGCGGTAAAGGGGAGCAGATAGATGGGCCGGTAGTTCTTGAGCTCGTTGGGGTTGGCGGACAGTTTCTTGAGCTCGTTGGGGTTGGTGGATGGTTTCTTGAGGAGGGGTTTGACTCCAGTGTGTTTCCACTCATCTGAAAAGATGGCCAAGGTGATGAATGTATTCAAGCTGGCTGTGAACTTGTTGCTGATGGTCCAGTTGCCGAGGTTGAACATGTTTTGGGGACGGGGATCCATGGGTTCTCCAGAGTGGACAGAGTGCATAATGTCTGTGGTGCTCTATGTGGTGAGCTGGCCCCAAGCGGTGATCCGGCGGTCGGGGTTTGGGATTGTGGGAGCGTGGAGGCTGAGGATGGGGTTTGAAGTGTTTGTAGATGGTGGAGAACTTGTTGTGAAAGAAGTCAGCCAGTGTGCCACCGAGTACTTGGGAGAGGGTGATGATGTTTTCCATTGTTGAGGGATTGGAGAACTCCTTGATGATGTTGAAGAGTTATTTGCTGGGCTTGAAGCTGGCTTTGATGCAGTCTGCTAGGGCATTCCTTCTCATCTCTTTCAGGAGTCGGTGGTAGCGGTTGAGCGATGTCTTGAAGGTGGTTTGGTCGTTGGGCTCCTTGATGGTGCACTATTTCCTTTCCTGTTGCTTGCAGTTGCATTTCGTGGTTCTCAGTTCCAAGGCGAACCAGCTGGCATATTTGATGGATCTTTTGGGTTTGGTGGGTTTGATAGGTAAGACTCTGACTGCGCAATAGGAGATCTAAGTGGTGAAGTTCTTGACAGCCTGTTCAAGGTTGGTAGTGGTGCCAGGGTGAGAGATGTTGAAGGTGTCGGTCCATTGTCTTTTGGCTACTTTGTTCCAGCTGCAGTGTGAGGTGCTTGGCTGTCTGGTGGCGGTGCTGGGGGCTGATGTGAAGGTCTTCACCTGGAGTGGTCTGTCCAGGTGAGCTTGGAGACATGGCTATACTTGACTGTGTTGCTGGCTGTGAAGATAGGGTCCAGTGTGTGGCCTGCGATGTTTGTGGGTTCGGTGACTAGCTGGGTGAGGCTGATGTAGTTAATGCTTTCGATGAGGTTGCCTGTGTTGTCATCGCTGGGGTCGTCAAGGTGAAAGTTGAGGTTTCTGGGGGAGTCGGCCTAATGTTTTTTTCAGGGGTGGGGGTGGTGGCCCTCCCTCTCGACCCATTTAAAGGCCCCAGAAACTCAATCCCTCGGGCCAATGTAATTGTTTAGGGGAGGGGTGTACGGCCCCAGGGACCTCATGCCACAGGGCAATGTAACTTATTTGAGGACAAGGGTATGGGGCAGCCTCCCTGAGCCATAGAATGGCCCCACAGACTCTATCCCCCAGGCCCCTATGAGTTAATTTGGGGGGAGGCGTGAGGCCCCCCTCCTCGAGGAATAGAACAGCTCTAGCGACCCCATCTTCCAGAGCCCAATGTAGAACAGTGTCCCCGGGAGCCCCATCCCCAGGGGCACTGTAGATTGCACCCACTCAACAGGAGCAGAAAGTAAAGCTGCTCCCAGCCAGGCGAGAGCAAAGCATTAGATTGCTTCCACCTGGTGGTAGCAGAAAGAAAAGCTATTTCCAGCTGGGCAGGATCAAATCAGTCCCCAGAATGGGTGCTAGGTGGTGAGCTGGCGGGCCGCCACGGCCATGGGCCTTTCTCCGCATCCCTCGAGGGCTGGAAATGTTATGGGTGCCCAGGGTGGGACCAGGGTACCGACGAACAGAAAAAGAATTGCTAGCTCTCAGGATGAGTCCTGGCTGAGGAGCCGGTGGGGCTGTGGGGGCCATAGGCCTCCCCAAGGGGTCCCCAACATTTTCAAGTTATTGGGTGCCCCAGGGGGTGAAAGCAACCAAATATAAAAATGTGTCATTAAAAAAAAAAAGACAAGAAACCTGTGAAATGAGTGGAGTAACTGCTCATTTCACATTCACTGCATTCGCCAAGGGGCATCCCATAATGCCCTGCAAGGGCTATAGATTTGAACATTTTTATCCTCCTGCTGCACCCTAGAATGTGCAGGTGCACCACTAGTTTTTTTTTTAATGTTACGGGGTGCTGCGACTCCCTAGGAACATATAAAAACAAAGGCACAGTAAGCCTGGGTCATTTAATACATGACCCTAGGAGACGTTATCATATTTTCAAAGCACTCCAAGCTGGAGCTGTATGCTTTTCAGCTGGAGTGTGGAGACTCCTCACAGTTGGTTCTATGGCTGCATTTTGTGACCTGAAGAGTGTTAAAGAAAGACTCCAATACATGTTTATGGCTATTTTGAGTAAAAATGCATATTTCAAAATATTTTTGCATCAATCATTATTAATCATTGTCATGTATGTATGTGGGAATACATAGGATTATAATTGTTGATAAATTATTGAGGTGTTTTAATGACAAAGGCAACAGGTCTTATATACATATATTGATGTGGTGACCCTCTGATAAAGCCAATTGGCCTGCCTCTTATATTTTGGACTGCTGACCCTTTGACAAAGCAAGTCGGTCTCCTTTATACTGCTACTTTATGTTAAAAGATCCTCAGAAATTCACTGAAAAAAACAGAGGTTAAAGTGACATTATAGTTAGGTATGGTTATAACATCTTACATTACATTAAAAATAAAACCTTAGACATTCACTGAAAAAAAGTAAGGTTACAGTGATGTTATAGTTTGGTGAAAATGGCAGTTAAAATGTAACATTTTAAAGTTAAAAAACACTGAAATTTACATGTTTTAGTTAACTGATATAACTATAACTTGCGCACTAATCACGTACTGCTCATGACCCCACATATTTCAACACTCATGACATGCTGTATGACATCATGTCAACTGAAATTACATCATTGATGTGTAGGGCGAGGGCTGGTTGGGGTGCCCTTATGGCTCAGTTGCAGATTCAAGGGACTTGGTACTCAAAGGAAATGTAATATATCAAACTAAGGCCTGTAGATCTGGCCCTGGAAGCTTTCCTTCTTGATTCCAAGACGGACTCCCTACTTGTATAGATGGACAACACAACAACCATGCATTACCTGAACAAGCATTCTTGAATGAGATCCAGAGCACAATCTCAGAAAGCTCACACCATCTGGAAGTGGTTGATAGCCAGAAACCTGAGGATCACTCCACTTCATTTTCCAGGGATCTAACATTCTCAAGCAAATTCACTGAGCAGGGCATTTTAGGACAACCACAAGTGGGTTCTAAAGAATGTAATTGTACACAGAATTTCTTGTAAGAGAGTGAGGTTTCCCTCAATTAGATCTCTTCACAAGCTTGACAACAATAAAATGCCCAGACTCCGCCTCCAGATTCTACTAACCAGGAATGATGGGGAATAGCCTGTGCACTGACTGATCTGGAAAATTTCTCTATGCCTTGTCCACTGATTCCCCTGATACCATCATCATCATCAAGCTAACATACTCAAGTGCCAGGATGATTCTGAAAGCACCAGAAAGGCCTCAACAGCGGTGGTACTCAGAACATCTTCGCAGACCGAAGGGTCCACATAGGAAGGTGCCTTGCAGGCCAGATTACCTTCACATGTTCAGAGGCCAGATTTTCCATCCCAGCCACCCATCTCTGAATTTGTCAGCCTGTCTCCTGAGCTCATACAATATAAAGAACATAAACCTCCCACAGGAGTGTATGAACATCCTAAAAGAAACCAAATGACAAGCCACAAGAGCTTCATATTCCTTTAAATGGGAGAGACTGCATTTTGTGTATGCAAAACATCTTTAATCCCACTACCTGTCAAAAAGAAGAGCTGTTGACAGATCTTCTTCATTTGGCCAAGGTCAGGTTTTTTATTCTCTGTCATTAAACTCCATTTGGCAGCTATTACTGCCTATAGAAAATGTCCTTCACAAACCTCTTTTGTCAAAATCCCAGTTGTTAAAGACTTTCGTGAGAACAGTAAGAAAGTTTACCCCCCATAAAGAGGCTCTCTCCATCCATAGGAGTTGAATATTGTTCTGTCACAGCTCATGGGTACTATTTTTGAGACAATTCACAACGCTTCCCTTCAGCTTACCTTGTATCTATAACATCTGCATGCAGGGTTAGTGAGATTCAGGTATTGTGCTCCCTTGAATCTTACACAGTGTTGCATAAGAACAAAGTGGTCATGTCAACGCATCTGAAATTCCTCCCAAAGGTGATCTCGGATTTCACATAAACGAAACTATTGCTTTGCCTACTTTCGTTCAGAATTCTATTTTCCCAGGTGAAATATCTCTCCAAGCGTTAGACATCAGGAAAGTACTTAACTTTTACTTAGCAAAACAAAAGATGTAAGGAAAACAAATCAATTATTTGTGCACCATGGTCCCTTACATGACTGGCCACTTCCAAGCAGTCTCTCTCCAAGAGAATAGTCTCTTGCTTCTTATGTTATAAAAAAAAATGAAATAAGACCCTGACTGGTGAACGAAAAGCTCACTCTATGAGAGATGAAGCGATTACAGCTGCTTTACTGAGAAATATTCCCATCACGCAGGTCTGTGCATACTTTTACAAGACGCCATTTTATTGATTCAGACTTTACAGCAGATGCTCAAGTAGGGCAGGCCTCATTGAGAAAACTCTTTGCGTAGTTCATCAATTTTTCTTCTTTGCTTCTAACTCTTTTTTAGGGATGGGTTTGCTATTGTATTCAGAGCATATGGTTTTCAATGGAGATCCCCAAAGGAGAAGGGACGTTTGCTTACCTGTAATGCTAGTTCTCCTTCCATTGACTCTCCTTTGAAATCATAAGTAACCCAACTTGTCCCAGTGAAAGGGCTAAAGAAAGTTAATATTTTTCTGTAATAGTATTTTATAGCTGTCACTGAGAGAGCATAATGGAATACTGGAGGGCTGGGACCCCTTAAAACTGCAATGTCAGCATTTAAAGCCTTCCATTGGTGCAGCCTGTTTGGCTGCATTGCCCTTAGTTTGATTTGATGTAAATGGGTTTGTGGAAGACGTTTTCCCCTTGTCAACTACATCTCTGAAGACATTACATATTTAAAATGAGGTATTATTTCTTTTTTTGAGTAAGTAAATGCAATAGACAAGGAGAGCCTGTTTTTATACGCTGCAAAATTATTGTATTTCAAACATGAAGATATGACATGTCTAAAGAAAGGAGAATGTGAGATCCCACACATGGGATGGGCTATTCACTGCTTATGATTTCAATAGAGATTCCCTTGAAGGAGAATAGAAGCAATCATTCCATCTTCTTCTTTCCCTATAAACTATTTACTTCTTTAGGCCACAGATTTTTAAGCATCACCTGCTTCATTTCATGTTTTAAGAGAACTGCTAAGAGGCTTAATCATGGTTAAAAGTAATCTGGATTTGTTAATTGTTAATCTACAGATATTCTCTGATGAATATGCTCCAGAGAGTATCTTGTAAAATCTAGACAAGACTTTATCAATTACTTTGACACTAGTAGTTACTCTGTGTTAAGTTTTGAATTATATGTACAATGGCCAAACTCACCTGGCTTTTGTCCTCTTCATCTTAATGCAGGATCCATGTCAGATTTTAACAATATCCACATAAGAGCAAAAAGGAAGACATGTACATCATTTATGGTTATCCTGAAAATTCAACCGTGGATCCGGCTCTCATGTACCTACATTGAACACCGCGGTGTTACGGGGAGAGAAGTTGAATATTTGACATTTTCATATTGATTATTAAAACCTTCATTTTGTCACCTGGGGTCGCCAGAACAATCATTTTTGCTCAAAGAGTGCTCAGGAGAAGAAGTTGAAAGCCAATGGCCTTTACTTATCCCATGATTACAAGCAAATATATTATACCTTATGGATGGACATCATTTAGGCACTGCTTTTGCGACCCCCAGCATCAGAGGTGGCAAAATCAGTGACAAGAACACTGGAGAGGCTCACCCTTATAGGTGTCCTGTTCCACCCTCCTTTTTGGGCCATTTTCTTTACTATGCCAATAGTGAATAATAGTGTTTTATTCACTATTAGCTTATTAAAAAATGAAGCAGCAGGAGCTGGAGCAGGACCATCTCTGGCAGCTATGGTAACTGAAAAACTGCTTCTTTATATATGTTGTGTGCATGTGGGTGAGAGAGTTTTTGTGTGCAAGATTGTATGTATGTGTGAGCATGTGCTTGTATGTGTGTGTGTGTGTGTGCGTGCATGTGTGTGTGTGTGTGTGCACGTGTGTGTGTGTGTGTGTGTGTGTGTGTGTGTGTGTGAACGTGAGTGACAGGTAGTGAGAATGACTAATATTAAAAGGCAGATTTATTACGACTTTGTGCTGGTGCAAAGTCACGCAATGTGACACAAACCGGCGCAAAATCTTGATAAACGATTTACTGTTCAGTACAAAATATTTTTTAACACTGGAAAGTAGCCTAAGAGGATGTGGTCTAACGCCAGGAGCTGCCGACTTCGGTACTGGGGAACCAGGTTCAAGCATCGGCGTCGGCTCAAAATCCTGTGATTCTGGGCAAATCACTTAATCTCCCCGTGCCTACCAAAAATAAATTTGTCCTTGTGTAATGTAACTGGTGCTCATGTAAAGTGCTACAATACTTTCAGGTCGAGTTCGTTCTACATAAAACTACAAAATAGAAAAATTAAAAAGTAGCACAAAGAATGCTTTGTGCTGCCTTGCCCTATTTTGCATCATAGGAGCATGCCATGTTTGTTATATGGCCACTCCCACGCTACAACTCACTTTTTTTTATGCAAAGCCCTATCTACTAACAATGTTACACAGAGCTTTGTACCAAAAAATAGCACCTTCTTGAGGAAAGAGTTAAGTTGGAGAAATGTTTTAATTTTTACTCACTTTTTCACATTGTTTGTGTGCTGCACTATTCAATACACATCCAACATGTGAAAAGTTTCAAAGTTAGTCTAGGCAGAGTATTCTGTACTGGAAGGCTAACTTCAAGTTCAAAATCTGTGCAAGATATCATGCGCACACCTTTTCACAATGGGGCAAAGGAATGTGGTTGTGGTGCTAGGCAACTTGTTTGTACAGCAGGGCTGGGGAAGAGAGCAGCAGTGCCATATCTTGGTAGGTTTGTCTATGCTCTCTTCTCCTGGTGCAATGCAGCACAGCACCTTTGGTTGCTGCGCTGCATTATGCTCTTATTATTTTTTTTAGTAAATGAGCCCCTAATTGTCAGTATGAGTGAGGCATGCAAGTGAGAGAAAGACTGCCTTCAAAAAAGAGAGTATGTGGGCAAGAATGAATGAGTATGAGGGAGTGCAAGAGAGTATCAGGGAGTGTAGTCAAGTATGAGTGAGCATGAGTGGCAGTAAGCGAGTGTAACTGTGAGTGAGAATAAATGAGTGAGTGCAAGTGAGTGGGAATAAGTGCGAAACCACAACCCCAGGCTCCACTGCTTCAGCCTCATCTTCCCGTGCCCGGAGGCGCTTAACACGGGCACAGAGCATTCCGCAGCGCGGTATGCATCCCACGAGCCTGGGGTGCGAAACCACATCCCCCAGGCTCCACCGCTTCAGCTGCCTCATCTTCCCGCACCCAGAGGCGCATAACACAGGCACAGAGCTCCCGCAGCACGGGACGCGACTCACGAGCCGGGGGTGCGAAACCACAACCTCCAGGCTCCACTGCTACAGCTGCCAAATCATCCCATGCCCGGAGGCGCTTAACACGGGCACAGAGCTACCGCAGCGCGGGACGCGACTCACAAGCCGGGGGTGCGAAACCACAACCCCCAGGCTCCACCGCTTCAGCTGCCTCATCTTCCCACGCCCGGAGGTGCTTAACAATGGCACAGAGCTCCTGCAGCGTGGGACGCGGGCGGGCCACGCCCGGACGAAGCCCTGGCCAAGGGCGGCCCAACACACGCCCATCATTGCCCTGAAGAGGCTGTGCTACCCCCCTGACATCTGCCCTAGGAGGATCAGCCCTTAGAGACTGGGGACTGGAGCAGGATACATAAGGCACAGTGTTTTGCACTGTGTTATTATCTGCCGTAACAAGTAAAGGGGACATTAAGTTACCAGGATCCTGTTTGGCCCTAACATCCGGGGTGGCGTTACTGAGGGTTGTTTGTAATCTAGTATTGTTCCGATTTAGAGCCATTTTTAAACCCTTGATACTTGCAACAATGGGGAAGCGGACATGCCTCCCAAAACAGCAAGTCCTGCCCCAGCAGCTTGCCTCCACAGTGCCTCCAACCTCAATTGATAAGATGTTACAGAGGGCCATTGGTGTTGTGGCAACAGAAATTGAACTTACTGAGAGGCGGCTGTCCTTAACCCCTGACCTTCATTTCCCCGCGTCTGGTATGGTCTCACCTCAAACTATCCCTGCCCCAGAACTCATTTCTCAAACTCCACAGTCGGTCGACAATGCAAAGGTGAGAGAATTACTAACAGTCCGCTCGCGCAAAGGGGTTATTGACCCTGCCAAAAATGGGAAACCTAAACAAACAAGCAGAACGGGGGCAAAAAGAAAGAAGCTTAATGATGGGACGCCCAATATTTGAGGGAACCTGGATGACCCGAATATGAATATGGGCATTATAGACAATGAACGAGTGTCTCTGGATTTCCCAATATGGGTAAAGAGCTTGGTGATGGACCTACAGGTTCAATTAAGATCTATTGTAAAAGAAGAGCTTAGTTCCTTAGTAGCACGGGTAGATAAACTGGCAGAATCATTTGAATCCTTGGTGGAATGGTCAGTCTCAACCACAGGCAAAGGAACAGATGTTAGCTGCCCGGCTGATGTTGACGCCCAAGCACCCGGAACCAGGTCAGAACCCCCCTATGCCCAAAATTCTATCTCTACCTCTGACCTTAACAGTAGGCCTGGGCGGTGAACTCCGCTCCGCACGCGGAGTTTGCGGAGTTTTCTGCACTCCGCGTTACGCGGAGATCGCGGAGTTCCGAAAAACTCTGCTTCGCGGAGCGGAGTTTTTTTCCTCGCTCGCGTTTGTCAACGTCAAGTTGGCGATCGCGAGCGAGGAAAATCAACCTCCCGGCGAGATTTTTCCTCGTTCGCGATCGCCAACATCAAGTTGGCGAGTGCAGGCGTGGAAAATCAACATCCCGGCGAGATTTCTCAACGCGGGGGGGGTCAGGTTTCTCATTGCGAGTGGTCGCGTATGCTCGCAACCGCTCGCGTATGCTCGCGACCGCTCGCGTTGAGAAACTGCCCGTTCGCGTTGAGAAAGCTGCCGCTCGAGTAAAAATCTACTCGAGCAGCAGAAAAGGAAAGCTTGCGCTGTGCATGGTGCCGTTCGCAATGATTGCGCAGTGCGGACAAGCATCCGGCACTGTGCAATCACCGCGAACGTCATTTTTCTATCATACTCCGCCGCGAACGTCATTTTTCTATCATACTCCGCCGCTCGCGGAGCTCTGCGTAGTGCGACGGAGTTTTTTATGCACTTCGCGGTGTTCCGCGTAGTACAACTCCGCGAACTCCGCCCAGGGTTACTTAACAGGGCTATACGCAAGTCCAGGAGTAGAGATAAGGTACATCTTAGTACGGACACCAAGCAAAATTATGCGAACCAGCTCGGGCCTAGGCAAAGAAGGGAGTGGGCCAGAAAAGAGCCCAGTAATGGGGTTAGGGAAGAGAGTAGCGATCTGCCTTCCATTAACCTACCCCATTCTTCATCCCCGTATGTTATTGTTTTAGTAGGTGTACCTGAGCTCAAATAAGGGCAGAGGGAAACGTATATTGAATTGAAGAACAAATGCATGTTTTGGTTGGCAAGGCGGAGGCAATTTTCCTATGAGAATGCTGGAGAGATTCTCATGACTCGCAGGGTTAGGTGGGTGGGAAACAGACCAAAAGATGTGCAAGGGGATTGCATAGTGATCAATTTTAAAAACCCAATGATTATTCAAAGCCTTCTATATTCAAACCATCATAGTCAAGATGAGGGAATTAGGT
This sequence comes from Calotriton arnoldi, assembly GCA_963921515.1. Classification (NCBI taxonomy): domain Eukaryota; kingdom Metazoa; phylum Chordata; class Amphibia; order Caudata; family Salamandridae; genus Calotriton; species Calotriton arnoldi. The sequence continues at coordinate 707,050 of CAWUFW010003901.1, forward strand.
CTCTACCGCTAGGGTACTTATATATCCCACACCAAGCACCAGCAACCAGCATGCACATGAGTCATGGACAGGGGCTGTGGAAGCAGAATCACCAGCATACAAGAAAGTGGTACCAACCCCCAAGACCTCTACTATATAATATACCCACAGCAAATAGATATGGGGTCTTAAAAGAGGTTGATTGACTCACAGCAATGCAGTACCCTGAACAGGCAACTAAATGCCAGGAGGAAATCAGGGAGAGGGCCATTTTAAATAGGGTATTTTATTACCCAAGCACCAAGTCTAGGCCAGGGGTAGGTGGTATGAAGGAGTCCCCTGTCATAACCCTTCTAGGTGGGGACAGGCCTGCAAGTTGTGCAGGCCAAACTGCTGTGGGGCTGTCGCTCAATGACGCTTTTATAAGCCCAACCACAGGCTTGTCACAAAGCCCTCGTATTCTTACTAGACTCCAACACGCCAGTGCTTGTAGCTGATAGCATCAAGGTCCCTAACAGAACTCTGGGGATTAGACCAAGCGACCAACAGAGAGAAAACAGGCCACTCAACGTTAATCCTAGGTCACCCATGCCTGTTAATCATACAGACTTAATAAAGTTAAGGGTCCTATCCTGGAATGTTGCGGGCCTTAGAAATAAACTGGATAATTCTGACTGGGGGGCCTTTGTGGACCACTACGACATCTGTATGTTCCAGGAAACCTGGGATAGGGAGGAGGCACATCGGTTGGGTTTTGCATCTTTTAGTATAGCCGCAACCACCAGGACTAAGGGTAGGCCCTCGGGCGTTCTTTGTATATAGTTAAGCAGCTGTAGTTTTTTTCTAATGACATCCAGTGCATCCTCCTGAAATTTACATCTAAGAATTGCTCTGGTCAATGTCTATTCCAGGCCTGTTAGCAACAGCCTTGAATCACCGACCTTTGATCAACTGGCCGCTTCTATATCCACCATCCCCAATAACCATTGGATGGTTATTGGTGGTAACTTTAATTGCCAGTTTGAGCCCCTGAATGATTTTAATGGAGGAATTCCCAGTGAAGAAGATCTACACTGGGCTGTTCCAGAGGTAAGCATCCAGCCAACCAGGGCCTGGACACCGTTGGTGCTCCAGATTAAATCCTTCACCTTGAACCACTCCCTAAGGGCATGTAATGGCCGAACCAAATCAGATACACCATGGAAACATACTTTTAATCGACCAGGACACTCCTCCATCATATACTACATCCTGGTCAATATCAGGATGTGGCACCGGGTGGTGGACTTTGTTGTCTCCACCCGACACAATAGTGATCATAATGCTCTGATTGTGGAGGTAGAACTGCCGATTAGTGAAGAAGTATCTGGTTTAAATATACCGCCAGATGATAGATTAGTATTGACCCATAACCGAAGAAGAGTCCGGTGGACAGCTATACAGCAATCATGCGTTAAGATGGCTTTCCTGTATGATTCAGTTATCCCATGCTTAGTAGCAGCGGAACAGTCCATTTCTAGTGATGGTACTTTTACCTCCCTTGCGCAAGTCGCAGAGACCCATGAATTGCAGACGTCTACTCTGGCTGGTATATTTTTTCCACCGTCATATTCAAGTGGGTACAAAAAGGCCAAACACCCTTGGTTTAAGGATAGTTGTTGGAGGGCCAAGTTAGCCCTGATAGAGGCAATCAAATTTAAGGATAGACCCCTAATTAGAGCAAAAAGGGCGCTATATAGAGCTAGCATCACCGTAACTAAATAAGCGTGGGAGCTGGACAAGTGGGATTCCTTGAAGCAGGCCCTATCCGCTCATGATATGAAGGCTTTCTGGTGTATAGTTAACACAGGTAGTAGGGAAGGGAAGAAGGCCATTGAACCAAACATTGAAGCCGATAAATGGAAAGAACATTTTGAGGCCATGTACTTAAGGTTGGAGGATGAGGGCAACAACACAGCTAAAGATATCGCTCCACTGCAGAATGCAGAATATCTGCTCTGAGGCCCCTCAGATAACTCTCACAGAGATAAAAAGTGCGTTAAGCAAAATTGGCCCTTTCAAAGCACCAGGACTTGACAAGATCCCAGGGGACCTCTTTCGCACTGAGCCAACCATCTGGGCCCTTTTTTGTGGATCCTGTTTAATGCCATACTGCAGGGAAGGCTATCCCAGCAACGTGGGCCGGCGCGCAAATTCTGCCAGTCCATAAAAAGGGTTCACTGCTTCTCCCCTCCACCTACAGGCCCATAAGCTTAATTGATGTTAGCCAGAAAATCTTTGCCAGGGTATTGTTGGTCCGTCTTCAAACCTGGATGGACGAATTTAAAATATTGAGTCCATTACAAGCTGGCTTCAGGAAAAATACGTCCACCATAGACCAAATATTCAGGTTTCAACTCTTGTACTGGAAAACGGTGACTATAGAGGGTGGCAGCCTCTATTTGATCTTCGTGGATTTAAAATCTGCATTTGATCTAGTACCAAGAGATAAACTGTGGGCTGTTCTAAGTGATCAGGGGGTGCCATTCTATCTCTGTCATATGCTTAGGCGTTTGCACGAAGGCAACTATGCCCAAATCAGCTTCGGCAAACGTGGTGATCTCACCTCACCCATAGCTATAAATAGAGGGGTAAGACAGGGTTGTGTGCTCGCGCCCACCCTTTTTTGCCTATTTATAAATGCACTCGTAGACACATTGAATGTGGGGAAGGATAACGATGCACCCAAGCTAGCAAGTAGGAAAATACCGGCAATGATGTTTGCTGACGATACTCTGTTGCTCTCAAAGTCACCGATGGGCATACAGAGGATCCTCAACAACTTTAAGGCCTTCTGTGACAGTAGGGGTCTCGAGAATAATTGTTTAAAGACCAAATATATGGTCTTTAACCCAATCAGCTCTACTCGCCCTAATCCCAGCCTGCACGGTATTCCACTGGATTTGAATATCTTGGGGTCACTTTAACTGAAAAAATGGACTGGTGGGCCCAAATTAATAAAATTTGTTTGAAGTTAGCACAGAACACAGGAGGGTTGATCAAGCTATTTAGGAACTCCTCTTATAAACCTATTGGACCAATAGTGGAAATCTATAAAATGCAAACAAGGGGTTCTGCAATGTACGGGGTTGAACTTTGGGGGTATAGTTCTCTGAGTAACATTATCAAGTCTGAGAACTCTTTCGTTAGGCAGCTCTTTGGTCTTCCCCTCAAATCTCCCCTCACACCGCTTTGCTTGGATCTGGGGGTAAGGCCAATTGCTGGCGAAATTGCTCTTAGACCCCTAATCTTCTGGCGCCGACTATGGGTAACCCCGGAATTGGCTGTGTATAGGAACGAGCTAAAGGAGATCTTGGGCATGCATGGTGCTGGGAAATTACTGTGGCTAGCATATGTTAGGGACTCATTTTTGAACATGGGCAGAGCGAGTCTATGGCAGTATCCCGAGGTAGCTTGTGCTACAGTTTCCAGAAAGGAACTAGTTCAGAGTTACAGGGGGGACAAATTCGCCCGTATACAGGCGTGCTCAGCAACAGGTTCATTAACAATTGTGTTTTTGAGAATAAAAGATCAGTACAGCCTAGAGTCTGCCCTGGATAAGATACAACCTACTCTAGTGAAGAAATTGTATATTCAATTTAGGCACAGGATTCTACCGCTGTGCGTTTTTTCCAACAAATGGGCAGGTACACTCTCTCTAGGCTGTCGGGCCTGTAACAACACAGAGGAATCAGAGTTGCATGTTTTCTTCTTCTGCTCTGGCTATGGAAAATCTAGACACCGCTGGTTGGAAATCTGGGGACCAAACACTGTGTAGAGGCATTTAGGTTGCTGAAATACAATACTTTATCCCCAATTGTATTTGCGGTGTCACGTTTCCTACTTTCCGTGTGGTGTGTGTGAAGGTCACTTCTGAAAATCATTATATAGGGCAAAGCTGACAAAACCTCTTTTATTTTTTAACTGGGCTGGTTCCATTTTTTAACCAATACTTTTATATTTGATTTTATAGAGTGTTTTTTTAGTATTTTACTCTTATGAAATGTATCAGCTCTATCTCTGCCCAATAACTGTACATCTTTTATTAATCTGGTCTTTTGTATGCGCTGTTATGTATTTTGTCCCTATAATGGGGTGTGGGATAATAGTAATAATTTGTAATTGTAACTTCGGACTCTGGGGCTTTGAGTTCATGTACCAGAGAATGTTTTTATTCATTGTTAGTTTATTGCACTTGCACTTTTGTGGTCTATTGACTGCAATAAAGTATTTTTGAATTGAATTGAATAAGTGAGTATGTGGGTGTGAATGAGTAGATATAAGTGAGCATGAGTGAGAATGTGGTGTTATGCTTGCTAGTGTGCCCTTTACCCTGGCCTACTGTTGGTAATTTTTACCTTGAAGAGGTACCCATTGCAAAATTCTGGCACTGGCATACTGGAGGCAGTTCTTTGCATTACATGCACATGTGACAAAATGCTAGCAAACGGAGACACACTAGAGGTTATACTGGGCATATAGGGAAATCCATGACAAACTGCTGACACTGGCATACTGAATGTACTTCTTTGCATAGGGGCACCTATAGAAAACTCCTAGCGCTGGCATACTGGAGGAAATACTTGGCATGGAGGCACCCATGGCAAAATGCTGCTGCTGGCACATTGAATGTAATTTTTGGCATAAAGGAGGATAACCGTGGCATACAGGAGAGAAAAACATGACAAAATGCTAGCCCTAACACATTAGAGATAATTTTTTTAATACGGGTCAACTGTGGTTTATGGACAGCACTAATGGCAAAATTCTAGCAGTGGCATTTTGCTGCGACACGCTGCATTAGTTTCAAAGCACAGGGATGCGACATATTTACAACAATATGTGATATCTCTGTGCTTCCCCCTGTGCTGGCGCACAAATTGCTGCCATGCGCCGGCACAGGTACCCTCGCACCATGGTGCAAGGATGCCTGCGTCGTGGGGAGATTCTTTTTGTGCAGGAAGGGGCACCTTCCTGCACAAAAACAATCAATTGAGGTGATTTCCTCTTCCAATGCGTGCTGCAAAATGCAGCACGCATTGAAAGAGGAAACAAACGAGGAGAAATGAAAACATTTCTCCTCGTTGCACCTCGCTACGCCACTCCTAGGTTGGTGTAGCATTCTGACGCATTTCCAGATTTACAATTCCTCGTAACTCTGGAAATGCATCAGTAGACATGGGTGTTGCGTGGGAACAACCACAGCAACACCCATGTCACACCCCTAACACGCTAAGTGTTGCGTGAAAAGCAGCGATATTTATAAGCTCACGTAAAGTCATGCAGGGTGGCTTTATGTGTGGTATGCCCAGACGTGGGTCCTGTGCTCTCCATGCCACTGGAGTCAAGCTAGTCTGGCTGATGAGGGGTGAAACCCCGAAACCGGTCCTAGGATGCTTGTTTCCAGTCCAGGGAGGACCTGGCCTGGCAGTTCGGGCTGGACTGTTCCCATTGGGCACAGGGTCAAGACTGATTTGCATATGGCTGGGTCCAAACTGTAATGGCCTGGTGAGCAAAAAAACGATGGATTTAGGCCCAGATCTCTGTACTGGGGTGAATGTATGACATTGTTCTGCATTCTGTCCATCAATTGTTCTTTTTGCATTTGTCACCCCGAGTGGGACGGGTATGCCCAGACGTGGGTCCCGTGCTCTCCATGCCACTGGAGTCAAGCTATCCTGGCTGATGAGGGGTGAAACCCCGAAACCGGTCCTAGGATGCTTGTTTCCAGTCCAGGGAGGACCTGGCCTTGCAGTTCAGGCTGGACTGTTCCCATTGGGCACAGGGTCAAGACTGATTTGCATATGGCTGGGTCCAAACTGGAATGGCATGGTAAGCAAAAAAACGATGGGTTTAGGCCCAGATCTCTGTACTGGGGTGAATGTATGACATTGTTCTGCATTCTGTCCATCAATTGTTCTTTTTGCATTTGTCACCCCGAGTGGGACGGGTATGCCCAGACGTGGGTCTCGTGCTCTCCATGCCACTGGAGCCAAGCTATCCTGGCTGATGAGGGGTGAAACCCCGAAACCGGTCCTAGGATGCTTATTTCCAGTCCAGGGAGGACCTGGCCTGGCAGTTCGGGCTGGACTGTTCCCATTGGGCACAGGGTCAAGACTGATTTGCATATGGCTGGGTCCAAACTGGAATGGCATGGTGAGCAAAAAAACGATGGATTTAGGCCCAGATCTCTGTACTGGGGTGAATGTATGACATTGTTCTGCATTCTGTCCATCACTTGTTCTTTTTGCATTTATTTATTTATTTATTCACTTATAGAGCGCACGAATCACCCCATAAGGGTATCTCAGCGCTATGGGCACATAAGCGAACATGTGGAGACTAAGTTAGAAAAGTGAGGTTTTCAATAATTTCCTGAATATCAGGTAATCTGTACATTGTCGTAAATGAATGGGGAGATTATTCCAGAGGCGTGGGGCCAGATGGTAGAAGGCTTTACCACCTTGACGAGTCTTATAAAAGCGAGGGACAATAATCAGGGCTTTGTCTCCTGAACGGAGAGTTCTGGAAGGCACGTAATTAATGAATTTGTCATTAATATAACTCGGGCCTAATCTGTATACGGCTTTATAAGCCATACAACAAATTTTAAAATTGATCCTTTTCCGAATGGGTAGCCAATTAAGTTTTTGCAGCAGAGGCAAGGAGGCTGTTCTTGGGGGGGCATTAGTTACCAAACGAGCCGCTGCGTTCTGGACAACCTGCAGTCTATTTATGTCTCTCTCATTGGCAGAAATCAGTAGTGCGTTGCAGTAATCTAAGCGGCTAAGAATCAATGCCTGAATCAAGGTTTTTCTTGTGGATAGTGGTAGGAAAGGGAAGACTCTTCTGAGCATACTCAGATTATGGAAGCAGGCTCCAATAGTAGAGGAAACATGTTCTCTCAGAGTGAGTTTTTGGTCCAATCGAACTCCCAAATTTTTCACCACTTGTTTAGGACAAGGGGTGGGACCCAGTTCCTCTGGCCACCAACTAGGCGACCATTTCACAGAGGCATCTCCAAATAGCATAATCTCCGACTTGGTTGCGTTCAGCTGGAGAAAATTCCATTTCATCCATTCTGCTATGGATTTCATGCCATCACCAAAGGTGGTTTGAATATTGAGGTTGGATTTGTCAAACGAAAGGAGTAATTGGGTGTCATCAGCATATGATATGGGGATGAAACCCAGATTTCTCAACAATCTCGCCAAGGGAGCGACATAAACGTTGAACAAAGTAGGGCTCAAACATGAGCCCTGTGGTACTCCCTTGGTAACCTTGGTGGTCTTTGAGTGGTACGGACCCAGGTTAATGGTCTGAGTTCTATCAGTTAAAAAGTTAGTTAACAATTTCAGAGCTAATCCTGTGATGCCTATACCCCTCAGTCTACTAAGTAGAATTTGGTGGGATATGGTGTTGAATGCCGCGGATAGGTCAAGCAGCACCAAAAGTACCGCCTGACCTTTGTCCAATAGCATCCTAATGTTGTCTGTTACTGCCACCAGAGTTGACTCGGTGCTGTATCTGGGGCGAAATCCTGATTGTGAGGAATCTAAGCTATTGGTAGATTCAATGAAGTAGGAAAGGTGAGTGTTGATGTGTTTTTCTAAAATTTTGGTGTGCAGGGGAAGGAGTGAGATGGGTCGGTAGTTAGTTACGTCTTCAGGTGAGAGTTTGAGTTTTTTTTTGATCGGAAGTATTTGAGCAGCTTTCCAATCCGGAGGAAGGGCACCTTCCTTCAGGGAACTGTTGAGAATGTTACAAATCGGATTAGCGAGCTGTTTGGCCAGAGTGGAAATTAATTTGGCAGGTATCAGATCCAACGGAGAACCAGATTTTGCGCTCTTTAGGAGAGCTTCAGTACCTTCTATTGTAAGTGGTGGGAAGTTTCCTAGTGAGCTGGTTACCAGTGGGTAATGTTGGGGTTCTGTTCCTAAATTAGGTTGGGAGTTCATGGTAGCAGTGATTTTATTATGTATCATGTCTATTTTCTGAGTGAAGTGACTAGCAATGTCATCGCACAGCGCCTGAGTGGGTACTGACGCCGTGTCACAGGCCAAAGGATTAGTGAAAGTTTTTAATATTTGTCACCCTGAGTGGGACGGGTATGCCCAGACGTGGGTCCCGTGCTCTCCATGCCACTGGAGTCAAGCTATCCTGGCTGATGAGGGGTGAAATCCCGAAACCGGTCCTATGATGCTTGTTTCCAGTCCAGGGAGGACCTGGCCTGGCAGTTCGGGCTGGACTGTTCCCATTGGGCACAGGGTCAAGACTGATTTGCATATGGCTGGGTCCAAACTGGAATGGCATGGTGAGCAAAAAAACAATGGATTTAGGCCCAGATCTCTGTACTGGGGTGAATGTATGACATTGTTCTGCATTCTGTCCATCAATTGTTGTTTTTTCATTTGTAAATATCATTCAGCAGGTTGCGCTGCCGATGCATCACGCAACGTGACGCACTGGCGGAGCAAGGGGCTTGTAAATCTGTCCCTGAATATTTAATGAGTGCTTTTTCAGTGCATGTCATTTCCTACCAAATTTATGCGAAACTGTGTTTTAAAATGCACTATCTCGTCCCATTTTTTCAACATTTCCTTCGTAGGAAACCCTTTCCTTTCCCCCCCAGAATCCTCACTGCAATTCTGGGTAAGAATTACGTCCCACCACTTTCAAAAATAATGGGCCTCCAACTCCAAGAACAGAAGGTAAACAGTGTCTTTTTTTTTAATAAATCTTTTTATTAATATTTTCATAATCAACAGTATACATATATGCATTACACTTCCATAGCTTCTGGGTTTCATACATCCACATATTCAGTGTTGTATCATTTTTGTTGTTACATTCTTATCGCAAGCACAGTTCAATAAGCAGATGTTTTATATCCCGGTAAGGGGTGGCGTCTAGATGTCGCCAAGCAGTGTTGTCATGGTGTTGTATGTGTCGGGTCCTAACTATTGTCCGTGTCATGAGGGGTATGTGAAAGGTATGTCTTGAGAGGGGCCCATATATCTTTGGGTTGCGAGGTCACTGGGAGGAGCTCCACATAGATAGTTAATTGCTCCTGACAATATACTAGCTCTCGGATCCATTCCTTAAATTTGGGAGCTCTTCCCCACCCCCATCTACACGCGACCTTGCGTTTAGCCAACAGCAGCCCAAGGGCCATGAAGCGCCTCACCGATGTATCTATATTGTCCGTGTAAGCAAGCAGTGCGATGAGTGGGGTAATGTGTATCTACACTCCTACCATCTGGGATAGGGCCTCCCCGATCTCTTCCCAATATTTACTGATATGTTCTACATGCCCAAGCTAGGTGTAGGAAGTCTGCGCCTTCTGTTCCGCATCTGTCACATTTATCATGATTTCTTAGGTTATAGCGATGTAGCCTCACCGGAGTATAGTACATCCTGTGTAGAAATTTAAAATGAATAATCCTCATCCTACTGCTGGCTGTTATTCACCCCCTCTCTGCTGACAGCAGTATGTCCACTGTGTGTCCGTTAGTGAGTCCCCCAGCTCTGTTTCCCATCCCTCTCTCGCTCTGTCTAAGGTCTCTACCTGAGAGGCAAGAATGCTCTGGTAGAGTCGTGCCACTACATGTGAGGTACTGGTCGTTTAGAGCATATTATGCAATGGTGTTACTGTAGGTGGTTCATTTGGAAAGCCTGGGGTAGCTGCTTTGACATCTTGTCTTAGTCTAATATATAAGAATAAGTCTATAGGTGAGGGGGTGCGATCCCCAAAGAATTCTATCCTGTTTCGAAATCTACCCTCAACATACAGATCTCCCCATGTGTGAATATTATAGCGTTGCAGCATCTTGCGGCAGATGCTCTCATGAGCCACTGGAGTGGCAGGATGACCGGCCAGGGGTAGTACGGGGTAATAAACTATGCGGGCATGTAGCCGCTTTGCAATGCTTTTCCAGGCTGCATTTGTACACACTACGGTAGAGTCTTCACTCCCGGCTGTCGCCTGGTCGACGCCTAGAAAGCCAGCTAGCGGTATGGGTGCCATATATCCCTGCTCCACTGCAATATGCGGCATGAAAGCGGGGGTGTAACCAATACCTCGCGTAGTGCACTTGTGCGCTTAAGTAATAGAGTTCCAAATTCGGAGCTTCGATTCACCCTTTCGCGTAAAGCAGGATAGGGGCATCCCAGCGAACTCTAGGCTGTTTCCCTCCCCAAGTGAGTCGGATAAGCTGAGTTCTGATATTATGAAAGAATGTACGACCCAGAGTGTAAGGGATGTTTAGAATATATACAGCAGCCGAGGTATGATTACCATTTTCATAAACGCTATAGGTCCTGTTAGCGTGAGGGGCATACCAATCCATCGGGTGATTTATTCTGATAGGGAGTTCCGAACTTTGCCATAGTTTGCTCTCAATAGTTCCTCCTTATCTCTGGTAATTTCTATACCCAAATATGTTAGCTCTGACTCACACCATTCCAATGGATAGTCTGAAGCAAAAGGGGAGTGTTAGGAGTGAGCGGGAAAAGATGGGATTTCTCCCAATTTATGGTTAGCCAGAGAGTTCCCCAAACCTAATAGACTCTCGTAATATTGTGTTAAGGCTTATCTGGGGGTCTCTGACATATAGCGTAATGTTGTCTGCATATAACGACACTAGTACATGCCTAGTGGGGTATCTCAACGCATACTCCCGATGGTGTTGCCTAAGCATAGCTGCTAGGGGTTCTATCGCGAGAGCAAAGAGGAGAGGGGACAATGGGCAGCCTTGTCTAGTTCTTCGGGTTATGGCGAAGGCAGGGGATTGAGCTCCATTAATGAGCAGCTTCGCCCGCGGCTTGTGGTATAACAGTCGCACCCATTCCCTGAAGCGCGGGGGGAAACATATGCATTGTAACACCGCCATCAGGAAGTCCCACTCCAGGGAGTCAAATGCGTTAGTGGTGTCTTGGAAGACTGTCACTGCATTTAGTTCCAGGTCTATATCCTGTGTAATCGAGAATAAAATCTGAAAATTATATGAGGTAGCTCAGCCTGGAATAAATCCAAACTCGTCTGGCCGCACTAATCTGTCCATTAGCAGACTTAGCCGATTTGCCAGCAGTTTGGCCAGTATTTTTACATCACAGTTTATTAAGGACAATGGCATGTACGACTCGCTGTCGTTGGGGGGTTTACCTGGTTTCGGGATGGAGATGATCAAGGCCTCCCGCATAGTGTACAGGAGAGTACCCAGTTGGAGCACCTCTTCATACAGTTTTTTTAAAAAGGGGACCAGGACTTCAATGTATGCTTTATAGAATTCCGCAGGGAGCCCATCTGGTCCTGAGGCATTTCCTGATCCCAACTGCATGATGGCAGCCCTAAGTTCATCCTCTTCAAACTCTGCTGCAAGAAATTCTCACTGGGTGTCACTCAGCCATCCAAGTTCTACAGCCTCTAGGTACGCGTCGACGTTCATGAGAGCAACTCTCGGAGTGGCGTACAGCGAGGAGTAGTACTCCCAGAAGCTCTGTAGTATTGCCTCAGTATCTTTTTGGGGTTGTCCCGTCGGAGTACGAATCTCCAGCACAAGAGTACGAATCTCCAGCACAAGAGTAAAGAACCTGGGCTTGTGCGTTAACTCTGCCAACGCCTTTTCTGGCCGTTCTCCTTCTTCATATCTTTTCGCTTTGTGATATTTACCGTGGAATAGGCATTCCCTCTCTGCCGTTTTTTGATATTCGGTAATCAATTCCTGTATTTTGGCCTGGACATCCCCCTAGCTAGTTGAAGATAGTCCTGTTTCTAGGTCCCGGATACTCTTCTCCAGCTTCCTCAGTGTATGTCTGATGTCCTGTAGTATACCCCCAGCTTTTGCAATGCATATGCCCCATATGGTCACTTTCAGTGCTTCCAAGACCGTTGCCAATGTGGGGATAGAGTCTATGTTACGCTGGAGAAATTCTTCCAACTCTTGCCCCAACTCTGCCTTAAAGAGAGCTTCCAGTAAGGATTGTGCGGGAAGTCGCCAGGACATATAACGAGGGGGAGCCCCCGGCAGGTTTAGTGGATAAGCACTGGGTTATGGTCTGAGTACGTGCGTGCTAAGTGCTGTACATATGTTATCCAGGTCCCCAGAACCTTGGACACCAATCAGTAATCCAATCAGGACCAACTGGAGTGTGAGGTGGAGTGGTGGGTTCCCTCCCTCTCTGTATGGTGTGTAGCTCATCATGTGTCAATAAGTCAGTGTTCTTTCATAATCTGTTGTATTGGGCATTGGGCTTTCGTGCAGTGCTGTGGCTGTGGATGGAAACGGGCAAAGTTTGGCTGGACAGTAAGGTTGAAATCCCCACCCCATATGAGTATGACATGTGTTGAGCCCATGTTTATATTCAGATCCCATAGCGCCACAAAAAAGGCCTTGTCGTCAATATTAGGGCCATAGCAATTTACTAGTGTAACCAAATGGGACTCTAGTTTCCCCAAGGTCACGCTATATCTCCCCTGTGAGTCATTTAAAAATCCCTCTTCCACATAAGGGGTAATTTTCCCTATAAGGATAGCGGTTCCACTCGAATAGGAGGAGTATGAGGAGAAGTGTCTGTGCGATGCCCAACGTGTCGCAAAGGTAGGATCTGAGGATGGAGCAACGTGTGTCTCCTGCAGCAACGCTACATTATTTTGTGTCTATCTAGGTAGGCAAGAAGATGTCACTTCATGCTTGGGTCTTCCAATCCGTGGACATTCCACGTTAAGAAATTGAGACTCAAATGCCAGCTGCTATCTGCCATGTGTTCCCAACTTGTATGGGTATGGTGGATTGATACTCTTCCTGGGTTTCTGACATCTGCTGCCTAGATGTAAAAAATGAACTGCCCCCGTGCTCTGACCATGTGTGTTACACCTTCTATTTACCCCCACCTCACTCCCACAGTGGCTCCCCCAACTTGCCGTGAACTATCCCTCCCTCGCTCCCTCCCACATCTCAAGAAAGACCCAACTGTTCCCAATGCAAGCCAACATTCCAGTAGTGTATGACAACAGCACTCAAGGCCGGACTGGCTGTAGTGGGCACCGGGCTTTTCCCTGGTGAGCCGCCAGGGTGGGGGCAAATTTTGTTACATAGCTGCAATATCGGCCCCCTGTAACAAAAACAGCTGCCGTGTTTTACAAGCGCAGCCCCAACCACCCCGCGCAGCCGGTTTGCAGCCATGGCCGGTTTGCATTCCCAGTCCGGCCCTGACAGCACTGGTGCTCTATGGCTACAGGAATCCTAGATTCTGTAGATTACATAATTATATTGGCGAGGGAACGTGGTTTAGAAAGAAAAGAGATAGCAATAGGTAAGACGAGAGGTGAGAAACAGATAAACAAAAGGTTAAAAAAATCAAACCGATTGATGTCTATATCTAGATGTAGGGTATTCCTGCTGGGGGGTATCATCTAGGGGCAAGGTTATTCCTCTCCTCGGGTAGCACAGGAGGGGGAGGGTGCCCAGGACATGGGCATAGTGCACCTCGAGTGTCACACTTCGTCGGTGGTGATCGCCTCGCAACTGTGTGTGTCCACAAGCGGCCTCCCTATTTATGTTCATAGGAGGCTCAACAGCTATAGAAGCCTATGTCCAGATGTTCGTAAGTAACTTGTTTCATATTTCGTTGAGGTTTCATGTTCTATATCCTCTTCAGTTGTGTGTCGTGTCTGAGCCTTTTTAATGTCTTCCGCCTCCCTTTTGTGGTCTCTGCTCTGATCCGATGTTGGTGAGACTGGTTCGCTCCTGGATGGTGATTGTTACACCTGGCGTGGACTTCTAGGCAGTTTTTTAATGAATTCCATCACTTGCTGTGGGGATGTGTAAAAGCATTGCTGGCCCTGATGTGTGATTCACAGGTGTGCCAGGTATAGCATTGCATATGTGATGTTGGCTTGTTGCAGTTTTTTTTCTTTGCCACCTGGAACTTTTTTCGGGCTTCTTGAACCACCAATGTGAAGTCTGGGTAAAGGGCAATGCTGTATCCCTCATACGTTAGTGGTTGTTGCTCCCTTGAACTGCGTAGAGCAGTGTCACGGTCTCGATAGTTGAGGAGCCTGGCCACTATGAGTCTAGGGGGAGGCCGAGGGGGTGGTCGAGCTGCGAGTGTGCAGTGTGCCTTCTCCACCACAAGTAGCGGTGAAAATCCTCCTTCCCAAAGCTGGTGACCAGCATGCGCTCCACAATCTCCTCCATATTTCCAGTGTTGGCGGCTTCAGGTACTCCTAAAATTCGCATATTGTTCCTCCTTGACCGAGCTTCCAAGTCTTCATTCTTGGCTGCTATTATCTTCAGTAGGCATTCCATTTCCTTTGTTTGTTCCCCTCTCTGGGAGGAGGTATCTTCGAGGTCTGATATTCTGTGTTCCGGTTCTCCTATCCTCCCATCTTGTTTCTCCAGCTTTTGTGTGATAAGGTCCATGCGGGTGAACATGGAGTCCATTTTGGACTCGATCGAGGTTAGGCTGCGCTTTATAGTCACCAACAGCGATTTCATATCGTCTTCCTCTGGGTGCTGGCAAGGGCCCTGTTCATCTGCCATTTCGGGCTTGTGGTCGTGGCTCTGACATCTCACCCATTTGCGGGACTCGAAGGTCAATTTCGTTTGTTTGCCTTCTGTTTTGCCCATTGCTTGGGGTTTCCGGTTTCTGTTTCCTGATTGCTGTGTGTCGCCTCTTTTCCTGCGCTAGCTCCGGGCTTCTAGGCCCCAGATTTTGTTCCTGATGACCATGATCGCAGGGTATACTCGCTGTTTATCCTCCCTGTTCAGCTGCTTCCCAGGTGTGAAGGCGCGCTTCCCCCAGTGTGTCTTGATGATGGCTTCTTCCACCTGTCCGGATCATGCCAGAGGCGGTTCAAATTATCGACTCCTATGGGGTTGTTTCACTTGTATGCAGTACCTATTCCCCCTGTTTTTTTGTGTTTTTTTTCTTTTCCTTTTCTGTTCTTGTTTGTTAATTAATTCTCAGAGGCAGTCTTCCCCTTTCTCCGCGTGTGTAAGTATGCTCGTGGTGAATGCCTACTTCTACACGCTCCTAGCAGGATTCCATGCTAGACCTCCAACCTTCACTCAAAATGGCGGCCGGGTGGTCACTCTTCAAGGGTCCTGGTCTGCTTCATTCTGGCAGGAGCTGCAGACGTTCACCGCTCGGCGCTGCCTCCTGCAGTCCCGTCTCCGGTCTCAGCAAGCAGAGGGGGCAGTTCAGCCGATAGGGACGGAGGCCTTCTACCAACTTCCAGAGGTTCGGCTATCCTTCCCACCGCTTTTCACGTCCCCCTCCCGGCCTCCTTACTTCACCATTGGTGCGGTGGCAGTCCAGTGCCTGCAATCTCTCGATGTCGGCTCCCGCTGCAGAGTCTCGCTGTCTCCTCTGGAGTCCGCTGCCTTCGTTGGCGGTAAGCTGCTGGTGCCGCTTTTTCTGGTGCGCCACTCAGGCAGGCCGGCTGTCTGCTCGCAGGCGGGCCTCGGCTGTCCCCAAGACCGTCCATTTCACTTCCGTAGGCCCCGCCGCTCAGCTGTCGTGCTCGGGCGGTCTTGCCTTCTCCCGCCAGGCTTTGTTTGTCGTGATGGAGCCCGTACAGTTCTACATGCATTTAGGGCTCGTGGGAAGGGCTTGTGGTGCAGGATAGTGCTATTTTGGGCGTCCTGGGCTGCAGGAGCCTCACTAGTGTGCGGCCATCTTGCTAGCCCGCCCTCTAGCGACCCCAAAGGTAAACAGTGTCTTGATGAGCACAATTAACTTTCTGTAGCTTCCATTAGAACTGCGACTAGGACATTACAGGTTAGGTTTTGAAAAAATTAATTAATTCAGCAGTGCAGTGTGCACTCTTCTGATGTTGTGATTAAATAAAAAAATTACTAAAAAACATTTTAAATAAGTTGTTATCATGTTTCATATGTGTGAATACATGAAAAAAAAGTGTCTGAATAAAACCTTCACCACAGTGCTTCGCATGAATAATAGGGCCAGGCAAATGATCTTAAATCAAAATGTATTGACAGTTTATAATAATGTAGGTCAATAATTTAGTTTATAACCAATTTATGGGCGACATCAATTAATACATGTAGACATAACTACTATTGTTTTATTTCAATCTCTTTCTTCTCTACGTATGATTTGTCATTTTTCATTGCCGTATACAACAGGGGAACTATTAAATCATGACAGATGTGGTATACAAAGATTTGAGGCCCCATTAAGTCCGTCCACTGAAGTCCGTCCGCCATCGTTTCGTACTTGGGACCACCCGCCTACAAGGTGGCAGTCCCACAGTATGGATTACGATGCGACCGCCAACGAGGCGGTCGCATTGCCTATGGTTTGCTTTGTGGTGGGTGCTGCTGGCTGCAGCACCCGCCGCAAAGCAAAAAAGGGACAGTTTACATATCCCTGCACTACGTGGCAGGCACCATGCGGTGCCTGCCACATGGTGTAGGGATGTGTAGGGGGGCACCATAGGTACCCCCCGGTCCTGTGTCTGGAGGCTAGGGAGTAAGGGGGCATGCAACGGGCCCCCAAAGTCCCTTTCCGCCTGCCTGTTCATGGTGGGTTAACCGCCATGAACAGACAGGCGGAAAGGGACATCGTAATGCCTACGGCGGTGCCTGGTAGGCACTGTCACCATTGTAGGGACTACGAGCCCCTCTGCCACACCGGCGGACTCAAGCAGCCTGTCAGATGCGTGGCTGTCGGTCTTTACGACCGCCACACATCCGCCCGCAATCATAATATGGCGGGCAGTAAAGTTGGTCACGATGGTGGGGAAATCGCCACCGACAGCCTGTGTATTTTGTATACACAAATTATACACTATTGTGTATTTTGAATACACAAAACAACATTATGTGGTTGTGAGATTTAAAGAAATCCTACTTATGCATGAGGTACATTTTACTCAATAATCATGACCTCAAATTTGTTTTAGTAATGATTGAACAGAAAAGTTTTTTAAACTTTCACATTTGGTGCGATAAAAGAAAGGACAATCCACATTCAACTTGATGGATATACAGTGAAAAATATTTGAAAAACAGGTGTGAAATATGGAAAAATAAATCAAATGTACATTTTGATAATGCAAAATTTATACATGAACTAGGCTACAATTGCATCTTCACCAATTCAAGATTTTCCAAGACCAGAGTATTACATTCACAGAAAGTGCTCTTAGTACTGGAACATATAAAGTGTCCAAAGGTATCTAATATGGGCTTCCAATAGTTTCTTTAGACAAATGAATTTATACGTCTGTATTGATACTGGTTCAACTAGGATCCCCTATTGATCCCGGTCTACGCGTTTCGAACCCACACTTTCTTTGGGGGTTCTCTTCAAGACAAGGGTTTGGTGAATTCTGCAAGGTGAAGGAAAAAGACTTTTGAGTTGAGTGATCAGCAAACTCCAATATACTTTCACATGGCGCAATGGTTATGAATTTACCTTAGGGGGCTCGACAAAGTTGTGTATTTTGTGGCACTATATCTTCTTCAGACGAACACATCATTTTACATGTAATACTAAGAGAATCGATTAATGATCCCATTGCATATCACAACAGCATCCTAATATTGGTGGCATCTAAAACAGACATTTGTCTATGTTGTTTTATTATATTAATCATGCATTTAATGTTTGAACTTAGCAATGTCAATTATTGTGATGCCTTAAAGGCTAAGAGCATGTGATATCACTTTCTGAGAAGACTGAGCATCAAAGGTCATATTATGTCACTTCTTCTGATGTCATCAAAGTCAAGGATGTGTGATGTCACTTCCACTACCCCAGGCATTTTGGTGAATCGATGCCCATGTCTGTATGACCTCTGTGTTTGCCATCATATGAACTTGTGTTCTTTTGTTCCAGCTCTTAAATTATTGATTATTCTATTTCATGGTTCACTTAATTCACACTATTTACATTCAAGTTATCTACCTTAACATTATGATAATTATCAAAAAGAACTGGCTCGTAATAAAGACAAAACCCTTGATTAGTTTGTGCTTAGGAAAATCGTTAGGTTTTTTAAAAGAACCCTCACCCACCAACCTAGTTGGTGGCATGCTTCATCATCGGGTTCCCACTCAAGGCGCCGAGTGCACCCTGGGTGTGCTGCGACGCCTGAACTACTGCAGAGTTTGTTTTTTTGTTTTTGGTGTACTGCGGTGATCTGTGAGTTTAAAACTGTCTATAGGGTACCCCTCAGTGAAGAGAGTGAATTTAATAATGGGGCCCTATGGCAGGGTTAAAAATAAATATGGCGGATACCTTTCGAGTTTTTAGTATTGACTCATGTATCCTATATAAAGGTCTACATGTTTCAGCCAGTCATTTCCATATGCTGGCTTTCGTCAGGACCAGAAAATATGTAATCAGGCTGGGGAAGTATCCGCAGTCTGAAGTGAGAAGAGTGCACACATGCTAAGGTGTGTAGGGAAAGAGAAAACCTATTAGTATTCTCCTAAATATTAGTTTACAGTAGTTTTTAAGGACTTTGGTATCAAACAAACAATAATCAAAAGCCACACATGAGACAAAAAACACATGTATACGAAACAAACATGCGCTCATGTGTGCATCACACTGTGCCCGGCTTGATCTAACTCGATCATTATGGTGAGGACAAATTTATACACCCATGAATGCATCACATATTCTATGGAATCAGCCAGAAGCATATTGGACTATCATGGACTAAATGGCCCCATTACTCAGACTCTACCCCGTGCTTTTAACGAATTGAAGTCGGTATGGCTGGTGGTAGAAATTCAACCAAAGAAGTGAAATAATAGGCATAGAAATTCTTACTTAAGTCGCTTATCATTAGAGCGACATGGATCCCAAAAGGGGGGCAGTGCCTATAGTCATACACAGGAAGAGAATTAACAGAAAATAAAACAATTGGAATCTCGCAATGGAGATCCAATGTGGTGCCGTTTCCCGGTAATTGAGACCGGGTGCTCTCTACTTACGTCGTCAAGGTCCACTGCTCACCATCAATACCTGTTGCAGCCTTTCTGAGGGATCCCAAGGATAGTGTTGCTGCCTCGTATCCCGGCATTTATGCTGGGTTTCCGGGAACGTCCTCGCGGTCCGCATCATTGTGACGCTGTGGCGTGGGGGCGTGGTTCTGCGTGAACGTGCATGTAAACAAAGAGGAGAGACTGGCTATCGGGGAGAATATCCCGCGACTATTTCTTACTTTGAACAGGGAAGTTGATTTTTTAACCGCTAAAAAGAGCAGTCAAAATGTGCATTAAATTAACAAATCGATCAGGAGTGAAGGCTGAACTTATAAAACGTTCCGAGTAAGTACTTTAAAAGGATTGTCCTGCGGGCTGCCAGTATGCTCAGAATTCAATAAATTGACCATACCCTCAGCTAATTCTGTCTAGCGAAATTATGGCAGACATGTGATGTAGTTAGTATTAGACATTCCAACACCGAAGCCTGCTTTGTGTGCTTGCTTAAAGGCTAACTACACACTAAGGATTAGTTCTATGTACTGGCTGTCAGTGTGTATGGAGTTTATACCCTTAACCTATACGTCTAGAAACCAAGACAGGGTTCATAACGAGTGTGTGTTAAAATTAACATTACATACTGATCTAATATAGCAGACTGTCTGCTTGTTATAACGCAGTTCCTTGTGTTTGCCTGAATGTTAAGGATTTTTAAACATGCCCTGAATCATGTCGAATGTTTTATAGGGTTGTAGATGCAACCATTTCCTCTAGGAGACCAGGTATGGGTTTCTCATAGTTACAGAGATTATACACAGTTAAGGAAGTTCCACGG
Source organism: Calotriton arnoldi (assembly GCA_963921515.1). Taxonomy (NCBI): domain Eukaryota; kingdom Metazoa; phylum Chordata; class Amphibia; order Caudata; family Salamandridae; genus Calotriton; species Calotriton arnoldi. The sequence goes on from CAWUFW010003901.1 coordinate 726,868, forward strand.
AATATTGTCATTACATCCGTTCTTATGTGTTAAAAGACGGTAGATCCAGCGTTGTTCTTTGTTTAATAGCAGATTCTCTGATGTGGCTGATGTACTATTGATCTGTTCAATAATCACCCATTTCATATCATTGGGTATATGTCCTGATTTCAAAAAGTGGTCTGTCATTCTTGTTATGTTGCGTTTGCAATGTGTTCTCAAATCCTTATCTTTATTTTCCTGCTGGTCATGCCGATGTACCTGAGACCACACGGGCATTCGATCACGTAAACTACATGTGTAGAATTACAGTTTGTGTGTTTTCTTAGAAACCAGGTCTTACCTGGTTCTAATTCAAGAGTTTTTGTGGTCGTTGTCAGGTGACAAATGCTACAATTTCCACAGGGAAAATGGCCTATCACACTGGGAAGGCCCATGCATTTAGTACTGATGTCTCATTGGGTTTTGTGTTGATTCTGGGCCGTGTTGAGATAAGTCGGTCTTTCAAACTTTTGGCTCTTTTGAACGAGAACAATGGTTTTTCCCATTTTAGTTTGCCAGTGTTGAGGATATTCCAATGCTTATTAATGATTTCTGTCATTTTATTGGAGATGGTGTTGTATGTAGTAACACAAGTTAGAGGTATGGTTGTCTCCATCTTCTGGTTCTCTTCTAGTAGTGAGTCCCTGTTTTGGTTACGGGCTCTCTTTCTCGAGGTCCCGATTACTTTCTTGGGATAGCCTCGGTTTCTCAGTTTGTCAGACAGGTCTCTTGATTGGTCATGATAGTCTTCAATGTTGCTACAATTCCTTCTAATACGGAGGAATTGACCATAAGGCAGATTCTCTCTTAGGGAGCGTGGGTGGAAACTATCAAATTTTAGAAGTGTGTTCCTTGCTGTAGGTTTATAGAAGGTGGTGGTTTTTAGAGATCCCTCTTTTGCCTCAATGGTTAAATCCAGAAAGGTTATTCTCTCCTTGTCTGATGTACTTGTGAAATTCAGGTATTGGTCACGGTCGTTAAGCCATGTTACAAAAGAGGTTAGAGTATCCTCTTGTCCTTCCCATACCATTATAATGTCGTCAATAAACCTTTTCCAGAATTTAATCTGGTTTTTGAAGGGATTGTTGGTGTCAAGGCTGTAGGTTTTTCGAAGTCATAGACGTAGAGTCCTGCCACACTAGGGTCAAAAGTGCTACCCATAGATGTTACGTTGGTTTGAAGGAAATACTCCCCCTCAAACTCAAAGTAGTTTTCTTTCAATGCCAGTGTCGGGCAGTTGATCACAAATTCTTTTGGAGTGTTGAAGTCCCAAGTTGTTTCACCAAGGGCTTTTTTAATGACTCTTAGGGTGTCATCCTGAGGGAGGCTTGTATATAGGCTTTCTATATCAAGACTGACAATAATGTTGCTAAGTGGGTCAAAGGATACATCCTTGAATAAATTGAGCAGGTGTTTAGTATCCTTTAGATAAGTCGTAGATTTCTGTACAAGGGGGTTGAGGAAAAAATCACAAAAACGTGACAGGGGTTCTAGAAGTGAACCAATACCTGACACGATCAGGCGACCTGGGGGAGGTATTTTGTTTTTGTGTATTTTTGGCATCGTATAAAAATACGGGACTTTCGCTTTTTTGGTGCATAGGAATTCTGCCTCATGTTTTGTAATGAAATTCATTGATTCTGCTTCTTCACTAGAGAATGGATCTTGTTCTTCAGTCCATCAGATGGATCATCCTTGATTTTTCTGTAGTTTCTCCCGTCATTCAGCAGGCGTTTGCATTCTGTAGTGTAATCGGTTTTGTTCTGGATTACTATGCCTCCTCCCTTGAACGCCGGTTTAATGGTAATTGTGTCATTGTTCTGTAATTTCCTCAATGCACTCCATTCCTCACTACTTATGTTGTGGAAGGTTTCATTTTCCTCAGTTCCCTCTATCTCGTTGAAAACTGCCTGTTCAAAGGCAACGAGTTCCACCGGTATTGATTCAGGTGGTGGGCAAAATGTGGATTTCAATCTTAAACCTGTGTCACTGGGATTTTCCTGATTGTCATTGGAGGCCTGGTTTTTGAAGAAGGCTTTCAGTTAAAGTTTTCTGAAAAATTCGGCCAGTTCACAGTGAAGTTTAAATTTCTCCAGGCGTGCAGTCGGTACAAATCCCAGACCTTTGTTTAGGACTTTTTCTTCTGTTGGAGTAAGAGCTGTGGACAATAGATTGAAAATTAGCCCTTGTGTCTGGCAAGTTGTATTTAAGTTCTCTGTCCGCTCGTTCCTGGTTGGGACTCTTTCGACTTGTGCCCCTACTGGGCCCTCCTCCTTTCCCCAATGCACGTGTTGTCTGGCACTTCTCCTGCCCCTTCCTCTTCTGCCTCTCTCTAAAAAAGAAGGCCTTTGATTTTGGGAAAAGAAATGTGGGGGGCAGGGTGGAACTGAGGGTTCCAACCAAAACAAGCATTGGCATAGCCAATAGGTCTCGCTTTTGGGACCTTATAAGTATTTTGTTATGCAGCATAATATCCCTGGTGCAACAACATCAACTGTTGCATGGCTAAACACTTATAAGGTCCCAAAGGCGAGACCTATTGGCTATGCCAATGCTTGTTGTTTTGAGAATCTGGTCACCCTACCTAGAACGGCCCTTCAGCAACGCTTGGGAGCTGCTGCCGAGAGGCGAGGACGCGCTGCTGGAAATCCTCCCTGAGACGGCGGGCTCCGCTTGCCCCGAGGAAGGTGCTGTTTGGGGACTTGTGGTCCCGTGTGGCCGCGGCAGTGTTGAGGGTTGCCCGACATGGACCCAGGTGGTCCTAAACGTGTTTGCCCAGCAATCCTCGCTGTTGGGGGCCTACCTTTTGTTCCTGGCTGTACCCGGGGGGCCCAGCGAGGCCTTGCTGAATTGAACCGTGTGTGCCCCCGCGCCCACTTTGTGTTCGCATACCTTTGGGGGCACCGGAGCTGCGGTTTGCAGGTCGGGGTATACCCTTAGCAGAGGTCCCCATCCTGCTTGGCCCTGAATATACAGATTACCGTATTGCTGGTAGTAAGAGCACCGAGATTTGTGTGCCCACGTTTTCATGCCAAGTTACCTCATAATACCTAACAAGAGGGCTGTGCCCTATAGCTTTAGGGTGAGATTGTCGGTACTAATGTGTATCTGGTGATTTATGTGTTTTCCTCCAATCGCCTGCAAGTCAGGCCCTGATGTTATGATGTATGTTGTTTTTCCTTACATTGCCAGGACTTGCATTGTGTGCCTGCAGCTCTGATTTATGTATGTTATAACCTGCATTTCATGCCCTGATGTATTCCAATGTATGTCGTTTTAGAATAACCAGCATTATTTCAGGATTCGCATTTGGGTGTGCGGTGATGGTGTTTTTATGACGTATGCAAGATATGTCTTTACTTTATTGCACTAACTGTGATGTTATGACAATTGCCTAGTTGTCAAAGTGACTATTGGTTTGTGTTGTTTCGGTCTATGTTAACATGCCATACAGATACGTATTGTATATACTGCTGTGTGGTGTCTCTTTTGTGATGTATTTATTGTGTCACTGGTGTGTGTATGCTGCGCAAACGTTTTACACATTGCCACTGGGATAAGCCTGCCTGTTCTGCGCCAAGTTACCAAGGGGTGAGCAGGGGTTGTCTTGGGGGTGTATCCCCCTTACCCTGACTGGAGTGGTAGGTTCTGCCTGGCTTAGGCCCTGGCCAACCAGAAACCCCATTTCTAACAAATGCCACTCAATGTCCCGACCGCCCCACCCCCCTCAACACACCTACAGACCCCGTCTCGAAGGCGGGTGGAGGGGTGCAGCTCTGAGCAGGACAGACAAGGGAGTGATATGTGCTTGGGGGTGTGAGGAGGGGGGACACTGGCGAAGACTGACACAAGGCTGGCACTGCACCAGTCTCAATGACCCGGCGGGGAGCCTGTCAAGGCGCTAGAGGCCGGCCCACCTCTGGCACGCGGAGCCCCTTTTCCATGGGCCCCTAACACTGCTTTGAGAGCCCCAACCCTGCTCTACCGGGGTGCACACTACAAGCCCCCGCACGCCCGAATATAGGGGCAGGAATCATACCTGCCGCACAAAGCTCTTTTACATATCTTATCACACAGACCCCCCCTGAGAGCCTGCAGGGGGCGGATGACCCCAGAGAGGAGATTTCTGTAATATGTGCAACGCCGTCTCCTCCCCGTCGCTGCTATGGTGCAATATACCCCCCAAAGACCCCCAACAGCCCCCCAGTGGTGCATGTCGTTTCCGGCCGAGCAAGATAGCGCCTCCCAGAAGAGCCTTCTGGTCTCCTGCCCACGCCAGCTCCCAACCCACGGTGCCACACCTGACGCAGGAACTTCTCTGTGCACCGTGCACTCACTCAAATATAGCGCCGTGTGAATGGATAAAGCGCCGCACAGTCACTCAAATAAAGCACCGCGTACCCGCGAATAAATACATCTTCAGTGCTGCTCGGTCTAAACGGGGCTCCTGCGGAGGTCAATTGGTGACGTGAACGGAGCCCCCACTCACCCAGCGAAGCAACAAAAAGCGGGGGCAAGTGATAACCCCCCCACACACACACACACACACACACACACCGACCACACAACCTGCCCAAAAGCACAGAACCCTGTCCGCAGACTGCCAAGTACCACAGATGTGAGTGACATATGAGGAAACTAGACAAGAGAGGGGGTGAGAGACGGACACAGGCAGAGGGTGGGGAGAGAGGGAGAGGAGGGGGGCGAGGACGAGTGAAAGAGGGGAGAAGGGAGACGGAGAAAGAGACGGAGGGTGTAGAGGCAGAGGGACAGAGTTAGTAAGTGGAGAGAGAAGAGGAAATGGAGAGAGGGGAAGTAATGCGTGTGCAGGAAAAAAAGAAGAAAATGAGCTGCGCAACAGGGAGATACACAGAGAGACCAAGAAATGGAGCAAAAAGCGAGAGAATGGAGTAGATTATAAGAACGAAAGACAAGGAGGAGGAAACACAAAGCAAGAAAGAAAGAGAAGAGGAGGAAGAAAACGAGCTGCGCAACGGGGAGACTGGATTGGTGTTACACAGAGAGACCAAAGAATGGAGAACAAGCGTGCGCGCGCTAAAAGTTAAAAAAAAAGTGTCGGCAAAAGTGAAAGCGTTTCACTTGCGGGAGCGAGCAGCGCCAGGAGCGTTAATTGCTACCATATGGCGCCGCTCGCTCCCGCAAGTGAATCGCCAAACGTGCACGCATTGCCATTGAAGGTAATGGAACGCGTGCACGTTTTTGGCTGAAAAGCCGAAGCGATTGCTAAAGGTCTTTGTGCCTATGCAGCGCATGCGCGCTGCGTAGGCAAGACCTAAAAAGGATGTGGAGGGGGTTGATTAAATGGAGCCGGAAAAAATCTCTGGCCTTGATTGGGAAAGGTTTCCCATTGTTGTGGCCATTGTCGGGGTTTGTCCCTTCCTCGTTGTCTGGAGTTGCTACCTGTGCGTGATCCACTGCTGACTGAAGTGTCATCTCCCGAGAGATCTGAGATAGTGTCGTGTTTGTTGTTTGGGACATAATAAGGGTCCACGTAGGGGTATGTCTTGATGTAGGAGAATCTTTTTAGTCTTTCTGAAATTGAGAAATCTTTGAGTGGGTCAGATATTCCTTGTACTCATTCATCTCTTTGTTGGTCTCCTCAAGTTTTTTCTTAAACGAGGTGATGATGGTTTTAAAGTGGTTCTCTGTAGTTTGAATTTCAATTAGCATGGCATCCGATAAACGTTTAGCTGTTTAGATAATTAGGACTATCCAGTCCTTTGTACAATGCCAAGCTATTTATGCCCAATCCTTTCTAAAAGAAGAGTCTTCCAGAAAAATTCTGGGTGCATTTGTATCCAACAGTCCCTTCGAGGCTGTGTTATTACGTAAGTACTCAGTTAAAATCACTCCATGTAGGATCGTCCGGATCCTATTCCTCTTTTGTTCTGTTAATTTTTCCCAGTCAGTTGTGTGGGAGATAGTTTGAGTGATGTTGAAATCAGCGAGTAAAGGTGGGCCAGAGAGGATTTCCATGATGTCCTCCTCTGAAAAAGTTAAACCTGGATTTTCAGCCATGGTACCGACAGTGGGGTCCCAAGTTTGGAGGTAAATGACAGCTCTCACAGCTGTGCGCTGCCTAATACAATAAATATCAACAGGAGAGCAAGGACATTTTTAGAAAGGCTAGTTCATTTCCCCTATATAAATCATAATTATCAAAAAGAACTGGCTCGTAATAAAGACAAAACCCTTGATTAGTTTGTGCTTAGGAATACCGTTAGGTTTTTTTAAAAGAACCCTAACCCACCAACCTAGTTGGTGGCATGCTTCATCATCAAGTTCCTACCCATGGCGCCGATATTTATTATATTATTACCTTAACATTATGAGCCATGTTTCTTCACCTGTATTTCTTTATTCCATTTCCTTACCCCTTTCAGCTTTGTATGATATGACGCTAGTGCTTTATTTGTAGAAGATTGAGTCCCATACCTAAAGCTCTGCTCAGAAGCCCGTGTAAAGTGCTATTAAATGTCGGGATATGAAATACCAAGGCTACGTGGTCTTGAAACCACCTCATACCACTTTAATCCACTATCAGAGATTCCAAGCCCATTTATCGCACTTGTGCAGGTACCTACCCCTTTGTGACAGTTTTTCCGTCTTTCTCTTCCTCATTCTTTCTCCTTTGTGTGTTTTTCCTTCTCTTACTGTCGATAAATGTCTTAAGTGCAGGTCCCCAAAAATGAGTGCTTGCTGGCCCCACCAACAACCACTGGCACAGAATAACCACTATGTGGCCCATTACTATAGCGGCCGGACCGGAACTGACCGCTTGTCGGTTGCTTTCCGACTGCCATCTGCTGCTGCAGTCCGCCGACGCATTACAATGCGTGCGGCCGGAGGCTGCAGTGAAAGGGACCATCTGATGCTTTCTGATGGGCTCGCGGAGCCCGTCAGTGCATCGGAAACCCTTCATAATCCTTTAATGATGGCGCTCCGCCGTTGGGATTATGATGTCAGTTTCCGACAGCCATTCCATGCCAGTATTTCTGACATGGAAAGGCTGTCGGAAAGCGACATTGGGGGCCCCTAGCAGGGCCCTCTTCTCTCCTGGCCCTCTGCTCTGGGGCCTAGGAGGCACCTTTGGTGCCCCCCTAAACATCCTTGCACCGTGTAGCAGGCACCTCACAGTGCCTGCCACATGGTGCAGGGATGTTTGTAAAACATCAATTTTTCAATTAAAGCTTGTGCTGCGGGCTTTTTCCGCTGCCATTGAAAAATTGATGTTTCCGACCGCCCTATGGGCGGTCGCATCCAAATACTGCGGTCGAAACCGCCAACCTAAGGTCGGGCGGTTCCCAATCCACAACGGTGTTGCCCGCTCAACATCGTAATAAGCCCCTAAGTGCTGCTTGATGGCGGGTGGCATAAAATGACTGGAGCTTGTGAACAGAAACAGAAAGTTATTCAATACACAGGTTTTTAATGATTTTAGCAATGCCTTGATAGCTTTACATGGCTCCTTCAAGAGACACATATCGTGAATAGTACTGGTTTATGTGCTGCAGAAAGCTCTTTCTGCTAAAAGGAGAAAATACAATAGCATTTGCGTGCTGCAGATTCTCTTGCCACCAACAATAAACAATATGAACACTATGAACCCTCAGGTGAATGCTCTGAGAATTTATTCCAGGCCCCACCTATCTATGGCCCCACAAACCACCATGTTTGCACAGTCCTAGCACTCGTTACAACTGCGACTGGTGGGGAACCTTCTTCCACCTTCTACATGTTGAACATCCAACAACATTAATGCAAGCCTTTTGCTGGTGCATGTAGTACTATTCAACCAAAAAATTTGAAGAGTGGAAATGTTACAGTCAGCAGAAAGAATACCCTTTTTCTAACGGTCTGGGTTGGCCATATAAACCTGGGTAAGATCCCAGTTGCTCCTGGTACTAGAAAGAACAGATTCTGGAACTGTCTGAGCTTACCTACCGGAGAGTGTGTGCGGTTTGAGTCACCAATAGGAGTGCATTCCAGGGCGCAAGACATGAAATGATCTATCTCTCTATTAACTCATAAGCACAGTTTTTGAGAGAGTAGGCAGATTAATTTAAGAAAAATCACACACAATAGACTAGCCCGGTGTTGATCCTGTCCATGTAGCTAGTAGTGAACTGCAAGAGCAAACAAAACTGCTTAGAACAAATGTTGCTGCAGCAAGTTTCACAAAGGGCGAAAATTGTGTAAGTTTCTGAAAGCACTTTGGACCTTGCAAGGAGTATAGAAAACACTGTATTAAATACTAATACAATACAATAAAATCCAATGTCTGGTAGCAAGAAGTTCCAAATACATTTAATGTGGAGGTATTAACGCTTCTTTTTCCTACTGATATAGTTAGTGTCTCGATCACAAGTATTGCACTCTAGGTGGTAATTTTGCAATGGTTTACTTTAATGAAGGCCCATATAGTGTTCTAAAGCGTGACTCATAGCGCTACAGAAGATGCAACAGTGCATCTCAAAGAGGCGGAACAATCTAATATAATTCCCAACGGTCACACATAATAACGGTAGGAATTTGTCAATATGTCCAAGTCTGTATAAACACTCTAATGTGTCAGCATAAAAAATGAATATTTTCGCTTCTCTTAATTATCCCGAGTTTTCTACGGGAAGCAAAGGGTTAAAGCTCCTGGCCTCCGGGGTGAACCAAGCGTGGATTAACCAGCTCTGCGTGCACAAGCCTTTGGAATACACCGTATCCGCTTTATTTTTCTGCTTTGTTCCCTTCGTTTTTAATCATCCTTTTTTTCTTTGGAGATTTGGAAAGAGAACGATGAAAACCAAATTTAGCAGGGATGATGATACAGGATTTTAGCCTCCTAGCTTTCTCTCCATTTTTGGGAAAATGCTTTGGAGTAAACATGATCTTATCAAGAGAAGCAGAGGAAAGAGCTCGTGCCTTTTTCTGTGCGGGGCCAGCCTGCCGGGTGGGCACCGCTGACCACAGGGCACTTAGAATCAAATGACGCGGAGGCCTGGCTGACATTCCGACGGATAAAACATGTTTTTCCTTTCCGTCATGCACATGCGAAGTGTGGATTCGGGTATATCTGATGCATGCAGGGAAAAACAGTGCAGGCAGGGCAAACAGAGCCTTTCCTACAGGAAAAGCTGCACCCCTACCCAAATAACCTTTCCCTTCTCTGGAACGACCTTTATTTGGTGTTACATCTGGTCCTCTTTTCTTCTCCTACCAAATTATATTTTCCTTTATTCCATTCGTTGAAATAAAAAAAAGTAGTCCTTTAGTCTGCCCGCACACTAGGCGTTTCAATCTCCCCTATTCAGGTGTGATTGGTGTGTCCTGCGTTGAGGGTGTCACAAATTGTCAGAAGCAGCGTTAACACCTGAGCATGACCGTGCAGTGTCATCAGTGGTGGTTGGTGTGCTTCGATTGGAGGAGCTTTCAAAACCCAAACAAGCTTCTTTTGGTTTTCTATATGATGTCCACAACGCAATTGCAGAGTTATATATTTTACGAACTAAAAAATTGCAGTGTGGTGTATTTTTCACCGGTGCATGTGGCGTGTGAAATTGTGTAGCCCTGGTTTCTCCACATATCTTGGTCTTGGCATAACTTGGTCTGGAGTTGGTGCTAATCTGGTCAGTAGTGGGATCTGATCATGAGAGGGGAATAGAGATGTCAAGGTATGGGACACTCGCCAACTAAAACGTGCAAAATGTAAAAATTACAGGGATTTTGGTGGCCTGGCAAAATTATGGCTTATTGGGAAGAACTGCAAGGTGGCATGACACTTGGTGGAATTTGGAGGAATTGAAAGATATTGGGTAGCAGCTGAGGTTAGATTTTCTTGGACGAGCTTAATGTGGCAGGAAAGAAACAATGGCTGGCTCGAATTTACCAGTGCCTGCATCACCGTAGGCACCTTATTTCTTTTCTGTGAAAATGTAAATTTCTCCGGATAGACGATGCATGCTTACAATTTAGCTTGATTCATCACTGATGCTTTTGACAGTTCTCTTCTATTCATTTGATGGCAGTGGTGCTTGTCACTATATTTATCGGTTTTAAATCATCTATAATTATGTTCCTAGCGTGCCAGTTGCTGTGCCTACGTAGATAGTTCATTGCATCACATTCATAAACCCATTGCGTCTCAGCTGTAGGTGCAACCACATATAATAATACTATTTGCTTTGTGACCTGTGGCATCAGAAGCTCTGTTCACTGTATGCCACCTACATTACTGGGGCTACATCATCTGCCATCAAATCTCTAACCTGGCTTCTAATTCGAGAATGTGTAGCCAAGAGTGCGCGCTGGTGGCTAATGTCGCGTATAATAAAGTCACTATAACATTACACAACTGGTGTGAAAGTGACTCGCTGTCTTCAACTTTCCCTTTTGCTATTTTTCGGAAGCAAACTCGGAACCCCAAACACGAAAACTTTCAGTCGATACAGCCTGGGAGGTTTGGAAAGCCAGTCGCTACCTGAATGTCTCGTGACTTCTCCCACCGACCGCCCTCTGATCCTTCGATATGAACATTTTAAGTCCGTGCCTGATGTTGTGAGCAGTGTAGCGTGTTGGAAATGTTCCGTGGGTACAGAGGATTAAATATTTAAAGCAGTTTAAAGCAAATTTGTGTTCTAAGCAGAGCGTAGTGATGAATATTTCAAAGTCTGCAATTCTCAAGAAACTCTGCATTATGTTTGCTTCAAGGGACGCACATAGGTTTTTTCCTTTAAGTTGCCTTAGTTGCATGCATTTTCTTTCCATCTTTCTCTATCTCTAACTTTCTTGCTTCCTTTCACTATGTGTGTGTATTCTATACAAGGAAGCATCCCCAGTTAAACACATTCGTGCACTGAAAAGAGAGCTGATAGATTTGAATCTATATTCTCAAAAGCACTTCAGACATAATGCTGTGTAAAATTGTGTTTGATGTAATGCATCTTTGAGTTGAACATAAAATGTGTAACATGTTGCGTGGAAGTTTACAATTGCTCTAGATTCGAATGAATTCATAAGTACCTCCTATGTAAACTTATCTTGCCTAGCCTGTCTCGATTTTCTGCCACCTTCATAGAAGATCTAAAGTAGGTCAAATAACAAAATAAAATGGATATTAATATTACCAGATGTTTCTCGTTTCTCAACCCAATAACAATTTTCTGCTTGCTGTATGCAACTTTTATTTTCTTCTTGCGAGAAAAAGAGGGAAAGTCATTCCCTTCACATTATTACTTTCGTTGTGACTGTGTGCCTAGCCTGTGCGACATCACACCGTGATACTTAAAATGCCAATTTAGTTAGAGGCATCAGTTAATCCATGTAAACTTAAAGTACATTAGTGCATATGGCACTGAGTGCATGTCTAGAGCACTGCATGTATACATTCAGTTCCTGATACCTCAATGGTTTACATTGCAACCTATATTGTTCTTATGAAGTACTCTTTTTAGTATTTTCTTAGACAATAAAGGGCTTTGCTTCTTTGCCTCATCTTCACTTGAAAGCCCTAAACTTGTGTGTTTATGTGTTCCAACTTGGAGTTGTTTCAAGTATTAATTTTTTAAATAACAGACATTTTCTGAAAGTGAATTTAACTTTATGAGCTGGCCTGTAACAGTGAGCATGCTATTTATCTGAGAATGCGTAGATTACCTGCTAGTAAGTAACATAGGCATTAACTCCATATTCCTGCTCCTCGTCCCACTTCCAGCAATTGAGACATACCAAAGAACTGTATAACCACACCAACATTTGCTGAAATCAGTCAATTATTTTCACACCAAATATAATTAACTTGGAAACTGCCTGTAAAATCCAAACCAGATCGGGATATATTAGATTTGTTGGCCAGAGGGCTGTAGTGGCGTACACAAGTATGTGGCACTGCTGAGGTCGCTGCCTTTTATATGTCAACCAAGGGAACTTCTGCACTGAGCCCAGGATGGAAAGATCGTTCTTGTTGACTCTCCCTGAATTCCTGCTGGAAGAGGATCCTTGCCAAGGAGTCAGCAAAGAAAATTGCAGGCTTGTTCAGCGCTCTTAAAGAGACACATGTAGCTTTTCTATCTTCTCTCAGGCTTTAAAAGGACCCTTTCCTTGCCAGGTTAGCTGGCACTTATCTATTGAGGTTCATACAGGGTAATACTCCTCGTCTCTAGATGAACTAGAACTACTAGATCCATAAATACTGTCTACCATAAATAGAAATATTCCTCTTCTCTAGAAGAACTGCAAGGAGAAAAAACAGATAATCCAATCTCTTGGGAGACTGAAAGAACAACATACCTTAAATCTGGATCTTAATGCAAAAACAAAGCATGTTGGCCTATGGTCAAAAATGGATCCCTAGAAAGCAGAGAACACTTAACCCAGACATCTAGTAGATGTTACAGCCATGAAAGACATTGTTTTTATTAATAGAAATGTAATATGAACTCCTCCAAGAGTTGAGACTGCATAGATTCCAGGACTAATTGTAAACACCATCAGCGGCGGTCGGTGCATGTAAGCAGTGCTTAATTTGAGCCGGTGGTTTCCGGTGCCCAGCACCAGCATTTAATTGACAGCACCGGCCTGTGTTACAGTCTGCCACAAAGTGGCGCTGTCTAACTAATTTAGAGATGACCACAACAACAGTTAATTATTAATGCTATGTTCATTAAAAACTACTGTTACCTGATGCCTAAGTCATTCTTATAGCTTTGGGGGCCTGAAATAGTCCGAATTGTCATACTTGTAGGAGTGCGATGGTTAGTAGTTGTGGTGTTACTATCATTGGCAGCGCTGACAGGGGCAATGTGTGATGGAAGCTGCAGTGGCCTGACAAAAGCCCTGGCACTTATTTTTTTAGAAATTAAGCACTGCACGTAAGCGCAACGGGACGGGGAGGGGGATGTCGGCAGACGACAGAATAGAATTTATTTATTTATTTAATTTTCCCTATTCTGCCATCTGTCTACTTACCCCCCTCCTGCCCCCGCCCCACCGTGCTTACCTGCACCGGCCGCGGCTGAACCCCATGGCCAATAAGCCAACTAACTGGGGATTAGAAATGGTAAATCTATGAGGAAGTCAAGAAACCAAAATGATCCCACCCATCACTCTTCTCATGGCCTCCAGAACATCTTAAATGGTGCTCATTGGTGATAAAGTGTAAACTGACAGGCCCAAAGAGAGCCCATTTATTAAGATAGGACGAATGTATGGAGCCCCATGAGACAGAGTTTATAGGTCCCTTCACAGATACTACCCCAAAATAAAGCAGTGAATGAACTTCTTGATTGATGCGCCACCACGATTTCTTCTCTGCAAAGCCCTGATATTAAGGATGTGCTGCAAAACCACGAAACCAACTTATGTGTTTGGAATGTGCATTGGATTCTATTCTCCATAGAACCTCTCATGATGCGTGGAGTGCTCTGAGGAAGCACAGAACCGTGTGGGCTGAGGAGCTGTTAAGACAGGGAAGTGTGCAGAGCACAACTTCGGTGAGCAGAAATTGGGAGGAATTAACTAATTGAAGTATTTTTAATGTTGGTTCAGCCGTTGTATGTTTGCTTTCAAGAATCGGCTAGTGCACCTTTCAGCACCTGCATCTGCCTTCGCAGTCTGTGATTGTGCACCAACACAGCAACATACACGTGTCAGCACGGCTAGGCATGGGGGTCAGACGACATGACCTTGCATGACCACCATCTTTGTGGCTAGTCTAACAGGAATTTTCCGGCGCAGCGCACTTCAAATCAGTGCGCATTCTACAATTGTTGCAACAGGGCACCTTTTCACTGTGGAATTGGTGCACTGGGGGCACTTTCACTGGTGTTTAGAGGTTCAAGCTACCATTGCGCCTGCAACTTAACGGAATGTGAGGTCTATTTGGGATATTGGCAATGTGTCTGGCAATGAAAAGCATACTTGAACAGTTTGCGTGACTGTTGAATACAGACACCTGTTTTTCTGAACAAAGGGGGAGGTAGAAGAAAAAAAGAGAGGGACTCGTCCTCCTATCAATATTGTCAACAAACAAAAAGAGCCCACCCGTCAATCATGGACTAGACCTTCACATATAGTTAGAAAACAGAATATTTTCTTTAGATAACCCTCACCCACCAGGGTTTCCCCTTGGTGGCATGCTTCATCATTGGGTCCTTCCCGTACCACTGCGGAACGGGGCGTGCTGCAACCTACGGGTTACCTGGGAGCACTTATAGGTGTAATATAGTTGATGAATATTAGATGTAAACAGTAGGAGCGGGGAGGGAGAGTGAGACTCAAGGGAATTGTGTTCCTGAACATTTGAGCCCCGGGCTGGCTACCCTATGTGATTCCACAAGGGAGTAGCCTTGGAGTTAGTGTGACTACAGGCGTCCCTTTCCCCCGGAGGACTCATGATGCCAGATTTAGGCATTATACATATCATCCAGGCATAACACCAAAACAGTGCTGTATGAATATTTTCTTTCCTTAGCATGCAGATTGTTTGCAGCTAGATGGTTCACCAGGAGTGGTATCAGGTAGTAGATATCCTTGGTCCTGATGAAAAGCCTCAGGGTAGGGCTTGAAACATGTAGACCCTTAGAAACTCAGGAACATAATTCCCTTGAGTCTCGCTCTTGCCACCAGGGGGAAGCCATGCTACCAAGGGGAAACCCTGGTGGGTGAGGGTTATCTAAAGAAAACATTCTGTTGTCTAACTAGATGTGGAGGTATGATCCATGATTGACGGATGGGCTCTTTCTTGTTTGTTTACAGAAACTTGTGGACATATTAAGTAAATTCAGGCGCATTTGACAGGTCTGTGTTATATTAAATATGGCTCAGCAAAACCTTTGCATCAGCCCACCTCATACCTTTTGTTCTTTGGAGTTATAACCTTCAATAAAATGGACAGAATGTAAGGACTATTTTGTGAACTATATTGAGGCCATAGATGAAGCTAAGGATATGTCTGCAAAACAAACGAGAATTCTTTTGCACTCTTTGGGGCCTCATAGATTGAAAACATATAACTGATTGCCTAAGGCAGCTGTGATTGGTGATAATAATATTTTGATGCAGCAATTAAAGATCTGGATACATATTTAGCACTGAAAGTTTGTATTGGCATAACAAGATATAAATTCTTTCAGTGGAAACAAGGAAGGAATAAACCTGTGAATGAAATGTGGCAGATTTAAAAAGCTTGCGCTTGATTGTAAATCTGGAGCATTGCATGATGATTTAGTCAGAGACCAGTAAGAGAAATCCAGCCATCCAGGTACGTTAATAGGTTAATGGGAATTCCCCACTTTATGATGTTTTGCCCATTGTTCGGAAGGCTGCAATCATTCTGAAGCAAAGTGATAAAGAATCTGACACTGTGAACAAGTTAATTAATCATCTTAAACATAAGAATTATTCTAGACAAAGCCAAACCAGGGACAAACCAGTTTCAAAGGAAGGTAATAGATGTTTCAGTTGTGACAGTAAGGAACTTTTGGCTTTCAGCAAGAATTGCGCGCATTGAAACAAAAGTGTAGTAGTTGTGGAATAGTGGGCCACAACACAAGGGTTTGTTGAAGAATAAAAACATGTGTTCAGTTGGTGTATGAAGAAGCCAGATGTTTGGAAGGAAGTAACTCAGAAAATATGATGAAGAAATCTAGCAATGTTATGAATTTGCGTGACAAATTGGTCTTGAACATAAGTGACACCATTAAGAAAAACAAGCCTAAGCGTAATATGACAATTGGTGGTGTACAGGTCAAGGTTTGCACCGATTCTAGTTTGCCTTATACTATTGTGAATGAGGGTGTGTAGAGAGATAAGTGTGTCAACAAAATTGGTACGCACCTTTTGGAACCCGTCACACAGCCTGAAGGATACAGTGGAGAGAAAATAGACATGCTGGGATTTTGATGGTTGACCTTTAAGTTTAAAAATAGAAGCACAAGTGAGAAACTCAATGTAGCAAACAAAGAACCTTCTGTTTTGGGTTGGTTCGATCAAGGGAATTTACATATCATGCTTGATCCCAACAGCGAAGAAAAAGTATTAGTTGTGGATGTGGATGTTACCATTAGAGCAGCAATGCTGGAAAAATTCCCAAGTGTTTTCAGTAATACCCTTGCAAATCTGCAAGGGTTTGGACATAGAATTATCCTTAAGGACAATGCATCCCCAAAGTTCACATGGTAAGGAGTATTCCAACTGTAGTAAGGGAGGAGGTATTTAAGGAGTTGGAAAAACTGGTTGTAGCTGATTTAACCGAACCTGCTGAATCTTCGGAGTGGAATTCTCTTTTAGTTGTAACACAGCGCAGCAGTGGAAGAATCCATTTATGTGTGGATTTGCGCAATTTGACTAACAACATTGTGATAGATCGTTTTCCCCTACTTAAAATCAGTGAAATAGTGATGTGTCTCGAGCGCAAAATGGTTCTCCACCATAGTTCTATCATCTGCGTACCACCAAATCTCATTGACATCGGACTCCAGGAGATTGGCAGCGTTTATAACACCTTTTGGGTGTTTCCAATTAAACAGAATGCCTTTTGACTTGGCGTCAGCAGCGGCTGTATTGCAAAGACTCATGCATAAGTTGTTTGGTAACAAAAAAGGAGTAGTATTTTTCCAGGATGATATCTTAGTTTTTGGAGAAAATAAGAACATCTTTGATGTCAGGTTACAAAAAGTTTTGAAAATTCTTGGAAAAAGTGCCTTAACTGTTGAATTTTCACAGTGCACATTTTCTGAAAAAAATATAAATTTGGGGCATGAAATCGGAGAGGGGTGTGTGAAACCCAAAACATCTTTGGTTAGTGCAATTGAAAGATCTCCTGTACCTACGAATAAGGAGGAGGTAAGATCATTTTTGAGGATGGCTGAGTACTGTGAAAAATGTATTCCCAAGTTTGCAGAAAAACCTACAACATCATAAATTTGCTAAAGAATAAGACAAAGTACGACTGGTCATCATAATGTGAGGAAGATTTTCGTAGGATCAAGTTTGACATTGCAGATGGGACTGAGTTAGGCAGTTTTGACCGGAATTGGACAGTGATTTCTTTTGCTTCCAGGTCCATATTACCAATGGAAGATAAGTACTCTCTTATCGAAAAGGAGGCTTTGGCTTGTGCATGGGATTTGGATCATTTTAGAGCCTTTATATGGGGCAAGCCTTTTACTATTCAATGTGATCACAAACCATCGGTGCAATTGCTAACAACTGAAGGAACTGTGCATGCTTATGCGAGAATTGTGAGACTGTCAATGCACATGCAGGATTAAATTTACAAGATTAAGTAAGTGCCTGGAAGGTATAATGTAATTGCTGACTGTTTATCTGGTATGCCTGCTAAATTAGAGTAACGTGAGGATGATGTGTGAAACAGTTTCCAGGTGGTGTTAGTGCATGATTGTGGTACACCAACAATTAAAGAAAAAGAGTGGATTTCGGAGTATGGGAAGGATGGTGTTCTACAAGAAGTATTCAGATTTATCTATGGGACATGGCCAAAAAAGGAGCACCTCCTTTCTGAGTTGAGGCCATTCTGGGAAGCTAAGTCCAAGCTCTCTGTGGAAAATGATTTGAATTTGTGAGGTGATAGGATTATTCCCCTGGTTGGTTTGCATGGAATGATAATTGGGTTGATTTTGCTGTGGAAAGGTTTGTTAGAGAATGCTCCAACTGTTCTTTTGCTGATAAATCACTTCTTACTTTGAAACCACCACTGAGCACTTGTTGTATTCCTGAACAACCTTGGGAATCTGAGAGAATCTTAATTTCATTAAAGACAACAGAGGCTAACATTATGCATAAACCTTTTATTGACGCCCCAACATGCTGCTCTTTAACAATATTAAATGCATCATAAATTAAAAACATTCCACTTTAGAATATTCAAAACAGCACATAACTCCATGTCACTATGTTATAGGTCTCTTTATGGCTGCGATGAAATGAAAGATGTTCCTCTTGCTTGTCTTGGACTAAATTCTTACAACAAAGGGCCCGATTCCGATCTCACTCGGAAGCGCTCCTGACGGCATCCGTCAGTAGCGAGTCCGAGTCGTACGCGTGATTTCCGTGCGACTCGTACAGCTGTACGAGCGAGCAAGTACGATGCGATAATCGCCTCGTGCTCCGAGCGGCTCGCATGCCTCAGCGATCCCCTCCGTACGACTCCGCCATGGCCGACACGCACAGCGCAACGGTGCGGATTCCCGGACGACCAAGTACGATGCGCGCGCCGAGCAGCTGGATCGAGTCGGAGCCTCTGATTTGAAAAAGCTCTGGGAAGCGGACTTCGGGGGTCCGTAGAGGGCCCTCCGTAACCTGGGGCCCCTACGACTGGATCACTGGGGGGGCCCAAGGGTCCCCCCTACACATGCATGCACGGTGCGGGTGGGACCGAGGCGTCCCCGCGACATGGGGCGCCCTCGTCCGAGACGTGCGTTTATTGTCTTTGGGAGCCTATGTACGCAACGTACACCAGGCTCCCATAGACTTCAATGGGGCTCCGAGCGACCCGAGTCTGTCAGCGCTGCTGCGCATCGTACTCTGTCGCTCGGAGCCCAGGAGCACGAGTCGCTCGGAAAGCTCTACGAGTGCGAGTCGGCCGTAGGGCTTTCTGAGCGAGATCCGAATCGGGCCCAAAATGTTATCTGAAAGAAAGAAAAAAAACAGGAGATACGAAATATCTTGGTCAAGTAAGTACTTAGTACACACTGTAAAGCAATATCAAGTTAATGATAAATCATGACAACAAATCCATTTATACAATTCATTAAAATGCATTCAGGAGTGGAGGGTGGTATAATGTTAGCCTCCGTTGTATTTAACGAAATCAACATTTCTCTCTGTATGTTAATTGGAGAATCACCTTTTCATTTATTTCATTACAAGAGTGGAGGCTACCATTATGCATGTTTAAAGCTCTCAAGTGCCAGACTCCTCACATGCTCCACAGGTTTAAGATAAAATTCTGCAAAAGTGCTAGCACTTGACCAGTCTGCCACCTTTAGAATGTCGGCAAGTGAACCACCTGCCCAAAAAGCTTTACTAGCCATCGAACCCCTAGAGGAATGAGCCCCAAACTTGGACAAATCAATCCCAGCCTCAGACATCACTACTTTTGCCCACCGTGAAATAGTAGCTGATGATTCTGTCTTGCATGGTTTTACATAGGAAATTAATGACTGTTCCTCTCCATGAGGTCTAAATTCCAGCATTCTTTGTTCATAAGCCCTAATACAGCTTACCACACACAACTTCCTGCAGATGAGGATAGTAAATGTTATCAGACATTGTTTTGGTCCTATTCCAAATGTCAAAGTGAACTCTGTCTGGGGAGTAAACCCTGTCACAGACCTCCAGAGCCTTAACAGCTGAAACCACAGCATTTGTCTCAAAAAAAGATAAATATTATCAGGCCAGGAGACAAAAATGCCATAAACCAGATTGACGTTCCATAAAGAATCATACCTAGCTCTATGTAGCCGCTCAAGACGTATCCCCTTCATCGCCCTGCTCACTAGAGGATCACTGCCAATCGCAAAATTATTAACCAAGGAATGTCCTGCTGAAACACCTGATCTATAAGAAATTACCTTTCTATAGGACAATCCTGAATTGAACAACTCAGCAAGGTAATTTGCTACACCCACTAAAAGAGCCTCCACATGATCCATATTCCTCTCCAAGCACCAACTACACCACTTTTTCCACACTCCTCTTTACCTTTTCCTGGTACCTTGTGCCCATGATTTATCCATTAACCTTTTAGCCTTTCCCGAAAGGCCTGAGTATCTACCAGAACCCCTGAAATCTGCCAAACAAGAAGGTTCAAGTTCCTTTCTAGAACTAAAGGATGTTCCTCTTCTTCCAGACCCTCTAAAAGACCTGATCTCTCCTGTTTCAGGGGAACTACTACTCCCCGGCTGATACCCCAGGAAACCAAACATGAGAGGTCCAAAAAGGAGCAGCACCTTTCCCTCCGAACCTTCAGCTAGACCCCCTGGATCAAAGAAAACGGAGGGAATGCATAGCAACTCTGTCCCTTCCAAATCTGCACAAAAGAATCCACTGCCAATGCTTGGGGGTCTGGCCTCCAGCTGTAATACTGGTCTACCTGAAACGTCAGTCTGCTGGCAAAGAGGTCCACCTGAAAAGGACCCCATAAATCCTGAATCTTTCTGAAGCACACCGGGTTTAGCTTCCAATCGCTGGCATCCTTCAAATTCCTTGAATTCCAATCCACTCTCTGGTTCTGCTGACCTGAGATGAATTCTGCCTTCAAGAGAATTTTCTGTTCCCAACAAAAATACAAAATTAACTTGGCTAGATCTGCAAGTTGTTTCACTCTTGCTCCTCCCAAGTGACTGATATAAGGTGCAGCCGTGAAATTGTCCAACCAGATCAACACTACGCTGTTTTCTATAATAGACTTGAAGCTAATCAAAGCATTTAGTCTTGCTAACATCTGTAAACAATTTATGTGTAAGGAGTGTTCCTTCCTGGACCATTTCCCTCCAGTTTCTATCCCTCCCAATCTTCCTACCCAGCCATGGTTGTTTGCATCTGATTCTACAATGAATTCTGGAACATTCCCAAACATTACCTTGCAATTCCAGCTCTCCAGGCTGTTCAACCACCACTCTAGATCCTCTCGAGCTTCCTGGGACAGGGGAATAACATCTGCATACCAAAGACCCTTTCTCAAATCCTAGGGTTTTCAACCTCTGGAGAGCCCTGTGATACAATGGACTCGGGGACATGACCTAAATGGAGGATGACAAAGTCCTATCACCCTTGCCAGATCTCCCAAAGTCACCACTTCTTTTACCAGTACATGACCTACTTCCTTCCTTATCTTCGTCAATTTCATCTGAGTGAGACTAAGCTGGGCATCAGTAATATATCGTCTAGGTAAATTATTAAGCGTACTCCCCTCTTTCTCAAGAAAGCAACTCGAAGGCGCAGTACCTTGGTGAAGCACCAGGGAACTGATGACAGACCAAAGGTAAGTGAGAAGAACTGGTACAAATACCTTTTCGACTGAATCATAAATATTTCGGAGAAACTACGTCCATGGGTATTGTGAAGTAGGCATCCTTCAGGTCCAACTTCACTAGCCAGTCTTTCTGCTGTAAACGTCTTGCAAAAGATGGATCCCCTCCGTCGTGAAGTGCCTGTATGCTAGAAACTTGTTTAACTCCTTTAAGCTGATTGCAGGCCGCCAACATTTGTCCTTCTTCTTGACTAAGAAAACGGTACTTACAAAACACTTCTCTGAGTGCGCAACCTTGGAAATTGCCCCTTTGTGTATCATTTGTAAAACCTCTGTATCTACTAGTGAAATTTGGTCCCGGTCTAAGAATAACTCTCTTGGCTGACACCTTTGGAAAGGAGTGTCCCAAAACTCTATTCTGAAACTTCTCACGGTTTGCAACAGCCATTAATCGTTGGTTATGCCAGACCAGTTTTGGATGAAAAAATGCAACCTTCCCCCTACTTTTGGGTGAGAAGAACCAAGTAAAGGATTGAGGCTTACCTTGAATCTCCAGCTCCTTAGGATCTACCCTTGCTCCCACGAGAGTGAAGGGTTCGTCCTAACTGCGGGAAGAAACCATTGTTGGCCTGGAAGGTCCTTCCGTAGCCCTGCTGGTCTTGATAATAGTACTGGGACCTTTGTGACCCATGGCCGACAATCAGTCCCCTCCTGTCAGTCTTTCCAAAAACTCTAGCATTGAACATGCGATGCATATTGGACTGTGCCTTACTAAAGGCAGTAAACTCTCACCAAAAAGTAGACCACTCTGGTCACCCAATTCTCCTGGTTGGCTAAATCGCCCAACTTTAGATTAATCCTCATAAGAAGGGCTCACCTCCTTTCGGCAATCAGCCTGGCATTTGCATATCCAAGCAGGCATAAAGCCCGTTGGCTCCAGCCCCTGAGAACCTCAACATCCACAGGCATGTTCCTAAAAGAAGCATCCTCAGCCAAGTCTAAAATTCTGGCCAGCATTACAGGCCTTTCTTAGGGTATTCCTCTGATTTAAATAATAAGGTAATTAACTCTGGATCCAGATTTGGTGTTATTCCTGCTTTGCTATAAAGGAACGGTCTTGGGAACTCAGCCATCACGAGGTTACGCGTCTCCTTATCAAGAGACTTTCATATCCAGAATTTTATAAACATGGTCCACAGGCCGCAAATTAGAACCCCTTGGGTGCATAACGAGAGTCGAATTAAACATATCTGCACCTGATTGATCCTTAATAGCCTACGATGTAGAAAGTTGCTCTAAATCTGCATCCAAAAATCATTTTCTAAGGTCTCTGTGGATCGAAAACATATATATCCACTTGATCGAAATCATTGGCATATCAAAATTCATCTGGATCAGTAGTGCAGGAGTGTTAGAAATGGTGGTCTCTAGTTGGCAGTGGTTTGCACCCTGTCCAAGTAGGGACCCTCACTCTTGTCAGGGTAAGGGGATTACAAAGCTAAGAAACCCCTGCTCACCCCCTTGGTAGCTTGGCATGAGCAGTCAGGCTTATCTCAGATGCAATGTGTAAAGCATTTGTACAAACACACGCAGTAACACAATAAAAACACTACAAATGGGCACCACACCAGTTTAGGAACATAACTAATATTTATCTAAATAAAACAAGACCAAAACAACAAAAAATCCAACGTACACAAGTAAAGATATTACTTTTAAAAGGCTCAAAACAGTTCAGTCTATAGGAAACTATGGCTGCGTCACTTTTATCAAAAAGTACCTGAGACGCAGGGGAGGTGATGCACTGGAAAAGCAAAGCAATGTGTTGATTCCTTACTCCCAGGGGAGGTGATGCATTGGTTCCTTACTGCCAAGGCAGGTGATGCATCGGTTCCTTACTGTCAGTGGAGCTGATGCATCAATTCCTTACTGTCATGGGAGGTGATGCGTCACTCTCCAGACACTTGGCCTCGGTTCCTTACTGCCAGGCCACATCGATGAAGAACTTGGCGCACAGGGACGATGCATTGAAAATCCAGATGCGCTGGCTCAATGCGCTGAAGGCGGAACAGGCGCTGCGTCGATTTCCCAACAGCAAAGCAGGTGATGTATCGATTTCTTCAGACGCACAGCAGGGCCCGCGTCGGAGCGCGCGCCATGGATGTCGGTGACACGGTGCTCGGGACTCGGATTGCGGCGATCTTTCAGCCGCATGGCAGGCACTGCATCGATTCTTTGGCTGCACCGCGGTGATGCGTTGGTTTTTCTATCGCACGGCGGTGCTGCATCAGAAAAACGGGTGCTGAGAATTGCTGTGTTGATTTTCTTGGTTCTTAGCAGCAAAACCACCTCCAAGGGCCCAGAACTGTAATTGGCACCACTTGGCTGGTCAGAAGTACCAGCAGAGGAGTTCAGGTGCTACAGATGAAGTCTTTAATGGCCCTGAGACTTCTTAACAGGAGGCAAGCACACACAAGCCCTTGGAGAACCTTGGAAACAGGATGTAGCAAGCAAAGTCCAGTCCTTTCACTCCCAGGATAGAGGCAGCAGGACAGCACAACAAAGCAACAAGCAGAGTGGCAGTTCCCCTCCTACAGCATCCAGCTCTTCTTCCTGGCAAAATATCCTCTTAGTCCAGAAGTGTTCTGATTTGAGAGTGTCAGAGGTCCAACACTTATACCCGTTTCTGCTTTTGAACTAAGCAAATTTCAAAGGAAAGTCTTTGAAGTGCACAAGACCCTGCCTTTCCCTGACTTGGCTCCAGACACACTACAAGGGGATGGAGACAGCTTTGTGTGAGGATTGGCACAGCCCTGTTCAGGTGTCAGTTACAAGTTCTCCTACCACTTTAGCTCAGGAAGACCCATCAGCCTGGTGATGGGCCATCAGGATATGCTGGGCCCACCTCGGCTCCCTTTGTGTGACTGTCTAGAGTGAATGCACAAACAGCCCATCTGTCACCCTCCTTCAGACGTGGATTCCACAGGCAGGCAGAGGCACAGAATGGTAAAGCAAGAAAATGCCCACTTTCTAAAAGTCGTATATACACAGCGATAGTGCACTCTTTTTTCAATATTTAGCACAATAAAATGTGAATCACAATAAACATCAGTTGGTGTGCGCTTTCTGAGGTGGTTTCACCCTCCCACCTATATACAAAGCAATAATAAACCAGGACGCGAAGTCATAGACAGATCGCGCACTACCTCAAAACTCAAGAATGAGTGTATTAAGTTGAAATATTCAAAACCTTTAACATCATGTGCAAATAATTAGAAAACAATTAGTCAAATGCTCAGAAATTCAAACAAAATAAAAGCACTAAAGATGAGGTGATCCAAAATGATATCTTCAATCCAATTTATTCAACGAGTACCGTCTTCATCGGTTACTTGCGTAATTTCAGTAAATCAAATGATGCATTCAATCATGGATATTCATCCCAATGCATTTCGGGTGTGCATACACCCTTCGTCAGGGAAATCTACAGAAAAATGATCAGTGAATCTGATTACTTAAAGATAAGAAACGATACTTATATATCCAACATCCGGGAAGGTTATTAAAAATACAAGTCATGTAAACATATCAGCAAAAATGACAAAAACGTGACCTCTAAATCTTTCAAAAATCACGCCGTGTCTCAAATATCAAAGATAAAGCAATATGTGAAAACATATACAAAGCAGTACAGATGTGAATATTCGACATCCGAAGCGTTCCACATGTGATAAGCCAACTATTGCTGTAAAGAAATCACCCGTGAAAAGTGAACATGAAAACCAATGCCCAAGATTAAGACCGTGAGAAACAAAAAACCAACACGTGCTGCTATAACGTGCCATTAAAGCGTCCATATATTGTAAGAGTGATACCAAAACACCCTAGGTCATTGTAACTCTTGTCGATAACCAGAGAAAACTTTAACACAACACGAGCTTACCCACAAAGCTTCTATTGATCAACATGCCTCAATGTAAGGTGTCTAAAGAATAAAAGTGCTGTAATATAAAAGAGGATAAAATGATAACAAATGCGTCCGATAAAGAGTTAATTCACAATCCACAAATACCACAGGACAGTAGTCATTGGTATGTGTAAGGCAGCTTACTAAGTGCACAGTAATGGGAGTTGTCACGGAATCTTGCCCAAAGCACCGACCAGTGTTGTCCTATACCGGAACACGTCAAAACCTGTTGAAAATGTTTAAACCGTTTTTCGTCACCCTTTACTGAGTACAACGATATTCCCGATACCCCAAGGACTCGAAGACTCACCAACTGACGTAGACACCGTGCACCCTATTTTCACGCACTCAAATTCCAAGTAAATCGAGCGTGCGAAGCATACAAGTGAATGTGATTAAGTCTTTCCAGCAAACCGGCGTCTCAACGTGAAGTAATAGAGATCGACATAGGACTGTGAACACAAAGCTAACTGACGGGTATAGAATAACAGCAGACATCTTGCCATGGCGATGAATAATTGCGCTACATGCATTCTATAACAATAGTGTGAATTACAGTCATTGTAATGCTGTGTATTGGAATTAAAACATAGCGATACGAAGTAAAACTACTCCAGAACAAATTATACAATCCTAAGCAATATAAATGTGTTACTTGATGAAATGATGATGTTACTCCACATTGGTATATGAAACATCAACTGCAATTTCTTGAGTGCTGATAATAACATCTTCAAGTTATAAGCAATGCTTAAGTTGGTAAAAACAATATCCAAATCATGACTCAATTAAATATGCGTGTTGATTGCTCATACTGTTAACCTGAAACCCCAACAGGACAATCATCCACAAATACACAAAAACCATTAAAGCATGTACAGTAAAAGGTGTGCAAATCAGAAAACATAAATCATACATTTCGCAAGAACTAATGTGGTAATATCGCACCAATAAAATATTCCGCAACAAAAAGTGGACTAAAAATTATTACTACTACAATCCCCAAACCTAAAACAAATGCGACTACAAACAATAGGAGGTGATCATGGATTTAACTACCTAAATTGAGCATCTAGCCTTGGCCCAACATGACATGTGGTTGGCATGCATTGTACTGTTGTGTATGTCACAGGAAACACGAGAGTTCCAATTTGTCGTTGAGACCTTTAGGAATCATAGTGCCCAAATACCTGATCCAGAACGTCTCACGTTGTGTAATGAATTTAGACATGTCTCTATCTACATAGCTCTTCACAATCTCCAAGACTGTAAATCTGAGTTGAGCAATCGTATGTCGCGACTCAAACCAATGCCTTGCTAAGGGCGAGGACATCACCATTGTTCTGATCCTACTTTTATGTTCAGTGATGCGCGTCCGCAGTGACCTCTCTGTCTTGCCTACGTAAAGTAGACCACACGGACAAAGTATGGCATAAATCACATTTTGGGAATTACAGTTGGCAGTGAATAACAATTTAACAGGTTTACCTGACCAGGGGTGAGAAATAGATGTTCCTAGCAAAACATTATTGCAATGCGAACAATTAAAACACTTTTGCATGCCTCTGAATTCACCCTCACTTTTAACCTTGATCTTCTTCAGTATCTCTCTAATGTTATTAGATCTTCGGTAAGCAAAAATGGGAAGATCTTGAAACAGATTACCAAAATCAGGTTCCATTTGTAATAGATCCCATCGTCGAAGAATAACTTTCTTAATAGCCATAGCTTGCGATGAAAAGATTGATACAAATACTTCACGTCTATCCTGGATTCTCTCTCTCTTGGTGAGTAAATCCTCTCTGGAAATGGCATCAGCTTTTCTAGCAGCTGAATCAACTACTTCAGGGGGATAACCCCTCTCGACAAAACTTTTCTTGACTGTATTTTGAAAAGTTTGATATTGTGTTTGATCTGTGGTGATGCGCTTAATGCGTAAAAACTGCGAGAGGGGAAGATGTTTCTTAAGAGCCTCCGGATGAAAACTGGTGTACAATAATGTGTTGTTACGATCAGTCGGTTTGGTGAAAACCTTAGTCACAATCTGCGAATTATCCAATTCCACCTGTACATCTAGATAAGAAATGGATCTTTGATCCATAATGTGTGTGAACTGAATTCTAGAGTTCTTCTCATTCAACTGGCGTAACTTGTTTAGCAATTGAACCTGTGTACCCTGCCAAATGATGAATATATCATCAATATATCGACGATAAAAAACCAAATGTGATGTCCAATCTGGATCACTCATTATATGTACACCAGTTTTCATCCGGAGGCTCTTAAGAAACATCTTCCCCTTTTCGTCGCAAGCTATGGCTATTAAGAAAGTTATTCTTCGACGATGGGATCTATTACAAATGGAACCTGATTTTGGTAATCTGTTTCAAGATCTTCCCATTTTTGCTTACCGAAGATCTAATAACATTAGAGAGATACTGAAGAAGATCAAGGTTAAAAGTGAGGGTGAATTCAGAGGCATGCAAAAGTGTTTTAATTGTTCGCATTGCAATAATGTTTTGCTAGGAACATCTATTTCTCACCCCTGGTCAGGTAAACCTGTTAAATTGTTATTCACTGCCAACTGTAATTCCCAAAATGTGATTTATGCCATACGTTGTCCGTGTGGTCTACTTTACGTGAGGCAAGACAGAGAGGTCACTGCGGACGCGCATCACTGAACATAAAAGTAGGATCAGAACAATGGTGATGTCCTCGCCCTTAGCAAGGCATTGGTTTGAGTCGCGACATACGATTGCTCAACTCAGATTTACAGTCTTGGAGATTGTGAAGAGCTATGTAGATAGAGACATGTCTAAATTCATTACACAACGTGAGACGTTCTGGATCAGGTATTTGGGCACTATGATTCCTAAAGGTCTCAACGACAAATTGGAACTCTCGTGTTTCCTGTGACATACACAACAGTACAATGCATGCCAACCACATGTCATGTTGGGCCAAGGCTAGATGCTCAATTTAGGTAGTTAAATCCATGATCACCTCCTATTGTTTGTAGTCGCATTTGTTTTAGGTTTGGGGAATTGTAGTAGTAATAATTTTAGTCCACTTTTTGTTGCGGAATATTTTATTGGTGCGATATTACCACATTAGTTCTTGCGAAATGTATGATTTATGTTTTCTGATTTGCACACCTTTACTGTACATGCTTTAATGGTTTTTGTGTATTTGTGGATGATTGTCCTGTTGGGGTTTCAGGTTAACAGTATGAGCAATCAACACGCATATTTAATTGAGTCATGATTTGGATATTGTTTTTACCAACTTAAGCATTGCTTATAACTTGAAGATGTTATTATCAGCACTCAAGAAATTGCAGTTGATGTTTCATATACCAATGTGGAGTAACATCATCATTTCATCAAGTAACACATTTATATTGCTTAGGATTGTATAATTTGTTCTGGAGTAGTTTTACTTCGTATCGCTATGTTTTAATTCCAGTACACAGCATTACAATGACTGTAATTCACACTATTGTTATAGAATGCATGTAGCGCAATTATTCATCGCCATGGCAAGATGTCTGCTGTTATTCTATACCCGTCAGTTAGCTTTGTGTTCACAGTCCTATGTCGATCTCTATTACTTCACGTTGAGACGCCGGTTTGCTGGAAAGACTTAATCACATTCACTTGTATGCTTCGCACGCCTGATTTACTTGGAATTTGAGTGCGTGAAAATAGGGTGCACGGTGTCTACGTCAGTTGGTGAGTCTTCGAGTCCTTGGGGTATCGGGAATATCGTTGTACTCAGTAAAGGGTGACGAAAAAAACGGTTTAAACATTTTCAACAGGTTTTGACGTGTTCCGGTATAGGACAACACTGGTCGGTGCTTTGGGCAAGATTCCGTGACAACTCCCATTACTGTGCACTTGGTAAGCTGCCTTACACATACCAATGACTACTGTCCTGTGGTATTTGTGGATTGTGAATTAACTCTTTATCGGACGCATTTGTTATCATTTTATCCTCTTTTATATTACAGCACTTTTATTCTTTAGACACCTTACATTGAGGCATGTTGACCAATAAAGCTTTGTGGGTAAGCTCGTGTTGTGTTAAAGTTTTCTCTGGTTATCGACAAGAGTTACAATGACCTAGGGTGTTTTGGTATCACTCTTACAATATATGGACGCTTTAATGGCACGTTATAGCAGCACGTGTTGGTTTTTTGTTTCACACGGTCTTAATCTTGGGCATTGGTTTTCATGTTCACTTTTCACGGGTGATTTCTTTCCAGCAATAGTTGGCTTATCACATGTGGAACGCTCGGATGTCGAATATTCACATCTGTACTGCTTTGTATATGTTTTCACATATTGCTTTATCTTTGATATTTGAGACACAGCGTGATTTTTGAAAGATTTAGAGGTCACGTTTTGTCATTTTTGCTGATATGTTTACATGACTTGTATTTTTAATAACCTTCCCGGATGTTGGATATATAAGTATCGTTTCTTATCTTTAAGTAATCAGATTCACTGATCATTTTTCTGTAGATTTCCTGACGAAGGGTGTATGCACACCCGAAATGCATTGGGATGAATATCCATGATTGAATGCATCATTTGATTTACGTAAATTATGCAAGTAACCGATGAAGACGGTACTCGTTGAATAAATTGGATTGAAGATATCATTTTGGATCACCTCATCTTTAGTGCTTTTATTTTGTTTGAATTTCTGAGCATTTGACTAATTGTTTTCTAATTATTTGCACATGATGTTAAAGGTTTTGAATATTTCAACTTAATACACTCATTCTTGAGTTTTGAGGTAGTGCGCGATCTGTCTATGACTTCGCGTCCTGGTTTATTATCACTTTCTAAAAGTGGCATTTTCAAACACGCAATTTAAAAGCCAACTTCACTTAAAGAGGTAGTTTTAAATTGTGAGTCCAGGGACCCCAAATTCCAAATCTCTATCTCTTCCAAACTGTAAGAGGTTACAAGGCAGCTCCAATGATAACCTATGGGAGAGATGGTCCTTTCAATAGTGAAACACGACATTAGCAGTATTTCACTATCAGGGCATGTAAAACACACCAGTACATGTCTTACCTTTTAAATACATTGCACCCTGCCCTTTGGGGTACCTAGGGCCTACCTTAGGGGTGCCTTACATGTAGTAAAACGGAAGGTTTGGGCCTTGCCAGGTCGACATGGCAGTTTAAAACAGCCAACACAGACACTGCAGTGGCATGGTTGCAGGGCTACTCATGTGGGTTTCACAATCAGTGCTGCAGGCCCACTAATAGCATTTGATATACAGGCCCTGGGCACACCTGGCACACTTTACTAGGGACTTACTAGTAAATCAAATATGCCAATCATGGATAACCAATTACAGATAGAATTTAAATGGGTAGCACTTGCACTTTAGCACTGGTCAGCAGGGGTAAAGTGCCCAGTAGTTCTAATACAAGCAAAAACAAAATTCAGGAGATCAGAAGCCAAAAAAGACCGGGGAAAAAATGCCAAAGATGCTAGGTCTAACAGGGAGCATAAACCAGCTTTTCTTCCATGAAGGCCACTCATTCCACTTGTGCTGCAAGGGACATCACATTTCCATTGCGCCAAGATGGTCACTCTTGCTTATTGTACCGCTATGGACACCCTGGTCTGTTGCATTGCTCAGGCTACCCTGTCTGTGGTCTATGTTGACTCTGCACTCCTCCCTTGCCAGATGTTTCAATTTTTTGAAGACCATACGCCCCTCATTAATAATGACTGGAGACTCCTCATCCAAAAGAGAGAACAAATCATCCTCTGAGGGGGAGGTGGGTCTCTTTTCCTCTTCGCGAAAACGGCCTCTGTAGCCTCTCTTAGGGAAGATTTAAGCTTTCTATCAAAATACTTCCTAAAGATGTCCTCGATCAAGGCGGAGGTAGAGAGGCCCCAAGAAGTTGATTCATCAGCCATAATTACAGAAAAAAATTACCCTTCTTAAGAAATACCTTAAGTCTCTCCTTTGCCCCTGCCTCCTTTGTTTCGCTCTTTTGAATAAAAATGCCCCCTGAAACTCGACAGCCTGCTCTGTTGCGCTCCGGTTTTAAAACTGCAACAGTTAAGAAACATGCATTCCCATGGCAACACTCTGCATGCCGAATGGGTTAGGCAGAGGGCGTCAAGCCCAAAGAAACATGGCTGCCAAATACACTGAGTCCTCTTTCCTTTGGGACTCGGCGGTAATCAATAACAAAGACCGGGAGACATCCCAGCTGCCGCTTCAGCCAGATGCACCCCGCTGAAAGCAAACTGACTTCCCCCTTCCCCGGCCGCGCGTCCTTCAATGGCGCTGTGGACCGCAAGCAAAATGCTTGCAAAGTGCGAGGCATGCTCTGGCAGCGTAAAAAGCCCGCATTGCAGGCCGAAATAGCCACAAAAGGCCCCAGGCCGGATAAAAAAAGAAAAAAACAACTACCGGTCCCTCAAAAGGCACCTGTAAAGCGGAAACAATTTAAATGGAAAAACGTGCTAACCCAACCATAAATTGGAGGAGTGAAACCAACAAACTCCTATCTACGAAAAACAGTAAGCAGAGGTGATAACATAACATCAAGAAGACGCAAAGTAAGACTTCATAGCAAATAGGGTAAGGTACTTATCTTGTTGAAGAACAGCATATAAAAGAGGGCTATGACATAGTGACATGGAGTTATATGCTATGGTAGGAAGAAGATAAGGAATGAGAGAGGTGGATGTAGGGAAAGACTGGAAGGGGATGGGGAAGAGAGCGGGAAAGGGGAGGTGATAAAAGGAGAGCAGAATGGAGATATGGAGGAAAGTCATGTTTCACCCCACCCCAATTACAGCTGTTTTAAAACCGTGCTGGGTGGTATGCGGATCCATTTTTCTTGCTTGCATTAGGGCCCACATCATTCTTTCTGTGCCATTATGAGGAGTCTCCCTACCACCTGCCACCCTTCTATGCATTTCTCTAGGACTCCTTAGCTAGCTTGACAAGATCCCTCACCTCCTTCCAGTCATAACTGTCCTAAAATAGGTAATATTTGCACCCAGGACTGTGATAATCACCCCTATATGGCCAATCATATACAAATCATTTCATTGATGGTGGTCAGTCTTAGGAGCAAGTTATTATCTATGGGCTGGCAAACCCTAGCATCATCTTCTCAGATACTTTGCACACAAGAAACCTGGGCTCCGAATGAAGTTCACATTGATGGATTTTCCTCAGTGGCCACCACAGCGACTTCTTCTAATTCTGAGAGGGCCAGAGAATGTCTAACTACTTTTTTCTCTATGCTGCAAACTTTGTCCTCGATGGGCGCTCCATCAGAAATAGTGTAATTGTTATCGCAATTATATAAGAATTGATGAGTAGTGCTCTCCACCGTTTAACATTAGGAGAGGAGTCAGGCAAGCGTGAGTATTGGCACCCTTCTTGTTTTCTTTATTTATAAACAGTTTGGATAGCTTACTTTAGGAAGTGACCGCCGACTCTCCACAAGTGGAAGGAAGGGCTGTCCCTGCTCTCCTCTATGCTGATGATGCTGTCCTCTTGTTATGGACTGCAAATGGCCTGCAAAGACTGATGTACTGCTTCAGGGCCTTTATGGAGGACAGGGATCTGAAAATAAATCTGTAGAAAACTTACACAATGATCTGTGGAAAGAGAGCTTGTAAATCACTTGTTCATTGTATCATTTGCACACCAATTGAAACAGTCACTTCATTCACCTACCTGGGTTTTCTCTTTAGCTCTAATGGTTCCTGGACCAAGCATATAGAAAATAATAGGCTAAAGATGATACGTACCTTCGAGGGTATTTGTAGGTTTGCCACTAAATTAGGTTGTAAGGAAATTCGGGAGATGGTCCCAATTTACAGTGCCAAATGTGCATCTGCAGTTTCTTACGGGAGTGGGTTGTTGAGCTTCACAGAGTCTACTACTTTACAAATGCAAGAGAATATATATTTTCGGCGACTACTTGCCACACTACAATCTACATCAGCCTATGAAATACACAGGGAAGGGGGCGTGCACTATTTGGAAGATATACTAACAATGAGGCCCTCTAAGTTGTGGCACTCTGTTTGGAGAAAATTAGAGACCAAGTTCACAAAAGCTATTATAAGGGGCTGTTTAAGTTTAGACAATGCACTGAGAATTCCGTGTCTCTTGTATATCTCCAGACAGATTGTCCAGTTGAACGGTCCTCTGTCACTAAATAAACCTGATAGTATAACGCTCTAATGTAAAAGGGAATTAAAACTTTTACTACTTAAAAAGATGGCCGATGTTAGATGTGCTAAAGATAGTACTAAACACTCAGTTGTTAGATACCTAGCTGTGGCACAAAAGGAGTGCCTCCAGTGGTAGCTTACACATACATCTAACACCCAACATCATTGTGTCTTGACACATGTTCATGCTCTGGTAGCCTTTCCAAAAATGAAACAATGGCCTGAGGCAGCTGTTAAATGCCCAGGTGATGGAAGATCCACTCAAACAACAACGATTTTATCCATTTTTGTAGCTTCTATACTGAAATCAGGAAACTCTTTTTAAAACCATTGTGTTTAGCTAATAAGATTAGGAATTATAACAATGCTTATTTATACCTATGTTCTTTGGAGAATCCAATCATGGGTTTTAACATTGCCTCCTTTATATAAAAAGTCATATGTATTAGGAAACATCTTAATTATATGCATTAACCTCTCTTTTGGCATCTTACGTGATTCCCTCATGAGATAACGGCCTTGTAAGTCCAACCATAATGTTCTATTTTTATAAAGGTACCAGCACAATCAAGTGGTACAGTGGAGAGGTGTGGTGCAGCGGCCAGGGCAGCTGACTTCGGAGCACGGTTCGATCCCCGGCTCCGGCGGCAGCTCAGCACCATGTGACTCTGGGCAATAGCTCACTTAATTTCCACGACAGCCCCCAGCGCCTTGAGACCTGTAAGGGTGAGTAGTTCGCGCTTTACAAATATGGATTTACATTTATTTACTCAAGGTTCGCAGTGCCACAGTGTTTGTTTTGAAAGCAGGTTACCACTTTATTTTATATTAACATGGCGCACCCTAGAAAGAGGTTTTCTTTTTATTAGAGTCAGTGGCTAACCAGGGGTCATCACAACACGGCAACTTATCAGCTGTTGATAGGTTCTGACCAGGCCTATTTTAATCCACTAAACTGCACAGGCACTTTGTAATCCCATAGGTCCTATCTAAACTTATTAAATCTCATAAGTACTTTACAACAGGTTGACTGGTGTCATATTTTGCCAACGTAAGTTCATGTTGCTATTTTGTTGCAGATGATGAGTCTTGAAATACATCACAAACCGTGTGACACTGTTTTTACTGTTTGCAATTTGCTATTTTTGTTTATATTCTGTGTTGTACATATTGTATTTTATATCTCGTCATTTATCGATGCTGAGTTTTAAAATATTGTAATGCGTTGTGTCTAACTTTTATTCCAATATTATTTGTACTTTTATGGTTTTATTTCAAAATCGAATAAAGATTTCAAATCAAATCAACAAGATCCCTCTATGAAAATATGTGTAACGTATGAGTGTGTGAACATATAATGAGCCTTGATATTTGCAAAGGTCAGAGAAAGAAGTAGCCAAGTTCCAGTGATACTGGGGTCAAGAGCCCTCCTTTCACCTTCTTCCATGATCTAGCAGCTCAATCCACAAGTATGAGATACTGTGGAGCTCCACTACTACTTCTCTACGATCTAGCGATGATGAGATAAGAGCCTCAGGGGCTCTTGTCCCTTTCCCTCATAATGCAGCACTTCACCCTACAATGCAGGCATTTTGTGGGGTGGGAGCACTTTGGACTTTCATGAATGACTTTAATCTTGGGGTCCCAAGACTAGAGCCTAAAGATTTCTGGTCTTGTCATCCATAACCCTGCACTTCACCCATCAATCTAGGCATGTTGCGACATAAAAGAGGATGCAAAGAGCCAGACGACCTGGTGAGAGGAAATTTCATAGGTGTCTCTTGCCCTAAATCCTGTTGTGCAGGGGCAACTTCTAGAGGCCACGGTGCATAAATGTCGGAATATATGAATGAGAAATGTGTATGGTAGCTCTGCCTTGCTGTCAGTGGCATGGCAGAGTAGAAGACTCCCCATCTCTGGACAATTCTGACCCTAAATAGAGTGGGGGGAACATGGGTTTTGGGGGTGGGAAGACTACTGTTTTATTGAGTTCCTCATGCTCTGCCAAACCCTAAATAAGACACTCTTTGTTTTGTTTGCTTCCCCTGCCCTGGGCATGCCTTCCTCTTATTTCTTTATTTTAAAATATATGTGCATTAAATGGGTTGTTATTACTATTTTAAGCATGATAATCATGTTCATGATATATGATACCCTAACTTGAGCAAATAAATGTGTGCTCATTATTGCATGCAACATAGAACTGTACTTGCTTGGAAGCGGACAAAATCTTTTTTGTGTCTCCTATGGTAAAGAGGATGTTTTCTCACCTCACATAACACTGTTCCACGAGCAGTCTGGAAAATAAGGTTGTAGTCATGTTACTTTACATTTTAAAAACCTCAGAAATTGACTGAAAGGAACACAGCTTAAATGGACATTATAGTTAGGTGAAAATGTCAGTTAAAACATACCTTTTAAACTAACAAAACCACTGAAATTCCCCAGTTATCTCAATCCACAGTAACTCGTGCCTTAAAGTAACTATAACTCGCACCCTCACCAGGCACTGCTAATTACCTCCTATATTACAGTACTCATTACATGTTCTATGACACCATTGAAAACATCACTGCAACATCTGAAATGACATCAGTGATGACAGCACTGTGCATTGCGGGGACGTCAGATTACTTGAGATAACTATAATGGGTGAATTCCAGTGGTTTTGTTAATTTTAAATGAAACTTTTTAACTGACATTTTCACCTAATTCTAATAATCCTTTAATATTTGGGTTTTTCAATGAATGTTTAAGGTTTTTCTTAATATAAAGCAATATATTGATACAATCCCTACCTATAACATCACTTTAACCTTTGTTTTTTTCAGTGAATATATATATATATGTATATTACCTACTGGCGGTTGCAGAAGGTAATTATAGTTAGGATCATGTTTCTATAGAAAGCATTGTTTTTTGACTTGCCTATATCTTTGGCGTCGTTTGACGAATCTTCACTACATTTTCCAAAAAAAAGTGTCATAGCGAGTCTTGTTGTGCATGGAAGGTTTCGGGGTGATCTGTCAAGCGAGGGCTGAGAAAAAGGGGGGTAAAAAAATATGATTTCCCTTGTTCATTCCCATAGGAGCTTTGAACACGACAGCCAGAACCACTGACCAGAATTGCACAAAATTTGGCGGAAAGGTAGATTTTGGTTCACAGATGACGCTTTCAGCTATCCAGTGTAAATCCGTTCAGTAGTTGTTGAGAAATTCAAGGGAAAGCAACTAAGGATATCAGGGTGGAGCCTAAGCAAAGATTTCAAGGTGAGATCTGATTGGCTGCCAACAGGAAGTGTTGGCAGCCATCTTGGGACTCGGCTTCAGTCAAGTCCCACAAAAAATGGTTAAAAAAGAAAAGGGCGCAGAGTAGGAATATCCTGACCCCCAAGGGGTGGTGGTGGGGTACTGTGTGACCCCAACAGGGCCAAAAATCACTTTTTAGAAAATATTTTGCTACAAAAACGCGACAGAGTTGAGCTGCGAATCCACAGCAAAAAATAAACAAGCGTGATAAATGCTCTTGCTTGCTGGAAGCAGAGGTTTCGCCTTCAAGCGAGCAGGGAAACAGACAAAAGGATTGCTCTCTCAGACAGGAGCAGCAGGTTTAGCAGCTCCCCGTCTGTGAGAGCAATGCTGGCTCCCATAGGAGGTGGGCAGCCAGCTAGGACCGTGGGGGCTTTGAGGCTCCCCTCGCAGTCCTGGGGAGAAAAGACAAGAAACAGACCAGATAACGTCCACAAACAAGCAGAAAGAGGCAAAATAAAGGTCAGAAACAAGCAGAAAGAGGCAGAATAAAGGTCAGCAATGAGCAGAAAGAGGCAAAATAAAGGTGAGAAACGAGCAGAAAGAGGCAGAATAGAAGTGAGAAACGAGCAGAAAGAGGCAGAATAAAGGTCAGCAACTAGCAGAAAGAGGCAGATTAAAGGTCAACAATGAGCAGAAAGAGGGAAAAAAAGGGTCAGAAACGAGCAGAAAGAGGCAAAATAAAGTTCAGAAAAGAGCAGAAAGAGGCAGAATAAAGGTCAACAACGAGCAGAAAGAGGCAAAATAGAAATCAGAAATGAGCAGAAAGAGGCAAAATAAAGGAAAGAAGCAAGCAAAAAGAGGCAAAATAAAGGCCTGAAATGAGCATAAAGAGGCAAGATTAAATTTCAGAAACTAGCAGAAAGAGGCAACATACAGGTTAGAAATGACCAGAAAGAGGCAAGATAAAGGTCAGAAGTGTGCAAAAAAGGCAGAAAACTAGGGGTGGGCGGTA
Organism: Calotriton arnoldi; assembly: GCA_963921515.1. Taxonomy (NCBI): domain Eukaryota; kingdom Metazoa; phylum Chordata; class Amphibia; order Caudata; family Salamandridae; genus Calotriton; species Calotriton arnoldi. Next base: position 764,357 of record CAWUFW010003901.1, read on the forward strand.
AACTCAGCTCTGCTGATGGAGTTTGTGGAGTTTTGCCACTCCACGCTCTGCTTGGAATGTGGAGTTCGGCAAAAACTCCTCCGACCGCCGGCGGAGCGGATTTTATCAGTGAGTTTATCGGAGACTATATCCCCTAACCAGTAGTGCACCAGGAGGCCCCTCTGCAGAATGATTGAGAAAGGGGGTGGGGCCTCCAATGAGGTCTCAGCAATCCTGCTGTGGGGGACTTGTGGCAACAATAGGGGTGCTTGGCCCCCAACGACCCTCAGCAGCCAAGGGGAGTTCATCATCCAACCAGTAACAGGAGGACCCTTTGAAGAGTGGTTGAGAAAGGGGACAGGGCCTCTGATGAGGTCTCAGCAATCCTGCTGTGGTGGACTTACTTGAGGCAACAATAGGGGTTCTTGGCTCCCAACTACCCTCAGCAGCCAAGGGGATTTCATCCCCAACCAGTAAAGCGCCAGGAGGCCCCTTTGCAGAGCAGCTAGAAAGGGGGTGGAGCCTCCGACCAGGTCTCAGCAATCTCGCTGTGTGGGACTAACTGGTGGCAACAATAGGGGTTCTTGGCCCCCAACGACCCTCAGCAGCCAAGGGCAGTCCCCCTTCAACCAGTAGCGTGCCTGGATGCTCGTTTGCAGAGTGGTTGAGAAAGGAGTCTGGGCCTCCGACGAGTTCTCAGGAATCCACTGTGGGGGACTTACTTGTGGCAACAATAGGAGCTCTTGTCCCCCAATGACCCTCAGCAGCCAAGGGGAGTTCATCCCCCAATGAGTAGTGCACCAGGAGGTGCGTTTGGAGAGTGGTTGAGAAAGGGGCGGGCCTCCGATGAGGTCTCAGCAATCACACTGTGGGGGACTTACTTGTGGCACCGATAGGGGTTCTTGGCCCCCAATAATCCTCAGCAGCAAAGGAGACTTCAACCCCCAACCACTAGGGCGCCAGGAGTTGCGTTTGCAGAGCCATTGAGGACGGTGTGGGGGCCTTTGACGAGGTCTCAGCAATCCCGCTGTGGGTGGCTTATGGCAACCGTAGAGGTTATTTGTCCCCAATGATACTTAGCAGCCAAGGGGACTTCATCCCTGAACCAGTAGTGTGGCAGGAGGCTCCTTTGCAGAGTGGTTCAGAAAGGGGGCAGGGCCTCTGATAACGTCTCAGCAATCCTGCTGTGGGGGACTTAGTTGTCGCAACAATAGGGGGTTCTTGGCCCCCAACGACCCTCAGCAGCCAAGTGGAGTTCATCACACATCCAGTAATGCACCAGGAGGCGCGTTTGCAACGTGGTTAAGAAAGGGGGTGAGCCTCTGACGAGGTCTTAGCAATCCTGCTGTGGGGGGACTTACTTGTGGCAACAATAGGGGTTCTTGGCCCCCAATGACCTTCAGCAGCCAAGGGGACTTATACACCAACCAGTAGTGCACCAGGTTGCCCCTTTGCAGAGTGGTTGAGAAAGGGAGCGGGGCTTTTGATGATGTCTCAGCAATCTCCCTTGTGGGGACTTACTTGTGGCAACCATAGTGGTTCTTAGCCCCCAACTACCCTCAACAGCAAAGGGAATTTCATCCCCCAACCAGTAGTGTGCCAGGAGGCCCCTTTTCACTGTGGTTGAGAAAGCTGGCAGGGCCTCTGATGAGGTCTCAGCAATCCAGCTGTGGGGGACTTACTTGTGACAACAATAGGGTTTCTTGGCCTCCAATGACCCTCAGCAGCCAAGGGGATTTCATCCCACAACCAGTAATGCACCAGGTGGCCCCTTTGCAGAGTGGTTGAGAAAGGGGGCGGGCCTCTGATGAGGTCGCTGCAATCCCCCTGTGGGGAACCAACTTGTGGCAACAACAGTAGGGGCTCTTGGCCCTCAATGACCCTCAGCAGCCAAGGGGACTTAATTCCCCAACCAGTAGTGTGTCAGGTGTCCCCTTTGCAGAGTGGTTGAGAAAGGGGGTGGGGCCTCCAAGGAGGTTACAGCAATCCTGCTATGGGGGGCTTACTAGTGGCAACAATAGGGGTTCTTGGTCCCAGTGGCCTTCAGCAGCCAAGGGGAATTAATTTCCCAAACCAGTAGTGCATCAGGATGCCCCTTTGCAGAGGGGTTGAGACAGGGGAAGGGACCTCCAACAAGGTCTCAGCAATTCCACTGTGGGGGACTTAAATGTGGCAACAATAGGAGTTCTTGGCCCACAGCGTACCCAGCAGCCAAGGGGAGTTCATCCCCAACCAGTAGTGCATCAGGAGGCGCATTTGCAGAGTGATTGAGAAAGGGGGTAGGGTCTCCAACGAGCTCTCAGCAATCCCACTGTGTGGGACTAACTGGTGGCAACAATAGGGGTTCTTGGTCCCCCAATGACCCTCAGCAACCAAGGGGACTTTATCCCCCAACCAGTAGTGCACCAGGAGGCACACTTGCAGAGTGGTTGAGAAAGGGGGCGGGCCTCCGATGAGGTCTCACCAATCCTGCTGTGGGAGACTTACTAGTGGCAACAATACAGCTTCTTGGCCCCCAATGACCCTCAGCAGCCAAGGGGACTTCATTAGGGGTAGTAGAGCAATACTCCGCCAGCTCATGGAACTCAGTGGAATTTGGTAGAGTTTTTGGTAACTCTGCAGAATTCGGTCCAGGCCTACAGAAAACAAGCAGAAAATGAGCAGAACCCACTCAGGCACTAATGCACCCACTCACAGAATAAGTCAGACACTCTCACAGCCACTCACAGACCCATTCACTCAGGCACCCACTAACAGACGAACTCAGACATGTACACCCACTCACAGACACAGTCAGCCACTCATACACCCACTTACAGACTCACTCATACTCTCTCTCACTCACTCACGGATCTACTGAGAGGCTCACGTACCAACTCACAGACCCTCTCTGAGAATCATACACCCACTCTCAGACCCACTCAGACACTCATATACTCACTTACTGCCCTACTCATACTCTCCCCCACCCACTTACAAACCTACTCAGACACTCATACAGCCACTGAGACACTCATGCACTCACTCACAAATAGTGTCAAAGGTTTTTTTTTAAATTTGTTTTTATTGAGTTTCCAAACACAAAAACGACTGCATTTGTCCTGCATGATCAAACACAGTATGGTACATAGTTACAGCAGCCAGCACATCACAACATGTTCTTCTGCGTTACAATTTGTGTGCACCCTTGGTCCTTTTTGACCCACTATATCCCTCCCTCCACCCATGACAACATAACTTGACAATAGACATCCCTTGTCGTCCGGCAGCAGGACCAACCCCCGACACCCCCCTCTGGGCTCTGTTTATTAGTGTGTGTTTGCCTGATCACAGTGCCCACATTTCTGGCGATCGTGTCTCACTACAAGTGCAGATTTGGCCATTTCGTGAACATGGCAGGGTTTTACGCGTCTAGACTCATGTGAATCTATGCTTATTCAGATGTATTGCTGTTCAGTAAACGAAGCCAACAAGCGATATGGGGCCCATATATCTTTAGGTCTGGAACTGATTGGCATAAGCTCCCAGTAGCATGTTAACTGTTCTTTGCAGTATGCGGCATCTTTCAGCCAGGTTTGTACATCAGGTGCGGACCACCCGCCCCAGTGAATGGGCACTCAACGCTTTGCCAGAAGAAGTAACATTGTCATGAGTCGTCGGCTAGAATTGGGAATGTCCCGCACATAACCCAAAATTTCCACCCAGGGGGACCTCGTTATCTAGTCCTGACCAATTACGTTTTCTATTTTGTCTAACACTCTACTCCAATAGCAGACGACACGCGGGCAGTCCCAGGCCATATGTAAGAAGGCCGCCTTAGGCGCCCCACAGCACCAGCACCTGTCGTCCGCATGCACTCCCATACGGTGGAGTTGTATTGGGGTGCAGTAGATACGATGCAGGAATTTGAAGTGTATTAAATGTAGACAGTAGTTTGGGGAGAGGTGCTCAAGCTGACCACAGCAAAAAGCCCACTGTGAATCTTGCATGGGGGGATCCAAATCAGCGCCACAGGAGCAACGTGATTTAAGAGTAATAATCGGTGATGATTGTTGTATACTAGTGTAGATGCGTGTTATTAATTTCCGTGCAGATGATTCTGTGACCATGTGCTCTAGTGCCAGTAGTAGCTGGGGAGCATCAGTGAATGTGTCATGTAGCACTTTGCAGGCGGCTCGCAGCTGGAGGTATAATAGTGTGTCCAGCGGTGTCACCTAGGGAGTTTTGGTTAGTTGATGTAAGGTGAGACACTTGCCTTCTGGGTAAAGATCTGAGAATGTGCTGACAAGCAGCTAGTGTGCTCGTGCTACCATACTGTGCTCCATCATAGAGGGAATTTGTAGATTGTGGGCTAGTGGGATGGATGGTTCATATAATCTGCCCCGTCTCGCCCGCTTCCGCAGTCCCTCCCATGCCCATCTCAGCACCTCTGTCGTGTCTATTTCTTGGCTGAAATGGCGTTGGGTGTTGCCAAAAATGTAGGAACTGGGCTTGTGCGCAGTATGCGTATAATGTGAAGTCTGGGGCACCCAGACTGCTCTTTGCTAGTGGTAGTGTGAGGAGCTCCCAGGACACTCTGGGTTGCTTGTTTGCCCATACTAGCTCTATCATAGCTGATTTAATGCGTTTCAGAAAGTGTGCAGTGAGTGGCATGGGGATATTGACGAAGAGGTACAGCAACTTAGGGAGAATTATAATTTTTATGATAGCAATGCGCCCTAAAAGGGATATGGGCATCCTCACAAATGGGGATTCTTTCCTCTATCCAAGTCATTACTCTCCCGTAATATCCATTCCAGATTTCTTGCACAACTCTGCTTATCCAAATGCCTAGATATCTCGTTGGGCCATCTGCCCATGGAATCAGAAATTCATGGTCAAATTTGGTTGTGCTCTCGGTGAGTGGAAGTAGCGTGGATTTGGCACAATTTATATTACCTCCTGAGAGGCCCCCATATCAAATAAGCTCGCCCATCACAGGTGCTAAGTTTGCCCCTGGGTTACTTATATAGAGTGTGATATCTTCAGCGTACATAGACACTATCAACGCCCTGGTGGTGAAACCTATGCCCTTATTAGCATGGTGTTGCCGCAGACGTGCCACCAGAGGCTCCATTGCAATAGCGAAGAGCATGGGGGATAATGGGCAGCCCTGGCGGGAGCCACGTGAAATTTCTATTGGGTCGGATATTAGTCCATTGACCTTCACTCTGGCAGTTGGCAATGTATAGAGTAGTTGGATTTGCTGTATGAATGTACGACTTATCCCCAATCTCCCTAGAAGCGTGAAATGGAATTTCCATTCTAATGAATCAAATGCTTTCTTAACATTGAGTAGCCCAGCAACCGCCTGGACATTTGGGTAAGGTGGTGCATTAATGCGGCCCGGTATGAAGCCAGACTGGTCTGGACGGATGATTAATGGGAGCAGTGGTTGAAACTAAGGGTGGGCGTAATGAATTCCGCAACTTCGCTCCGTCGGACTCCCAATTAATAAAACAGAAACCTCATATACTTTTGGCAAAATAACAAGTATCTCTGTCTTTACATGCTAAAATGCATATAGTAATTTCACAAAAGTGAAAATAAAATTTAGCAAGCAGTGAGAGAGGTGATGATTTTGGGATCCTCCCTAGCCTAGGGAGAGAACCAAGCAGATGTCTTGAAAACAAAGAGCACATCTTGCTGAACGATTCGGTGGTGGTCCCATCTCTTAGATCACCTCAAGCACAGTTATGGGCAAAATACAATCCCAACTAGGCCCTGCAAAGCATTATGGGACGAGATTAGCAGTGGGCAGTGAATATTATAGTATCCAATATCAAAATAATTCTACAAAGAGCTGCAGTTCAACTAGTCGTTACTAGGTGTCCCGCACGAGTCAAATGCAAAAGCATTGAAATTATTACATCAAGCTGCAGTTCCACTAGTCGTTACTAGGTGTCCCTCACGAGTCAAATGCAAAAGCATTGAAACCCTTTCATGAAGCTGCAGTTCCACTAGTCGTTACTAGGTGTCCCTCATGAGGGACACCCAGCAACAACTAGTTGAACTGCAGCTTGATGTAATAATTTCAATGCTTTTGCATTTGACTCGTGAGGGACACCTAGTAACGACTAGTTGAACTGTAGCTCTTTGTAGAATTATTTTGATATTGGATACTATAATATTCACTGCCCACTGCTAATCTCATCCCATAATGCTTTGCAGGGCCTTTGATTGGGATTGTATTTTTGCCCATAACTGTGCTTGGGGTGGTCCTAAGAGGATGGGACCACCACTGAATCGTTCGGCATGATATTCTCTTTCGGTTCAAGGCATCTGCTTGGTCCTCCCCCTAGGTTAGGGGGGACCCCAAAATCATCACCTCTCTCATTGCCTGATATTTTTCATTTTTAAAGTTCACTTTTGTGAATTGGTTATATGCTTTTTAGTATGTAAAGTTGCTTTATCAAAGCATTTGTGGGTGCAGTTTAGTAGCTGACTCCGCTATGTGGAGGAATGCATAATTAACAAATCTCCATGCGCGGGGTACGAGTCGCATGACGTTGGGGCCTTGCCTGGCTTTAATAATGTGATAATGGCAGCCTCCCTCATGGATGGTGGTAGTGCCCCATTTTGGAGCGCTTCTTGGAACACCGCCAATAGTCGGGAGGCCAGGAGTGTAGCATATTCTTGATAAAAGGCCGATGTGAGCCCATCCAGCCCCGGTGCTTAATCACCTGGTAGGATTTGTATTACATGTTGTGTGTCCTCAGCAGTGAATGGCTCATCTAGGTAATCACGGTATGCCCTGTCGAGCCATAGCAGCTCGAGTGTGTCCAAGTACTCCAGTAACTCAGAGTCTGTAGGGGCAGTCGTTGTTGTGTATAACTGGGCATAGAATCTTTTCATTGCCCCTAATATTTCTGATGGCGAGTGGACTGGGGTCGTGTCGCCTGTATGTAATTCCATGATGTATGTGGGGGCTCTGGAGGTTCTCAGCAAGTTCGCCAGTGTCTTGCCGGGCCGATCGCCTTCTCCGTATCCCTGAGCTTGTGCGTGTTTGTGTAAGAATTTAGTCTCTCTCTCGGCTTCCTCTTGAAAGGCCGTCAGTTTCCCCCTGATTTTGGCTAACAGGTCAGGACTTTGGGTTAGAAAATATTTGCTTTCTAATTCGCGAATTTCGCCCTATAGCTTTGTTAGTGTGTGGCGAATATCCCTGAGAACCCCTGATTGCGTGGCTATACACGCCCCCGTATCACGACCTTGAACGCCTCCCACAGTGTGCCAGCCAAATCCACTGAATTTTCGTTTTGCTTGAATTATTCGATAATATTTCTTCGTATGTCTGCCAAATGAGTCATCTAGTAGCGCAGTTGGGGGAAAGCGCCAGGTGAATGCTCTTGCGGGGATCTGTGGAATTTGTAGTGTGATTAACACCGGCGCATGATCTGACAGCATGCATGGTAAATGTGAAGCTGTTGTGGTCCAAAAGTGTATGTCGCTGGATGTCAACCAGAAGTCTACTCTGGACCAGGCTCCGTGTTGATGTGTTATGCAGGTGCCCTCCCTATCTTCTGGGTGTAGTGATCTCCATGTATCCACTAAATGGTTGTCCTCTAGCAAAGCACGGAGTGTAGCTGTCACCTACTGGTAGTGGCTTCTGGATGCACCTACCCTATCCATCTGGTTGGACAGGGTTACGTTGAAGTCCCCTCCCCAAATCATGGCAGCGTTACCTAGTGACTGTATTCCCGCCCAGACTTGCCTAAAAAAGTCTGGATCATCATTGTTTGGCCCGTATATATTGGCAATTGTGATCTGCTTGCCGTATAGTGAGCCCTTCAGTAGAATATATTAACCCTGGGCAGTGAACTCCGCTCTGCTCGCAGAGTTTGCGGAGTTTTCTGCACTCCGCGTTACGCGGAGATCGCGGAGTTCCGAAAAACTCCGCTTCGCGTTGCGGAGCGGATTTTTTTCCTCGCTCGCCGTTTGTCAACGTCAAGTTGGCAACCACGAGCGAGGCAAATCAACCTCCCGGCGAGATTTTTCCTCGTTTGCGATCGTCAACATCAAGTTGGGAGCGTGGAAAATCAACATCCCAGTGAGATTTCTCAATGCGGGGGGGTCAGGTTTCTCATTGCGAGTGGTCGCGTATGCTCGCGACCGCTGGCGTTGAGAAACTGCCCGTTCGCATTGAGAAAGCTGCCGCTCGGGTTAAAATTTACTCGAGCAGCAGAAAAGGAAAGCTTGAGCTGTGCCTGGTGCCGTTCGCAATGATTGCACAGTGCGGACAAGCATCCGGCACTGTGCAATCACCGCGAATGGCATTTTTCTATTATACTCCGCCACTCGCGGAGCTCTGCGTAGTGCGACAGAGGTTTTTTTGCACTTCGCGGTGTTCCGCGTAGTGCAACTCCGCGAACTCCGCCCAGGGTTAGAATATATCTGCCGTCTGGGTCAATGATATTGTGGTCAAGTTTCCATGGGAGATCCTTACGGATTAGTATAGCCACCCCCCTTGCGTAATTAGAATAGGCAGATGCGTATATGTCCTCCCATCTACCCGCTTTTAGTTTTGCCATGGAGTTTCTTTCAGATGCGTTTCTTGCAGTAGACAAATATCCACTTTGTGCCTAGCTATGTAACAGTGAAAAAGCCACACTTTTCTGTGGTCATTTAGACTTCAAATGTTCCGGGTGATACAGGTTAAAGTTGCCATGGTACTAATCTAGAAGCAAGCAGGAGGTGCCTTACATGGGCCCGCGGTCTGTTGACCAATTGCATACATTGGGTGTAGGTTGAGCGGAGGTGTGCATGGCAGTTGTGAGGGCAGCCGTAATACATTACAGCATTTCTTGTGCTATGAGGTGTCTGTGTTGTGTTTTCGTACATATCGAGACAATTTGCAGTGTGAAATAACAACAACAATTTCTCTTCCCTCCCCCCACCCACTCCAAGTAGGTTGTAGTAAAAGCCCACCCATTACACAGAACTAATCAATGGCAGTAATGAGCCCTAAGGCCACAAGGGAATTATCCCGGGGGGGAAACTAGGTTTGCCGGCGAACGACCCTGCCAGTTATGGCTTGGTGGCCGAGTCATAAGTATTTTGCTTTATATTTGCAGCTCAACGATATGGATGAGGTGTTACAGGCATTTTGCTGCGGAGTTGCCAAATCAAGGGCTTCCATGTGCCCAACCTGAAATTACATAATACATAATATAACGGATGATCTAGCCTTTCCCTCTTACAAAGAGGAACTCTTTAACAATGATAAGAGATAAAGAACATTGCACTTAGTCATTGTCACTAAGATAAGACTCCACTGGGGTTCTGCCTCCTGGCGATGTGGACTTCCTGGAGCCGCCGGCCTGCGTGGCAAATTTAAGAGTGACTTTTGGATCTGAGAAGAAGTGAGTCTTGCCTTCAAGATTGACATGCAGTTTCGCCGGGTATAACATTGAGTATTTTGTCCCTGCTTTTTTAAATAGATTTTTAGCTGGTAGGAATTCTTTATGAGCAGCCTGGACAAGTGGGGTAAAGTCCGGGTAAAATGAGACCGCGTTGCCCTGGTATTGTATGGAGTCAAGTTCACGTGCCCGTTTAAGAATGGAGTCGCGGTCATGGTAGTTTACAACGCGGGCGAGAATTTGACGTGGTGAGCCCCCACCGGCGGCTTTGGATTCAGAGTGCGGTGAGCTCGCTTCACCAGGAACACAGTGGAGAGATCCTTGTCAAAGAGCTCACGTAGTATATTTTCCACAAAGTTCTCCATATTAGTTATGTTGGTCGTTTCCAGTATTCCTGTGATCCTGATGTTGTCGCGTCTGGATCTGGCTTCTAAATCTTCATTCTTGACTTTAATTAAGTGCAGTACTTTGTCCATCTGTAGCATCTGCTCTTTTGACTCTGTTTGAAGGTCTTCTGCGTCTGACACTCTGTTCTCAAGGACATCAATACGCGTTTCATGTTTTTCTACTCATTGCTTGACATGATCTAGGCGAGCTGTGAGGCCGTCTAGTTTGGAGTCGATTGCTAGTGATCCAGTGCTAACAATAAAAATACTTCTCCTATATAACTCGGTCATCCAGGTACAACTATCTCTCCAATACACAGACTATATCCATATGACGGTGGGGCCCATTGACACCGCATATACATTCACTTACTCATTTATTCCCTGGATTACCTCCGTCCTTAACCTAGGAGAAAAACAGTAAAACAATTCGCTGGAAGGAGACGGGATACCTCTTTTTAACACGACATAATGTTTCTCATTGCTTTTAAGGTATTCCGCTCATTGGTCGATGGACCAACTAGTAGGAATCAGTTGATGGTGATTAAGACCAGCTCAATCACCATAAACTCTTTAACATTTTACCTTAATTATTGAGCTAAAGAATCACTGAGTCATTTGTTTAAAGATAATAAAGTTTATATAAAGTTTTTAGAAACAATGCATAAGTTTAAGTTTATCACTCAGATTATTACATTTATCATCATTATAAGAATAAATTGAAATTACAATGCATACCTATTGGATGGAAGATAAAGTTTGTCACAGCAAGAACTTCAAAAAGATCTATCTATCTGTCTTGGAAAAATCTAATAGCTTTAAATGAAAAATCTATCATGAATAAAAAGGTTCTTAAAAAGCAGCATCTTATACCTAAGGAAAATAGCAGCAGCAGTTTCGATCATCCGTAGCAGCAGCTCAGCACCCGCAACTCATCTATCAGCAGTCTCAGCTCTCTCTTCTCCTAACAGTACGCTCGCTCATCATCCTCAAGAAAAATAATACTACTAATACCAAAACCCCTCCCGGAGTAGGTCTTCTTATACCCTAATTCTCGCTTACTAAATAAAATGTTGCCTCTTTATGGCGTGATTCTCCCTCATTGGTTCATTCAAGTCCATATACATTTTTATCAAATTTCCTTGTCTTAACCAGTTCTTTGTGGAATGTCCATGCTTGCATCGTTTCCCACAGTTCATGACATTACTCATCAGTTTCGATCAGTCCAATTTGTATCATTTTCTGATACTTTTTAGGTTCAACAGTTCCGTTTGTCCCTTTATTCATTTTGACTTCTCACGCTTCTTGCTGATCATCTTGGCACACATTTGCTCAGTAAGGTCACAATAGCCTTGACCATACTTCCATCCTAGGCTCTCAGCACGAACACGTGGTCATTCTTTTTCACAGCCTTTCTCCTTTTCCACACGGCTTCTTGCGCATGCGTACTCTAGCTCATGGCGGCCATTTTATATCGCTGCTCAACAGGCCTAAGCGCACTATTTTCAAAGATAAACAAAATATTGTTAAAATAAAGAATATAAACCCTTTCGTTTCCCTCCCGTCTTTCTACGTACCCCAATTAGGTATTACCTAGCAAAAAGCAACATATAAAGCCGTCCCTTACTTACCATCGCTTTATTTTGCCACCACACATTTTATTTTCAAAGCACAAATCATGCGTTTATTATTTTATTAGTACGCAAATATTAGATTATGTTAGCCACGTCAACAATTATAAGTAGATTCATTTGCACATAAAATAGCGTGTTACCTTTAACCCTTCACATGTAACATACATTGTTGGTTATTTACTTAAACGAACATGTTTATTAATTAATTTACGTAAATTATTAGGAGGTTAAAAATTTGTATTTATCCTGCTCCATCAACTCCCCCTTTGGTGATTTTTAATATCACCACAAAACCCAAGTTATACAATTCTTTCAGACAGCATATTTCTTTTATCCGTTTGCTTTTGTTAGTTTACACAACTGTATCCCTTTCAACTTGTCTCTTGGTCTTCTTGTACATGTTCTCTTTTATCTCTTCTAGCTCTATTTCACCCATTTCTCTCTCTCCTTGTTTATCATGTTTTCTTTTTCTATTTTATTCTGTCTTCTTCTTTTCTTTATACATGTAATTACAAGCTTCAGCACTAAAATTATTATGATTATCATGGTTGCTATTATTATAACTTTCCCTATTATTAATCCACTCATTCTTGTTAACCAATTTATTACTGAAGAAAACCCTTTACCAAGTTTTCCAAATGCACTTTCAACCTCCAGTGGAACAAGTTCTTTGTGCAAACTTGTAATATTCGTTATATACTTTTGTATATTTTCACTTTTATCTGGAATGTAAGTGCAACAATGTTGGACTTTCAGCATTCCACAGACTCCACCCTCTTTGCCAAAAGAATGTCAAGGGCAAGTCGATTTTGCATCACCATAGCTCTCATGGCAACCATCTCGGTATTTACCATCAAGAACCCTCCAGCACTATCTGTAGATAAACGATCTACCACTGTGGATAATTTCCGAATTTTAAATGCATTCAAAGATATTCCCACTGCTGGTATCAATGCACCAAAAATATCACCTACTATTTCTGAAAAACTTTCCCTTTTTCTACTTGTAAAGGTATTTATCATTTTGTGTGTTCCTTTTTCTTTTCTATCCATATGAAAAATCTTTGGAAAGACCAGGCCTAAATAACATGACCCATGCCAATGGTCCGGCAACCTGTAATAAGCCCTATTACCGCAAACATAATAGATCCCTGGAAATATTGGATCTTTTCCCCCTTTGAAACCCCATCCGCCTAAGATTTGATAATTGTCATGGCAATCACTGGAACCCACAAAATAATTGTCATATCTTGTTTTATTTCTTCTAATGCACAACCTTCCCTGTTGGGGCCAATCCAGAGTCATAGCTGCATTTGTCTTTTTCTTGTCATGATTGTCTTCCTCAAACGCCCAAAGAGGTGTTTTTGTCTCTTCTATCACTTTTCTTTGAAATTTCACTCTTCTTTCTTCAACCATCTCTAAAAATACTTTTTCTTCCTTCTTTAACTCACAGGTAAGGTTGTTTTTAACTATATTATCTAATGTTAACATCTTATCTTCTATGAAAAATTCACCAAATGTTTTTCCCTCTTTTATTTTGTTTAGTTCGGGAACTACAGAAACTTTCGCAAAAATCTTATTTATGTCAGTGTAATAATATTCTAATCTACCTGTTTTATCAAATAAACTTGCTAAAACACTACATGTTATTCCATACGTCAAAGGAAGGTGATGATAAGTCACACCCTCTGCTACAGACGAAGGCAATTGCATACAAACATAGCAATCTCTTACATCCATTGTTTCTACATACTCATATAATAATTTAGTAAAAACATTCTTTGAAAAATCTGTTATTGATTTGTCTTTATGTAACTCTGCACTACTTTTTAATATAACTGGTTCTTGAGTGTTAGCTCCTTTTTCTTTCTCAGTGTGATTAGACATTTCTACTACAGCTAAACTAATTGGAATAGTGATTGCTAAAACCACCCGTACTGTCATTAATAATCCTGTACAAAAGAAGCACATCTTACACCATCTACTTAAAAACTCACATCTACATTTTCTATCTCTAGTATCCTCCATTTTGATTTATAACCTTATTTATTTATTTTCAAGAAAATTGTGTCACTACACCTCAGAAATGACTTATTAGCCACTCTGCACTCCAATGTTTTTATTTTTGCTTGGTACTTTCTTTTAATTCTTTTCAGAATTCTTTCTTTGTCAAATCCAGTATTTTGTCAAGTCCGGTAGAAATTTGTTTAAATTTCTTCAAGTTTGTTGCACTTCACCTTCACCCATTAGGTTTCTTTGTTCTGGGTTCTCGTGAGTGTTCTTTTCTTCTTTGATATCAGTTAAAGCAAGATACAACCATTCAGGTGATCTATACTTCGGATTCACTTTTTTACTCTTTTCGTTTTCTGCAAATGTTTTCCACCTTGTTTTTCTTGCTCTTTCTGACTTGTTATTTCATTCACTTGTTCAGCACTTTTTCCATCTAACCTTATGATCCTGTATCTTAATTTTCTTACTTCATTGGGCCAATTGTCTCCTTTTCTTGACCTTTTTGCCTCACTTCCTTTTTCCTCTCTTTCTGTTTTCCAAGTTCTTTTTCTTGACTCTAGTTTTTGGTTTCTTTCTTCTCCACTTTCTTCAGACTCTGTTTCATTTTTCTCTTTATTGTCTCTTATTTTGAATCTTATAATTTCATTTTCTTCCTCTACTTGTGGTTCTTTTCTTATCTTCCTTCGTTCACCTACTTCTGTCCCTCCTCGAGGTTCTTCCGAATTTGTGTCAATCTCTCTATCTGCTTTTAAATTTCCCTGTTCTTTTGTTTGGCTATCTGTCCCTATTGCTCCTCGGGGATCTTCCGATTTTTCTAACTTTCTGTTTGAAACTCTCCCTTCTTCATCTATTAATATTATCTCCGAAGGATTTTTACCACAACTTGTACTTGGTTGCTCACTGTTACTATCTTCGTGCTCAGTTTCTTCTCTTATGCTTTCAAATTTCCAATTTCTTTTCAGAATTTCCTCACAATCCGAATGATCTGTATCAGATTCTGAACTGGTATCTGATATTTCCAGATGTCGACTCACATGTCGATCTTCAGGTTCTGGAACTTCCGCTATTTCCTCCACTTCTTCTGTCGTTGCACTTGTAGTTGGGTCTTCCAGATGTCGACTTACAGGTCGATCTTCAGATTCTGGCACCCTATTCGGTTCTTCTTCCGTTTCTGATGCTGAACTGTTATCCAACACTTCCAGATGTCGACTCACATGTCGATCTTCAGGTTCTGGAACTCTGATGGTGTGACTGGCATGCACCCAGTGTTTCACTCCTGCACATTTGACTGCAGTGGTTGTCACCAGGATCACCTGTCGTGGTTCGTCCCAACGAGGAACCAAACAGTTTCTTCTCCTGTGGACTTTTATGCGGACCCAATCTCCTGGATTCAAGTCGTGAGCTGGTTTTCTTTCAAGAGTAGTAGCATCCGGTCCAACCTGATGAAACACAGAACGCACCACATCAGCCAATCCTTTGCAATAATCCAGCACCAGATCATCAGTTATAGTCAGTAGTTTGTTGACAGGTACATGTGCTTGTCTCATTGCTCGTCCCATAATTATCTCATGGGGACTGAGTCCAGTTTTCCTTTCCGGAATACTTCTGATTGTCATTAAAACTAATGGCAAGGCATCTGGCCATTTGAGTCCTGTGGCTTGACACATTTTTCCTAACCTGTTCTTAATTGTTCCATTCACTTGCTCTACTATTCCAGAAGCCTCTGGTCTGTATGCACAATGCAGTTTCTGTTTAATACTAAGTGCTTCACAAATCAGTCTAATTAATTCGTTTTGGAAATGTGTTCCTCTATCTGTTTCAATCGTGACTGGAAAACCATACCTCGGAATGAATTCTCGCAGAATAAGTTTTGCTACCGTGATTCCATCATTCCTTCTGGTCGGGTATGCTTCCACCCAACGGGAAAACAAACAGACGACTACGAGGACATACCTTAGTCTGTTGCTCGGGGGCATTTCTATAAAATCCATTTGCTTTCTAGTGAACGGACCTCCTTCTCGTCCTATTGTTCCTAGACTCACTACTGTCTTCCTTCCTGGATTTAACTGTTGACAAATAAGACATCTTTGACAAAGACTCTCAGCTATGGCTCTAAATTTTGGATTATACCATGTTTGTCTAAAAGTCTGATCATTTAATCTCTCCCAACATGGGCTTGTCCATGGTACATCCATGCCATGTCAGAAATCATGCTATCAGGCATAACTGGTCTTTCATCTCTGTAAACCCAAACATCATTTTCCTCATGTTTTCTACATCCTGCTTTTATCCATGTATCTTTTTCCTCATCATCTGCTGCTTCCTGTAACTGTCTCACCTCATCCCATGTCTCAACAGGGTTAGTAAAAAGCAAAGGACAAGAAATATGCTCTCTTTCTCGGTTCCTGTTCAAAGAAACCACATTCTTTGCACAGTACTGTGCAATCTCGTCAGCATACTTATTGCCGACAGTTATGTAGTCTTCCCCATTTTTATGTGCATTACACTTTACAACAGCAATCTGTTTAGGCAGCTGTATCGCCTCAAGCAACTTTTTCACAAAATCTCCATTTCTAATTGGCGTTCCTGCAGACGTCAAGAAACCTCTTTGTGACCAAATCTGACCAAAATCATGCACCACTCCAAAACCGTATTGGCTATCTGTCACAATCGTAACCCGTACATATCTTCCCAATTTGCAGGCTTGAATCAGAGCTATCAGTTCTGCGACTTGGGAAGACCGTATCCCTTTCAGACAAGATGCTTCCATTACAGTTGCTACTGTGCAAACTGCATATGCTGCACTTAGAACTCCATCATTCGTTCTCAAACATGAGCCATCCACGAACAGAATATAATCTGATTCCTTTAAGGGCTCATCTCGTATATCTGATCTCGGTTTTGTACAATATTCAAGCACATTCAGACAATCGTGATCTACTTCATCCATTTCAATCACACTCTCTTCATCTGGCAATGATGTCGAAGGATTCACATTCATACATCTGTCAATGGTCACATTATCTGCACTCAAAATTACTTTTTCATACCTAGTCAGCCGACTATGTGTCATGTATTGTGTTTTCGTTCTTGTCAAGAGAATTTCCACAGAATTGGGAACATATACTCTCAGTGGATATCCCATCACTATGCCTTCACTCTGTTCCAGACTCACACAAGTAGCAGCAACTGCTTTCAAACATCCAGGCAACGCTTTTGCTACAGGGTCTAAAACAGCTGAAAAATATGCAATGGGTCTTTTCATGGTTCCATGTCTCTGTACCAAGACTGAAAATGCACATCCATCTCTTTCACTGCAATACAACTCAAAGTCTTTCTCATAGTCAGGCATTCCCAATGCTGGAGCTTCACACAATTTCTTTTTCAGCTCTCTGAATGCTTTCAATTCCTCATCATTCATTTCAAAAGGATCTTTAACATCCTTCTTTGTCAGTTTTTGCAACGGTTTGGCGATCAACGAAAAACCGCTTATCCATTGTCGACAATATCCAACCATTCCCAGAAACATTCTTACCTCTTTTGCGTCATTGGAGCTCTCCTTCCTTGAATCATCTTTATTCTTTCAGTCGTTACCTTTCGCACTCCTTTCTCAATTTTATGCCCTAAATATTGGACTTCTTGTTGACAAAACTGCAATTTTGATGGGGACACTTTATGTCCTCTTTTGGCTAAATGATTCAGCAAAGCAATTGTATCATTGACACATGCTTCCTTCGTTTTTGATGCCACCAGTAGGTCATCAATATACTGAACCATCACTGACTTTTCTGGCATTTTTAAATCTTCCAAGAATTTCTTTAGAATCTGATTAAAGATCGAAGGGCTTTCTGTGTACCCTTGAGGAATTCGGCACAATGCCAAAATACGCTCTCCAAACCTAAACGCAAATAATGGCTGGCTATCTGGATGCAATGGAATAGAGAAAAATGCATGACATAAACCAATTACTGTGTACCATTCTGCTTCACGTGGAATCTGGTATAGAATCACAGCAGGGTTCGGTACTATTGGGCAACAAGGCACTACAATTTTGTTTACCTTCCTCAAATCCTGTACAATTCTATATGTTCCGTTTGGCTTTTTGAGTCCCATTATTGGCGAATTACATGGACTGCTCATGATTTCTTTTAGAATCCCTTGTTCAACCATTTTATTTATTACTGGCGTTATTCCTTCAATTATTTCTGGTGTCAATTTATACTGGGGCGTATTTGGGTAACTCGTTCCCTCTTTTACGGAGATTTTAACGGGATCTACTTCTTTCATTAATCCTATATCTTCTCCTGTAAAGTCCCACACTTCTTCCTTCACTGTCTTTTTCAGTTCAATTGGGATTTTCTCTGTATCAAATACAGGAAACAAATCATTTACTTCTGGTTCTAAATTCACCAGTGTCATTTTATACAATACATCTTCATCTGGGGTCTGAAATGCAATTCCATCTGGAGTACAATAGATAGTGCAATTCATTTTGCACAATAGATCGCGTCCTAATAGGTTCACAGGACTACAATCGCATACCACAAATCGGTGCATTTCACTAAATGGACCAATCTTTACCTCCACTAATTTAGTAAGAGGCGTCTTAATTTGCTGATTTGATACTCCAACTACTTGGATATGTTCACCTGAGAGAGGAAGGTTTGGAATTTCCACTGACCTAACAGTAGAACGGGTAGCTCCAGTGTCCACAAGGAATGTTACATTTGCACCATTCACTTCTCCATCCACAAATGGACCAGACTGATCTACCTCTAGAGTTGCGCCAAGCACGCACTCTTCCCCCTCTCCTAGGCACCATCAGAAGCTTTCATCCGTTTCATCCTCATCCTGTCGTAACCAATATTGAGAAATGGCAGCTGCACGAGGCAACTGTGTTACCTGCTCTCCTCCGTAGAATCCTGTTTCTGCACTGAATTTCTGTTGGTTAACACTCTTGGGAAGTGGTGGTTGTGGCACCTGACTCTGTTGAGTAACTACCTCACTCTGCACCTGTGGATTTAATGATTGATTTTCCACATTAAGTTTTGGAGGAAATTTACACTCGTTTCTCCAATGCCCTAGCTTTCCGCAGTTGTGGCATGGCCACTTTTTCTATGCTCATTTGTCCTTTTCCTTTACCTATATTTGGTCGAAATCTAGCCTGTCCTGCTTCATTACCTGTATTACTCAATTGAGCTTCTTGTTTCTCTGCTACTTTCACCTGTGCCCACATGTCTTTTTCTTTCAATTTACGCTGTCTACTCTCAATATCATCACTGCAATACTTAGCATATCTCAAAACTTCATCGACTGTGCTATTCTGCCAACAAATCATATGCTGTTTAATCATCTCACTTATCTCTGGTTTCAACCCATATACAAATCTATATACAAAATGACTCATATCCTTCTCATTTAGTGTCTCATAACCACTATACTGTTTGAAAACTAACAACAGTCTTTCATAGTAAGCATGCACTGATTCTTTACTTTCCTGCGTGGTTCTGTCTATTTTTACCCAATCTGTTTCTTTAGGTGGAATCTTATTTTTCAAAAAGGTAATTACTTGATCGTACTTTCTCATCACTTCTGGTCCTGGCGCTCCTGTTTTAGCATCTCTTGGATATTCTACAGTTGGCCAATCAATAGTAATCTTACATTCTGTCCACAAATCAGCTGGCACTACTATATCAAACAATCCATCCAAGTCTATCCACAACACCTTTGAAACTTTAACAAATCTCTCCACTTGTCTGTACCATTCTACTGGCTTCTCTCTCAACTTGGGGAAATCATTTGTAAATTACAGTATATCCTGTCTAGTCCATGGCACATGCACATAACTACCTCCTGGAGTTTCTCTCATCGGGTACTCCCTTACAACTGGTTCCTTATCTGTCACTGCAAAAGCCAAAGATGCTTTATCTGTTACTTTCTCATCCATCTACTTCTCCATCTATCCACATCACCCCATTTTCTCAGTAAAACAATGAATTCTTTTATTTGGGTCAATCTTCCTGATGTGTTCAGATTCTCTATATCTTTCTCACAAAAATCTACTCTTTATGGTTTCTGCAACGTTCTCACTTTTGCAAATTCTACTCCCAGTTCACTTGCTGTCTCTTCTAATTTGTCATGTAAATTTCTAGCTCGCCATGTAAGACTTTTGCACAAAAACATAATCTCATCATCCTGATAATTTTTTACTTTTTCTGTACCAATCGTTCCTAAAATCAATTCTTCCATGTCTATTTTTAACCTAACTACATCTAATGGTTTTACTTCTGTTTCTTTCGTTTTTAGCGTTTTCATCCATTCATTTAACTCATCTGGAGTCGGACCTACAGGCGTACTATTTAATTCTATCCAATTGTTACTTCTTTCTGGTGTCCCTGATGCAGACTCCGTTACCATAGGTATTCTCCTGAACTCATTCTCATTTATCGTCAAATTAGTAGGTGGGCTTGGTCTATAGGTACTAACCAAGTGGTGTGCACCTTCATTATCTAGTTCCATCCCTTCTCTTTTTCTTTGCAAATGTGAATTCATGGGAATCACTAAAGAACGTTCATCAATTTTCTGATTCTCAAAAATTGGCATTACTGGACCTATCGTTACTGGTACAGTTACAGCTTCCATATTCTTTGTCAATTCTCTTATTTTCTCAGTCAATTCTCTTGTGGTTTTTGCTAATTCAGTTGCATTGTCACTTTCTATCTCTTCATTTTGTGAAGTTTTTAATTGATCTTGTGACCTATTTATCTCATCTCTTCGTTCGGGAATTTTATTCCTCCCAGTTTCCATTAGTGGTGCATTAGGTGTCACCACCGCAGAAGTCTGTTGGTATGGAGGCGGGTTTCTGTTTAAAATATCTTCCAGCAATTCATCGTCCGTTTCACTACCACCATACCCATACTTTTCTATAACTACATGTTTCTTTTTCTCTGTACACTTTCTCTTTGCTTCTTCCTCTACTGTAAAAGCTGGAAACAAACCTCCTGTCATATTAGCACATCTTCAACGCTTTATTCTGTCCTCATGATTTACTCCCCATAACCTTCCAGGCACAAACTCATGATTCTTTAATCCTCTGAATCTCTCTCGTTCATACATCTCATCTTCCCATTCAGTTAAAGCTTCAAACTGTGTCGGTCTAGGTCTAGGTTCTAACATTGCCATCTTCTCTCTCAAATTCCGTAGTACAGCTACATTAAATGAACCATTCTCAGGGATAGCCAATACTCCATCATTCTTGGTATATTTTGTCCAATTATCTAACCATATGCATGTATGATATCCATATTTCAGCATCATGTGCGAAGCTGGTGATTTCGGGGAGGAATTACTTGTCCCTCTCTAGTCACTACCTTTTTGTCTTTCTTAAAGAAGTTCTTAACTTTCGACATCCACGACGTTTTCTCTCTACCATATTCATAATACGACATGATTCACAATCGCTTTCTCTCCTCAAACAATCCACAATTCAACACTGTTCTTCATGCGTTATTCCAACCAATACTAGCGCAAGTCACACCAACACTCAAATCATAAACTTCCACGTCACTATTCTATCCGTCCAATCTTAGTGCGATTCACACCAACACTCCAATCAGAGCGGTTTCTGTCTACAGTGCACTGTCCAATCCCAGCGCGGCTTTTGTCTACGTCAGTTCTGCTCCTGTCTCTGTATGACTAGCGCACTGTCCAATCCCAGCGCGGCTTTTGTCTACGTCAGTTCTGCTCTTGACCCCTCCTTTACAAAATTTATCAGCAATTTCTTTTTCAACAATTCTTCGTTAGTTACAACATTTAAAACACATTTCCATTGTCTGATTCACTAAACCAAAGAGATAGCTTTGTCCATTTACACAAGAATTCTGTATTTTCCAGTAGGCAGCGCTTACCTCTACCCTACCACAGAATTTTCCCGTTTCGCCGATAAAGTAGCACTTCCTTCTACCTTACCCTTCTTTCAAGCAAGCGGTAAACCCGTTTCTCTGGGGATAAAACACATGTGGAGACTATACTGCTCCTGAGAATTAAGGCCAGAGTTTCACAAGAAAACCGGTCACTATTTCACTTACACACCTTTTATGCGGAAAATGTTCCTATCATAACACAACCTGTGTTATTACCAATATGAACTCAGACAATGCACTATTCCATGTGACTTCTCTTGCCACACGTGTTCCACTTCCTACTTCCCAGAAGCGTGAAAACTTACATATAACATAACGCGACTCAACATAAAGTGTTAGACATGAACTTATCAATTATCAATAATCAATAATCAATAATCAATAATCAATAATCACCAAACTAATCTATAGTAACCATAACTCTGCTACCAAGAAATCTGATCCAGCGCTAACAATAAAAATACTTCTCCTATATAACTCGGTCATCCAGGTACAACTATCTCTCCAATACACAGACTATATCCATATGACGGTGGGGCCCATTGACACCGCATATACATTCACTTACTCATTTATTCCCTGGATTACCTCCGTCCTTAACCTAGGAGAAAAACAGTAAAACGATTCGCTGGAAGGAGACGGGATACCTCTTTTTAACACGACATAATGTTTCTCATTGCTTTTAAGGTATTCCGCCCATTGGTCGATGGACCAACTAGTAGGAATCAGTTGATGGTGATTAAGACCAGCTCAATCACAATAAACTCTTTAACATTTTACCTTAATTATTGAGCTAAAGAATCACTGAGTCATTTGTTTAAAGATAATAAAGTTTATATAAAGTTTTTAGAAACAATGCATAAGTTTAAGTTTATCACTCAGATTATTACATTTATCATCATTATAAGAATAAATTGAAATTACAATGCATACCTATTGGATGGAAGATAAAGTTTGTCACAGCAAGAACTTCAAAAAGATCTATCTATCTGTCTTGGAAAAATCTAATAGCTTTAAATGAAAAATCTATCATGAATAAAAAGGTTCTTAAAAAGCAGCATCTTATACCTAAGGAAAATAGCAGCAGCAGTTTCGATCATCCGTAGCAGCAGCTCAGCACCCGCAACTCATCTATCAGCAATCTCAGCTCTCTCTTCTCCTAACAGTACGCTCGCTCATCATCCTCAAGAAAAATAATACTACTAATACCAAAACCCCTCCCGGAGTAGGTCTTCTAAATACCCTAATTCTCGCATACTAAATAAAATGGTGCCTCTTTATGGTGTGATTCTCCCTCATTGGTTCATTCAAGTCCATATACATTTTTATCAAACTTCCTTGTCTTAACCAGTTCTTTGTGGAATGTCCATGCTTGCATCGTTTCCCACAGTTCATGACATTACTCATCAGTTTCGATCAGTCCAATTTGTATCATTTTCTGATACTTTTTAGGTTCAACAGTTCCGTTTGTCCCTTTATTCATTTTGACTTCTCACGCTTCTTGCTGATCATCTTGGCACACATTTGCTCAGTAAGGTCACAATAGCCTTGACCATACTTCCATCCTAAGCTCTCAGCACGAACACGTGGTCATTCTTTTTCACAGCCTTTCTCCTTTTCCACACGGCTTCTTGCGCATGCGTACTCTAGCTCATGGCGGCCATTTTATATCGCTGCTCAACAGGCCCAAGCGCACTATTTTCAAAGATAAACAAAATATTGTTAAAATAAAGAATATAAACCCTTTCGTTTCCCTCCCGTCTTTCTACGTACCCCAATTAGGTATTACCTAGCAAAAAGCAACATATAAAGCCGTCCCTTACTTACCATCGCTTTATTTTGCCACCACACATTTTATTTTCAAAGCACAAATCATGCGTTTATTATTTTATTAGTACGCAAATATTAGATTATGTTAGCCACGTCAACAATTATAAGTAGATTCATTTGCACATCAAATAGCGTGTTACCTTTAACCCTTCCCATGTAACATACATTGTTGGTTATTTACTTAAACGAACATGTTTATTAATTAATTTACGTAAATTATTAGGAGGTTAAAAAATTTTCATTTATCCTGCTCCATCACTAGCAAGCTGGCCCTGACCTCTTTTAGCATGGTGCGTTTGTCGTCCTCTTGCGACGTGTTTCCATCCATATCTTCTTCGTCCTCCTTTACAGGGTCCACCTCGAGGCCACTGTCAGCATGTTGGGTGGGTCGCTTGTCGAATAACATTTCAGCTTGCTTAGCGTCGTTTTCCCCATGTCTCTGATGCTCAAACACTGAGCTATAGAGGTATAAGTAGATCACAGCTTCCCTGTAGATGCAGCACCGCGTGCAGTAGGCTGCTCCTGACTGGCCGCGGGTATTGGGGCTGAGGACTGGGTGACACTATTTGTACTCGTTATCTGAGCCAGGGCAATAGTCCATATGTGGCCAAGAGGTAGCTCGGGCTGCTCTAATATATTGAGTGCACCTTCATGAGCTGTCCGTCACCATGCTGTGTATAGGGAATTTGTTAAAGTGATTTGTGTTTTTATGCGCCTACTTAGTGTAAAAGTAGGGCGGGCATCAATTGAGCTTATTTCCTCTGCTGATGTTGAAGTTAAGCGTGGTTGGGGTACATATGGGTGAGGATGTCCCAATTATTTTGCCCTCCGCTCGGGGCACAGAGACTTCATGTTTTCACTGGGGCCGACACGCCCCGCCACCCACTCCAGGCCTCAGGCGTCAGGCAGTATGTGGCCTGGCCGTACAGGCCCACCCGTGACCCGCATCTGTTTCCTTAGGGCCATGCGGCGGGTCCTGCAGGCCTCCTCGGGGCACGGGGGCCCCCAAGCACCGCAGCTCTGCGGGAGCCCTCCGGTGTGGACGCACGGGGGAGGTAGTCGAGGCCGTGCCTCAGGACTCACTGGCTCCGAGGGATCTCAGCCACAGTGGTTCCACCCCCTGTCCTCAGTCTCGATCAGCCTCCTGATGCACCGGGGGTCCGGTCCCACAGGTCGCATCCGGGACCAACGCCTCCCCCCTCCGGAGCCACGAAGTAACCCAGGCACTGCGACAGTCCCGCAGCCAGCGCAGTAGGTGCCGAGCTGCTCAGCCCCCAGGTGCACCACTGGATCGCTCTGTCATAGGCCACTATAGGCCCGATTTAGCACGGCAGCAGATGCAGCCACTCTCAGGCACCAGGAACATCGCCAGACACCCCGGCCAGCAATCGGTGAGTGAGCCGCACGTTTATGTTTGTTGTGCATCAGTGAGCTAGCTGTGTAATGCATGATTTTGGACTCGGCTAGCAGAGCCCTCTTAAAGAGTGGCCATCTTGCTGCACGACTAAGCCACGCCCCCCCCACAGTGTTAAAGGTTAGTGGTTACAGTTAGGAAATGTAAAACACCTTAAAATTCACTTAAAAAAACCAAAGGTTACAGGGACGTTATAGCTAGGAAATAGAATTGAAAAAAAACGTAGAAATTCACTGAAAAACACAAAGGTTACAGGGACGTTATAGTTAGGCTCGGAAATTACTCGTAAAAACCAGTGAAATTTAGAAGTTAGAGTTACTAAAGCTAACTGTAACTTACGCCCTCGAAATGCACTGCTTATTACCTCACATATTACATCGCTCATGACTTGGTCAGTGACATCACTGATGATATCCCAAATGACATCGCAGATGACACCATCCACAGAACGACTCACACACCCACTCACACCCCCATACAACCTCTCATACACCCACTCACACACCCACACAATGACTCACATACCCATTTACAGACCCATAAAAGTACTTACACAACCACTCACTTATCCAGAGAGCACTCACACACCCACTCACTCATGAAGCCTGATCATACAACCAGTTACTTACCCATACAGCCACACACTCACCCATACAGCTACTGACCCACCCAGTTATTCACCTATACAGCCACTCACACACCCACTCACTTATCCATACAGCATCTCAACAGAGCCACTCACTCACCCATACAACTACTCACACACTCATTACACACCCACACAAATACTTACATACCCATTCGCATATCCATACAACCACTCACACAGCCACTCACTCATTCATACAGCCAATCCCACAGACACTCACTCTTCCATACGGCCACTCACACACCAACTCACTCACTCATACAACCATTCAGACACCCACTCCCTCACCTATACAGTCACTGACATACCCACTCATCCACCAATACAGCCTCTAACAAAGCCACTCACTCACCCACTAATACAACCACTGACACACCCACTCACTCACCAATACAGCCACTCACACAGCCACTAAGCCATCCACACAGCTACTCAGATACCCACTTATACACCCATACCCATACAGCCACTCAAACATCCACTCACACACCTGTACAGTCACTCAGACAACCACTCACACACAATCACACAGCGACTCACGTAAACAAGGTTAAAATAAGGATCTCTCATTAGTGGTACACAAAGTGTTCTAATTTAACTTTTGTTGTACCTTAGTATATATATTTAACATACAAAAATGTTTGGAAAACACTCACAATCACTGGATGATGCCATTAGTGATGTCATTTGAGATGTCATCAGTGATGTCACTGGCCATGTTATGAGTGATGTAATATGTGAGGTCATAAGCAGTGCATTCTGGGGGCGTAAGTTATAGTTAGCTCAGGTAACTATAGCTGCTGGATTTGACTGGTTTTGTATGAGTGAAATCCGAGCCTAACTATAACATCCCTGTAACCTTTGTTTTTTCAGTGAATAAATATTTATATACTTACTCTTTTCAGCTCACCAACCACACAACATTAGCTATAACTCCCACTTTACGATGCACTGTGTTGTGACAAATATTGTAATTTGAGACGTTATAAGTGTTGTTATGAATGCTATGATTTCACATGCTATAAGTGATGTAGTATGCAAGGGTATAAACAGTGCAAGGAAAAGGCATGAGTTATAGTTAATGTGAGTGAGGTGACAAGGCTGTGTTCGGAGGTGTGCGACATAGTAATTTGAAGGTGGTATGTCAATTATACATTGAAATTATAGTTATAACATTACAATTTTTAATGTTTGCGTATTGAAAGTTGAATTTGTATAGAAAGAATACGTAAGGTATTTCTAATTATCCTTAATCTTTGTTTTTTTCATTATATGCTAATGGTTTTTATTTTTTAATAAAAATGTGTTTCAAATCACAGTGTGGAGTATCATTGATTGGAGTGTCGTAAAGTGGAGTGTAGTACAATACAGTAAAGGAGACAGTCGTAGAGTCTAGTTTTGTAGAGGTGAATATTGTAGAGTGGAATACAGTGGAGTTGAGTAGAGTGGATTGATGTAGCGTACAGTGGAGTAAAGTCCTATACAGTGGAGTGACATGGTATGTCATATGTCATATTGTGGAGTGCAGTTTCATAGAGTAGAGCAGCATGTTGTACAGTGTAGTGCTGTGTTGAACAGTAGAGCTAAGCGTTATATATTGGAGTGTTGGCGACTGGAGTGTCGTGAAATGAAGTGTGGTGGAGTGCACAGTCATCGAGTAGAGTGTCATAGAGTGGCATCGAGTGTAGCAGAGTGTTGTAGAGTACAGTGGCATAGAGTGGAGTTCAGTGGAGTAGAGTGCCATATAGTTCAGTGTGGTCGAGTGTAGTGTTGTGCAGTAGACTGGCAGAGAGTCTTATGCACTGTAGTGTTGTACAATGGAGTATCACTGTGCATAGTAGAGTGGCGAGTTATAGTTAGTGTTGTCTGGTTAGCGGGCTGAAAAGTGTGTAATGAGGCCAGCTACTTATAATATTTTAAAGGTGATAGATAACTAAATGAAGGTTATAACTTTAACTTTAGAATTTTTAAAGTTTGGGTAGTTTAAACTTGGTTTGTATAGGGAAAATAAGTTTTTTTTCATGGAATTTCAATGTTTCTTTTAACATTTTTAATAAAAATGTGTTTACAATCGTAGAGTCCAGTATCACAGGTGGAGAGTTGTTATGTGGAGGGTTGTACAGTACAGTGGAGGAGAGTGTTGTGAAGTCTATTGTCAAAGACTAGAGTATTGTACATTGGAATGGAGAGAAGTAGAGTAGAGTTATATAGTGTAGTGGCATGGTGTCTCATTTAATGGAGTCAAGTATCGTAGACTGGAGCAACGAGTTGTAAAGTGGAATGCGGTGTATCAGCTGAATCAGATAAGTGCAGTTTGGGACCATTTAGTTCTTGGCAGCGAACGCGTCATTTGCCGAGTTTAGACTCAAACTGTTTATTATGTGCTGGTTTGGCCAGTGTGCCAGCGGGGACTTTGTTGCTTTATCAGCAGTACCATTCCTTTTCAAGGACAGTTATACAAGGAGTATTTTGTAGAATTTTCACTGACTGTAAGAAGGTGGTATGGCTATTGGTCTTTCCATACCTCTTCTAAGTGCTTGAAGAGTTTCCCGAATTTTGAGGGTCTGTCGCTCTTCATTACATTCATGAATTATAGGAGAAAAGAAGCAACTTGTTATATATTTTGATGACTCTTATCTTATTATTTGTAAAGCCAACTCTGTGTTACTTTGATTCTTGATCTCTATTGGAAACCTTTGTCCTGAATGTAGCAAGAGGTACTATTGAATTCTGCAATTAGGCAAATTCTGAAAGGTTGTTTTGTTTGATTGCCTGAATTCTGTCTTGTGACATTAATTCTTATTGATATATAAAAATATATATTTAGTTTGAAGGTACATACATTCAAATGTGCTTTATATAATTATGTTTACCTTGGTATTTAGTTTACGCCCAGCATATGATGTAATATGCTATAATAATCAGCCGTTTCGCTCCTTGCTGTTTCGTTCAATCATTTGTGTGCTCTTGTCTCTCTATTTTGGAGCACATTTGTTTGATCTGTTGTTTGATTATCATTTTCTTTCTTCTAGGCCTCCCTCCCAGGTGTACCTACTCTATAACCCTTTCCCCCATCGAGCTACTCAGATACTTTGGTGTTTTATTTATTTTGCAGAGTCAGAGTTGTTGGAAGGTGGGCCTCTGAGAAGTACTGTTCCTGAGGATCTTGGCACTGACAAATACAGTGGTGTTGAATGGAAGAGAGTGTAGTAGAGAGGAGTATATAGCGGAGTGGAGTACACTGGAGTGGGGTAGTGTAGAGTTGAGTAAAGTGTCATAGAGTGGAGTGGCGTGTCATAGACTGTAGTGGCGTGGAGTGCTGTAGAGTTGAGTGGCACAGCATACAGTTGATTCAAGTGTCATGAATTGGAGTACCGTGTTGTACAGCAGAATGTAGTGGGGTGTCGTACAGTACTGGATAGTGATGTAGACTACAGTAGAGTAGAGAGGCATACAGTATAGTTGTTTTTTCAGAGTGGAGTGGTGTACAGTTCAGTACAGTGTGTAGAGTGTGGTACAGTGGATTGGCATACAGTGTCATAGAGTACAATGTCATTGAGTGGCGTAGAGTGGCGTGGTGTAAGGTGGAGTAGTGGACTAGAGTGGAGTACTGTGTCAGAGCAGAGTGGAGTAAATTGGGGTGCAGTGGCATACAAAGAGTTGCTTACAGTGTCGTATAGTGGACTAAAGTATCATAGAGTGGAATAGAGTGTTGTGTAGTGGCATACAGTATAGTACAGTGCTGTACAGTGGAGTGAAGGGGTATAGACAGGAGTAAAGTTTCGGAGAATGGCATACAGTATAGTAGAGTGTTGTGGAGTGGAGTTGCATAGCGTACAGTAGTGTGTGAAACAGTGGAGCTGCATAGATTGGATTGTTGTATGGTAGCGTAGAGTGAGGTAAAGTCTCAAACAGTGGATGGAGGTGAGTGGAGTTGTATAACGTTGTGTGGAATACAATACAACAGAGTGTATTGGTGTGTCATGGAGCAGGGTGGCATTAAGTGAAGTGTACTGCTGTAGCATAGGTAGTAAACTGTTATAAATTGGAGTGGGGTCTCGTACAGTAAAGTGGAGTGCTGTATTGTATAGAAAACTGCCGTATAGTGGAATAGAGTGCTGTGCATTGGAAGGTATGGGCATAAAGTGGAGTATGGAGTTGAACAGTTGAGTATAAGTGGATAGAGCGGAGTAGAGTGCCATAAAGTGTGGTAGACTTTATAGAGAGGAGTTATATAAAGTGGAGGAGAGTGTCGTACAATGCAGAGGCGTAGTGTGGAGTGGAGTGGCATACACTGTAGTGGCGTGGAGTGGATTACCGTAACGTGGAGTGCCATACAGTGGAATAGCGTACAGTTGAATAATGTACAGTGGAGTGTAGAAGATTGAAGTGGCATAGAGTGGAGTGGTGTAGAGTGGAGTATGGTACCGTGGATTAGTGTAGAGTAGACTGGCATATATTGAAGTGGCGTAGCATAGAGTTGAGAAACTGATATAAATTGGAGTGGAGTCTCATACAGTAGAGTGGAGTGCTGTGTCATAAAGTGTTGGAAACTGTTGTAGGGTGGAGTAGAGTGTTGTAGTCTCAATTCTCAAGATCCTTTAAACAACTTGTACAGGCAAAGAGTCAAGTGCAAATTTGGACAGTGAAGTGTACAGGGATAGAATGGAGGAGAGTCTAGTAGAGTGGCATAAAGTGTAGTAGAGTTTTGTAGAGTGGAGTTATATAGAGTGGAGGAAAGTAAACTGGAGTGGCATAGAGTGGAGTAGCATAGACTGGAGTGGTGCACAGTGGAGTGGTGTAGAGTGTAATAACGTATAGTGTAGTAGTGTGCAGTTAAGGGGTGTAAAGTGTAATAACATACAGTTGAGTGGTGTACAGTGAAATGGTTTAGAGTGGAGTGGTTTACTGTGGAGTGGGGCAGAGTGGAATACCATACAGTAGAGGGGCAAAGATTGAAGTTACGCACAGTGTAATAGCATAGAACAGAGTGGCGTACAGTGGAATAGCATAGAGTGGAGTACAGTGGAGTGGCATAGAAGAGAATAGTGTAGGGTGGAATAGCGGAGAGTAGAATAGCATAAAGTAGAGTGGCATATAGTGGAGTGATATAGTTCAGAGTAGTGTACAGTGGAGTGGGGTAGAGTGAAATTACTTATAGTGAAGTGGCGTGGAGTGGCATCCAATGGACTGGCGTAGAATGGAGTGGCATAGAGTGGAGTAATGTACACTGGAGTGGTGTAGAGTTGAGTAGCATATACTGAAGTGGCATACATTGTAATATCATGGAGTGGAGTGGAGGACAGTAGAGTGGCGTAGACTGAAATAGTATATAGTGGAGTAGCATACAGTGCAGTAGTATACAGTGAAGTTGTGTAGACTGGAGTAGCATACACTGGAATGGGGTAGAGTTTGATAGCATACAGTGGAGTGGAATGCAGTGGAATTGCGTAGAATAGAATAGCGTAGAATGGAGTGAGGTAGAGTGGAGTGGCATACACTGGAGTGGTGTAGAGTGGAATGGCGTAGAGTGGAATAGCATATACTGGAGTAGCGTATAAAGGAGTGGCATACAGTGGAATGGTGTTCACTGAAGAGGCGTAGAGTGTAATAGTGTATAGTGGAGTAGCATACAGTGGAGTGGCAGATAATGGAGCGGTGTAGACTGGAGTGGCTTACAGTGGCATGGGGTAGAACAAAATAGCATACGGTGGAGCAGCATACATTGGAGTGGGGTCCAATCAAATACAGTGAAGTGCCATACACTGGAGAGGCGTATAGTGGACTGGCATACAGTTTAATAGCATAGAGTGGAGTGGCATATAGTGGAATGACGTAGAGTGGAATAGTACATACTGGAGTAGCGTATAGCAGAGTGCCATACACTGAAGAGGCGTATAGTGGACTTGCA
Source organism: Calotriton arnoldi (assembly GCA_963921515.1). Lineage (NCBI taxonomy): Eukaryota > Metazoa > Chordata > Amphibia > Caudata > Salamandridae > Calotriton > Calotriton arnoldi. The sequence goes on from CAWUFW010003901.1 coordinate 795,486, forward strand.
TACAGTGTAATACTGTCTAGTGGACTGACGTAGAGTGGAGTTGTGTACAGTGTAATAACGTAGAGTGGAGTGGTGTAGAGAAGTGTTGTACAGCGGAGTGACGTAGAGTGTAAAAGTGTTTAGTGGAGTAGCGTACAGTGGAGTGGTGTATAATGGAGTGATGTAGACTGGAGTGCCATACAGTGGTGTGGGGTACAGTGTAATAGAATACATTGGAGTGGCATACATTGGAGTGAGGTTCAATTGAATATCATAGAATGAAGTGGCGTAGAGTTGAGTGCCATACCTCGGAGTAGCGTCCAGTGGAGTGACGCAGACTGGAGTGGCATACAGTGGTGTTGCATGCAGTGTAATAGCATAGAGTGGAGGGGCGTAGAGTGGAGTCTTGTGCAGTGGAGACGCATAGAGTGGAGTGGCGTAGAGTGGAATAGTTTAAAGTGGAGTGGCTACAATGAAGTGGCATATGGATGTATGTGAAATTTAGCAGCAATGTAGATTATGGTGTGCAGAGTAACGCAAATCAGCAAATTGCGCTGCTTTTCATCCCTTCAGATTTACCAATCGATGCAGGGCCATGCATGGTGGCCTTGCGTTCCTTTGTAAATCTGACTTAAGTATTAAATTGTCAATGTGAAACCATGAGTGGCTCAAGGGTGCGGCAATCCAATAATACATCTAGGCCTTAGTTATATTTTGGGCCATGGTATACCGTGATAACTTTACAGTATACCGTGGTACATGGCGATGACAAGCCAGTATATAATTGGGTAATGACTGTTTTTAGAGAATGAAGAGAAAGCCATATTGTTTTTACTACACTGTGGCTCTGTTCAGTGTTAGAGTCTTAGATATAGGTAAGTAGTAGGTCCCTTCCTATTACCACTTTATTAAAGTAGTGATGTGTAGGAAATGTATTTATTTTTTGTAATATATTTTTAAATCCGTTTACAGCCATATACCGTGGTAGTTTCTCAAACCTTTCTGAAATTCTGCGAAAGAACTGCGGTGACAGTCAATGAGTTTAAACGCCTTGTAACTTAAAAAATACTTACCCTACTTAACTGCAGGACCCAAAAAGCATGATCTCTACACAATACTGTATAAGCCTGCCAAATTTAGTGTAAATCCATTTAGCCCTTTTTGTGCTATGTCAAATGCAATAGTCTATGGAAAATGCATTGGTGGAAAACACGTTTTGGGACCCCCTTTATCTTTGCACCCTGTTAAAGACTTACCACAAAAATGTAGGAAATGCTATAGGTCTGGAAAATGTGTGGTGATTCGTCAAATGGTTGGAAAGTTATTAGGGAGCTAATATCCAAGGAATTTCTATCTTTGGGAATACTAACTATAACTATAGAGTAGCAATCAGATTGAATGTGATTTCTTTCTTTTTATCTATTGTATTTGTCTTATATGTGTTTATTGGTTCACAGAATCATGTGACCATAAATGTGTCTTTTAGTTGTTTATGTAGTAATTCCGAAACTTTACATATGCCGTCTTGTTTATTTTTTGGGCTTCCTTGCTAATTTTAGTAGGATTGTGCTACATATGAAGCCCAAAGTGAATGAAAGCCAATCATTGTTCTTATGAAAATGAAGATTATATATTTTTTTCTTAATGGACAATTATCATGTCCTCCATATAGCAGTTTGTGTAGATCACTGCTAGCTCACTTTTCCATTTTGTTGCACAGTATTACAAAAGGAAGATGGTTGTTGTTTGGCTTGTTGCGCACAGCTTTATTTTGTGAGTCAGAGAGCATCCAAAGAAAACCTATGCAGATTAAGATGTATTCTATTAGTTATATTTTTGTTTATAGGTTTACATTAGCATGTGGCCATAAATGGGTCTTTCAGTTGTTCATGTAGTAAATCTGAAACTTTACATTTGCAGTCTAGATTATTTTTTGGGTTTCCTTGCTGCTTTTAGTAGTATTGTACTGGAAGATATCACTAAGATGACAATTCTTATAACTTAAAAAATACTTACTTTACTTACCTGCAGTGCCCAAAGGAATGATCTCCGTATCCCAGTATTTAATGCTGCCAAATTTCAGAAAACTCCCACAGGCTGTTTTCACGCTACATGATATACAAAAGTCTAGGTAAAATGCATTGGATTTCAAGCCCATTTTGGGACCCCCCTTTTTTCTTTGCAACCCCTTGACCAACTGCTGCGAAACTTTCAGTCCTCTGATAATGAAACAGGTGCAACAGGTCTGCAAAGATTTGCATACATTCGTCAAATGGGTGCAAAGTTATTAAGGAACAAAAAAATTTTTTAAATCACTATCTCTAGTGACCCTAACTATAACTATAGAGTAGCTACCGTCACTCTGTAACAAATATATAGAAAGGTGTATGTATATATACATATATTGAATTTCCCCTCCTTTTCGACAGAGGGGATGAAGTACGAGCCCCTCCAACCAGTTTGCTTTATACAATTTTATTTCAGCAAAGGAAAAAGCCGTGTTTCGACCCTTTCCGTGTTTTGTTGACATAGCCAATGATGATTGTGCATTAATTTTAAGTACACAAACAGTGATCAACAAAAAAAAACGGACTTCATTTTCAGTCCCGTGAAAACACCCATAGTCCCACACAATGATGTGAACATGCTAAAAACTGAACTCAGTTGTGACAATTTTATATCAATCGTACTTAATTATTACCAAAGTTTCATTCATTATTGTGTCCATCACTTCTTTGCATTGCTTACTAACTTCCTCTTCACATATATGTATACATTACTTTTCAATTGCACAGATATGGGGCAACATTTTATATGGTGGGAGCATTTTCAAAATTCCTGCAATGCGAAAGCAAATACCAAGTCTGCTCCCAGCGGGCGGGAGCTTCAAAAACGCTCCCGCCTGCTGTGAGCGGACTTTTCATCTGTTTCCCTGCCTGAACTGAAGCAGGCAGGTAAACAGATGAAAATATTGCCCCCATCTGCAGGGTTGGATTGGGAATAAAAATCGGCCCGGGCACGCTAAAAAAAGTGGCCCACATTTGCATATTGCCTTACCGCAAAACACTGCTTCGGCAAAATTTTATTAAAAAAAGGGGGGGGGGGTACAAAAAAATGCAGGGATAAGTTTACACTGGTGAAACACGTGAAAACAAGTGAGGCCACTTCTGCTCAGGCCCCCTGCCGCCTCTCAGTATGCACACATTAATTGGCTGAACAACTCAGAAACCCCCCAAAATCGGCCCCCCAGACTGCTCAAAAAAGGCAGCCCACAGCTGGAACTGGACACCGGCCCCTCGGGCATTGCCCGAGTGCCCGCGTTACCAATCCGACCCTGCCAGGGAGCAGCATTAGTAGATGCCCCCTGTGGGCGGGATCAATGCCGGCTCCTACTAGATGTGGGGCACTGGCTGGGGCTGCTGGGGCCTTGGGGCTCCTCCCACTGCCCTAAAATGACACTATGGTGGATGTCCTGGGTGGGCACAAGGGCACCCACCATTAAAGGGTGAAGGTCCTGGGGTTTGGGTCCCCGGGGTCAAAATCGATCTGGGGAGGAGGGGGGCATGTACCCCCCTCCTCCAGCAAAATGCTGCAGGGACCCGGGGGGGGATGGGGTCCCCCGGTCTGAAATTGGTCCAGGGAGGGGTCCACATGCACCCGACTCCATAAAAATGTTGCCTGAGCCTGGGGCAGAAAATGGTCCAGGAAAGGGGTCCCAGTGCGCTCCCTCCCCTTCAAAATGTTGCTGGGCCCCAGAGGATGGGGTCCCATGGGTGGAAATTGGACTGGTGCGGGGTGCCCTGCATCCCCCTCCCTCTCATTATAACGTCAGGCCATAGGAGATGGGGTGCGCGGAGCCATAATCAGCCCGGAGAGGGGGGCCAAGTGTAACACCCTCCCCTTCAAAATATTGCCAGGCCCCAGGGGATGGGGTCCAGTGGGTGGAAATAGGCCTGGTGAGGAGTGCCCTGCACCCCCCTCCCTCTCATAATAATGACGGACCATGGGGGATGGGGTCGCCGGGGCCAAAATTGGACCGGGAAGAGGATCACATGTGCCCCCCTCTCCTTCAAAATAAAGCTAAGCCCCAAGGGGTGGGGTACCTAGGGCTGAAACTGTCCTGGTGAGGGGGCCACGTGTGCTCACTTCCCCTCAAAATATCGCAGGACCCAGGAGATGGGAGAGGGGGGGCCACACGTGCCACCCTCCCCTTTATTTACGAGAGTGGCCCTTGGGGATGGGGTCCTCAGGATCTAATAGGGGTTGGGGAGGGAGGCCATGTGGCCCCTTTCCCTTTATTTAAATAAGTGACCACCAGGGGATGGGGTTCCCGGGCCGATAAGGCTTGGGGAGAGGGCTGCATGGCCCCCTACCCTTAAAAAAATGAATAGCCCTGGGGCATGGGGTACCCATTGCCTAAAGAGGCTTGGGGAGGAGGGCAGCATGCCCATGCAGTGACCCTTCCCTTTAAAAAAAAAAAGACCTGGGGATGGACTCCCCATGGACAGGCGCTGTGTCCTTCCCTACACTGCACACGGCTGAAGGCCGTGCACAGCATGGGGTTGGCTGCATGTAGTGGTTGGCTACCCTGCAGCCAACCCCTTGCCGCGCACGCCCAAAGGTCATGTGCGGCAGGGGGTTGAATTTACGTTTAGTAATTAAATATTACTTTACATTAAAAAAAACTTGAAATTCACTGAAAAAACTAAAGCTTAAATTAACTTCATATTTAGGTGTGATATAAAGATCTGTTTTTGTTTAGAAAAAACCTTGGAAATTTCCTGAAAAAAGCAAAGGTTATGTTATAGTTAGGTGAATTTGTCAATGACAAAATTAACGATTTGAACAAAAAAAAACTATAACTTTCTCCCTCGCCATGCACTGCTTATGACCTCATATATGACATCACTCACAACATGTTCTATGACGTTATTTATGACATCACTGATGACATCTCAAATGACATCATACTTCTGCAGGAACCGGTGCGGCTGCTTGTGAGGTACCGTGGTACACCCGTGACAACCCCGGTACCACAAGACCCAGCAAGCTTCACTAAAAAAATAAAACTAAACAAAGAAGAAAATTATGGGGTGGGGACTATGTGGGAGGCCGCTCAATGGCAGCAATTTACCACCGGCACTTGACAGACAGATGTTGGCCCTGATCGCCTCCTGTCACTGTGCTTAGAGTGTCAGAATATTCCTTAGAAATTTGGATGCAATCCGGTTTAAAGTGATACATATTTATGATTAGCCCTTCAAATGGGCAGGTTTTAGCAAAAAACAGTGGCTGCCTCACACTCCACGAGAATACTATATGCACAAAGTATGTTTGTTAAACCCTCGATGACCTTTAATATTAGTTATGTCTTGCAGATCAATATTATTCGCAGGGACTACTGTCTGCAGAACTCTAGTGAGTTTTTCAAATGTGATGATCTGTTGGAGATTGCTAGCCTCCAGAACAACATCTCTGTGATTGGTATTGTAAGATAGTGTCATGTTTACATGTTGAGGCATCTTGCTTAAAATGTCATTGAAGGCTTCCACCTCTTCAGCTATGTTGTTGTAGTGAGCAACTGGTTAACAGGTGTGAAAGAGACTTACATTTTTATGCTATATAGTTTCGAACAATGTTTCTCCCTTGTTGGAGGTGTATCGTGTGTAGAGTTGAACTTCCATGAGGTCAAACTGCGAGGAATTATTAATTCCATGGGTTTTGACAAATAGTTTATAATTTTAAACTGGCCACACCAGCTGTTCAATGTGTCATACGGGCTCTGGTAAACCATATAGTGCCCACCGTGGGTTGCATCAAGTACATACATCTGATTTTGATTGATGAGAACATGGTCAAACCATTGGCCACAAAATGGAGATCAATCCTCATGTTCAATATTGAAAATTCGATAGAGTCCCTGCTGGTGGAACTGCAGAGTAATATGGGGATCTGAACTTTAGGAGGACTCATACTTTCGGACATCACTGTTAGGGAAAATTAGATAGATCCACACTCATTTATAGAACCATTTATAGAACTTGGTTTCCAGTAAGACCACCGAATAAAACCAACCTTGTGTTTTTTTTCTTGGAAGGTGGTAAAAACATATGCTTTGGCAGTATTGTAATATGTCTTTTAGACACATTGATATCTTTACATGCCAGTTTGTTAATGAAAGCCTTTCAATCTCACACCATTCTATATTCCACACCAGTTGAATGGTATAATGTGCCTGGGTTGAGGCTTTCCTGTACTGCTTTTACCTCTCCATAAAGATTCTCTATTAGGGTTTTTGACAGAAACCCAAAAGGCAACCAGCTCATACAACTGAGATCGTCACCATTTCACTTCATCATAAAATGAGTGCCAATGCCCAACCCGAATAGTCTTGTGTAATAAATACAGTTCGAAGGACTTTCATCACTGACCAAAAACGGTGTCCTTTTATTAGTGTAGTGGTGAGTATGAGAGCCGACACACCTGCTGTATCTACAATCACCTCATCCTCCCGGTGTCCATTACTGAGATGAGCTACGGTCTGTGCAGCTCTATCTTCACTTCTACAGTTGTTGCTTGGACCAGCAGTACTTTGATGAGCGTACTGGTTCATGTCCCTCCATCACCACTGCTGAAGTATTGAGACAGTAACCTCAGTACTTACCCAACATTATTAATTTATGCTATAAGACTTCCTGAAGTTGCTCTGCATATTTTCTTCATGTAAATAAGGTCTTGTTTCTTTTTTTAAAACAATAACACTGCTTGGACATCATATTTATGGTATGTCATACATGTGTTTGATCTGCCCTGGACCTTGCATCTCACAACATCCTCAAAAAAGAGGTCTTACATTTTGAGTCTTGCTACACCCCGAAAGCTGAAACCTAAAGAGGAGCTACTTGGTAAATCAGTGACCTCTGAGTAGTATCTTGCTTATGTGGCCATAGGGACTGTTGCAATACTTCTTCTAATGATAGCGTGTTCAGTGATGACTTCCATAGGACACATCAACAGCTGCCATGAATATAACTTGTTTCAGTACAAATTTTTGATTCTCACTAGATAGGCAGGCAAACAAATTCTAGGAAAGTAAGGTTGGCAAATTCATAAGGATGGTAGGGACAGGGAATATTTAGGAGAAATTGCTAGTCAACTTTTATTTTTCTGGCTAACATATGGCTGTATCCTCAAGAAATATGCAACTTCTTACCATTTTCTCTACTAGGTCTTATCTTCCACATTTGGACAGACAAAGTGGAAATATAGGAGCAGCGATGTTTGGTTGGCTTTTTTTTGGTGCCCAGACACTAGCTCCCACTTTCCTGGACTGGTCCTCCGGCCAGTCTAAGGCCCTTTCGGACCTGGCCTTCCTGACTAGAGGCACAACCTCGTTCTTTCGCTCCTTCTTCTCTCTCACTCTCTACTCCTTCTTCTTACCCTTCTCTCCGTGCTTTTCTCCCTCTTTTTGCCCTTTTTCCACTTTCAACTCTTGCTCTTTGGGCCTCTTTGTTTCCATTTTTCCACTCTCTCTCTTGTACCTCTCTGTGACCATTTTTTCACTCTCTCTCTTTGTGTCTCTTTGTGCCTGTTTTCCACTCTCCACTCTCTCTCTCTCTCTTCCTGTTTTCCTCTCTCCAGTCTCTCACTTTGGGCCTCTTTGTGACTGCTTTTCAACTGTCCACTCTTTCTCTTTGTGCCTCTCTGTGACTGTTTTTCCACTCTCCACTCTCTCTCTTTGTGCCTCTTTTTCTTGTGCCCACTTTTCTTTGAGCCTGTTACTCCCGCAATTTCCAGCCTCCCCCTTCCGTGCTTTCCCGCTTCCCCCGCTCCTTACCTGCATCTCCGTCATATGCCTTCTCCTAGCTCATGTGTCCCGCCATTGCCTAGCCCCGCCCTCTGCCACCCCCCCACCAGGACCTACTTAATGGTGGCTGCTACACGTCTGCGCAGTAGGCACGCCACTGGCACGTCGAAGGCAAGCCCATCTGCATCCATCCACACTTGGACCATGCCCAGTGGCATGGACCCTGGTCTGACCGAACGCCTCCGCTACACAGCCTCCAGCCTGTATGCACTCAACACCAGACATCGCCACATCAGCTGCTTCCAAGCCTCACCTCGTTCAACAGTAGGACCTTTTTCATGTACTCAGTGCCATTTCACCTGCACCAACACGCAATCCCCGTGCGCCACACATGCCTCACCTTGATTGGCATGCATGCTCCTCAGCAAACACACCACCAAAATCTGGTAGACCATCAAGATGTACTTCCCAGACTTTCTCTTCTTGACAGAGACTTGGCTAAAATCCCACATCGAGACCCACCATTGCCGCAGCCTTTCCACCGGGCTGCAAGATCTCCTGCCAGGACAGGCCGAACATACCAGGAGGAGGACTCGCCGTCATACTCCATCACTTGCACCACCTCCACCAATGAGGACACAACCTTCATGGACCACATGCGCTTCTGACTTCAGACCAGCAACCAAATTTCCATCAAAGGCACCCTAGCTTAACGACCACCGAGACCACCTTCCACCTTCAGCAATCTCCTCACAGACTTCATTGCCGCCATCACCATCAGCTCAAACAAATTCATCTTACTCAGCAACCTCAACTTCCATCTTGAAAATCAAAAAGATCCCAACTCCACGGCCCTACTCGAGAGCCGCCCGATGCTAAGACTGACCCAGATCGTCCAGGGCCCCACGTACAATGCAGGTCACACCCTTGACCCCATCTTCACATTAATCAACAAGGTCAAGTTCAGCCACCTCACTCCGCACACTTGGATAGACCATTGCATTGTTCTACTTCTTCACTGACGCATTCAAACCCCCCCTCTGCCAAGACTACCTACAACCTCAGACGCTGCTGGAACAAGATAAAGGACACAGACTGGACCAACACCCTCATTGATGACCAACCAAATCTCATCGGCGACCTGCATGCCAACAGTAAAGCCTTCAACAACTGGATCACTACCAGCGCAGACACCCTAGCCCCACCCTGAAGAATGTCAGACACTCAAGAAGCAACACACGAGCAAGCTGGTACACTGAAGACCTCCGAAACTCCAAACGATTCTACAAACAGCTGGAGAGAAAATGGAGAACCATTCGGGACACCACCGCAAGAAACACTTACAAGTCGGCGCTCAGGATATACCACACCCAATTCAAAGAGGCAAGAAAGACAGCCCTAGCTCTCAGACTGGAAAACTGCTCCAACAACTGCAAAGAGCTCTTTAACATCATCAAAGAATTCTCCAACCCCATTGCCCCCACCAACTCCATCACCCCTTCGCAAGACCTATGCGACAGCCAATCCAATTTTTCCCACAACAAAATCTTCAACATCTACAACAACTTAGAACCCCAATGAAGACACAAGAACTCATCAACCAGCTGCCCACCACCACCAAATCTGATCACCAGATCACAAACTGGAAACCCCTTACCACAGTAGACACCGCCAAAATCAAGAGTACAGTCCACTTTAGGGCCCCCTTCAATCCCTACCCCCACCATATCTTCAACCTAGGAGGAACTCTGATCAGCTCTCACCTCACCACCATCATCAACACCTCCTTCCAACCTTTCCAGGCAACTGCAAACACGCAGAAATCACAGATCTCCTGAAAAAACTCATGGCAGACCCAAAAGAGCTCAGGAACTACAGACCCATGTCACTCCTGCCCTTTCCACCCAAAGTTGTGTAGAAAGTTATCAACAAACAATTCTTCAACCATCTCAAACAACACCACCTACTAGACATCTTGCAGTTTGGATTGCGCAAAAACCACAGCACAGCAACCGCTGTCATCGCAGCAATTGATGACATTTGGACCATCATGGGAACAGGAGAAACCGCTGCCCTCATACTACTTGAACTCTCCACAGCCTTCAACACCATCACCCACAGCACCCTCATCACAAGACTCCAGTATTCCGGAATACATGGTCCTACCCTGAGCATACTGGCTTCCTTCCTCTCCAACAGGACCCAGCGAATCAGTCTCTCGCCATACACCTCTGAATGCAAGAACCTCATCTGTGAAGTCCCTTAGGGAGCATCGCTGAGCCTTACTCTTTTCAACTTCTACATGGCGCCACTCGCCCATGTTATTTGATCTTGTGGAATCAACATTGTATCCTACGCCGATGATATCTAGCTCATCCTCTCCCTCACAGGCAACAATCATACCACCAGTACCAACCTCAGCACCTGCATTTCTAATGTAGCAAACTGGATGAAACAGAACTGCCTAAAGCTCAACACAGATAAAACTGAAGTCCTGATCATCGGGAACAAGAGCTCTGCATGGGACTCCTCCTGGTGGCCAACCGACCTGGGATCCATGCCCACCTGCATCGACCACGTCAAAAATCTCAGCATCAGCAGAGTCATGATGGCCAAACAAGTGAACGCCATGACCTCCTCCTGCTTCTTCATCCTACGTATTCTCAGCAAAATATTCTATTGGCTCCTCACCAACACCAGACATACGGTCACCCAGGCCCTCATTAACAGCAGACTAGACTATGGCAACATGCTCTACTCTGGCATCACAAAATAACTCATACAAAGACTCCAGACCACCCAGGACGCCGCCGCCAGACTCATCCTCAACATACCTCGCAATGCACACATCACGCCCTACCTCAGAGAGCTACACTGAATACCAATCCAGAAGCGGTTCCAATTCAAACTGCTCACCCAGGCATACAAAGCCCTCCACAACATTAGACCTGTCTACCTTGACCACTGACTCGCCATCCACCAACCCACCAGGCAACTGTGCTCACCCGACAACCGCAGGAGCAAGTCATGAGGACGCTCCTCTTCCTACATCGCCGTCAAATCCTGGACTACCATCCACACCACAGCACAGCAGGCCCTCCCCATCCGTTCTTGAATTCTGCAAGAAACTGAAGACCTGGCTCTAGGAGCCTGGAAACTAGGAGCCTGATTGGCTTCCTCATCTACTCCAGCGCCTGAATAGGTCTCAGGTGATAAGCGCACTCTCCAAATTTACATGACATAACTTTTCAATATGACCAGTCTCACTATGTCAATTTGATTGAGGATAGCTGTCTGTCAATTTCTCCTTCATGCATTGGAGAAAAGCTGTGTAGAGTCCATCGATCCAACTTCCGGGTTGGATTCCAAGTTACCCTGCATGTGTCACCTTATCGCCTGACCCTTTACTTAACGCCCAGTATTGCATTTGAGTTTACAGATATATTTTGACAGCTGTTTCAAAATATAATCATCGGAAATTACTGGTAATCAAAGAAAAAATGGGACCTCACTTCTGGCAACCAGGTAAACCCAATTCAAGTTGATCGGTATTATAAGTAATACACAAGGCATACAGAGACCTGGTGTTCTTAAGATGTACTTATTTCGCCAGGTAACACTTTGCAACATTTGAGATGGGAAAAAAGAGCAAGATTCCAGGGTTTACAAATCGGAATGGAGGAAACATTTGGAATTACTGTTTAATCCCCCATTCCAACCTGCGCAGGTTAGAATTGTGAGGTAATTACAACAAAGGTTACCGACCAATGGCTCCCCTCAAGGCAACAGCGGAGCTAAGTAATGGTGGCATTTCTGAAACATGGCTGTGAACAGCCCCGGATGCTCGGGCACCTCAGATTTGGACTTTCACCTCGACGGCAGCGGCGGGAGCTCTGGGAGGCACGAGGCAGACTACGAAGGCCTCTAAAGCCGAGTAAAATCTCCACGAGGACAGCTCCATATTAGGAGAAGCGGCACAGGCGCGCAGACGAGAGAAGACAACGGAATCACTCGCGTGTCCAAACACTTCTAAATCCAGTGCGCCTTGTAAAACTTTCCAGGGCTGCTTTCTTCGGCACAAACCGTTCTGCGAAACGGTCTTATAAACTGTATTAAAATTCTTTTGACGTCATGAGAGCCTTTCCGGCACTAGAAAGGGGGCTGTCGGGCAAGGGAAACAGAGATTCAATTTAGAGATTGTGCTTTTTTCCACGACTTGTATGTACAAGGGGACCTGTACTGAGAAAAACAAACCCTATCCCTCTAAAAAGTAAGCACTTAATAATCGTGGACAGAATGTATCTGTTGCTGCCATACGAACTATAGGCCACATTCAAAAAGATGATGTTGTAATTTACTCTTGTCGTACTCGTGATTTAACTGTAAGACAAGAACACTCATGGCTTACTCCTGAAATTCATGAGTAAGCCAGAAGTACTACAAGCGTAAGTCACACTTACTCATAATCCAGGCTATTTGAATTGGGAAATATAAGTCTCAGAAAGGGCATGTATAAACCTTACCATTACACCAGTGACGGCTGCCGGCAATTACAACCGGTAGGGCAGCGGGGGCAGGTGTTTAAAGCATTTGTGCAACACTTCAAGCAGTAAAACAGTGAAAACACCACACAAAAAGATCCCACACCAGATTAGACGAATAGAGAACAATTTAATAAATAAAATAAGACCAAAAGGACAGAAATCCAATCATTAGAACCAGAGTTAAGAATTGCTAAAGAATAAACTGTAAAATAGAGCCTAAAAGCACAAAGCACCAATCGCGCATATCTGGTCACGCCGGACCAGGTCAAAGTCAAAAGTTTAGGCAGACCGAGATGTAGCACAGGTTGCATACAGTCCTAGATTAGTCCTGCTGAAGTTTTACTTTCTCAAGTTTTGTGCCAAGAGTCCTGTTCACGTTAGAGAGGGCCGCAAAGAGCAAGGAGAGAGTCGCAGGCGATTGTCGGTCTGACGCAAAGATCAGGCCGGGCGTCATGAATGGGCAGACTGGAGCTTTACGTTGGCAGACCCCCGCGGGCTGTCGATGCTACTGTGCGAAGAGAAGGGCTGATGGCAGCTTGAGGTGGATTTCGGGGTGAGTGGCACAGTCTTGGCGTGAACAGGCCCATTCACGGTCGTGCAGAGACCAAAAGCTTGATTTGTGAGCCACACCAAGGGTCCAGGACCTGAGAGGCCCAACTGCAGAGGCTGCACCTGAAGTTGCAGGTCCAGTTCTTCTTCCCACAGGCATGAGGGCAGCAGGCCAGCATAGCAGGGCAGCAGTTCCTTTAGAGCAGTGGCCCAGCATAGTGGCAGTCCTTGTAGCATCACAGCAGTTCTTCTTCCTGGCAGAGCATCCACAGGTCCAGAGTGCACTGAAGAGGTGGTGTCTGAGATCTAGTATTTATACACAGTTGTGACAATGAAGTGGGAAGAAGATTCTTGAGGCATGCCTTTGAAGTGCACAGATGCCCTGCCTACCCTGGCCCTGGCTCCAGACTAACTACCGGGGGTATGCAACCCTTTGTGTAGAGCCAAGTGTAAGTGGGGCCATGCCCAGTCCTTCCTCCCATCCTACCAGCGATGGACCATCCAGGCTCACCTAATCTCCCATCGTGTGTGGTTGTCGTGGTTGTCTAGGAGGAATACATAAAGCTCAACTGTCACCAACACCCTGTCATGTGACCCAGAAGCAGGCTGCAGGCAACAAATCGCTAAGGCAAAAAATGCCAACTTCCTTAAATTGAAAAATTATTCCCGGACGCTAGTCCCAGACAGAAAGCGCACTGCTTGGTGAACTCAATATGAGTGTATTAACTCGAAATTATTCATCTGTGTTGAAATCAATAAATGCAAGATTAACAAAATTATCTATGCAAACACAAATTTACGAAACTCTTGATTATTAATACTATGAAAATATAATAATACAACTGTGTGTCTTCAACTTGTTTTATTCACAATTGAAGCCTTCATTAGTGTTCTTATTATGTCTTGAAAACTGTAGTACATTCAAACGTAGATAATCATCAATCCCAATGCATTTCGGGTGAGCAATCACCCTTCGTCAGGGAAATCTACAAATCAATGTGTATACATAAAACATTGTTATGCTGGAAAAATATAAAATGTATTCTAACTTGCAAGGGCCTAAACATTCGGGACGGTTAAAGTGATTACGACAAGTAATGTTGGTGACTGTTGATCTGAAGAACAACTGAATGCTCTAAACGATCGCTACGAGCTTAGATACCAAAAGAAGATAATGATGGCTGTAGAGACATAAAAACCAATAGCCCAAAAGAAACCCAAAATCCACGTGCCAGATGAATCAACTAGAAATAATGTGCGTGACTCCCGTGAATCTGCTACTATCTGTGCTAAACTGTATACAAGCAATACCTCCGCTCGTGAGCATGATATGCTTCTAATCGGGTCCTCTGCCCAAAGCTATGAACTTCTCGCGACCACCAGATAATTCAAAACCCTATCCAAAACATTAAAAAAACACAATAAGAATAGGGCTGGATTAACCAAATAATAACAGCATGAAGTCAACAAAAGAGAAATCAACCGCTTACCGGCGTAAAGTTTCTGAGATCAACGGAAGTACACACGTGACCAGACACGAGTACTAATGACTGTATGTCTTTATCGTTAATCGTGGTGCTGGAGAAAATAAAAACACTTGTAACTGCTTATTGTGCTAATGAAAAAATGAAAAAATTGTCTGTTGCCTGTGCTTTGCCTGATGACAAAAAGCTTACCAATAAATGAGTCTCCCTCACTGAAACGCTGTAACTCGCTGCGTTCTCTCTTTCGGTCACGTTGCTAACTGAAAATGAAAAAGAGGAAACACCCATGTAACCCAAGTAACCCAAGGCCTGTGCTAACTCGAGTCCTATTCTATCTTTTACCGACTGAGACTCACCCGAATGATGTATAAACGAGGCTCCACGACTTGCTAAATCCCGAAAAGTGAACGTAAACCCTCAACCCGATATTTAAAAGCTAGCTGTGCGTTTCTAGCCAATCCCAATAAAGCATGCTGTGTGTGAGAAATAGAAATAGGACTGTGTAAGATGAATAAAGTAAAAATGCGGCCATCTTAACATGAAACTATTCATAAACATAGATACTTAGTGAAACGCTCTGCCTACATACATACTAAAGTATAAAATTAACACTGTAAAAAAATGTAGACATGATTATATCGTGAAATTCATTGTCATCACAATATTAATCAATTTAACAATGGTTAATCATCTAATCCTTGAATTACGATACACCAATACGAGCGCTACCTTTAGCACCTATAGATGACTAATAGTAAATCAAACATTTTGATTCCATGAAAAGATGACATGTCTCAAAGCAACATAATGACATATGATCAAAAAGACTGCTTAAGGTCGATTATTTTACACGTGATACATGCATCAGTATGGGGCAATGCCAGCTAATTAACATAAAACTGAATGCTCTACAGATTACTTAATGTGTAATAAAGGCACTAGGCCTGCACTCATAAAATTGCCTGAATTAACAAAAACAAATGCTGTCAACAAATGCTGAACACGACTAGCGTGTTTAATTCCCTAAAATGTGGAACAATCATTATTGCTAGTAAATATGCTTTAACAACCAATATTCAAATATCTAGGTTATGTTAAAGTTATACACATGTGCAACTACCAGAAATCTCGTCCTGTTTAAAATACCAATCAAACGTTCTGTCTAAGAGAAATATACCAAAGAACAGTGTGACATAAATACATTTGTGACCTGGTAATCATGTTGTAATTTATGTTTAAAGAATATCAAAACTACAAATAACTGAATAGAAGTTAATTGAAGAAAATACTAATGTGCAACATGATCTGTGTCCAACAGATTCGCAAAGACCATGGCCCTTAAATAGGATGACTGTGCTAACCGAACCCTCTACGTGAACAATAAAATAAATGCCTCTATGATGGTGAATCTAAACCCTGTCACTGAAAAATCGCTACATGTAACTATTACATGTTACCAAAGATTCACAAGCATCTTTGGGACCCCCCGTTGCGTCCCATAGTATCTGGTTGCGGATCCATCCATGAGCCACTTGGTCAATATTTGGATACATTTTTTCAATTGATTGTACAATCTGGTTCTACGTATGTGCAGGACACTACTCACTTTTTGACCCTTTTAAACAATCTTGTGTTGCCAACAGGTGAAGAAATTTGGTTGTGCACAATAGACGTGGTAGCACTTTATACATCCATACCACATACAGAGGGTATGGAGGCCGTTGAGTGGGCCCTTCTTCAAAGAGAGGACATACAGGCTGATAAAGTATTTCTTTTGGAACTCTTGCAATTTTGTTTATTTCATAGCTACTTCAAATGGAAAGAAAGGTATTTTTACAGACCACAGGAACCTCTATGGGTTTTTCTGGGGCACCGAGTTATGCTAATATTTATATGATGAAATTTGAACAAGAGCATATTTTGAGTGACACAGACTGGACAGCACATCTAATGTTTTATCGTAGATACATCGACGATATATTCATCGTGTGGCAAGGTTCGTCAGAATCATTGGAACAGAAACTAAATTCATTGAATCACAAGAATCCGAGAATTCAGTTCACGCACATAATGGACAGACATACCATCTCTTACTTAGATGTAAGAATTGAACTGGACGGTCCAGAGATCACGACTAAGGTTTTTTCTAAACCTACGGACCGCAATAATTCATTATTATATACTAGTTTTCATCCTGAGTCTCTTAAAAAACACCTTCCATTCTCCCAATTTTTGCGCATTAAGCGCATTACTTCTAACAATTCACAATACAAAAAGACATTACAAAGTTATAAAGATGCTTTTTTAGACAGGGGTTACCCCACTGAGATTGTTGAAGCAGCGGCTAAGCGGGTTGAAGTCATTCCAAGATCTGATCTGTTGACCAAGAAAGACAGAAATAAGGGTAGACGTGATGTGTTCGTTTCTATATTTTCCACCCAGTCGAAAGCCATCAAGAAAGTAATCCTTAATCGTTGGGAGTTACTACAAACAGAACCAGATTTTGGTACCTTGTACGAAGAACCTCCTATTTTTGCCTACAAAAGGTCTAACAACATTAAAGAGATTCTTAAAAGAAAGAGGGTTGTCCATCAGGGTGAATTCAAAGGCATGCAGAAATGTTACAATTGCTCACATTGCAATAATGTACTATTGGGAACATCTATTTCTCACCCATGGTCGGGTAAACCAGTGAAATTATTGCTCACAGCAAACTGCAACTCACAGAATGTGATATATGCCATAAGATGTCCGTGTGGATTATATTACATAGGCAAGACAGAAAGATCCCTGCGTACACGCATCACGGAACATAAAAGTAGGATAAGAACAAGAGTTTTGACTTCTCCGTTAGCTAGCCATTGGATCGAGTTTCGTCATACAATAGCTCAGTTAAGATTCACAGTGTTAGAGATTGTTAAGAGTGGTCCAGACCAGAACATGACTCGATTCATTACTCAGCGTGAGACGTTTTGGATAAAGTTTTTGGATACTCTGAGCCCTAAGGGTCTCAATGATAAATTGGAACTCTCGTGTTTCCTGTAATAGTTACATGTAGCGATTTTTCAGTGACAGGGTTTAGATTCACCATCATAGAGGCATTTATTTTATTGTTCACGTAGAGGGTTCGGTTAGCACAGTCATCCTATTTAAGGGCCATGGTCTTTGCGAATCTGTTGGACACAGATCATGTTGCACATTAGTATTTTCTTCAATTAACTTCTATTCAGTTATTTGTAGTTTTGATATTCTTTAAACATAAATTACAACATGATTACCAGGTCACAAATGTATTTATGTCACACTGTTCTTTGGTATATTTCTCTTAGACAGAACGTTTGATTGGTATTTTAAACAGGACGAGATTTCTGGTAGTTGCACATGTGTATAACTTTAACATAACCTAGATATTTGAATATTGGTTGTTAAAGCATATTTACTAGCAATAATGATTGTTCCACATTTTAGGGAATTAAACACGCTAGTCGTGTTCAGCATTTGTTGACAGCATTTGTTTTTGTTAATTCAGGCAATTTTATGAGTGCAGGCCTAGTGCCTTTATTACACATTAAGTAATCTGTAGAGCATTCAGTTTTATGTTAATTAGCTGGCATTGCCCCATACTGATGCATGTATCACGTGTAAAATAATCGACCTTAAGCAGTCTTTTTGATCATATGTCATTATGTTGCTTTGAGACATGTCATCTTTTCATGGAATCAAAATGTTTGATTTACTATTAGTCATCTATAGGTGCTAAAGGTAGCGCTCGTATTGGTGTATCGTAATTCAAGGATTAGATGATTAACCATTGTTAAATTGATTAATATTGTGATGACAATGAATTTCACGATATAATCATGTCTACATTTTTTTACAGTGTTAATTTTATACTTTAGTATGTATGTAGGCAGAGCGTTTCACTAAGTATCTATGTTTATGAATAGTTTCATGTTAAGATGGCCGCATTTTTTACTTTATTCATCTTACACAGTCCTATTTCTATTTCTCACACACAGCATGCTTTATTGGGATTGGCTAGAAACGCACAGCTAGCTTTTAAATATCGGGTTGAGGGTTTACGTTCACTTTTCGGGATTTAGCAAGTCGTGGAGCCTCGTTTATACATCATTCGGGTGAGTCTCAGTCGGTAAAAGATAGAATAGGACTCGAGTTAGCACAGGCCTTGGGTTACTTGGGTTACATGGGTGTTTCCTCTTTTTTCATTTTCAGTTAGCAACGTGACCGAAAGAGAGAACGCAGCGAGTTACAGCGTTTCAGTGAGGGAGACTCATTTATTGGTAAGCTTTTTGTCATCAGGCAAAGCACAGGCAACAGACAATTTTTTCATTTTTTCATTAGCACAATAAGCAGTTACAAGTGTTTTTATTTTCTCCAGCACCACGATTAACGATAAAGACATACAGTCATTAGTACTCGTGTCTGGTCACGTGTGTACTTCCGTTGATCTCAGAAACTTTACGCCGGTAAGCGGTTGATTTCTCTTTTGTTGACTTCATGCTGTTATTATTTGGTTAATCCAGCCCTATTCTTATTGTGTTTTTTTAATGTTTTGGATAGGGTTTTGAATTATCTGGTGGTCGCGAGAAGTTCATAGCTTTGGGCAGAGGACCCGATTAGAAGCATATCATGCTCACGAGCGGAGGTATTGCTTGTATACAGTTTAGCACAGATAGTAGCAGATTCACGGGAGTCACGCACATTATTTCTAGTTGATTCATCTGGCACGTGGATTTTGGGTTTCTTTTGGGCTATTGGTTTTTATGTCTCTACAGCCATCATTATCTTCTTTTGGTATCTAAGCTCGTAGCGATCGTTTAGAGCATTCAGTTGTTCTTCAGATCAACAGTCACCAACATTACTTGTCGTAATCACTTTAACCGTCCCGAATGTTTAGGCCCTTGCAAGTTAGAATACATTTTATATTTTTCCAGCATAACAATGTTTTATGTATACACATTGATTTGTAGATTTCCCCTGACGAAGGGTGATTGCTCATCCGAAATGCATTGGGATTGATGATTATCTACGTTTGAATGTACTACAGTTTTCAAGACATAATAAGAACACTAATGAAGGCTTCAATTGTGAATAAAACAAGTTGAAGACACACAGTTGTATTATTATATTTTCATAGTATTAATAATCAAGAGTTTCGTAAATTTGTGTTTGCATAGATAATTTTGTTAATCTTGCATTTATTGATTTCAACACAGATGAATAATTTCGAGTTAATACACTCATATTGAGTTCACCAAGCAGTGCGCTTTCTGTCTGGGACTAGCGTCCGGGAATAATTTTTCAATATTGAATAGGCGGTAGGGTGGAACCGCCTCAGAAACGCACGCTAATCTTGTAATAATTTCATGAATCAGTGGTAGACCAGGTTTACTATGGAAATTTGAGTGCATCATTGCTGTTGGTTTATAGACTTTTATAACTTCCTTAAATTGGCATTTTCAAAATTGTAACTTAAAATCCGACTTTATCATAAGTAAGGATTTTAAATTCAAATTCCAGAGACACCAAACATGAATGAGTACCCGTTCCTATTTGGAAATTACACTTATAAAATGTAATAAGGTAATTCCAATGTTATCCTACGGGCTAGGTAGGCCTTGCAGTTGTGAAAAATGAAAAAAATTACAAGTCCTACTTTTTAAATACATTGCACCCTGCTCTCTGGGTTGTCAAGGGATTACCCTAGGGGTGACTTATAAGTATTAAAAAGGAAGGTTTGGGCCTGGCAAAAGGTTTATTTCGCCAGGTCAAAATGGCAGTTTAAACTGCACACACACAGTCTGCAATGGCAGGCCTGAGACATATTTACATCGCTACTTAAGTGGGTGGCACAATCAGTGCTGCAGGCCCACTAAAAGTTTTTAATCTGCAGGCCCTGGGCACAAGCAGTGCACTTTACTAGGGACGTAAAAGTAAATTAAATATGCCAATTGGGTATAAGCAATTTTACAATGTTTTAAGCAGAGAGCACAAGCACTTTAGCACTGGTTAGCAGGGGTAAAGAGAACAGAGTCCTATGGCCAGCAAGAACGAAGTCAGCAAAACCAGGAGGCCTGAAGGCAAAAAGGGGGAAGACCACACAAAGGATGCCTGGTCTAACACATACATATATATATTTCGTACCAGGTCTGGTAACTTGTACCATTGAGCATTGGGTTGGGTAACAGGACACGGGTCAATGTGCGCTTTACAGCTTTACAAATACACAAGATATATATATATATATATATATATATATATATATATATATATATATATATATATATATATATATATATATATATATATGTAGGAGAGTAGGATCTGCCTCTTATGTTGCCCCCACTTTTTTTCTGATGTTAGCACTGGTTTCTGGCTATAGTCTGGCTGGGTCCCTGCCAATCAGGGCCCCAGCCTCTCTGTTCTCTCTAAACGACATGGAGTGCACTCTAGGTGCACTAGTGATTGGATACTGTGGTGCCTTATGAGTCCCTAGTATATGGTACCTTAGGTGCCAAGGGCATAGGTACTTCACAGGCCTCCCAGGGGCTGCAGCATATGTTATGCCACCCCTGGGAAGCAGTCTAAATCTGACACCACAGGCCTGCTACTGCAGCCTGGGTGAGGTGGTGCTAGCACCCCTCACTGAGATATAGGTTTCCTATATCTCTCCTGCACACACATATAAACCTATCAGTCACCCCTAAGGCAGGCCCTATCAATCCTGAGGGCAGGGTGCTTGGCTTCTATGTGAGGGGGTGCCCCTGCATGAGCAGGGCCCCTCTGCAGTTCTCAGAGTCCATTCTCTGGTGCTGTTTGTGGATGCGGTTAAACCATATACTATTTAAGTGCATTATATCCTCGCGGTAAATGCTAACTTTGGAATGGCTGCATCAAAACATGTCGTGTTTGGTGTCAAACATCTTGGAATACTACCCCCCGCCAATCTTGGCGGCGGGGGTAGCATTCCACCCTTCTAGAGGATAAGACATGTACCTGCTGTGGAAACGCGGTAGAATCCTAAAGAGCCCTGGCATCACAAAATGGATGCCACCAGTCACAGACACTGGGCTGCCCTCCTGCTGATGACCGAAACTCGCAGTGGAGGAAGCCCAACAATAGGCATCCTGTCACAGGGAGGTGTAACCACCTTCCAGACAGGGTTTAGTGTATTGGGGCTGGGTGGGTGCACTCTTAGAGTGCTTTGAAGTCCTGCACTGGGGAGCAGAAGGCTCCTCTGTGCATATGCCAGTTCAAACCAGCTCAGGGGCTACCTGCCCCTGCTCTGGCGCGAAACTGGACAAAGGGAAGTGGGTGTAGCCACCCCCTCCCTTGACCCTCCCATAGGTGGGGTCATAGAGCTAGTCCATCCCCTCTTTTTAGTATAAGAGGGGGAACCTTGCCATTGCAAAGCAGATAACCCCTGGACGACACTCTACAGAAGAA
Organism: Calotriton arnoldi; assembly: GCA_963921515.1. Classification (NCBI taxonomy): domain Eukaryota; kingdom Metazoa; phylum Chordata; class Amphibia; order Caudata; family Salamandridae; genus Calotriton; species Calotriton arnoldi. The sequence continues at coordinate 817,316 of CAWUFW010003901.1, forward strand.
TCCTGGCCCTTCGACGTTCCACTACCTTTGGAAGACAGAAGAATCTCCTTGGAGTCAAGGAGTGACTCCCCTGCTTGGCAGGCACCAAAAACGACAACGACGGTCGCAAACTACGCCGCTCCCGCCGGAGTCCGAAGTCCCTGCAGCCCAAGAAGTGGATTTCCTGACCTCTCCCAGGCCATCGTGAGTCCCCAGCGAAGCTGAGGCAAGTGGACCCCACGAGTAACGAGGAACCGCGACCCCTGGGTACCGTGCACTATTGTCGAGTGCAACCCCTTCACAACGTTCTACGAACTTGTGCTTTGGACCACGTGTGGTCCCGACCTCCAGCAGTAATCCCTCCGAAGATCAGAGGCCTACACCGTCCCGAGTGACCGTGGGCCCCTGTTGAGTGATTCCGCCCGAGGTGTCTTCGCGATCCCTTGCCCGCTGGCTTGTGGGTCCCCAGAAGACTTCTTAAAGAAACCAAAGGGCTCCCCTGGTTGCTCCAGGCCTGCCCTGACTTACCCTTGCTGGGTGAGTCCCTCAGACCTTGCTGGTCTGCGCCATCGACTTTTCTTCATCTCCCCGAGACTTGCTGCTGCCAAGGCTTGTTGGCTCCTATCGAGTTGCCGACACCGCAGTCAGCTGCAGACGTCGAGGACACACCGAATCCAGCTCCTGGTCGTCATCGACACCTCCTGGACCACGTGGCTGAAGAGTCAAGGCACCCGCAACCGACCTGAAGCGACCGACGACGGTGGGCATCCATCTTCCTTGCCCCGGGTCACTGCCAAGTGACTTTGAACACTGTCCCCTCTGCTTTCAGGTCATCCTTCTCCAGAATCCAGGCTTGGATTCCACCGGACACTTCTTCAGCTCCCGCAAGCAGCAAGTCTTCTTTGTTCGCCATTGAAAACGACGCCGCGACCCGACACCAAAGGACACCTGTGCACCCGGCTTCCCTGGGTGAGGTAACTCCAGCACTACAGTGCTCCTGTGGGTGTGGGCCCTAGAACTACTTACCCTGTAAGTGACTTGCTTGTAGGTTCTCCCGAAGTATCCTAAAACTCTTTATTTCCAACCGCGACTTGCCCCATTGAAGTTAACGGCGATTCGCGCCTGTGTATCCACACTGCACGCGTCCCCCGTGGGTCCTTTACTTACCTGCCTTGGGTGGTTTCGTGAGGCCCCAGCACTTCTGAAGGCCCTAGGCCTTGTCTCCTTGCAAGTCGTTGTTTCTAAGTCTCTTTCTTAGTATATGGTCTGGTACGCCCCTAGGGCCCCAGCCATATTTTGTGCTTAACTTATTGTGAAACGTTGATTTGTGCATATGTTTGTCTTCTAATCTCATAAAGAGATTAGTAGAGAGTTATTTAGAAATAAATACATATATATTTGATATATATACCTGTGTGGTGTCTTTTCATTTGGTGATTCAAGAGATTATATGGTAAAACAAGCTGCTTTACATTCCTCCGAGACTTAGCCTGAAGGCTGCTCTCCACAGCTACCACTAGGATAGCTTTCTTTAAAAGGTTGTCTTAAACCTATCTACCATAAGAGTCGATTTGCCCTGGTGCAAGGTGTCCACTTTAATTAGTGAACAGCATATACCAGGCCAACTTCTCACATATATATATATACATATCGGCATGCATCCCACTTGGGATTTCACTTTATGGACTACTTGTCCCATGATGCAGTAGGGCTCACATGAGCTAGACTTCCTGTTCTATTGAAATAAAAAAGGGCATTTTTCAGTAGACCATTTGTATGCCGTATTGTTCCCTGAGAGATCCATGATGAAGGGTTTACACCCGAAATGCGTCGGATCAGCGTGTTGGAGGGGGCGCTGCTGGTGATCACCGCAAGTTTTGCAAGGCACTTGAACTTACCTACCTGTGAGTGCCGGCCACGAGGGTAACTCTTTTTTGTCAAAAATATGTGGCTGACCCGGCCACGCATGGCACCGCTGCAATATCCTTGCGGATCCCCCCCTGTTTTCCACTTGGCAGGATCGCGGTACGGGGGGCTTGGAGGCTGCTTTGTTTATAACTGAGTGGTGATCACAGGCTCCTTTTTCCAAAAAGAACTTTGCTTCAAGGCGCATTATCGGCATGCGTCCCACTTGGGATTTCACTTTATGGACTACTTGTCCCATGATGCAGTAGGGCTCACATGAGCTAGACTTCCTGTTCTATTGAAATAAAAAAAGGGCATTTTTCAGTAGACCATTTGTATGCCGTATTGTTCCCTGAGAGATCCATGATGAAGGGTTTACACCCGAAACGCGTCGGATCAGCGTGTTGGAGAGGGCGCTGCTGGTGATCACCGCAAGTTTTGCAAGGCACTTGAACTTACGTACATGTGAGTGCCGGCCACGAGGGTAACTCTTTTTTGTCAAAAATATGTGGCTGACCCGGCCACGGCATGGCACCGCTGCAATATCCTTGCGGATTCGCCCCTGTTTTCCACTTGGCAGGATCGCGGTACGGGTGGCTTGGAGGCTGCTTTGTTTATAACTGAGTGGTGATCACAGGCTCCTTTTTCCAAAAAGAACTTTGCTTCAAGGCGCATTATCGGCATGCGTCCCACTTGGGATTTCACTTTATGGACTACTTGTCCCATGATGCAGTAGGGCTCACATGAGCTAGACTTCCTGTTCTATTGAAATAAAAAAAAAGGGCATTTTTCAGTAGACCATTTGTATGCCGTATTGTTCCCTGAGAGATCCATGATGAAGGGTTTACACCCGAAAAGCGTCAGATCAGCGTGTTTGAGGGGGCGCTGCTGGTGATCACCGCAAGTTTTGCAAGGCACTTGAACTTACCTACCTGTGAGTGCCGGCCACGAGGGTAACTCTTTTTTGTCATATATACATATATATATATATATATATATATGTGATCAAGGCTCCCGTGTGAGCTGAAACGCGTTATGCCGATCTGCACTAAATAAAGGAAAATAAGCACTTACTTTGTGGTCCGGTTCCGTTTTTGGAGTATCCAGCGAGAGGACGGAGACGAATGGATATATATATATATATATATATATATATATTCCAAAAGCCATTTGACGCTGAAAGGATGCCCTGCCTCCCGGGTCGGGGCTCATTCACGGGCGTCACCGTTGTAATATTCCAAAAGAACACTTCTCCCACCTCCAGCAGAAGTATGAGCCCACCAGACGGAGTGTAGTCAATCGTATTTATTGCAAAGAGTGATTCCATGTGGCCAGCGTGTATGGGCCCGGTGCCGGCCCCAAAAACCGAGATAAAAAGTCTGGGCATCTGGCTAGATCAGGACCTCACCTTCAAAGCTCATGCCAGGAAGACTGCTGCTTCATGCTACGGTTTGCTTAGAATGACCCGCAAAGTGCTTCCCCTTCTACCCTTTCAAGCAAAAAAACTGTTGATTCAGGCACTAATTCTTTCGAGGATAGACTATGGCAATGCCCTATATTTAGGTGCCCCAAACCCAGTGGTTGCGAAACTGCAGACTGTACAAAATTCTGCAGCAAGATTGCTTATGGGGATCCCCAATCGTTGTTCTGCAAGGCCCGCGATACGCTCTCTCCACTGGCTCCCAGTGCAGGAGAGAATTAACTTTAAGGCCCTCTGCGTTGTCCATAAGTCTCTGGAAGGGAGCGGACCACCTATCAATACAGCCATGATTCGCCCCTATAGGGCGAACAGAAAACTCCGCTCAGATGAGCTCCACCTAGTAGTGGTTCCCAAGATCAAGAAAGCCAGAAGTGGCGGCCGGCTCTTTTCGTATAATGCCGCCAGGCTCTGGAATGGTGAGCAGTCAAAATATCGAAAATAAAATATCGATATACAATAATATCGAAGTTAAAATATCGAAGGGACAGAATATCGATGTGAAGAATATCGATGGACAGAATATCGACCCTAAGGTAAGTAATATCGAATTTTTTAATATCGATGTAAATAATATCGAAGTTAGTATTATCGAAATCAAATATATCTGTTACTAATATCGATGTTACTAATATCGATGTTACTAATATCGATATTTGTATTATTGTTATGTATTTTGTTATGTTTTTAATATGTATGTGTTATATGTGTTTTTGTTAAGTGTTCTACTTGTTTAAAAATATATGTATACAATTTTTATATGTTAATAAAAAAAATGTAAGTACATTTTTTTTTTGTACTGTATGCGGGTTGTGGGTTTATAGGGGAATAGGGTGGGAAGTAATTTAATTATACTAAATTAATTATTAATTTTTAGGAATTATAAAATAATTTTAATTATTTTTGCGTTTAAGTTCTGTAGCGGGTTGTGGGTTTATATGGGAATAGGGTGGGAAGTAATTTAATTGTAATTAAGGGGCCCATTAGGATGGCGGGTGGAAGCACCACCGCCGTGCTGGCGGATGCAAAAAGCACCAGTTACCGTCCGCCCGCCACAGCACACACGCCCGCCCAATTAGGATGCGAAAAGACAGCCAAACACCGCCCGTACACCAGCGACGCCGTCCGCCATCAAAGTGCGCCCGTTCACGGAGCGGCGCGGCCCAATGGAGACACAACGCCCGACGAAATCACGTACCGCCCGGCGTACAAATTACGATGCCAGAACCAAACAGTTCCTCCGGCTAAGAGACACTGCACGTGAAAGCAAGGCGGAAAACCGAACTCACAGTACGGATAGCAAAGAGGCGGACCCCCGAGCATGAATCCAGCACAGCAGGCCCTCCCCATGCTCTACCTGATGCAGCACCCAGGAGTCAACGCACCGCGGCGACGCAGGTAGGCAGACACACAACAGGGGCACGCAAACAGCGCACACAGTGCAAGGGCGGGAAAACTGTATATGGCCCCCACCCCGACACCCCTGCGTGGACACGACACATCCACCACTGCACCCACACATGCGCACATCGCAGAGGCCAACGGCAGCGCAATGCATGCGCCGCACACAAACAACACAGGGTCACAACCAAACACCACACACACCAGCACCACCCAGAACGCACATGTCACGTGACAGCCCTGCCACAGTCATGTCCCCAACCGGCAATTCACTGTTGCCAACCTGACGTCACACAACTGACCCGAATATGTCAGTGACGTCACGCCACATTAGGACACACCCCTGTGTGCAAAACACGGCGAAGCACACAGCGGAGGCAACATCACCCAGCAGAATATGGACCCCGTCGGGAAAAGGTACGCCAGTACCACACAGAAACACCGGTGCCACCCTGCACCCAATAACAAGACATGCAATACGTAACATCAAAGATACCGGGGACAGACAACAGATGGGACCAATTATAACACAAGGCCCAACGTACAGCGGAAAAGCAGCCTGCTGCCCACACACGGGAGAGGAGACAGCACCGAATGACCTTCCATTCCCACTGTGAAACCACATCCCGACTAAACAAGCCGGAGAAAACAGCCATTGCACCAAACAAAGCCCAACACAGGCATGCAGAGGGAAGCGGCCACAGGGCAGATAGTGCATAACACCAAAGAACATTCAGAACGGAAAGAAGAAATGATAACACTCCCCCATGTGGTTCACATGCAAGTTGTCTGGAAGGAGTCAGACACCACTGACCTTGACCATTCAGAGAAGCATGTGGGATGAGGGCCCGTGTCCTCCGCACAAGCCAACATAACACAAGTCCTGCCTCCCTACGACCATTACAGAATTCCCAGCTACATCGGAGGTTGCACTCTGCAGACTGCACAGACAGCCGGAGCACGCCACCACAGCGCCCTGCAGCAAAATGGCACTTGCACCACACCTACCCAACTACGCCGGACAGATCAAGCTGTACAAACATAACCTGATACAGATATTGGGATGTGACAATCTGGCCTTGCTGAACGTAAGTTACCGACTAACTTACCGCATCGCATTGTTCAGCTGCGTCATCCCCGTCTTCTACTGTCGGAGGTGTCCCTTCTACTATCCTGTGGAGTTATGTCTCTCCAACCCGGCATGTCCAAGGGAGGACCTGCTACAACTATTCAACCCCCTGGACGCCCACGACAGGGCCTGTTCAGCCTATGGGGGCATGGCGTATGTGGCGACTATCGGACCCACACTGCAATGGGACCACTGTGCCTCCACACGACGGATAATGGATTACAGTTACATCGAATGCCATCCAACATGTCCCATCATGCTCCTACAAGGGACAACTCACGACCAACACCTTGACAGCCACCATCCGCTACATTGGCTGGCAACCATGTCCACCACCAATGCCATGGAAGCCCTGCTGGAAGGTATTGCATTCCTGACAACCTGTCAATTCGTCGGGCCCCGTCGCCAGACCCCCAATTGAGCAATGATGTCCCACACCGTACCCATGCTTGGCTTACGCACGGACTAGGCAGTTACCAGTACAACTACTACACCATGCAACCTGCAACTGACACCACAACAACAACTACACTGCCATGACATCTGATACTATTTGGGAAATGCACCCTGTACCTCATCACATCCAGTAACTCTGCATGAACAGGGGGAGGCAGAGGCATGGGATTTGTGTATGGCAACCACATGGACAGAACTGCACGTACAACCATGCCATGATATGGATCCTGCGCCCATGAACATATGCACCGGTCAGTGGACAGCAATCGTCCTGCTGTAGTATGTGAGAGCTGTCACCACACCTCCCTCTGAACGTCCGTGCCAGGACCTTTGCATGGACACCAAGTGCATCCACCAACAACATGAGCCCAGTGACTGTGACATGGCCAGTACCCACCACATCGCAACAACAAGTGGGACGCCTTTGCATGCACGTAAGCCCATGCCCTGATGTCACCTCCACGCACGTGTGTATGAGTAACCATAGCAGCAAACCTGTAACATGGAACTGAGATGCACTGTGCCCATGATGACAAGCGGACTGGTAGGCTAAATGTATACTGTCTGTGTCAGTCAGCAGCACCACAGTAATTAGCAAATGTACATTAGCACACCAACGGCTAAGCAGTTGGAACACTGAAGCCCACATCCCACAGTCAACAACTAATCACTGTACCCCTACACTCTATGCTATGTGTAATCATGCTGAGTATATCCTCCACATGCACTTCGCTGCCAGTAGTGTTCACTATACTGCATCACAGAGGACATCAGTCCAAATACATGGCTTGAAGCAACAATGTGTCTCTGCTGATTCATTTCACAAGTACGAATGAGAGAGGATGAGAGTGTGTGAAGTACACGGCAGTCGTGAGATGACCATGTAGTCCACTGTCATTGGATGTCAACTTAAATGAGTAGCACAACTGTGGGAGACACACATGTGTCATGTGAAGCGGGAGTTACGCATGGCTCAGGTGGGTTGGTGTGACGGGTAGGTGCGCACATGCAATGTTGAAACACGCTGTGTTGGGAGGACTCAGGACCAGTACATTGGCGCACTCCTGGGAATCTGTAAAGACCACCTGTCTGGTGACGAATGTGAACTCGTGTGTGCACAACAGGCGGGCACACGAACAATGCCGCATCAAGTGTAGACGTCAGCCCACCCTCCGTGGACATGCCGGATACTGCTGCGCGTCCGCCAGGCCCTTGCCAAGGCACTCACATCCCCTGTCGACCTGGTGTATCCCCAACATTGTCCACTTGCACAGGCAATCCAGGGCACGGGATGGCAGTAGAGCATGGTGGGTGAGAGGTCATGGCGCGCTCATCCTTGTCACATCACGCAGGCAACACATCCACAATGTGTAGTATGGCACAAGTCAAATGGAAGTAGTGGGGGACGCACACATCACAAGCAGCAGTGACGTCACGGAAGGTGGCTCGCACCATCCCACCCATTGACAATACACCCACACATGTTACATGCCATTGCAACAGAGAAGCCAGCGCGTGCACAAGCAGCTCCAAGCTCGCCCCAGAGAGGCCAAAGAGTGAATGTGTGGGGCCATGAGCTCCAGTTGGACGCGGACTGGCCCGCTAGGGCAGCTACAGCCTCTGTGTGTTGCAGGTGGTGTATCCGGACTGCGGAGCCTGTCATGCATTGTCAATGTTGCCCGGGTCTCGAGTCGGGGCACCACGCATGTGGACGGCGTAACGTCACTAATTATACCGTGAGACAGACCAAATGTACAAATGGACCCACACATACACTCCTTGGCCTCTCTGGGGCGAGCTTGGAGCTGCTTGTGCATGCGCTAGCTTCTCATGTGCAAATGCATATTGGTGTGAGCGAGGGGAGGCCATGAGGACAGTGTAAAAGATAACTGTTTGACTTTCAGTTAGTTTAAGGAATGCCCCTGATGTGGTCAGAAAAAGACATGTCTCGTGTGTATTGCAACTAGTAGATAAGCCGATGACCTACCCATGTCTTGCATGTAGCCCCGCACCTAGCCCCGCACACTCGACACAGCGAAATGAGTACCAGCACCACATACTTCCCATTCGAAGCACTGACTGGGGGTGTCAACCATTGGACAGTCTTGTGTAGTCCACCCACGCGTACATGTGGGCCCTCCATGAACCATGTCACCTGCGGCAAAGTGATGTCATGGGCAATGACGGAAGTGAGCAGAGCTGTCTGCCCCACGCACAGACGGTGCATCAGCTCAACAGACCCAGCACTGAGTGCAGCAGGGGTCACATGTGCAGGGGCAGTTGTGCCTGGTGTGAATGCACATGCACATAGACAGCACATTGAGCAATGTGTAGCCTGCCCACATCTACTGTCCATTGTCAGGCTGACCTAGAAAAAGATCACAAGGCAACACATCTGTGTGGGTGTACCCACTGTGACCAGCACTGCGCAACCATCAGCGTACTCGCCCTGTGCATGGCCCACCCCGCAACGAAGGTCACATTCAGTGCCACTATCTCTCACACACATCCCTATCACGAGTCATGGTGTGTCCAATCGACAGTGCAGAGTAAGCGCTCATCCGGGGGTCCTGAACAGGAGACACATGTAACCCACTAGGCAGTCTGTGTCGGCACCTACTGGCATTGTGCAGTCAATGTGCAGGCCAGGCCTGCTGGGACTGAGAAGGGCAGCATGGCCCCAGCCTGACTTCCACACGACCAACAAGTGCACTGAGACCTGCATTGCCAATTGTCTGTGTCACTGGATGTCTGACATGAAGTTGCCATGTACCACCACTCGGGTGGGACAGACAGGTCAAAGCGCCCGAGAGCTCACATACCCATGCCACCTGCAGCCAGCATGGTGTGCAGTGCATGTCTGTACTCCACAGGCTCTGACTCATAGTGCTGAGGAGCAACGACATGTGTGTCCCCCACATGCACACCCACACCCACTGCAGTTGTCTCTCACACACAACTTTCGCAAGGAATAGCCATGTGCAGTGTGCGTGGAGCACGGAATCCAGGTTCTCCAGCTCCTCGCTGGTGAGTGGACCTGGACATGTCCTCAGCGTCATCCACGTGTAGGTGTAGTGGTGGCAGCAGCAGCTGTCGTCGAGGGGTGCCAGGCTGCAGTGCCAGGTAGCTGTGGTCATGCCTGTCCCACTCACACACACATATTACCCCCTGGGGCCGTTTCAGTGGGTACAAGCTGCTGCGATTCGTGTACCATGTCTGGCAGCTGCAATTGCAGACGTTGGCCTGCTCCCAGCTGGCCATGGACGCCTACCTCCACAGTGGAACACGCAGGGTGCAACCGCGAGGGTCATTGGAGTTGGCCGTAAGGGCCTGGCCCATGCCGGGTACAGTCCGCTGATGCCATGTGCACCACACAGTATAATGTGCGCAATGCATCTGCAGGTGTGGCCATGATTTGCGTGTGGGTGCAGGTCCACAATGGACAGGGCCACAACATGCCGTGTGCATAGGCAGGGACGGCCAGTGCTCAGCCTCCACATGTATGTAGGAACATCATCATGTACACATTGGCATGGGAGCATGGGATATGCATATGCACACACATGCCATCTTTCACTATGTACATCTGCCACTTGGCACGTGCAATGTTACGTGTCACTTGTGATGTGTAGTTGCAAGCACACAGCCGTGTCGGCATGGGGCTGTCAATGTGTACACCTGTCAATGTTTCTGGAGGTGTGATCCGTACAGTGCTGTACTTAGGGTGCAGTAGGGACATCAATGACTGTCTCATATCCCCTCGTGCCACCGGTCCCACTTGTTTTGGCCGCTCAGCCTGTGTCCATAGCGTTGTTGGTGTGTGCCCTACACACCCAGCCTCGGAAGCAGTGTGATGCACAGCAGCTAGTCATGTTGCCGTGGTGTTGCAGTTTACCGAATATGCAGTCTGTTGCCTTCAGCATGCCTTACAAGTTGTTAAGGCCTAACTCCCCATGTGCATGCTCATAGCAATGGTGTGTGTCACTGCCCATTGCTATTGGTAGGGGACCTGTGTAAGTGTATTGTGGCTGTGCTGTCCCTACTTGTCAGCCGTTCTGTCATTCAATTGCCTGCTCAGTCATTTATGTTCTGTGTATGTGAATATGCCATGTGGCGTGTTGCTTTGACATGTGTTCACTTCCATCTTTCCTAGGCGGAGACCAAACATTCATCGCCCCTACCAATTGCTGTCAGACATGGTGGATGTTGAGGTCATCCGCAAATATCGTCTGGACCGACCCACCCTGCATCGTCTATGTGTCTTGTTGGAACCCCACCTCCGTCCTCGCAGGGTGTATCCAACAGCATTCACCCCCACGGCTAAGGTGATGGCTGCACTGCATTTCTTCGCCACTGGGTCATTCCAGCACACAGTGGGCAGTGGAGGTGGGATGTCCCAACCCATGTTCAGCATGGTGCTCAGGGATGTACTGTCAGCCATGATGCTGTACAGGAACAGATACATCCGCTTCCCCAGGGCTCGTGAATTGGCGGCAGTGAAGGGTGCATTCTATGCTCTTGGACGAATCCCCCACGTCGTTGGTGCAATAGACTGCACCCATGTTGGCCTTGTTGCACCACAGGCCACCGAGCACCTCTACCGCAACCGGAAGCACACGCACTCCCTGAATGTGCAAGTGGTGTGCCTTGCGGACATGGTGATCACACACGTGTGTGCGAAATTCCCAGGATCGGCCCATGACGCGCACATCATGCGCAACAGCATCCTACCACGTCTGATGACCGATCTGCAACCGGACCGTGGCTGGATTGTTGGTGAGTATGTGGAGTAGTGTAGCGTGCTGGCTGTGCGATGCTGTCTTGTGTCCAGTTGGAATTGCAACGGTTCTCTGTGTCCCTCACACCCAGGTGACTCTGCTTACCCGAATGGGCCCTGGCTGCTCAGCCCATTACGACGTCCTGGGAGCCCAGCAGATGTACGCTACAATGAGGCACATGGGAGGACCAGACGTGTGGTTGAGCGGACCTTTGGCCTCCTCAAGTCCAGGTTCAGATGCCTGGACCGCACCGGAGGCGCACTGGCATACTCCCCACAGAAGGTGTGCCAGATAATTGTGGCTTGCTGCATGCTGCACAATCTGGCGATCCGCAAGCAGATCCCCCTAATTGTGGATGACGGAGATCAACAAGGGCCCCAGCCTGCAGACCTGGACAGCTCCAGTGAAGAGGACAGTGGAGAGGATGAAGCTGTGAATGTGCGTCAGCAGCTCATCGCCCGCTACTTCACTTGACGGTGAGTGACCATGTACGACGGCTGATGTAGCTGTAGTTGTGCAGGTGTATGTGTGCTCTGTTACGGGGGCCTTTTGTTCACTGAGTGCTGTGTGTCAATGGTCCATGTCCAGGTTGGTATGCCACTGACAGTGGCTGTAGCATTGTGCCCTGTTGCTCTGTGAGATGTGTGTGCATTGCTTGTAGTTGGTGACAAGTACTGTGTGATGAGTGTGTGACACACTCATTGAATGTACTCTTGTTCTGTTTTTCACCCCTAGGTCCCTGCAGCCTCTCCTGTCCCATCGACATGCCACACAGCAGATGCATTTCTGCTCATGGTGGCGATTGCACATCGTGGAATAAACCCAGGACACATTAAGCCGATTGTGATCAAGGTGTATTTATTAACAGCGGTGACATGTGATTGTGTGCAAGGTGATGACAAATGTGGTTCATGCTGTGACAATGAGTTGACGGTCATGGCTGCGTGATGGTCAAGGTGTACCCATGGAGTTCTATGTCCACAGTCCAACAGACACATGCCATTCACATGGCAGTGTGGGGTAGGATCGTATTACATGTCAATGCAGTAGGTGGTCAAGGTGGCTGGCTGACTCACTGGCGTTTGGTGCGGGCGAAGTCCTCTCTGGGCACCTGTTTCCTCTTCGGACGGCCCCTTCCACGTTTGGTAGGGGTGTTGTTGTTGTTCCGCTGGTGGTGGCTGAGGAGTGCTCACTGGCTGTGGACGCAGGGGAACTCGATGCTGCACGAGCCTGCGCCACAGCAGGTGGTTGGCGGAGGTGGTGTTGCTGGCCTTGCTTGTGCCCTCCCCCCCACCACCAGCTGGCCCATGAGGGCCGCGATTTGGGCCATATGGGCGTCCATGGACCTCAACACCGCAAGGACCTCCCGCGTGTCGCTTGCCGACCTGGCCCATTCGCCTTGGGCCTCTTCATAGGCCCCAAGGACTCTGTCGATTGGCGGCAGGGCTTGGCTCCCAGGCACAGTTGGCGTTGGCCTGACCCTGCTCCTCCTACCAGTACTGCTGCCACCGACCTGCCCACTAGCCACATTGCTCACCACGGTCCTCGCTCTGGCTCCCAGGGTGGAGCCCGACGGCCGTGCCGACCCTTGCGCAGGGGCTGTGGCGAGGGATGGCGTGGTGGTGGTGGTTGCGGCGGTGGTGGTGGTTGCGGCGGTGGTGGTGGCCGCAACGGCTGTGGCAGCAGGGGTCTGTGACTGGTCAGCAGCCCTGGGTGATGGGTTGGTAGGCAGGAGGGGCCCTGGGGAGCGGTTGTGCCCTGCCACTCCAGATGGGCCTGCTGGGTGGTCCGTGTCCGGAGAGGTGTCCAGCTCCTCTACATCCGTGAGTCCGGGTCGGGGGCTTGCGGACTGGCTGTGCTGGCTGCTGTCACCCTCTCCAGCATCCAGCAGTTCGGCACCTGTGGGGAGGATGAGATGGGTCATTGTGTTGCACCTAGCAAAGTATGTATTGGTTGTCTGACATTCACAGTTCGTGCACTGTCGTGCACAGGTTTCCCAGTGGCGTGTGTGTGGATGTACGATGTGTGTATGCGTGGGCTAGGCAATGGGTCTGTGTGATGTGGACATGTGGCATGGGACGGATTGGCAATGCCGATGGGTGTGTGTTGCTATGCTCCTACATTTTGTGGCTCGTGTGTATGCGTGCTCCAGGACCATCGGCGATGTTGGGTTGAACGATGGTTCAGGGGGAGGGATGGAACGCTTAGGTACGCTGATGCCAGAAGGGGGTACTGCCCCCTAAACGCTCTTGGGTTGAAATATGCTTTTGGGGTACATGCTGTGGGTAATGGGTGCAGAACGTGACATGTGTTCTGGCAACGTGACAGTGCATGGACAAAGGTGTGTGTCTGTCTCACATGGCCGGAATATCTGCTGACTGTTTTCATTCATGGACATCACATTGGTAGCAATGTTGTGAGTTCGTGCTTGTTGTGTGCCACACGTCGTATTGAAGATGGGCCAATTCCTTTGTGTGCGCGCTGCCCTGGTACATGTGCATCAGTGCTGTGCTCTTGGGGTGTTGACTATGTTATGTGTGTCGTTATTCGCAGTGTGACGTGCGCTTCGGTCACTGCAGGCACTTGATTTGTCATGGGCAGGTATCTTTGCATGTCTACTGTATGAGGGCCAGCTGTTCGGATGTCATACCTATCATGACATTGTGGCTGTGAGATGAGATGGATGATATGTTGCATGTGCATTGTGTGCCTGTGTGTTTCATGGGTCCGGTTGTCTATGTGTGCAATATTGTGGTTCCAAGCTGTTACTTCTAGTACGGTCTGTCTTACGTGGGCGTTGTTGTACGATGTGTGGGTGACAGGCAGTGAGGACTACATGGACAGGACTTCGATGGTGTTGCTGATGTGTGTGATGGGTGGCACAGTGCCTGCCGTGTGGGTCTGTGCTCCAGTGGGACTTGTACATGCAGACGTGGCTCCTTAGGTGTTGCTGTATCTGTAATAGGTCATGTGGGGTTTGACTCTGTTGAACATGTCCGTGTGCACATTGGTCTCATGATTGTGACTGGGAGCAGTGCTGCGTGTTCCTCTGCTACGTGTCATGTCCCATGTGTCAGTCGTAGTACAGTCCTCATGCCTACAGACGCCCCGCCCTGTACAGTTTCCCACCTACAGGTTGTTTCTGAGTGCGCAATGCAATGGATGCCACATGGTACTGGGAGGGAGGGGTGCTCCACCTTGCTGGTCTGTGGTAGTGGGGGCCTGGTGGGTGTTTTACTTCAGCTGTCCCCCTCCGACCCACTGTCTTTGTGTTCCGGCTACTTACCTGTTCATTGTCGGTCAGTGCAGCTATGGCGGACACATGGATGTGGGTGTGGGGAGTGCTCCTTCTGGCGCATCTGGAGTACAAGGGGACCTGGTGGTAGTTGCGGTGCTGGCTGACTGTACACATGCCCCCATGGTTTTGTTAGTTGGTAGCTTTGGGCTGAGTGTGTGTGAGTGTCTGTTGCATGTGTGGGTGATGTCTTGTGTATTGTGTACTGGACATGGGGGTGTTTGTCCCTAGGAGCTATGGCATGGTGGTTGTGCATGTGAGTACATAGCGGTGTGCTGGTATACGTTTGTTTGTACTTACCAGCCTCCACTCCCCTGGTAATCCGGTGAGGATCTCCGGATGTATGATGACTCGCACCTTCTCCTCCCACGCCTTGAAGGTCTTGAATAGCGCGGGATTCCCTCCGCCAGTCCTGGCAGCCAGCTCTCGATTTTTGCTCTCCTTCTTCTTGACCACGCTTTTGAGGTCGTTCCACCTTTTGTTAATTTCTCCTCTGTTGCGTGGAACGTTCCCGACTGCATTGACCTGGTCTACGATCCTGCTCCACAACCGGTTTCTGGTGGATAGTGGTGTCTGTTGGACCTGGTTGCCATAGATTTGTGGGTGCACCTTGACGATCTCGTCGACCATGACCGTCAGCTCGGTGGAAGTGAACTTGGGCATTCTGTGTGATGCCATGGTGTGTGTTTTG
Source organism: Calotriton arnoldi (assembly GCA_963921515.1). NCBI lineage: Eukaryota > Metazoa > Chordata > Amphibia > Caudata > Salamandridae > Calotriton > Calotriton arnoldi. The sequence goes on from CAWUFW010003901.1 coordinate 832,427, forward strand.
GTGTTTGTGGTGCTGGTGCGGTGTGTGGTGTGTGATGTGCAGGGGGTTTGTGGGTCAGGTGTTTGGTGGTGGTGGTGGTGATGGGTGTGATAGGTGCGTGTCTGTGGTGTGCTGCTGTCCTTTCTGTCTCGCTGTGTTGTGTGCTTTCGTCCTCAGTTTGTAATGTTGCAGGGGGTTGTGGTCTGTGGAGGGGCTGGTTTTGTACTTACCTATGTGGGTGTGTCATGATGGTCTGTTGTTTTCAGGTGTGTTGTGGCTGGTGTTCTGGGATTTGTAGTTGATTTGTATGTCCAGGGGGGGGGGGTGTTTCAGGGATGTGTACTGTGTTTGGGTTTTTGTGCGTGGGTTGCTGTGTGGACTTGTTAGCCATGTTGTGTGTGTTTGTTTTCGTCAGCGGATGGTTTCTGTGCATGGAGGTGGCCGCCAGGGCTTCCGCCGTGTCCATTTTCGTCACTGTTGTTTGCGCTGGCGGGCGGTGTATTTGTGGATTTTCCGCGCTCATGTCGGTACGATCCTAATTTGACGGGCGGTGTCTCGGTCGTCAGGGCGGGCGGTTTTGGCTTTTCGTGCGTCTTTCCATCCGTGGCGGGCGGATGGACTTGGACTCGGACATGGGCGGGCGGTTTTTTCTGTTTATTTTCCGCCTCCGGCGGTTTTCGGTTCGCGGCATCGTAATTGCTCGGTCGGTATTCAGAGGGTGTAGGCGGGCGGATTTTCGCCACTGTGGTTGGTGGCGGATTATTATCCGTCCGACATCGTAATGGACACCTAAGTTATAATTTATTTTAATTAATTGGTATTGATAATTATATTATTGTTAATTAATTAATAATTGGTAATTAATTTGTATTAATTGGTTATTAATTTTTATTAATTGATTAATTGATTATCATGTAATTTAAATGTAATTAAGTTATAATTTATTTTAATTAATTGTTATTGATAATTATATAATTGCTAATTAATTAATAATTGGTAATTAATTTTTATTAATTGGTGATTAATTATTATTAATTAGTTATTAATTTTTATTAATTGATTAATTGATCATTATGTTAAGTGTATTATTTTGTCATTGGAGTGTGTTGTGCGTTTAAAGGGGAATACTTTTGGAAGTAATTGAAATCTAATTAAGTAATTATTACATTTATTTTTGGGTATTGATAATTAATTTATTGGATATTAATTATTAATAGGTACTTTTTTTAAATTACAATTTTTTGGTTCTAAAAATTAATTTATTGTTGTTTTATCATTAATTGGTAATTAAATATTATTAAATATTATTTATTGATAAATGTAATTAATATATTAAGAATTATTTATTAATTGATAATTTATGTTTAATTATTATTATTATTGGTATAAAAAGTATTTAATTGTTTAATATTAGTTAATTGGTAATTAAGTTTTAATAATGTATATGTTTTTTGTTATTGAAAATATTTTATTGTTCAATATTTATTATTTAGTAATTAATATGTATTAATTATTATTTATTGGTATTTACTATTCATTTATTGTTAATAAATTTTCTATTGGTAATTATGTTTTTAATAATTATTTATTGGTATTGGTAAATAGTTTAGAGTTATTTAATAATTCATTAATTATTTAAAAAAATTAATTTATTTATAAGTATGTTATTTGTAACTTCTACGCTATCCAACACTTCCCCTACTGTTGCACTCTCTGGAGTTGGAATAGTAATTTTTACTCCTACGCTATCCAACACTTTCCCTACTGTTGCACTCTCTGGAGTGGGAATAGTAATTTTTACCCCTACGCTATCCAACACTTTCCTTACTGTTGCAGTCTCTGGAGTGGGAATAGTAATTTTTACCCCTACGCTATCCAACACTTTCCCTACTGTTGCACTCACTGGAGTGGGAATAGTAATTTTTACCCTCACGCTATCCAACGCTTTCCCTACTGTTGCACTCCATGGAGTGGGAATAGTAATTTCTACCCCTACGCTATCCAACACTTTCCCTACTGTTGCACTCTGTGGAGTTGGAATAGTAATTTTTACCCCTACGCTATCCAACACTTTCCCTACTGTTGCACTCTCTGGAGTGGGAATAGTAATTTTTACCCCTACGCTATCCAACACTTTCCCTACTGTTGCACTCACTGGAGTGGGAATAGTAATTTTTACCCTCACGCTATCCAACGCTTTCCCTACTGTTGCACTTCCTGGAGTGGGAATAGTAATTTCTACCCCTACGCTATCCAACACTTTCCCTACTGTTGCACTCTCTGGAGTTGGAATAGTAATTTTTACCCCTACGCTATCCAACACTTTCCCTACTGTTGCACTCTCTGGAGTGGGAACAGTAATTTTTACCCCTACGCTATCCAACATTTTTCTTACTGTTGTTTTTTTGGGGGTTGTAATAGTAGTTTTATTCCCTCGCTATTTAATATTTTTTGTATTATTTTAGTTAATATAGTATATAATTAATTTTAAAAATATTAAAAGTAAATTTAATTTTTTAAATTTGTTATACATGATTATCTAATTTTTATTTATGTTATTGTTTTATGTGTATAGATGTATTTGTAATTTATAATATTTTTTAATAATTTATAATTTATTAAAATAATTATTCAAACTGATTATTAAGTAAGTATATATATTATATATTATATGTATATGTTTAATTAATGTTTTATTTAATTATATATGTTACTTATTAATTTTAAAAATTATAAAATATTTTAGCTATGTTTATTTTAATTATAAGTATTATTTAGTTTATTTTACATATTATTTTTAACAACAAAAAAAAACGATATTTTCGATAACGATATTTTTGACATCGATATTTTTTTCCGATATTTTTGTACTTACCATGTTGTAGATAGGATTTCGATATTATTGACATCGATATTTTTGTTGCGATATTTTTGTAGGTCGATTTTTTGACCTTCGATATTTTGTCAGTGATCCCTCTGGAATACCCTACCGCTGTGTCTTCGTAGGGAATCCAACCATCTTACCTTCCGAAAACAGCTAAAGACCTGGCTCTTCCCTTAGGGTGTCTGTCCGCTCTAGTTTCTGCTTCAGCGCTGGGATGCTCCCGGGTAGCCATGTGCTATATAAATGCCATTTCATTCATTCATTCATTCATTCATTCATGACGCGTTTCAACCCACCACAGGGTCTTAATCATATGGATCACAGAGTGGTAATTTGCGCGCATTATAAACATTAATTCATCAACATCACTTCCGATGAGGTAGGCTTAGTAACGATAATAGTATCGCCATGATGGCATATTTACAAGTTCAACAAGCTTCAGTGCATTAAGTTCTTTCAATGAACACTGCAACAAAGTGACGATTTTTCAACCTTGTTTTCACGGACTCCATAGTCCATAATACCTTGCAAATAATGCACAGTTCTTTTCACCATTAGAGTTTTACCTTTATTTTCTTGGCCTGTTGCAGAATCATGCTTTCCTTCTAAACCAAAAGTATACAAATTACCACTCTGTGATCCATATGATTAAGACCCTGTGGTGAGTTGAAACACGTCATGGAATCACTCTTTGCAATAAATACGATTGACTACACTCCGTCTGGTGAGCTCGTACTTCTGCTGGAGGTGGGAGAAGTGTTCTTTTGGAATATATATATATATATGTATATATAAATATATATACATATATATATATATATATTCACTGAAAAAACCATAGGTTTCAGGCACATTATAGTTAGAAATTAGCATTTTAAAAACCTTAGAAATTTACTGAAAAAACCATAGGTTTCAGGGACGTTATAGTTAGTTGGACATTTCACTCGTACAAAACCATAGAAATTCCGAAGTTATAGTTAGTTCAGCTAACTATAACTCGCGCCCCCGCAATGCACTGCTGATGACGTCACATATTACATCATTCATGACATGGTCAGTGACATCACTCATGACATCACTGATGACATCTCAAATGACATCACTGATGACATCATCCACGTGAAAATCTGATGCACCTCCTCACACTCTAATATAACCTTTGATACACCCACTGTAAAATACAGACTACCATTTTCGAAACCATCGACACACCAATACCAGTTACTACATACGCACTCACTGGTTCCTACGTCTACACACACATCCACTCATTCACCCATACAATCACTCATACATGCAGTCACTCATCAATACGACACTATCATATGCACTCATACACCTATACAGACACTCACACACCACCACTCATCCAGAGTTACTCACACACCTAGTCAGTCATGCAAAGAATCAATCACATTTCCATTTACTGACCTATACAGTTATACACACACCAAACAGAAACAAACGCATACTTACTCTCTTATACAATCACTGATACAAGTACACACTCATCCATACAGCCACTCTCACAATCACTGACTCTCACGTATAGTCATTTATATACTCCAACTCTCACATACACTGCCTTTTACATATGTAGTTACTTGAACATGTACCACTGAGACATCCATTCACTCACCAACACACCCATACACACACTCACCCACCCATACAGCTGTTTCCACATGCACTCTTGAACACATACATCCAGTGAATCAACCACTCAAACATCTATGCACAGAGTCACACACCTCCCACCCACCCACACACATACTCAGGCACCCATACAAATACTCAGGCAACCAATCGATAACCCATATAGACACTCATGTAGCTACTGACCAACCCATGCAGCAGCTTATACAACAACAGACAGACTGATACAGACATTCACACAGTTTAGTCACTAACCCATGCATTCAGTAAGACACATGTAATCACTCACTTAAACAGTCAGTCACGCACCTACTAAATCCTCCATCCAGACACTTATACACCCACTCATTCTTCAATACACCTTGGCATATATATAATACATATTTAAACTTTAAAGAAACACACAGTCACTGGATGATGTCATCAGTGATGTCATCAGTGATGTCATTTGAGATGTCATCAGTGATGTCACTGACCATGTCATGAATGATGTAATATGTGACGTCATCAGCAGTGCATTGCGGGGGTGCGAGTTATAGTTAGCTGAACTAAGTATAACGGCGGAATTTCTATGGTTTTGTACGAGTGAAATGTCCAACTAACTATAACGTCCCTGAAACCTATGGTTTTTTCAGTGAATTTCTAAGGCTTTTTAAATGCTAATTTCTAACTATAACATGCCTGAAACCTATGGTTTTTTCAGTGAATATATATATTTGGCCCCGGGAACCCCATCCCCCGGGGCATGGCCACATTTTTTTTTGTTTGTTTTATATTTTTTAAGGAGGGGGGCTGTGTGGCCCCCGCCTTAGGCCTCTATTGGCCCCGGGGACCCCATCCCCCGGGGCTGTGCCTCTTTATTTGTTTTTATTTTTTTAATTTTAATATTGAAGGGGGGCCACGTGGCCCCCCTCCTGGGCCACTTCTGGCCCCGGGGACCCCATTCCCTGGGGCCGGCCCTTTGTGTTGGGGACCGTGGGGGGAGCCCCAATGCCCCCACGGTCCCGCCGGCTGCCCACCTCCTGCGGGAGCCGGCATTGCTTTGAGCAAGGAGAGCTGCTGACATGCAACCCTGCTTTGCTTCATTGTAGCGAGAGCAGGTTTTCCTCTCTCTCTGTCAGTCAGTCAGTATCTCTCTCAGTCAGTCAGTATCTCTCTCTGTCAGTCAGTCTCTCTCTCTGTCAGTCAGTCTCTCTCTCAGTCAGTCTCTCTCTCAGTCAGTCAGTCTCTCTCTGTCAGTCAGTCTCTCTCTCAGTCAGTCAGTCTCTCTCTCAGTCAGTCAGTCTCTCTCTGTCAGTCAGTCTCTCTCTCAGTCAGTCAGTCTCTCTGAGTCAGTCAGTCTCTCTCTCTATCAGTCAGTCTCTCTCAGTCAGTCAGTCTCTCTCCCTGTCAGTCAGTCTCTCTCTCTGTCAGTCAGTCTCTCTCTGTCAGTCAGTCTCTCTCAGTCAGTCTCTCTTAGTCAGTCAGTCTCTCTCAGTCAGCCAGTCTCTCTCAGTCAGTCAGTCAGTCTCTCTCTCAGTCAGTCAGTCTCTCAGTCAGTCAGTCTCTCTCACTCAGTCAGTCTCTCTCAGTCAGTCTCTCTCTCTTTATCAGTCAGTCTCTCTCTGTCAGTCAGTCTCTCTCTGTCAGTCAGTCTCTCTCAGTCAGTCAGTCTCTCTCAGTCAGTCAGTCTCTCTCTCAGTCAGTCAGTCTCTCTCTCTGTCAATCAGTCTCTCTCTCAGTCAGTCTCTCTCTGTCAGTCTCTCTCTCTCTGTCAGTCAGTCTCTCTCTCAGTCAGTCAGTCTCTCTCTCTGTCAGTCAGTCTCTCTCTCTCTGTCAGTCTCAGTCAGTCAGTCTCTCTCTCAGTCAGTCTCTCTCTCTGTCAGTCAGTCTCTGTCAGTCAGTCTCTCTCTGTCAGTCAGTCTCCCTCTCAGTCAGTCTCTCTCTCTGTCAGTCAGTCTCTCTCTCAGTCAGTCAGTCTCTCTCTCTGTCAGTCAGTTTTTCTCTCTCTCTATCAGTCTCTCTCAGTCAGTCAGTCTCTCTCTCTCTGTCAGTCTCTCTCTCTGTCAGTCAGTCTCTCTCTGTCAGCCAGTCTCTCTCTCTCTCTGTCAGTCAGTCTCTCTCTCTCAGTCAGTGTCTCTCTGTCAGTCAGTCTCTCTCTCAGTTAGTCTCTCTGTCAGTCAGTCAGTCTCTCTGTCAGTCAGTCAGTCTCTCTGTCAGTCAGTCAGTCTTTCTCTCTCTCTGTCAGTGTCTCTCTGTCAGTCAGTCTCTCTCTCAGTCAGTCAGTCTCTCTGTCAGTCAGTCAGTCACTCTCTCGGTCAGTCAGTCTCTCTCTCTGTCAGTCAGTCTCTCTCTGTCAGTCAGTCTCTCTTTCAGTCAGTCAGTCTCTCTCAGTCAGTCAGTCTCTCTCAGTCAGTCAGTCTCTCTGTCAGTCAGTCTCTCTCTGTCAGTCAGTCTCTCTCTCAGTCAGTCAGTCTCTCTCTGTCAGTCAGTCTCTCTCTGTCAGTCAGTCTCTCTCTCTCTGTCAGTCTCACTCTCTCTATCAGTCTCTCTCTCTCTGTCAGTCTCTCTCTCAGTCAGTCTCTCTGTCAGTTAGTCTCGCTCTGTCAGTCAGTCTCTCTCTCGCTATCCAACGCTTTCCCTACTGTTGCACTCCATGGAGTGGGAATAGCAATTTCTACCCCTACGCTATCCAACACTTTCCCTACTGTTGCACTCTGTGGAGTTGGAATAGTAATTTTTACCCCTACGCTATCCAACACTTTCCCTACTGTTGCACTCTCTGGAGTGGGAATAGTAATTTTACCCCTACGCTATCCAACACTTTCCCTACTGTTGCAATCACTGGAGTGGGAATAGTAATTTTTACCCTCACGCTATCCAACGCTTTCCCTACTGTTGCACTTCCTGGAGTGGGAATAGTAATTTCTACCCCTACGCTATCCAACACTTTCCCTACTGTTGCACTCTCTGGAGTTGGAATAGTAATTTTTACCCCTACGCTATCCAACACTTTCCCTACTGTTGCACTCTCTGGAGTGGGAATAGTAATTTTTACCCCTACGCTATCCAACATTTTTCTTACTGTTGTTTTTGGGGGTTGTAATAGTAGTTTTATTCCTACGCTATTTAATATTTTTTGTATTATTTTAGTTAATATAGTATATAATTAATTTTAAAAATATTAAAAGTAAATTTTTTTAAATTTGTTATACATGATTATCTAATTTTTATTTATTATTGTTTTATGTGTATAGATGTATTTGTAATTTATAATATTTTTTAATAATGTATAATTTATTAAAATAATTATTCAAACTGATTATTAAGTAAGTATATATATTATATATTATATGTATATGTTTAATTAATGTTTTATTTAATTATATATGTTACTTATTAATTTAAAAAATTATAAAATATTTTAGCTATGTTTATTTTAATTATAAGTATTATTTAGTTTATTTTACATATTATTTTTAACAACAAAAAAAAACGATATTTTCGATAACGATATTTTTGACATCGATATTTTTTTCCGATATTTTTGTACTTACCATGTTGTAGATAGGATTTCGATATTATTGACATCGATATTTTTGTTGCGATATTTTTGTAGGTCGATTTTTTGACCTTCGATATTTTGTCAGTGATCCCTCTGGAATACCCTACCGCTGTGTCTTCGTAGGGAATCCAACCATCTTACCTTCCGAAAACAGCTAAAGACCTGGCTCTTCCCTTAGGGTGTCTGTCCGCTCTAGTTTCTGCTTCAGCGCTGGGATGCTCCCGGGTAGCCATGTGCTATATAAATGCCATTTCATTCATTCATTCATTCATTCATGACGCGTTTCAACCCACCACAGGGTCTTAATCATATGGATCACAGAGTGGTAATTTGCGCGCATTATAAACATTAATTCATCAACATCACTTCCGATGAGGTAGGCTTAGTAACGATAATAGTATCGCCATGATGGCATATTTACAAGTTCAACAAGCTTCAGTGCATTAAGTTCTTTCAATGAGCACTGCAACAAAGTGACGATTTTTCAACCTTGTTTTCACGGACTCCATAGTCCATAATACCTTGCAAATAATGCACAGTTCTTTTCACCATTAGAGTTTTACTTTTATTTTCTTGGCCTGTTGCAGAATCATGCTTTCCTTCTAAACCAAAAGTATACAAATTACCACTCTGTGATCCATATGATTAAGACCCTGTGGTGAGTTGAAACACGTCATGGAATCACTCTTTGCAATAAATACGATTGACTACACTCCGTCTGGTGGGCTCGTACTTCTGCTGGAGGTGGGAGAAGTGTTCTTTTGGAATATATATATATATATATGTATATATAAATATATATACATATATATATATATATTCACTGAAAAAACCATAGGTTTCAGGCACATTATAGTTAGAAATTAGCATTTTAAAAACCTTAGAAATTCACTGATAAAACCATAGGTTTCAGGGACGTTATAGTTAGTTGGACATTTCACTCATACAAAACCATAGAAATTCCGCCGTTATAGTTAGTTCAGCTAACTATAACTTCGCGCCCGCAATGCACTGCTGATGACGTCACATATTACATCATTCATGACATGGTCAGTGACATCACTCATGACATCACTGATGACATCTCAAATGACATCACTGATGACATCATCCACGTGAAAATCTGATGCACCTCCTCACAAACTAATATAACCTTTGATACACCCACTGTAAAATACAGACTACCATTTTCGAAACCATCGACACACCAATACCAGTTACTACATACGCACTCACTGGTTCCTACGTCTACACACACATCCACTCATTCACCCATACAATCACTCATACATGCAGTCACTCATCAATACAACACTATCATATGCACTCATACACCTATACAGACACTCACACACCACCACTCATCCAGAGTTACTCACACACCTAGTCAGTCATGCAAAGAATCAATCACATTTCCATTTACTGACCTATACAGTTATACACACACCACATCACTTATTCAAACAGAAACAAACGCATACTTACTCTCTTATACAATCACTGATACAAGTACACACTCATCCATACAGCCACTCTCACAATCACTGACTCTCACGTATAGTCATTTATATACTCCAACTCTCACATACACTGCCTTTTACATATGTAGTTACTTGAACATGTACCACTGAGACATCCATTCACTCACCAACACACCCATACACACACTCACCCACCCATACAGCTGTTTCCACATGCACTCTTGAACACATACATCCAGTGAATCAACCACTCAAACATCTATGCACAGAGTCACACACCTCCCACCCACCCACACACACACTCAGGCACCCATACAAATACTCAGGCAACCAATCGATAACCCATATAGACACTCATGTAGCTACTGACCAACCCATGCAGCAGCTTATACAACAACAGACAGACTGATACAGACATTCACACAGTTTAGTCACTAACCCATGCATTCAGTAAGACACATGTAATCACTCACTTAAACAGTCAGTCAGGCACCTACTAAATCCTCCATCCAGACACTTATACACCCACTCATTCTTCAATACACCTTGGCATATATATAATACATATTTAAACTTTAAAGAAACACACAGTCACTGGATGATGTCATCAGTGATGTCATCAGTGATGTCATTTGAGATGTCATTAGTGATGTCACTGACCATGTCTTGAATGATGTAATATGTGACGTCATCAGCAGTGCATTGCGGGGTGCGAGTTATAGTTAGCTGAACTAACTATAACGGCGGAATTTCTATGGTTTTGTACGAGTGAAATGTCCAACTAACTATAACGTCCCTGAAACCTATGGTTTTTCAGTGAATTTCTAAGGCTTTTTAAATGCTAATTTCTAACTATAACATGCCTGAAACCTATGGTTTTTTCAGTGAATATATATATTTGGCCCCGGGAACCCCATCCCCCGGGGCATGGCCACATTTTTTTTTGTTTGTTTTATATTTTTTAAGGAGGGGGGCTGTGTGGCCCCGCCTTAGGCCTCTATTGGCCCCGGGGACCCCATCCCCCGGGGCTGTGCCTCTTTATTTGTTTTTATTTTTTTAATTTTAATATTGAAGGGGGGCCACGTGGCCCCCCTCCTGGGCCACTTCTGGCCCCGGGGACCCCATTCCCTGGGGCCGGCCCTTTGTGTTGGGGACCGTGGGGGGAGCCCCAATGCCCCCACGGTCCCGCCGGCTGCCCACCTCCTGCGGGAGCCGGCATTGCTTTTGAGCAAGGAGAGCTGCTGACATGCAACCCTGCTTTGCTTCATTGTAGCGAGAGCAGGTTTTCCTCTCTCTCTGTCAGTCAGTCAGTATCTCTCTCAGTCAGTCAGTATCTCTCTCTGTCAGTCAGTCTCTCTCTCTGTCAGTCAGTCTCTCTCTCAGTCAGTCTCTCTCTCAGTCAGTCAGTCTCTCTCTGTCAGTCAGTCTCTCTCTCAGTCAGTCAGTCTCTCTCTCAGTCAGTCAGTCTCTCTCTGTCAGTCAGTCTCTCTCTCAGTCAGTCAGTCTCTCTGAGTCAGTCAGTCTCTCTCTCTATCAGTCAGTCTCTCTCAGTCAGTCAGTCTCTCTCCCTGTCAGTCAGTCTCTCTCTCTGTCAGTCAGTCTCTCTCTGTCAGTCAGTCTCTCTCAGTCAGTCTCTCTTAGTCAGTCAGTCTCTCGCAGTCAGCCAGTCTCTCTCAGTCAGTCAGTCAGTCTCTCTCTCAGTCAGTCAGTCTCTCAGTCAGTCAGTCTCTCTCACTCAGTCAGTCTCTCTCAGTCAGTCTCTCTCTCTATCAGTCAGTCTCTCTCTGTCAGTCAGTCTCTCTCAGTCAGTCAGTCTCTCTCAGTCAGTCAGTCTCTCTCTCTGTCAATCAGTCTCTCAGTCAGTCTCTCTCTGTCAGTCAATCTCTTTCTGTCAGTCAGTCTCTCTCTCAGTCAGTCAGTCTCTCTCTCTGTCAGTCAGTCTCTCTCTCTCTGTCAGTCTCAGTCAGTCAGTCTCTCTCTCAGTCAGTCTCTCTCTCTGTCAGTCAGTCTCTGTCAGTCAGTCTCTCTCTGTCAGTCAGTCTCTCTCTCAGTCAGTCAGTCTCTCTCTCTGTCAGTCAGTCTCTCTCTCAGTCAGTCAGTCTCTCTCTCTGTCAGTCAGTTTTTCTCTCTCTCTATCAGTCTCTCTCAGTCAGTCAGTCTCTCTCTCTCTGTCAGTCTCTCTCTCTGTCAGTCAGTCTCTCTCTGTCAGTCAGTCTCTCTCTCTCTCTCTGTCAGTCAGTCTCTCTCTCTCTCAGTCAGTGTCTCTCTGTCAGTCAGTCTCTCTCTCAGTCAGTCTCTCTGTCAGTCAGTCAGTCTCTCTGTCAGTCAGTCTCTCTGTCAGTCAGTCAGTCTCTCTCTCTCTCTGTCAGTGTCTCTCTGTCAGTCAGTCTCTCTCTCAGTCAGTCAGTCTCTCTGTCAGTCAGTCAGTCACTCTCTCGGTCAGTCAGTCTCTCTCTCTGTCAGTCAGTCTCTCTCTGTCAGTCAGTCTCTCTGTCAGTCAGTCTCTCTTTCAGTCAGTCAGTCTCTCTCAGTCAGTCAGTCTCTCTCAGTCAGTCAGTCTCTCTGTCAGTCAGTCTCTCTCTGTCAGTCAGTCTCTCTCTCAGTCAGTCAGTCTCTCTCTGTCAGTCAGTCTCTCTGTCCGTCAGTCTCTCTCTCTCTGTCAGTCTCACTCTCTCTATCAGTCTCTCTCTCTCTGTCAGTCTCTCTCTCAGTCAGTCTCTCTGTTAGTTAGTCTCGCTCTGTCAGTCAGTCTCTCTCTCAGTCAGTCAGTCTCTCTCTTAGTCTCTCTCTCTGTCAGTCTCTCTCTCTCTCTCTGTCAGTTTCTCTGTCAGTCAGTCTCTCTCTGTCAGTCAGTCTCTCTCTCAGTCTCTCTCAGTCTCTCTCTCCCTCTGTCAGTCTCTCTCTCTGTCAGTCAGTCTCTCTGAGTCAGTCAGTCGCTCTCTCTGTCAGTCAGTCTCTCTGAGTCAGTCAGTCTCTCTCAATCAGTCAGTCTCTCTCTCAGTCAGTCAGTCTCTCTCTCTCTCAGTCAGTCTCTCTCTCAGTCAGTCAGTCTCTCTCTCTGTCAGTCAGTCTCTCTCTCAGTCAGTCAGTCTCTCTCTTAGTCAGTCTCTCTCAGTCAGTCAGTCTCTCTTAGTCAGTCAGTCTCTCTTAGTCAGTCAGTCTCTTTCTCTGTAAGTCAGTCTCTCTCTCAGTCAGTCAGTCTCCCTCTCATTCAGTCAGTCTCTCTCTCAGTCAGTCAGTCTCTCTGAGTCAGTCAGTCTCTCTCAGTCAGTCTCTCTCTCTCAGTCAGTCAGTGTCTCTCTCTCTCTCTGTCAGTCTCAGTCAGTCAGTCTCTCTCAGTCAGTCTCTCTCTCAGTCAGTCAGTCTCTCTCTCTGTCAGTCTCAGTCAGTCAGTCTCTCTTTCTGTCAGTCTCTCTCAGTCAGTCTCTCTCTCAGTCAGTCTCTCTCTCAGTCAGTCTCTCTCTCTCTCAGTCAGTCTCTCTCTCTCTCAGTCAGTCTCTCTCTCTCAGTCAGTCTCTCTCTCTCATTCAGTCAGTCTCTCTGTCAGTCAGTCTCTCTCTCTCTCAGTCTCAGTCAGTCTCTCAATCAGTCAGTCTCTCTCAGTCAGTCCCTCTCTCAGTCAGTCTCTCTCTAAAAAAATCCGTATTTGTAAAGCGCGAACTACTCACCCTTACGGGTCTCAAGGCGCTGGGGGCCGTTGTGGAAATTAAGTGAGCTATTGCCCAGAGTCACATGGTGCTGAGCTGAGCTGCCGCCGGAGCCGGGGATCGAACCGTGAGCCCTCTGCTCCGAAGTCAGCTGCCCTGGCCGCTGCACCACACCTCTCCAGTCTCTCTCTCTGTCAGTCAGTCTCTCTCTCAGTCAGTCAGTCTCTCTCAGTCAGTCAGTCTCTCTCTGTCAGTCAGTCTCTCTCAGTCAGTCAGTCTCTCTCTCTCTCAGTCTCAGTCAGTCAGTCTCTCAGTCAGTCAGTCTCTCTCAGTCAGTCCCTCTCTGTCAGTCTCTCTCTCAGTCAGTCTCTCTCTCAGTCAGTCTCTCTCTCTGTCAGTCAGTCTCTCTCTCAGTCAGTCAGTCTCTCTCAGTCAGTCAGTCTCTCTCTGTCAGTCAGTCTCTCTCAATCAGTCAGTCTCTCTCTCTGTCAGTCTCTCTCTCAGTCAGTCTCTCTGTGTCAGTCAGTCTCTCTCTGTCAGTCAGTCTCTCTCTCTAAGTCAGTCAGTCTCTCTGTCAGTCAGTCTCTCTGTCAGTCAGTCTCTCTCTCTCAGTCAGTCTCTCTCTCTCAGTCAGTCAGTCTCTCTGTCAGTCAGCCTCTCTGTCAGTCAGTCTCTCTGCCAGTCAGTCTCTCTCAGTCAGTCAGTCTCTCTCTACCGCAGTCAGTCAGTATCTCTCTCTCTCAGTCAGTCAGTCTCTCTCTGTCTGTCAGTCTCTCTCTCTCTGTCAGTCTCTCTCTCAGTCAGTCAGTCTCTCTCTCTCAGTCAGTCTCTCTCTCTCTGTCAGTCTCTCTCTCTCTGTCAGTCTCTCTCTCAGTCAGTCAGTCTCTCTGTTAGTCAGTCTCTCTCTGTCATTCAGTCTCTCTCTCTCTCAGTCAGTCTCTCTCTTTCAGTCAGTCTCTCTCTCTCTCTGTCAGTCTCTCTCTCTCTGTCAGTCAGTCTCTCTCTCAGTCAGTCAGTCTCTCTCTCTCTCTCTACAACATACCTTAGAAACATTGCCAATATCTCTGGCTAAACACTTATAAGGTCCCAACGGCGAGACCTATTGGCGATGCCAATGCTTGTTTTTTCTTTTTTTCTTCCGGATTCGCACACCCAGCGCGAATTCGGACGTTTCTTAAAATGTTTTTGGGCTGGGGGTCCTTGGGGGACCCCCTGAGCAGGCCTAGGGGGTCAGGGTGTTCCTACCCTGCCCCCTTTTCTTGTTTTTCATCTTTGTTTAACTGTTTTCTTATGACTCTGGTTCAACCTAGTCCCAAGATGGCTGCCAGCATTTCCTGTCTGAAGTGCTGACAGCCAATCAGATTTCACGATGACATGTGTGGTTAGGCTCCGCCCAGATATCGATATTTCTTTTTCCTTTAATATTTCAAAAACTACTGAACGGATTTACACCATTTAACAAAAAGGACTCTTTCTGAACCAAGACCTACCTTTTTGCCAAATTTGGTGTAATTCCGTTCAGCAGTTCGGGCTGTAGTTTTGTCTAAAATTTCCTATGGAAAATAACATGGGGAAAACGCGTTTTGGGACCCCCCTTTTTTCTCGGCCCCCGCTTGGCGAATCACCCCGAAACTTTCAAGACAGGAGCTTACCGGAGCTGATCACTAGTTTTGAAAATTTCACGAAGATTCGTCAACCGGCGCCAAAGTTATTGGAAAAACAAAAAACGCTCCTAACTATAACTACCTACTGGTGACCGCCAGTAGGTAATATATATATATATATATTCTGTCAGTTAACACAGTGGGAGCATCCTAAATTGGAAAATGCCTGCCGACCGACATGCCAAGGTGCCGCATCACAGATGGGCTGTCATTTTTTTTCATTTTTCAAATACGAACCTTCATAAAGGGGTTTCATTTTGAAACATGAAAAAGCAATGCCCGTGATGTACTCAGGGTTTTCTTGCAGTGCGTGGATGGGAAGGATTTTTTCCCTGCCCGCGTTCACCACTGCAGACATGATATCGATAGGCGTAACTTGAATAGGGTAAGCCTTTCGACGCCATGTTGGGTAGCAGAACGGCCCAGGTCCCAGCATGGCTGTTACAGCTTTTCCAACAGCAGAGATGGCTGAAGCTCTACCATCGAAAACACAGTGGTTCCTCCATCTATAAATGGTCACAGGACCTGAATGATAGGTAGCTGTGAATTGCTAAACTAAAATAAAAACACACATAGGGGTCGATTCCGATTCGGGCCGGAAAAAGCACCGACCGACTCGGAGCCGGAATTTATAACGACCGACACGTACCTGTGGCGCCCGACACGCCAAGTACGATGCAATGCGTGCAAAATCCGACCGACACGTACTGAACCCAAGCCGAGCGACCGAGCCGCACGGAAAACAGCAATCCGGCCGGAAAAACACGCTGAATCGAACCGACCGACACGCACCTGGAACAAATCCAACCGAAACGTACACGCGAACTCCAAACCGCTAAGTACGATGCAAGGCGCGAAAACCACGACCGAGTCGAACGGAGGACAAGCCGTACGACCGACACGCATACAAAACCGAGCCGAAGTAACACAAAACACCGCGACCGACGCGTACGCAGCATAGAAAACTGCACAAACACAGCGTGAGCGAAACGGAGAAGACCGTACGAGACAAATGCAGGGTCCGACTCGGTCACAAGAACGTTTCCAACATGCACAGAAAGTACTAAGGAGAAATACACAAAAAAGGCCAAACAAGCAATTACAAAGCCAATAAATACTGGGGGGGTGGGGACAGAGAACAAAGACACACTCACAACTCCACCCATATAAAGGACACAAATCCCAACCATGATCCTTTGCAAATGCTATTCTACTGCCAGCACTCAACAGACAGCAACCACACACCCACAGCTCATCCCTCACACAAGCCACACACCATCAGCACACCAACAAATAGCTACCTCACATACACCCAGCAAAACACACACTCACACACCCTCACCTGCACACCAACACACACATCACTCACCATCACCACCCATCACCATGCCCCCAAGAAGAATCACAAGTTCCTAGATTATGAATTGGAAGTCCTGGTAGACGAGATCCTCAGGGTAGAGCCACAGCTGTTTGGCACACTGGTCCAACAGACACCCATCTCCCAGAAAACCAAGATGTGGGAGAGGATCATCAACAGGGTGAACGCACAATCACCATGTCTGCGCACAAAGACTGACATCCAGAACAGGTGGTATGACGTGCGCAGGAGGGTACAGGAGCTGCTCAAGAAGGACTACCTCCTGAGCCAATACACCGGCAGTGGCCCTCCTGCCAAGCCAGTATACCTCAGGCCCTGGGAGGAGAAGGTGCGGGCCATCCTTCCGCCAGTGAGCGTCTATGGACTAGAGAACATCCCAGAGCCTGGTGAGTACACAACAAATGTACACAATATTCTCCACAATACACACACACATCACTGTCAAGGGGAGAGTCAAACCATGCACTCATAGCAATTACACAGCAACCAGAACAGAATCATCCCAAAATGTGTATGTCAGTCAGATAAACACAACACATGCCATCTCAAAGTTACATTTAACCGTGTCATCACATGTACAAACACAACTACAACTACAGCTAGGCAGTGGCACAAATAGAACTAACAAACACATCCAGACATGTAGCCACCACTACAACACCAACACACAGTGAAGACCACTGAAAGGAAGGAATTCTGTGTATGCTGGGCAAGTCAGTGTAGCCAATAGCATCATGGGAGTCGTAGTCACACATATTGCTCACCCCCACAACTGTCCCATCAACACCACCATGAACCATGCGCACATCACAGGGAGTGGAAAAGGACTCACAAGATGGCTGACACTGGCTACTGCTGTGGGGAGCACAAGGCCCTGCTGGCAACTGTGCAACAACCAACAGCAGGACACCACTGACTGACATCCTGAGAGACAACTTCCACTCCCTGCAATGGAAGCACGTTCCATGATGGGATATCTGGCTGGGTGGGAAGGAGGACTCGCAGCACTGACCATAGTCACAAGCACCTCCCCTCACACACCCTCTCAACATAAACTCCACAGAACCCACCTGGGAGAATGCAATGCCTCACATCCTAACTCAAGATCCCACAAAGAACCACCACCCTGGGTTATGTTGTGTGATGCACAGGGACACTCCTGGGACTTTTAGCCAAACAACTGCCAGGACAACACTCCCAGCCATCCTGTCAGCACAGGCAGCCCACCCCACAGGGAAGCAGAGTCAAAAGGAAGGAAGCATGGGCATGATGGGAAGGGGGGTGGAGGCAATAGCATGATGGGAGTAGTAGGCACAGATATTGCTCAGCCTCACAACTGTCCCATCAACACCACCCTGAACCACGCTCACATCACAGGGAGTGGATAAGGACTGACAAGATGGCTGACACTGGCTACTGCTGTGGGGAGCACAAGGCCCTGCTGGCAACTGTGCAACAACCAACAGCAGGACACCACTGACTGACATCCTGAGAGACAACTTCCACTCCCTGCAATGGAAGCACGTTCCATGGTGGAATATCTGGCTGGGTGGGAAGGAGGACTCGCAGCACTGACCATAGTCACAAGCACCTCCCCTCACACACCCCTCAACACAAACTCCACAGAACCCACCTGGGAGAATGCAATGCCTCACATCCTAACTCAAGATCCCACAAAGAACCTCCACCCTGGGTAATGTTGTGTGAAGCACAGGGACACTCTTTGGACTTTTAGCCAAACAACTGCCAGGACAACACTCCCAGCCATCCTGTCAGCACAGGCAGCCCACCCCACAGGGAAGCAGAGTCAAAAGGAAGGAAGCATGGGCATGCTGGGAAGGGGGGTGAACGCAATAGCATGATGGGAGTCGTAGGCACAGCTCTACATCCCCCACCACATGGCCCAGCAAGCTCACACTCACGCATGCACATCCCACAGAGAGTGGAAAGGCCCATCAAAGATGTCTGACACTGTTGCTGTGTCGTGGGGAGCACAAGGGCATGCTGGGAACTGCACACCAACCAACAGCAGGACACCACTGTCAGCCATCTTGCCATTGCTCTCACACCCACACACACTGAACTCCCCACAAAAGCAAGTAAGTATGGGAATGCTGGGAAGTGGGGTGGAGGCAATAGCATGATGGGAGTCATAGTCACAGACATAGCTCACCCCCACAACTGTCCCATCAACACCACCATGAACCATGCGCACATCACAGGGAGTGGAAAAGGACTCACAAGATGGCTGACACTGGCTACTGCTGTGGGGAGCACAAGGCCCTGCTGGCAACTGTGCAACAACCAACAGCAGGACACCACTGACTGACATCCTGAGAGACAACTTCCACTCCCTGCAATGGAAGCACGTTCCATGGTGGGATATCTGGCTGGGTAGGAAGGAGGACTCGCAGCACTGACCATAGTCACAAGCACCTCCCCTCACACCCCCTCAACACAAACTCCACAGAACCCACCTGGGAGAATGCAATGCCTCACATCCTAACTCAAGATCCCACAAAGAACCTCCACCCTGGGTAATGTTGTGTGAAGCACAGGGACACTCTTTGGACTTTTAGCCAAACAACTGCCAGGACAACACTCCCAGCCATCCTGTCAGCACAGGCAGCCCACCCCACAGGGAAGCAGAGTCAAAAGGAAGGAAGCATGGGCATGCTGGGAAGGGGGTGGAGGCAATAGCATGATGGGAGTAGTAGGCACAGATATTGCTCAGCCTCACAACTGTCCCATCAACACCACCCTGAACCATGCTCACATCACAGGGAGTGGAAAACAACTGACAAGATGGCTGACACTGGCTACTGCTGTGGGGAGCACAAGGCCCTGCTGGCAACTGTGCAACAACCAACAGCAGGACACCACTGACTGACATCCTGAAAGACAACTTGCACTCCCTGCAATGCAAGCACAGTCCATGGTGGGATAACTGACTGGCTGGGTGGGAAGGAGGGCTGGCTGTCAACCAAATACAACCAATGCAGGCCATGTTCACACCCCAACAAATACATAGAAATGCCCAAATAATGCAGGACAATGTGCTACACCAATATCAACCCCTGACTGTGACAACTTAGGACAATGCAATGTACAGGCCCGCACCCAGAGGCACAGTCACAACTGTCAGGTGTGTCAACCATTGATGCCTGCAGAAACATAACATACATTGTGTGTGTCTCCCAAAAACAGGTGATGATGGGGACACAGCAGCAGACGCTGAGGAGTCCCAGTCCCAGGCTCAAGAGGATACGGAGCTCACTGGTGTCGTACAGCCTCTGCCCTCCTCGGACGAAGAAGACCAACCTGGCACATCCGGTGCAAGTCAACATGCAGCACCAGCAGGACCACCAGCTGCAGCACCAGCAGGACCACCAGCTGCACCCCCTGCACCCACACCTCCAACGACTGTCACCACAAATACCATCCCTGCCGACATGGACAGAACAAGGAGCACCACCAGCACAGGGACCCTGGACCAACGTGGGGCCATGGACACCACCACCACCACCAACCCCCAAGGGGGACCAGGGTCATCTGTGCGTGCCACTGCACGCACTGCACATGTCGGCAGGGGTGGTGGGAGGGGTGGGAGACAGAGGTCGCTGCTTGCAGAGGTTGCTGGTGTGCATGATGACCCACAACTGGTACGCATAGCCGATGCGTACCAGTCCAGCACCGGAGATCTCAGCCAGGTAGTGGGGCTCCTCAGAGACATGAAACAGCAGCAGGCTGCCCATCATGCCCGCTTGGACTCACACATGTCCCGCGTGGAGTCCAAGTGGGACGCACTACAAGAGATGACGGCGGTGCACAGGGACATATTACAATGCCTCCGCCAGATGAACAGCAACCAGTCCACACCTCCCTGTGTGCCAACAACATCTGGTGCTGAACAAACTGCAACTGCCACAGGGAGGGAGGATGACTCTGGCGGAGAGTCCCCTGCACCGCAGCAGCCTGTACTTGAGGGGCCCCCAAAGAAGAGGGGTCGTCCGAGGAGGGGCAATTGAGAGGCCGATGGCCAAGTGCAACCCCCAGGAAGCCTGAACCTGTTCTGGATGTTCACCTTTGTGCACAAACTGTTCACCCTGTTGACGGCAACACAACTCCCACACATGACATGGGGAGTACAAGTTGGACCAATGTCTCAGACAACTGTGGCCCCGATACTGGGGATTTTGTCTACCAGGACTTTCAATTCACCTAGGAACTTCTGATTGCAATATATATGTACAGCACTAACCATCCTTTGCACTATTCACACAAATGTATCACAATAAACACACTAATACACCATACTTGCCTCTGTTGTGATTCCAACGTGGGTGCTGTCATGGGGATGATGAACTGCAAAATTACACTGTGTATGCGAACTCCAACAGCAAGTACAACACAGGCATGTGAGTTAAGGCAACGTGACACATATGAGGGAGACACACCACCAGGGCTACACAACACATACACACCTAGGCCATCTGACTCATTGCCTACACTGATGTTGCCAGGGAAGACGGTGCAATGCACAGACACCACACCTATTCCCAGTTGTAGTCAAGTAGCCCACAGGTGCAGTAAGCAAATGGCAGTCAAATGTGTGACCACAGACAACGCACATCACAAAGTGAAGCACAGGTTTATTACACAGTTGCAACATGTCGTAACCACTACAGATGCAAGGTAATCCCACCTGGCAGCGGGCACACAGTCAACAACTGTAGAAGGAAGGAAGTCCATGGGTGTGGCGCACATCACCTGTAGGGACACAACAGCTACCACCCTGGAAGTACAATCATGTCGTCGGTGGACACAGTTGACCAAACGAATCTGAAAGTACCCTGTGAAGGACAGAAATGACACACAGTCAAAAGCAATAGAGAACAGGACAGAACAGCAAAACTCATGCACAATACATGTTACAAGATACCCACCCAGAACCAAGTTAGCATGTCAACACTGTTGGGGGAGGACAGACCACCTGTAAGCACACATCGCTACACACATCCAGTCAAGTAGCCCATGGACACACTCCAACAGCACCAGAGCACCACCTACACATATCATGCCAACTCACATCATTGACATGACACCTCAGGATACTCACATTCAGCTAAAGAAGTTGGTGATGAGCTGTGTGCGGACATCACCCTCATCATCATCATCATCACTGGCATCGTGGTCCAGGCCAGGATCCTCCACAGGTGGCGGATGTTGGTCATTGTCATCCTGGATGAGAGGCAACTCCTTCCGCACTGCCAGGTTGTGGAGCATGCAGCAGACGATGATAATCTTGCACACCTTCGCTGGGGCATATGGGAGGGACCCTCCTGTCTTGTCCAGGCAGCGGAAGCGGCTCTTCAGGAGACCAAATGTCCGCTCAATCACTCTCCTGGTCCGACCATGTGCCTCATTGTAGCGCATCTGGGATGGTATCACAGGGTTCCTGAGGGGTGTCAGCAACCACGGCATGTTGGGGTATCCCGAGTCACCTACGGACAGACAAGTGCACATTAGCTGACTTGGAAAAGTGGGCAGAATACTACAGATCAGATCACACACAATGGCACAAAGTCAGTACACACCGACAAGCCAGGCACGCTGGTTCTGCATCTGTGCCATCATCCTGGGGATGCGACTACTCCTCATCACAAAGGCATCGTGTGCTGAACCAGGGAAACGGGCACATACGTGTGTGATGGTCATATCTGCAAGACACACCACCAGTGCATTGACCGAGTGGTAGTGCTTGCGGTTACGGTAGAGCCTGCTCCTGGGCCTGTGGTGGTACCAAAGCCACATGTGTCCCATCAATGGAGCCAATGACATGCGGCATCCTCCCCAGGGCATAGATGTCACTCTTCACGTCAGTGAGTCGTTGCAGTCTAGGGAAATAGATGTACCGGTTCAGGAATAGCAACATTGCCTCCAAAACATCGCGGAGCACACGGCTCAACATGGTCTGTGACATCCCACCAGCAGTCGCCACAGTATGTTGGAAGGTACCGGTGGCAAAGAAGTGTAGGGCTGCCATCACCTTCACCTTGGGGGTCAGCGCTGTAGGATACGGCCGGCCAGGCTGCAAATGTGGGGCCAACTGCACTGCCAAATCCTCAATCAGCTGCCTGGTGAAGCGGTACCGTCGGATGCTGTCCCGTTCCACCATCGTTGCCAGGTCTGGGAATGGTCTATGGACAGCAGGAGCCCTGCAGTGCAGAGGAGAAGAAAGCAAGATTGTCAGTCACCCCACATATGCGGCATTGAACACACTCAATATCACAACATACATCATTATGAGGCACAACTACATGAAGTGTGCAGTTCCGTAAGGACATGTATGGTACATACATGGCCAACATCTGTCATCACGGTTCAACAAGTGGCATCAATAAGTCCCAGGTTGGCCCATTGGATATCATGAGGCCGTGTCACAGTTCCCATCTCCTGCTGCCGTGTCACAATCACCCCCACAGTGACATGTGAGGACAGATGTGCCCCAGGCATCACAGCTCAACGACAGGTACATTCCCAGGGACCCTGTATTGCCACATGGACACTGGCATTACATGGAGTATCATGTATACACCACAGCAAAACAACCATGATCCCCACAGGTAGTGGTCCCACTTGCCACTGCAGGACAGACATGGACGTCTGTGACACACACACGCACAACATCAAAGTCCATGCACACACAACGTGGATGTGGAGACTGTCTCCCATTGTGCACATGAAATCAGAGACATTGTAAACACTACATGCACACAGACTGTGGAGGACCATAACTATTGTGCCACTGGGACACCCTGGCTCAAACATACCGTCCCACATGGGACTCATGGGGTATGTGACATGACATACACATACACCACCGTGAAATGTGACCATGGCACATGCACAGATATGAACAGTTGCACATCACAGTGGTCATGTACACGTAACACCCAGGATCCTGTCCCCATGAACACGTGCAAAGCCTGGGGGTGGCTGCCCCCAGGTGACACCCACAGGACAACATGTACACCAACATACACACAATAGGAAATGCAGCCTTACATGCCTTATGATACAGTTTGGACAGGCTGTCGTTTTGTAGGTGTGCCCCTCACTCCCTGGGAGCTATCTGTGGCTGGCATATGTTCATCTGAGACAGGCATGGTGACATATGCCAGTCACTTGTACAGGGATGCGTTGAACAGCAATGGACCGATCTGTGCCCCCGGCCGGCCCATTGCATTCAATGTGTGCTGGGTACGCGTTGTACCCCTGTACGCGTAGTACCGCAATGGACCGATGGGTGCCCCCGTCCGGCCCATTGCATTCAATGTGTGCGGGTACGCGTTGTACCCCTGTACGCGTTGTACCGCAATAGACCGATCGGTGCCCCGGCCGGCCCATTGCATTCAATGTGTGCGGGTACGCGTTGTACCCCTGTACGCGTTGTACAGCAATGGACCGATCGGTGCGCCCGGCCGGCCCATTGCATTCAATGTGTGCGAGTACGTGTTGTACCCCTGTGCGCGTTGTACCGCAATGGACCGATCGGTGCCCCGGCTGGCCCATTGCATTCAATGTGTGCGGGTGCGCGTTGTACCCTGTACGCGTTGAACAGCAAAGGACCGATCGGTGCGCCCGGCCGGCCCATTGCATTCAATGTGTGCGGGTACGCGTTGTACCCCTGTACGCGTTGTACCGCAATGGACCGATCGGTGCCCCGGCCGGCCCATTGCATTCAATGTGTGCGGGTACAGCGTTGTACCCCTGTACGCGTTGTACCGCAATGGACCGATCGGTGCGCCCGGCCGGCCCATTGCATTCAATGTGTGCGGGTACGCGTTGTACCCCTGTACGCGTTGTACCGCAATGGACCGATCGGTGCGCACCCATTGACAATGGCCTAGCCTGGCAAAGGACGCATTTTCGAAATTCGAACGAGTCGGTTGCTGGAAATTCAGTTGGTCACCCACAACAATGTTGCAAAATCATGTATGTCATGAAGTTGAAGATTTGAAGGATGCTGTGGGCGTGTATTGGTGCTGCTATTCCATGGATTGGCCAGATTCAGAAGATGCAAACGACTTGGACCTATCACTTTGGACACATGGGACAGTATCTGCCTCTCCAGCACATATATATTGCTGGCTGTTCGCCTGAGAGCTCACTTGCCTGCACTACATGCTCCAGGACGACATCTGCCACTGCACTGCTGCTGTCTCTGCCCCCTCTGGACCCTGCAATGGCACGTACTGTGGAGAGAGCCCCAGCCTTCAGCCTTGAGGAGAACCAGGCCCTGCTGGACAGCCTACTTCCACAGTACAGCAAGCTGTATGGGACACCAGGGGAGCAGGTGAGTGTTCTGTGCACTGCCTTTCTGAATGTGCATTTTGTCTGACTAGCAAGGCTGAAAGTCTGCACGCCACTGGCTAGCAGGCTCACTGAGTAGTTGTCACCCCCATAGTGTGTAGTGACATGCACTGGACAGGTATGGTGCAGTGACAGTGCATTTGAACAAGGTTTTACTTCCCATGCAATGATACCATGTAGTGACTTCTGGCAAACTGTCCATGGGCAGCATTACACTGCCTGTGTACATCATGTGCCCCTGTGATTGAGACATGTATATACAACTGTGTCATGCACGGATATGTTGCATGTGTAGTAATGGCCTTTTCACTTTGTCATCCCGACAGGTTAATGCCCATCGGAAGCAGGAGATCTGGAAGGACATCGTCCGGGCTGTCCGGTCCGTGGGGGTCTACAAGCGCCGGATCCGCAACTGCCAGAAGAGGTGGCAGGACCTTCGGGGCTGGACCCGGAGGATTGCACGGGTCCAGCTGAAGCTGTCGCCTCCTCGCAGGAGGGGCGGAACACGGACCCTGACCCCCACATGCTCCAGATCCTGGCGGTGGTGTTTCCAGACCTGGATGGGCAGCTGAAGGCCAGACAGCAGCAAGGAGGGGTGAGTCAAAGACTGCACTGTGAACTCTGTATTACATGCTATGTGCCCTCCTCTGGCCTGGTTAAACTGCCACAGTACAGCAGTCATGTTGTCCAGGAGCCATGTCCCTCTATTGTGCACTGCCCACTCCTCATCTGATACCCAGGTGTGGCCCTTACATTCAGGGAATTGTGTCACTTGGGACTGTGTCCTTGCAGTTTGCTTCACTAAAGGTGGGGGACAGCATCTGTTTCCCTAACTCTGTTGTGGGCATCATGGGTGGGTCCATTGTTCACACAACGCCTGGGTTTGGACATGTGATCTGCGTGTTGCTTTGATATGCGGTCCACTTGCTGAGCTGAGCCACCACATGTGCCTGGGGTATCTGGCACACACCCATGCAGCGGGTGGGAACAATGTTTGGGCCCCAGGAGTGTGCAGATTACGTGTGTCACACATACATAGCCAGCTATCCATTGTCCAGGGCTCATCCCTCATTCATGTGGGGCAGGACAGTCATGCCTACTCCAGCCTATCCAATACACCTGTACTCCCACTCCCGTGTATCAGCTGACACATTGTGCACAGTGATTTGACCCCTCAGGTGTCTGCCTCTGTGTCAGTGTGCTGTGGATTTGTTGCCAGGACTGCTGGGGTGTTTCTCGGTAGGGGCTCAGCATGCCACTGGAGATGTGACCATAGGAGACGATACTTGTGTGTCACATAGGTGTTTGATCAGCTGCCCGTGCAGACTGGGGTATGCGAATGTGAAGTTCAGGCAGCTGTTTCCCATTCACAGCAGATTGTGAGGGGCTCAGGTTCAGAGGGTAGTGTCACAGGTCTCCCATATGTCCAATCGGTATGACCTGGACAGATGAGGGTTAAGATGATGTGTTGTGTGGGGGATGTACATGTGCACTTGTGCAGCTCCAGGACTTGCATTCCCCATGACCTACTATTGTGACACAGTGCAGAGTGTTGTTGTCTGGCTGCCAAGTCATACATCACTGAGACAGTGATGTATGACTTAGCAGTCATGCCTCCGCCATGGCATGTGTCTACTTATTGGTGATCCTGCAGGGGAGTGACATGTGCTACATGCACACCATTGTGGCGATGGCTATCAGGACATGGGTGCATCATGGTGTCTGTCACTGGTATGCATCACATGCATTTCCTATTTGACTCTGGGCATCCCTTTCATCCGGAAACCTGTACTGACTCAGTGGCAAGAGTTGTGATGTGTGCATGTCCACATGCTACACCGTGTCCTCTGCACTGTCCAACTACTGTGTAGGTGGTGCATGTGTCCACACTGGGGTGTTGCTATCCAACAGACACCAGACAGATGGGTGCAAGGCCATGTGGGATGTGAGTGCCATGGTTGGCATCAGACTGACAATTGGCTTCTCCTGTTCAGTTAGGGCACTTTTAGCAATGTTCAACTAATGATGCCAGGGCTTGCTCTGTAATGTGCTGTGCTCACAGTGGTGTGTGCGTTTGGTGCAGGTGACTGATGTCTGTCTGTTTCCCCAATGTTTGCAGATACATCCACGGAAGGGGTCAGCTCCACGGACCAGGAGGAGCCGCAGAGCCAGACTGGGTCAGCAGCCGAGGAGTGGTCGGAGGGACCCAGTGGCACGGAGGGCGAGGGGAGCCACACCGAGGAGTCCTCAGCACCATCCACCTCAGCTGAGGACCACAGCAGCTCGGAGGATGACTCCCTTATGGAGGCGGGTGTCAGCAGCCACCACACCCCAGCTAGTGTTGCTGTCCCCGTCACCACCAGCACCACCACCGCCCTCCCATCGGCTCCCATTCCCCAGGTCCGTGGAGGCTCCCATGTTCGGGAGCGTGTCTCCTTTGGGCCAGGCACCGCACCCCCTGCCCCTGTGTCCCCTGCTGCCCTGAGTGAGGAGTCTGTGTACCTCCTTCACCAGCTCCATGTAGGGCAGACAGCCATGCTGAGTGTCCTCCATGCGCACACCGCTCTGTTGACTCAGCTGGTGTCGTTCATGGAGGGCATCTCATCGGGCATGTCTGCCCTACAGAGGGGCAATAGGTCCATGGACTCCTCCCTGACGGCAGCAGTGTCCCTCCTCAGACAGTCCCTCACCCCTCCTGCCTCTGCTCCATCCACACTCCCCAGCACCTTACCCGTCCCAAGCACACACACACCGGCACAGGCACACACCAGCACACACACGTCCAGCACACAGACACACACGCCACAAACAAAACGCACACGCACGCACAGTCAGGGGACTGAAACCAGACTCACAGGGGATGGGGCCCTGGAACACACACACGCATCCACGAGCACTGCGCAGTCCTCAGTTGCCTCTCCCTCCAAAGCACCCTCCCTTGCCTCACCTGCAACTCCAAAGACCCAGCGGCTCTTCCTCAGTGACCTCGGCCTCTTCCCCTCCGATCCAGCTGATACAGCATTCAGGGGGAAGAGGAAGCCCACCCACACGGAGCAGAGTGCCCCTCACCCCCGGACACCCTCCCCCAGGCGCAGACAGACTGAGGCCCCCACCCGCAAGTCCCCCGGAGTCGTAAGAGCAAGACCCCGCCGCCGCCCTGCAGCTCAGGCACCAGGTCTCCTTCCTCCATCCCTCAGGCCCCCACTCCACAGGTGCCCCCACCACACCCTGCCCCAGGTTCCCCCACCCACAGATATACCATCCCCAAGAGGATCCGGCCTTCTCCCCCTGCCACTTGCTCTCCCGGCACCACACCCCCCTGTGCTTGTCTGTGCCACTGATGTGGTGAGGGTGTCCTCCCCCTCTGTCCAGCCCATCTTGCCTGTTCCCCATTCTCCTCCCCTGGTGGTAGGCACTGCAGTGGAGTCCACTACCACCCTGTCTGACTTGGGCACTGGAGTGGCGGACCTGTCCACTCCATCTGCAGGGTCCACTGCAGTCGTGCCGGCACCCACAACATCTGAGTCATGCCCCCAGTTGTGCCGGCACACACCATGTCAGATACCTCCACTGCAGTTGTCAGTGGCTCTCCAGCACCCACCACCCCTTCCCTGCCTCCTCCTGGTGAGCCCTGATCCTGTCCCTGCGGTGCCTGGCCTGCCCCCCGGTTGCCCCTCCTAGTGGATTGTCCCTGGTTTTGTGCAGTGCAGGCATGCGTAGGGTGACATCTGCCACTGTCACCCTGTTTGGACTTTGACAATGGACTGGCCATTGGCCTTTGTGTTTTTCTGGACTTTCACTTTTAAACACATATGCTGAATAAAGCAACTTTCTGTTCTCTAGTGCTTATGCTTCTGATGTACATGTTGTTGATGATGCTAACCATGCCCTTGCTGCAGTGATGGTGATATTTGGTCTCATGATAATGAAGTGTTGCTGTGCAGGAACCCATGTGGTCCAGGGGAATGTGTCCTATCCTGTGGTGTATCCATGTCATCCATAGCAGCTTCTGAGGGTGTCATGTGTTCAGTATTTGGCAATGGGATTTCCTACTTACATTAGCAATTTCACATCTGTGGCTTCCACCCCTGCACATCTGTTGTGCCTGCCATTGTTCAATTCGTCTACTTCCCTGACCGTGTGGCCATCTCCACTGGACATGCAGGTTTGGGCATCAATGGGGATGGACTCATCTGTGTTGTCAGTGCAACATTGCTATACAAGTGTGTTGGATCTGTGCTGATGATTTCGTTGGCACTTCCATGACCAGGCTGATGTGACAGGAGCCTTCATTTGGTGCTAATTGTTGATTGTGTGACCAAGTGCTCAGCTGACATGATGGGGCCCTACTGAGGCAACATATGGCACAGCTTTCCTCACACAGGAGTGGAGTCCCCTCATGGCAGTGTGTACTCCTGTGACATTGCCTGCGCCCAAGGTGTGTGTTGTATGAGCATGTCTGTGTGTTCACTTCCGTTTAGCTGTGCATGCTGTGATCCCTAGTGTTGTACCTGTTTGTGATGCTTGCTGAGTTGACCTATGTTCCCCCAAAGTCTTCTCCCTGGGTTCTCTGTGATGTGGGTGCATGGCACATTACTGGTCATCAGGGTGTCACCCATAGGTGTGTTTGCTGTCAGGGCTGAGTTTGTGTGCAGACGCAGATGGGTCACAGTCAGGTTTCCCCTTGGCACTTGTTGTTTACACCTGTCATGTGATTTCCAGTTTGTGTTATCTTTCAGTGATTGTGACACGTTGTGCTGGCACTCCTCAGGGTCCGGGCTGCAATGTTGGTTGTTGTCTATGTGTGTTCTTTGTGGGTGACCTTGGCTTCTTCATTGGTGTGTGACTGTGTCTGGGATCCCATTGGTTGGTGTGGTATTGCCGTCATGTCCATGTACAGCGTAGTGTACAGTGTGTCAGACATTCAGGAGTCTTGTTGAGTGGCCATGTGTGATGTGTTTCTGCACCTTGGTTCCCACCCACCACCCTGGAATAGTCATGGGTGCATGTGCAATGTCACCAGTGCATGTGTGCTTCACTGCTGCACATTGTTGGAGGTCGAGGTGTGTGGTGTTGAGTGTGTGCAGATGAGAGTTGTTGCCCGGCTAGACCCCTGCCTCCATGTTGGCCTTGGCTTACTGGCCGTGCTGATTGATTTGTGCTTGTGTAGGTGTGATGGTAGTTTGTTGCTCAGGACACATGACTGTGGTTCACAGTGTGAACGACATTTAGCTTTGTCATCACAGTGGGATTGTAATGCAGCCCAGGGTCACCACATTGTGGGGGCCCTGGGGGTAGTGCTGTGGTGTGTCTGTGTCTTGCTGTGTCAGTTGCTGTTCCTACGTGCCTGTGTGACATGTGTGATTTGTGCTCCCTCTCATCTGACAATGCCTGCTTGCCCACATAGGGGATTTGGATCCATGAGTTACCTTTGTGTGGCACTGTATGCACATCTGTATGATTGGTATTCAGGCCTCCTCATGTGTTGTGTGGTTGCCTGGGAAACTGGCACCCCCCCCATCTCACCTGTTGTGTATGATGTGCAGTGTGGGTCTGCCTGTTTGTGTTTGTGCATCTGCACCACTGCATTGGCATATCTTGGGTGTGCCATTGGCTGTATGTAGTTTGATGGGTTTCCCCTGCTGTCCCTGGGACTCCTAGGTCATCGGTCAGCACAATGATCATGGTTTGTGTGTCCCATTGCTGCCATGGTATGGTATCTGTTCACCTCTCATCTACAGTCTCCACAGGGTATCTGCATTTGTGTGCCCATTGGTGCAAATATGTGGGTCTGCATTCTGATGGTCACTTCTGTCATTGTGTCATTGATGAATGTTGACAGTGTCAGCCCACATGGGTGTTGTTTGTCTGCACATGGCCAAAGGTATGTCTTATTTGCACTGCAGTATTTGCCTCCCCCAATCTATGTTGCAATGGGACACATGCACTACTTTGCCACTGATGTGTTTTATGTTCTGTGACCAGGAATCATCCATGCAGTTTGGCAGTTGCAGCTTTTTCTTTGTCAACACTTACATTTTGGTCACTGTGATGATGGGGGTTTGGACCCCATTGCCACAATGTTCAAAATGTGCTTCAGATATGGACCCCACACTTACATTTTGGTCACTGTGATGATGGGGGTTTGGACCCCATTGCCACACTGTTCAAAATGTGCTTCAGATATGGACCCCACACTTACCTTTTGGTCACTGTGATGATGGGGGTTTGGACCCCATTGCCACACTGTTCAAAATGTGCTTCAGATATGGACCCCACACTTACCTTTTGGTCACTGTGATGATGGGGGTTTGGACCCCATTGCCACACTGTTCAAAATGTGCTTCAGATATGGACCCCACACTTACCCTTTGGTCACTGTGATGATGGGGGTTTGGACCCCATTGCCACACTGTTCAAAATGTGCTTCAGCTATGGACCCCACACTTACATTTTGGTCACTGTGATGATGGGGGTTTGGACCCCATTGCCACACTGTTCAAAATGTGCTTCAGATATGGACCCCACACTTACATTTTGGTCACTGTGATGATGGGGGTTTGGACCCCACTGCCACACTGTTCAAAATGTGCTTCAGCTATGGACCCCACACTTACATTTTGGTCACTGTGATGATGGGGGTTTGGACCCCATTGCCACAATGGTCATGGCCTGCTTGCATTGTGGGGGCCACACACATATATGTGTGGGACATGTGATAGGGGGTCACATTGTATGTTCAAAGTCATGTTCAGTGTTGTAGGCATTTGACACAGTCTACACACGCTTGTCATGGTGTTGGGGGATGTCTTTTTCTTGCATTCCCTAGGTTGTGGTGTGCTGGTTGTGTCATGCATTGTCCATCCTATGAGTGGGGGTGGTGTTGGTGGTAGGCATCCAGCCCCCCATGGGTAGAGGTGGTAGTAGTGACAGGCATCCAGCCCCCTGGGTAAGGGTGGTAGTAGTGGTAGGCATCTGGCACCCCCATGGCTAAGGGTGGTAGTAGTGGTAGGCATCCAGCCCCCTGGCTTAGGGTGATAGTAGTGGTAGGCATCTGGCACCCCCATGGCTAAGGGTGGTAGTAGTGGTAGGCATCCAGCCCCCTGGCTTAGGGTGGTAGTAGTGGTAGGCATCTGGCACCCCCATGGCTAAGGGTGGTAGTAGTAGTGGTAGGCATCCAGCCCCCCCTGGGTAAGGGTGGTAGTGGTGGTAGGCATCTGGCACCCCCCTGGCTAAGGGTGGTAGTAGTCGTAGGCATCCAGCCCCCCTGGCTAAGGGTGGTAGTAGCGGTAGGCATCCAGCCCCCCCTGGGTAAAGGTGGTAGTAGTGGTGGGCATCTGGCACCCCCATGGCTAAGGGTGGTAGTAGTGGTAGGCATCCAGCCCCCCCTGGGTAAGGGTGGTAGTAGTGGTAGGCATCTGGCACCCCCATGGCTGAGGGTGGTAGTAGTGGTAGGCATCCAGCCCCCCTGGCTTAGGGTGGTAGTAGTGGTAGGCATCTGGCACCCCCATGGCGAAGGGTGGTAGTAGTGGTAGGCATCCAGCCCCCCTGGGTAAGGGTGGTAGTGGTGGTGGGCATCTGGCACCCCCCTGGCTAAGGGTGGTAGTAGTGGTAGGCATACAGCCCCCCCTGGGTAAGGGTGGTGGTTGTGGTAGGCATCCAGCCCCCCCTGGGTAAGGGTGGTAGTTGTGGTAGGCATCCGCGCCCCCCCTGGGTAGGGGTGGTGGTGGTGGTGGGCATCTGGCACCCGCCTGGCTAAGGGTGATAGTAGTGGTAGGCATCCAGCCCCCCCTGGGTAAGGGTGGTAGTGGTGGTGGGCATCTGGCACCCCCCTGGCTAAGGGTGGTAGTGGTGGTTGGCATCCGGCCCCCCCTGGGTAGGGGTGGTGGTGGTGGTGCGCATTCAGGCCCCTGTGTGCATATGTGGCATTGGTGATGGGCATCCCGCCCCTATGGTGCTGCTGTTGCTGGTGTAAGTAAATTCTGCATCCCTCTGTGTGTGTGTGATGTGTTGTGTACGTGTTGTATGTGTTTTGTGATTGGTGTCTGACTTACCTTCTGCGCCGTACGCGTCCGTGCCTGTTCCGGTAGTAAATGTAGAATATTGGTATGATCGGGATGAAGGGATTCATGGTTGGTTTGTGTCGTTCGTCTTTCTCGTCGCTTCGCGTCGTCCTCGTCGCTGGCGTGTTCGCCTCGTAGCCGTGGATCGTGTTGTGGCGCGAATCGGAGCTTATGTGCGCCTCTCCCGGATGCTTTGACGTGCCGTGCGTAGCGACGGGTTCGGCGCGTACGGAAAGCGCATCGTACTTGTTCGGCCGGACGGGGCTGCATTTTCCCTTCCGTGCGACTCGATTCTGCGTTTCCGGATTCGCCTCGGTCGGAGAACAGGACCTGGATTGGGTGAGTACGACTCGGCCGGATTCTGTGCTGTTGTGCGCATCGTACTTACTCGTCCGGTATGCTGTACGGATCGGTCGGGAAACAGACATTCGCATGGCTTTTTTCCCGACCGAATGGTATTGGGTGCGCCTCCGACCGAGATCGGAATCGGCCCCTTAGTCTTTAGGTCTGTGCTGCCACCTTAAGGATCTAGATTTTGACTTCTTGTTTTTTTGTCTGTATTTTGTGCTTTTACCGTGTTTGAACTGAACGCATTTTGTTTCTATGTTGCTCCTCAGCGTCAAAGCCCGCCATTTGGATGGAGATGGTTACAAAACAATGCCTAAATGATTAATCATTTGCAATCTACCCCTAAATGTGTTTATGAACTATATGGTGCTCATTCTATGCTTATCCTTTTTTCTAGCCTAGTTTGATAGGAAAGGTGTGAACCGCGGTTCTTGCACCGCGGTAACACTTCTAAAAGAGACAGCGAGAAAGCCCTCTTAATGTTTATTCATAAGTTCCTGTCAGCTGCTTCACACCCAATCAATCCCTGCTTGTTTGAAAAGTTCAAGGACATAGAATACACTTGAAACACCTCTCGGCTGAGGCCCAGATCCAAAGAGAGGCTTAAAGAGAAGAGACCACGGAACTGCTTTAGAGGGAGTGTCTACCGCCACAGAATCTACAGCAGAATTTCAGGTTTTTGAAAATGAATTGAATGCCCAAGTCCCACCTGTCAACAATCAGGATAGTTCATTTACACAACTCCATAATATTTTTGGAGGTGCGATTTTGGGTCTTAAGCAGCGGATTGTGAAGTCCACACCTGTCTCCAAGGGGTAAGTGGCTTTACCTGACAGACTACCAACACTGGGATTGTGGATATTGCATACATAAGGCTGAATGTGGCAATTTCCTTACAAATGGTTTAGTATAGGGCACCAGTGTAATGTGTTTTATAAGTAAATGTCCCGGTAGGGTAATAAGGTAGTAAGGGCCTAATATTTAAAAATGAATATCCAAAAGAAAGTTTGTTTTACATCCAGGAGACTCGGGAGACTTACTAAGATTTTACGTCGTGTTTGCGTCACAAAGGTGACGCAAATCGGGGCAAAGTCTTTTTTTTCTGATTTTCTTTCCAGCGCTAAACTTGTGATGTCCCTCTTGAGACACAAGTCCTCGATGTTCTAGGTCTATTTGCCTTTCCTAAAGTTCCCAGTGGCGTTCATTACTACCCCTAAAATCGCAGGATACCAAAAAAGAATAAACAAACTCCTTGACTGTCTTCTTGGCTAGCAGTTAAGATACAGAGCAGGCTCAGAAACCAGAGCAACCATTCAGGTTACAAAGATATTACAGCAGACATATTGTTACGGTCACACTAAGGTTAATTTTGCACACTTTGGCCCCACTGGCCTCCGACAACAGTACTGGTGATAAAATCACAGAATGCTTTATCAATATAGTGTCAAAAGTGCTAAATATGGTTTAGGAGTACAGTCATTTTGTGCCCAAACTTTAGCTTAACATTTAAAAACTAACAAATATTTCTTTCCAAATTAAGTTTTTTTATTAATTTCAGGTAAATAAATTTAATTCCCAAAGAAAAACGTGTAGATTTGTAAGACTACATTTGTCACCAAAATACCGTTATAATTTTAATAAATTCACCGTTTTCATCACCAAATGTTAGTTTGGATCTTTCATCGAGTACACACAGGACCACAAGGACAGAATTTGCCTCAAATGTCCATGTATGCGATTTTATGACAGCAGTAGCCACTAAATGTCTCAGATGCCTACCTTTTGCCAGGATGACTAACAGAAGTTCTGGGTGTCCACTTTGCTAGTTATGTCCACCATTATATGTGGAATGTCCCCACAGTAATGCCTAGAATGCTCACATTATTCTAATTATAGGCCCCTTATTCAATGGCACTCCTTACGCCAGCAACCATGAGGTTTATGATGTTCACAATAGGTCGAGAGTCACTTTATACCATGGCCAGCATATTGCTTAAAAAGCCCACAATAGGCTATGCTGGCTGCCTTATGCTTGTGTCAATGTGTGCCCTAGGTGCCCAGAATATGCCAAGACGGGCTACATTGTGCTACGGCACCCTTAATGTTTAGAATTATCACAATATGTCATTGAGTGGCACTTCATTCTAGGGACATCGTATGGCCCGGAAAGGCCAGCATACTGCCTAAAATGCCCACCACAATCTCTGCATGTATCCATTTCCCCTCAATTTCCACCTCTCTCTCTCTCATTCAAACCTCTCCATTTTCAGTCTCGTTCCCCTGAATTTCCCACGTTTTTCTCTTGCCTGAGTCTCTACCTCCATTTCTTACTTCAATCCATCCTATTGCATCCCCGCTTCACTACAAACCCTCCTTCTTCATATGTTTATTATTGGACTCCTACCATAGTATTTCTCATTTTCCTTTTTTCCCTGTTTTCCTTCTCACCACTCTCCTCATCTGTCCTCTCCCTATCTCACCCCAGCCTCCCTTCTAATTTGTCTCAGCCCACCATTCTGACATAGTGTGTCTCTTTATGTTCACCTTGATTGATTTGTCTGTTCCATCCACTCTCTTTCCTGATTGTGCACCACCATCTTTCTCTCTTTTATTCTCATGTTCTTTCCCTTCTCCTTCTTTCCTTTCTTTCTTTTTTCCCTGCTAACTCATTCATCCTTTCATCTTTTTTTCCTTCATTTTCTTTAGAACGTCCTTTCTTCCTCCTTTCCTTATATATTTTAGCCATTCTCCCTGACTTTCATCTTTTAATCTTTACTCCGTCGTCCTTTTTCACCCTCTTATTCATGGTTGCTTTTTATCCCTTCCTTATTTCTTACTTTTCTCATTACTCCTTTCTTCATTTCTTTCATTTTCTCCTTCCATCTTTACACCTTTTCTCTTTTTATTTTGAATCATTTCATTAATTCATCCTTTCTTTTATCCTGCTGTCACATCTTTCATCCCTTCAGTTTATCATTTCATCATTTCTTTTGTTCTCTTGCACTTTTATCTCCCTTCTTTGTTTTCTTTTTAATTTTTCATCATCATCATCTCTCTCTCTCTGTCTATCTCTCGCTCTCTCTCACTCTCTCTGTTATTGGGTTTGGCTTCTTCGGTATACTCTATACCCCACTCTTCAGGTCTTCAAAACTATTCTTTTTAGGTCGAGCCTGAGTCAGCGCGCATGCGCTCCTCTGGCGATCTGCTGTAGTAGAGTACACTCTCCGCACATATTTTTAATTGGTTTGTGTATTTGTCCTTCGTAAATGCTGGCTTCTGATTCCTTAATAGGCTTGCTAGTCCCTCCTTAGTACAGCCTTGTCTTCATTTGTAACCTCCCATGGCTACTGGCCCCTTTACTTCGGTTGTTACACGGTACGTGTTATTTAGTGTTGCAAGCACTATTTTCTTTATTGAGTTTGTCCTACTTCAGGCATGACGACGTGCTTTGGTTACATTCAGCGCGCTGTGTGCGCTTTAACTTCCCAAGCTGCCGGGACAATCGCGACCGCTTGTTTGCAGTGCCATAGGTCTCGCATTTAAATGCGAGATCTATTGTATTGCAAATATTTTTATTTAAGCGCCTACTACATTTTGGGAGTTGTAGATAAGTGATTGTTCACGTATGCAATCCATTGTAAGTCACGGCAGAAAACCAATCATTTGTAAAATAATAGCACAGCCTTTCGACTAGGGGCATGCAGCGGTGCTGACTTTGTCGTAGATGACTGGCGTCATCTGCAGTAGTTAGGCGATGAAGACACAATCCCATAAAGTGTATTAAGTAAAAACACTCGCCGCCATGTTGAAACTTGAATTGCTGATGAACGGAAATCTGAAACCATTATAAACTGCTCTCCTACAACTGGCCCAGGTGCCATGCATGTGACTAGCTCTACCCCAGCTCTGCTGGCCTTTCTGAGGTCTCTTGCGGTGTCACACTCAGGCACAGACAAGATAATAAATGAAGAGGACCATCTTGGAGCAGTCACGTGAAAGCACGTGAAGGTGGGGCAAGAGGTGTTATGAGAGCTGCCTGCACAGGCGTACTCATTCACCCTCCCATTCCCCCTCTCCCAGTGAACTATCCTTATTACAGAGAATTTTAGTAGATTGTGTATCATGCAGTTAACGGCGGCCGGAAAACCAATCAATGGCCTGCACTGTGACCCGAGAACTGATAAGAAGTGTGCGGACTGTACCAAATAGAGCTTGACAGGGGAGCTTCCGGACTCGGTATCCAACATAACATAAGACTTGGCATGTCCAGGGGAAGCCTATGGTGGCACAGCATGTTCTGGGAGGCGATGCGTGTCTAATCACATCATCTTTATCAGTGATATCACTCCAGCTGTTTTCTCCATAAATATGTTCCCGCATGCAATTTTGAGAGGCGCTACTTGGTAATGCCTCATTTCTAATATATGAGGTGATAACATGGAGTGACCTTTGCAGTGCACTAATTCATGTCTGAATGGATGTTCATTAGTGCACGTGTTCTAAATAATGTCCATCGGGCCACACGCGTTTCCATTGGCACACATGTAATGTGATGTGCATATTTACGTACGGTGGTACTCCAGCAACAATCGTGCACTAGGCGGGCACCGTCTAGATGTCCATTAGTACAGCACTCACCCTGTAGAGAGGGGCGTGTCATGTGTGCATCACTCTATCATTGTGAGCAGTGCCAGGCCTGGGGTGCATGTGAAAGGGATAGCACTTCTAACCAGAACAGCACCCCACCACCGTGAGCAGTAGCAGGCATGGGGTGTGTGATGGACAGCACCTTTCCAGCAGAGCACCGTACCACTGTGCGTAGTGCCAGGCAACACCTGTGCAGCACAGCACCTCCATCACCGTGAGCAGTGCCAGGCATGGGGTGTGTGATGGACAGCAACTCTCACAAATGCAAGACCAATTTGCATTGCAAATGCTTGTTTGGTTTTATTTACGATCATTTGTTTGCAGACATGTATGTCCTATGGAAGACTTTATATGACACATAATTGCAACAGCCAGCCCAGCAGACTCAGTGCTAACCCATGCTGCTGCAGCTGGAGCAGGGACCTCCTGACTCTGTGCTTTGACAGTCCAGTGTGCAGGAAGTAAGACTGGTTAATTCTGGTTAATGTATTTCTTCCACTGCTTCTACTGTCCCCACATATTCATTTACTCCCTGTTCTTGAGTACTTGTTCAGTGGAATCACATAGACACTTCTTGGACTTTTCTCTTCACAACATCCAAATGGTGATGTCAGTAGGCCTGGGCAGTGAACTCCGTTCGCAGAGTTTGCAGAGTTTTCTGTACTCTGTGGAGCACGCAGAGTTCCAAAAAACTCCGCTCTGCGGAGTTTTTCCTTGGTGGCACTCGCCAATGTCAAGTTGACGAGCGCGAGCGAGGAAAATCCACCTCCCGCCGAGATTTCTCAACGTGGGAGGGCAGATTTCTCAACACTGGCAGACGCGGATGGTCACGACCGCTCGCGTTTAGAAACCTTCTATTCGCATTGAGAAAGCTGCCGCTCGGGTAGAAGATCTACTCGAGTGACAAGAAAAGAAGCAGCACCCTCTTACACAGCTCATGGTGCCGGTCGCACTGATTTTACAGGGAACAAACAACCGGTGCTGAAAATCAATGCAAATGGCATGACCAAACACACTCCGCCGCTTGCGGAACTCCGCATAGCGCGGTGGAGTTTTTCGGTCACTTCGCAGTTCTTCTATGCGAACTCTGCCCAGGCCTAGATGTCAGAAGTCCCTCTGGCAATATTCTTTTTACCATGGCAAGGCAAAGCACCAGCCTTCTCATCCCCTTCTTTGTCGCTCATTTGTCCCACTCCCTTTCTGGCTGGGTGGCATCCAATCATGTCCTTTCCCCTGACATATTTATATGAGACGATCATAGTCAGCCTCCAGTTTTCTTTTCTTTCCTTTCCTGTACTTGGGTTACAGTGAAGCTCTTTAAAGAGTTGTTTCCCCTCTGACTTGGGAGGTAGCCATCTAGCCTGTATTCCCATTACTCTTTATTCCGAGGCGTCTGGGTCCCACACTGGCTTCTTATCCACTTGTTCTCACTACGAGGAGCAGTGAATAGTTCCTCACCCCTCTTCACGGAATACTATCTTTTCCTCATCTCTTAATTCTACTGGTGGCAGTCATGTGCCCATTTTCAGGTGTGTGTCAG
This sequence comes from Calotriton arnoldi, assembly GCA_963921515.1. Lineage (NCBI taxonomy): Eukaryota > Metazoa > Chordata > Amphibia > Caudata > Salamandridae > Calotriton > Calotriton arnoldi. The sequence continues at coordinate 871,634 of CAWUFW010003901.1, forward strand.
GTTTTGTAGGAGTATGGTGGTTGTGTGTCTTCACCCTTTTCATTACTGAAGTTGTGCTTTTGGTAATATGAGTGTACACACTGTCTTCGCTTTTCAGCTCTGCCTTTACAGTATAAGGGCCATTCGCAGAACACTCAAGGGTGACACAGTAGCAGAACAGAGCCCACAATGTAAGTTTGTAATAACATGCCACGCAACTGGATGAAACCACCTAAAATAACTATATTAGTTAATTAAGTGCATGAGACAATACTACATCACTTCCTCAACCCTGTGAGCCATGCTGTATTGGTTCTTGTGTCCCCGCCCACTCCCCACCCATATTTGTCATTGGCTTGTGTCATTGTCATTTGTTATTAGGCTTGTTAGTCCCTCCTTAGTACCTCCTTGTCTTCATTTGTAACCTCCCATGAGGACTGGCCCTTTTACTTCGGTTGTTATACGGTATGTCTTCTTTAGTCTGTACGCACTATTTTCTTTAATGAGTTTCTCTTACTGCAGGAGGGCAGGAGGGTCTCTCGTGCGCAGTTGTGACCACCTGCTTGTTTATTTAACTTGTAGCAAATGGGGAGCTCTTCAGGGGCCATGGGAGACAGAAGGGGTAACCCAGCCATGCCTTCAAGCATTTGGAATGCAATAGGCCTCGCATTTGCAAGAGTTTAAGCTATTGGCATTGTAAATGACAATGCCTTTTATTTATGTTTTAAAAACAAAAACATAAATAAAAGGCATTGTCATTTACAATGCAAGAGCTCAAACTTGGGTAAATGCGACACCTATTGCATTGCAGATGCCTGTTTTTTTAGGCATGGGGCGATTAAGTGGTTGCCCAAAATCACAAGATGTTGAGCTGATGCTGGCACTCAAACCTGGCTCCCAGGTTCCAAATCTGACAGCTCTGGCTGTTAGGCCACATCTCATCCCCTACAGTTTTCTAGCACACCTGGGGGTAGGAGGAAGTGAGGGTCTTTTTTTCCTGAGCCCTACACTCATACTGAAGCATGAACCACTAAACCACAGAAACACCTCTAAAAGGCATACCTAACATCCTTAACCCCTTTGGTGCTCATGATGGAATGGTTCCGTCATGAGCACCAATGCTCCTGTACCATTCCGTCATGAGGACAGGGGCACTAAATCCCTCTGCTGCAAACAGCAGAGGGATTTTCTTTTGTTTTTTGGGGCCTCGGGAGGCCCTTTGTTGATTTTCAATGTAATGACGATCGCGCACATGGCGCGCTGTCGTCATTACATTGAAAACGAAACTGAAACTTAGTTTCAGTTTCAATGTTTCAGTGCTTGTGGGGCTATCTCAGCCCCCCGAGTACCGAAACACTTGGGAGAGGTATCGTTGGGAGAATCTCCCCTTTCCAATGGCACCCTTCCCTAGTTGATCCCTGCTTGGGGATCACCCCAGGAGGGCAATCCCAAAGCAGGGATCCACCCACTAGCCACCAGGGAGGGGGGAGCGGCCCCTTGGGCAAGGGCCTTTGCTCCCCACCATTAAATGTTGCCAGACAGCCTTTCTGCCCCCCCCTGGGGGGGCAGAAAGCACCCTAGATGCCAGGGATTTTTTTTTCTAGGCCAGGGGTGGGGGTTGCCCAGAATGGGCATGCAAAGGCCCCCACCCTATCCCCCCAAAGAAGGCATAAGACTTTCTGCCCCCCCCGAGGCAGATGGGAGCAATAGCTCCTGAACTGCCCCCGGGGGGGCAAAAAGCCCACTAGGCCCCAGGGATTATTTATATATATATACGTAGGGGTGGGGGCTGCCCAGAATGGGCATGCCAATTCCCCCACCCAAAAACAAATGCTACAGTCTTTCTGTCCCCCCTGGGAGGCAGATGGGGCAATAGCCCCTTATCTGCCCCCCCAGGGGGGCAGAAAGCCCACTAGGCCCCAGGGATTTTTTTTTCAAAGTTTGGGGCGGGACCTGCCCAGAATAGGCATGCCAATGCCCCCCCCCCAAAAAAAATGCCACAGTCTTTCTGCCCCCCCAGGAGGCAGATGGGGGCAGTAGCCCCTGATCTGCCCCCTGGGGGGGGGGGCAGAAAGCCCCCTAGGTGCCAGGGATTCTTTCACCCAAAGTTCGGGGTGGGGACTGGCCAGAATGGGCATTCCAATGCTCCCACCCCCCCAAAAAAATGCCACAGTCTTTCTCCCCCCCCAGGAGGCAGATGGTGGCAGTAGCCCCTGATCTGCACCCCCGGGGGGGCAGAAAGCCCACTAGGCATCAGAGATTTGTTTGTTTTTTTATACGTAGGGCTGGGGGCTGGCCAGAATGGGCATGCCAATGCCTCCACCCCCAAATAATTACCACAGTCTTTCTGCCCCCCTGGAGGCAGATGGGGACAAAAGCCCAAAGCTCACTAGGCACACAGGGTAAATTGTTTTCAAAATGATGGGGTGGGGGCTGCCCAGAATGAGTATGCCAATGCCCCCACCCTCCCCAAAAAGATGCCACAGTCTTTCTGCCCCCCAGGAGGCAGATGGGGACAGTAGCCCCTGATCTGCCCCCCAGGGGGGGCAGAGAGTCGACTAGGCACCAGCAATTATGCTGGCTTTTTTATACGTTGGGATGGGGGCTGCCCAGAATAAACATCCCAATGCCCCCACCCACCCAAAAAAATAGCCACAGTCTTTCTGCCCCCCTTGGGGGCATATCGGAGCAGTAGCCCCCGATTATCCCCCTCCCCAGGGCGACAGAAAGCCCACTAGGCACAGACTTTTTTTCGGAATGTGCCTACCTGTGGATTTTGGGTCCTAGCGCAACTGGCACCCAAGGAAACCTAGCGAACCTATACATTTTTGAAAACTAGACACCCAGGGGAATTCAGGATGTGTTGACTTGTGTGGCTCTCACTAGGTTCTGTTACCCAGAATCCCTTGCAAACCTCACACTTTGTAAAAATAAACACATTTTCCTCACATTTCTGTTATGGAAAGTTCTGGAATCTGCGCAGATCCACAAACTTCCACCCACCCAGCATTCCCCAAAGTCTCCCGATAAAAATGGTACCTCACTTGTTTGGGCAGACCTACTACCCACGACAGGAAACAGCCCAAAACGCAACGTGAACACACCACATTTTTACAGTGAAAACTGACCCTTTTTTTGCAAAGTGCCTAGCTGTAGATTTTGAACCCTAGCTCTGCCGGCACCTAGGGAAACCTAGCAAACCTATACATTTTTGAAAAGTAGACACCTGAGGGGAATACAGGATGGGGTGACTTGTGTTGCTCTCACCAGGTTCTGTTACCCAGAACCCCTTGCAAACCTCAAACTTTGTAAAAAAATACATTTTCCCCATATTTCTGTGATGGAAAGTTCTGGTATCTGCGTAGATGCACAAAATTCCACCCACCCCGCATTCCCCAAAGTCTTCCGATAAAAATCGTACCTCACTTATGTGGGTAGGTCTAGTTCCCGCGACAGGAAACGGCCCAAAACCCAACATGGACACACCACATTTTTACAGTGAATACTCACCCTTTCTTGGCAAAGTGCCTAGCTGTAGATTTTTAACCCTAGCTCTGCCGGCACCTAGGGAAACCTAGCAAACCTATACATTTTTGTAAACTAAACACCCAGAGGAATCCAGGATGGGGTGACTTGGGTGACTTTCACCAGGTTCTCTTACCCAGAATCCCTTGCCAACCTCAAACTTTGTAAAAAAAACACGCATTTCTGTGATGGAAAGTTCTGGAATCTGCGTGGATCCACAAAATTCCACGCACCCCGCATTCCCCAAACTCTTCCGATAAAAATGATACCTCACTCGTGTGGGTGGGTCAAGTACCCGCGACAGGCAAGGGCCCAAAACGTATTGTGGAGACATCAAAATTACCTGTCACAAAACAAACTGCTTTTGCAAGGGGGGTCACATGAATTTTTGGTCCCGGTCTTGGCGGCCATCTAGGGAAACCTACCAAACTCACACATTTCTGAAAAGTAGACACCCTGGGGAGTCCAGGGAGGTAGGGCTTGTACGGATCCCCCAACGTTTCCCTACCAAGAATCCCCTGCAAACCTCAAATTTAGCTGAAATAAATCACATTTTCCTCACTTTTCTGTGTGGGAATGTTGTGGGATCACCGGGCTGACACAAATTTCCTACCACCTAACATTCCCCTAGGTCTCCTGATAAAAATGGTACCTCACTTGTGTGGGTAGGCATAGTGGCTGCAACAGGAAATGGTCCAAATTGTACTGTGGAGACTTCAAAATTCCCTATCATAAAACTACCTGGTTTTGCAGGGGGGGGGCACATGGTTTTTTAACCCCGGTCTCACGGCCATCTAGGGAAACCAACCCAGCCCACACATATCTGAAAACTAGACACCCTGGGGAGTCCAGTGAGGTATGGCTTGCGTGGATCCCCCAACGTTTTCTTATCCAGAATCCCAAGAAAACCTCAAATTTAGCTGAAAAAAAATCACTTTTTCCACACATTTTTGTGTGGGATCACTGTGCCGGCACAAATGTCCTACCACCTAGCGTTACCCTTGGTCTCCCGAGTAAAATTATGCCTCACTTTTATGGCTGTCCAATGCAGAATCCGCTAAAAACGTATTTGTTTGAAAATGTAGCGCTTAGAATTCACGGTGCGATACCTTTAATCCCTATGTTTTTGGCTCTTCCCAGTCACAGGCCTTTGGCCCACCCACACAAGTGAGGTATCATTTTACTCGGGAGAACAAGGGGAACGCTGGGTGGTAGAACATTTGTGCCGGCACGGTGATCCCACACAAAAATGTATGGAAAAAGTGATTTTTTCAGCTAAATTTGAGGTTTGCAGAGGATTCTGGGTAGGGAAATGTTGGGGGCTCCCCAGGGTGTCTAGTTTTCAGAAATGTGTGGGTTTGGTAGGTTTCCCTAGATGGCCGTGAGCCCGGGGCCAAAAACCCAGGTGCCTCCCCGTGCAAAACTGGGTCGTTTTATGATAGGTAATTTTGAAGTCTCTACAATACGTTTTGGGCCCTTGCCTGTCACGGGTACTTGACCCACCCAAACGAGTGAGGTACCATTTTTATCGGGAGACCTGGAGGAACGCTGGGTGGTAGGAAATTTATGTCAGCCCGGTGATCCTACAACTTTCCCACACAGAAATTTGAGAAAAATGTGATTTTTTTCAGCACAATTTGAGGTTTGCAGGGGATTCTGGGAAGGGAAACGTTGGGGGATTCACGCAAGCCATACCTCCCTGGACTCCCCCGGGTCTCTAGTTTTCAGAAATGTGTGGGTTTTGTAGGTTTCCCTAGATGGTTGGCGACTCCGGGACCAAAAATGCCCTTCTATCAGAGAAACTGGGTAGTAGGGGGTACACTATGAGAGTGGTACGAAGGGCACAGAAAAGAGCATGGAACTGCCATAGGGAAGCGCTGTTGGAGAAGGTAGAGAGACCAGAGAAAAAGAACACTATCTGTGTTACTACATTTAATACAGCCTCTACCCACATAAAACGCATTATCCTTAAACACTGGCGCATACTCAATTCTAGTGGCCTCCATCTCGAGAAACCACTATTCTCATTTAGAAGGAGTTCAAATATCAGAGATCATTTGGTCCACTCTAGACTTTGCACTTGCTGCCAAGGGGCTCCTCAGGGGCCCGGGTACCTCCCACCAGTCACAGGACACACTAGGTGTGGTTCGTGTGATGTCTGTAGATTAACCACCAACACGAAAAGTGTAGACGTGAGTTTGAGTTACCGTTGGAACAACGAGTGCACACTAACTGCAACTCCACGAACGTGGTTTATATGATCAGGTGTCCGTGTGGATTGATCTATGTGGGTATGACCTCCAGAAAAGTCAAAGTGAGAATCATGGAGCATAGAAGTAATATTCGCTGTGCTAGGACCACCACACGCCTGACATCACATTATGCAGAGAAGGCACACACCCCTGAGGATATGTATTGGACCGTGCTGGATAAGCCATACATCCCATCCAACACCAGAGATCCGACTCGTACCCTGTTTATACGTGAACAAAAATGGGTTTACAGAATACGGAGTCATGAGATAGGCCTGAATGATGATATCCCATGGACGGATCTGGGCAGGTCATAAAGGGTTTGTGACGTACCTGTAACTGTACAGTGTTATGGCACCCCTTTGGGTAATATCTATGTGTTGCAATGGAGTCTGATCCAACACCCTACAAGTTACTTCACACTGGCCCGTCTCTGTCTGCCTACCCAACTGTTGTGGGACTCTAGTGACTGCCCTAGCATTGTTTCTAACATCTTAGATGCGCACCTACCACCGAGCTAGATATCGACTCAGTGAGCCTTTTATACAGAAGACCCTACTTCTGTAGAGCATATGTGTTTAGCAACTTCGTCCAGTCTGCTACGATCTACCCTTACATTGCCAGTGTCATACCCTACAGTTGTGCTCCCTGCATAGTGCCCCGTTACCAGGGTCAATAAAGTTTTATCCCATCAATGACTAACCCTGTCAACATAGCTTTATTGATATATGTTTTACTCTATGGGTGCTTCTTCACCTCTCCTGTCGCCCCGGTTACACTATCACCATGAGGACACCCGGATCCGTTTGATAGACTCCAAGCCCGGGTGAGGGGGATCCTCAAACGTATGACACCATTATATTGCTGTGTGAGGCACTGGAACACTGTATTGGTAATTGCGCAATAGTAGTGCTATGCGCATGCGTGCATTAGAGCGAGAGTCACCGCTCTAGTCTCTTCCCAGATTGTAATACCCCCGAGCATCATACGCGTCACGTGACTCGGCCGTCACCGGCGACCCACGTGACGGAAAGTATTTACGCATATAGAGAGCTGAGTGCCGCCTGACCGTGTACCTACACGGCACTTGGAGAGACCAAGTTGGATGCGGCGAGCCACCCTTGACGAACTAAGGAGAGGGGGGTCTGTTCATCACTATCAAGGTCTGCCGAACAAGAGTACTACTACGGGGGTTATCGGCAGTCAGTCCAGGTTACTTGCTGTTGTAGGTGCGGTTGGTTTTACGCATACCATACCGGACTAGCTTCATGACAGGCTAATACTATGGACGTGGCTAGCCACCCTTGTTAGTGGGCTTTTCTCAGTTTTTCTCTATAAATACTTACCTAACGACCATTTTCCCTCACAGTTTGTGACTATAGGGGGTCGCCCTCTACTCCTGTGCCATTTCTAGCGCTCAACTCAATAAACTCGGTAAGATGTGCCGAGTGGAGGGACGTGTGTGAACCTAAACACACTTATTGATACGCCTAATACTATGAGTACTGTTGGGGCATGATTACCAGCATTATCCTCTTTTTTATACAGGTGTGTTCATTTTCGCCGATGGACATAGGCACATAATGTTTTAAACATATGACACTCGCACTGAGTGTTCATAAAAAATTAGAATAATAGAGGGCCATTGTTAGCCCATATTGTCGGGTGCATATCTTAATTTGAAAGGACGCCCATGTCGCACCAAATTGGTTGATTCTATAAGGTATTATTAAGAGCACAATTTATTCACTTGTATCATTTATGTTGTTTGTCTGTTCATTTCTGTACAGACCCTTTTCACTGTTTTTATTTTCTCACTTACAGATCTCATACTTGAGTAAGTGTGCTGGATTACACCATATTAACAGGTGCAGTAACACTTAGTATAGTGGGAATACTAGGGGTATATGTGACAGCAAGGAAATTCATTATAGGGATCCGTTTGTCCTGATGAATGCCGGTAGAGAGACGGGATCCGGCAGAAACATGTTGACCTCTATGCAGAACGGAGGGCTGGAGAGTGCATAATTCACTCACACCACCACCATCCGAGGGTACCTCTTACCCTTTTTTTAATCCTGACAAGGGAATCCAGAAATAAAATTGTTATGAGGGTATCCCTTTGTTAGTTTTAACATTTATTGTCTGCACCTATTCAGGATCCTTTTTCTTTTTCTTCTTTATTTGTTTGTATTGTCAACCCCTCCCTATTGCTCCGCCTCTAGCGTTGGTCTGCGCTGAGGCGTTTTGCAGCAGCCCTATGATGAAGCATGCCACAACTTGTTGTGGGTGAGGGCAGTTTTTACAAAGTGGATGTGCTCCAGATACATGGTTCCATGTATTTCAACCTTATATGAAATAACTGCTACCTATACTTACCTTACTTTCTTTTGTGTATGTGTATTGACTTGGAGGAGGGCAAAATAAGGTGTATTCCTTCTCCCCCTTTACTTGTGTACAGTAGACTTAGGGGAACACAGAATTGTAGAGCAACTGTTATTACCTATTGACTGTCAATGCATTTCTGCATTCCAAATGTAAGACAATGTGTAAAAAGAAAACACTTTGAAAAATGTCCTATAATTCACATGCTAGTGTGGGTACCCACAGTTTCGGAGATGTGCAAATAGCCACTGTTTCTAAACTCTATATTTTGTTCCCATTTCAGAAATACATAGGTGTCTTTCATACTGATTTTTCACTGTTTATATTTTCCCAAATGAATTGCTATATACCCAGTATACAGTAAAAAACCATTGTAAGACTCTGCTCAGTTATTGGCTCTGGGTTCGTCAGGTTCTTGGTGAACCTACAAGTCCTATATATCCCCACAACCAGAAGTGTCCAGCGGATATAGCAGTATATTGCTTTAAAAATCTGTCATACATAGAAGAAGTTATAGGTGAAAACGTTGGCACAAATGGCTGTTTTTTTCAACTTATTTTCTTATTTTCTTATTTTCAACTGTTAATTTCTATAAAAAAACCTTGAATGATCTACACAAATGACCCCTTGCTGAATTCAGAATTTTGTCTACTTTTTTGAAATGTATAGCTTTCCAGGATCCATTATTGCTTTCATACCCATTTCTACCATTAACTGGAAGGAGGTTGAAAGCACAAAAAATTGCAAAAATAGGCTATGTCCCAGTAAAATGACAAAACTGTGTAAAAAATGTTGGTTTTCTGACAAATGTCAGTCTGTCCCTGAAAGCTGGGAAGATGGTGATTTCAGCACCACAAACCCTTTGTTGATACCATTTGCAGGGGAAAAAAACAGACGCTTTCATCTGCAGCACTTTTTTCAATTTTTTCCCAAAAAAAATCAAATTTGGCTGTATTTTGGCTAATTTCTGGGTCCCCTCCAAGGGAATCAACAAACCCTGGGTACCTTTAAAATCCCCATGATGTAGGAAGAAAAGGGCGCAAATTTGGCGTGGATACCTTATGTGGTCAAAAAGTTACAGGGGCCTAAGCGCGAACTACCCCAAATAGCCAAAAAAAGGCTTAGCACAGGGGGGAAAGGCCTAGCAGCGAAGGGGTTAATGCCTCCTCCTGAGGGTGGATCTGGTAGGCTTTTCATCCCTGCACTGATGTACTGCTAGACTTAGTTTTGTTTTTACTGATCCAGAGGCACTATGACCAAACACTGGCTGCAGCCGGACTGTATCATGTTTCAGTGTAACAGTTTGCTGTGCATTTGCTTCCGGTTATTCATTTGTAAACACAGGTGGACCTGAAAATATGAAAGGCACATGCTGTACATTTTGAGTACTCCTGTCTTTTTATCTCCCTAAGTAGGAGGGCAACTTAGGAGAAGGAGGGAGGGTGGAGGGGGAGGTCAAGAGTTAACGCTGCTCTTTTGCTTGGACTCCGGGTCAGAGAAAGTGGCACAGCAGCGTGAGCGGCAACCCAGGATCGGATAGGGGATTGATATAACCTGGCAGATATGGTTACCTAAAATAATCGTCTAGAGAGGAGGCTAAAGTCAGAGAGATTCCTTTGTGTGAGGAGAGATTTAGTTACTAAGATAACGAGATCGAGAAGGTGGTAGAGGTGGGGGCGGGACAGCCAGAGCGCGCACCTATGATGGAGATTTGATTACAGTAGGAAAGGGAGAGGGGTCTGGGAAGAGGCACGCTGATGTTGTAATGCAGCTTAGCATCGCAATAAAGTAAATTGGAGCAGAAGGTTAGTGTCCAGCACCTCTGTGATACGGATTGAGTTACAAAACAACAGGACTAACGCAGGTAAGCCCATTACAATGTACAACACCTGCCAGAGCACAGATGCCACAGCACGCGACGGCGCGTTCTTCTCTTCTGCGTGCCATTTCAATACACGTAAACCACGTAAACACGTACAATGCGTTAGCTTGATACCTTCGTTTTAAGATACAACAATTATAGAGTATATATTGCAACAGTCTCAGACAATGGATCTGTCCTGTCCTGCCCATAGCTAAATAAAGACGGAGGGTAAATATATGCTAAGATACCCTCTTAGCCATCTGCTGAATTCGGTGATCACTGAGAACCGTGTTGATATTTTATTGCAGCTCGGGCTATCGCGTGGCTTCAACTAATGCCAGCTTTTCACCTAGTTGCCCCCATAATAAACATCCTTTCTTCCGTGGGAGTGCTACAGCTGTCGGGGACATAGTTGTTATGCAATATACACAAATGCTCATCAGAGAGGGGCCGTATTACAAACAGGGTTCCGAGGGTGCAATGGGTATGTGTGCCCGTTTTCTGTACTCCGGGGCACTCTACAGTTACAGAAGAGGGTGCAGAAGCTTGTGCACTCTCTTCTGTAATACTGATAGCGCTGGTGCACATAGAGTCAAGGGGATATCTTCGTGGGCGCTCCCTCTTAAACATGGGCACGTGGACCAATGCTGAAGAGAGAAACACTTTGCCTCTGCACACCCGCCCTACTATGGACGTGGGCGCGGAGGCAAAGAGTCTGTCAGGAAGTTCACTCACTGTGCGTCACAAAAAGGTAGTGCACTGTCAGTGTGCGACCTGATGAGAACCCCTGCAATGGGGGAAAGGGGCTCCATGGACCCCCCCCCTCCACCCTGCAGACATCACCTTGCAGATGGGCACAGTCACTGCACCTCCCTGGAGGGGGATCTCTGCACAGAGAAAGACGAACCGGTTGCTACAGTCAATCGGTCTATCTTTCACTAACGAACTGCCCCCAGGGCAGCGCAAGTGCACAGTTGCCCTGGGGGCCGTGCTTTTCTTCTAATAGGGCGTCTGTTACATAATACAGACCCTAGTGACATCATAACCACTGTCTACTCAAGCAGGGGTGTAGCTATCAGTGGTGCAGCTTGTGCTGTCACGCCGGGGCCCAGAGCTGCCAGGGGCACCTCTGGGCCCAACTGCATAAACTGTGGTTTAGTGAAAAGGCCGAATGGCTTTTTGTGAGTGCCTTCATTGGCATGGCTGTGTGGAGTCTTCCTCAGAGAATTAGGGGAAGAGTCCTCGCCACAAAGACTACAGGCACTGGCAAACTCAGCCTTGACAAGCTGCACACAGGAGGCTCATAGTGGGGTAGATGACAGTAAAAGGTGGAGACAGAAAAGAAAAGGAGGAACATGAGAGACAGTTAAGGAGGAGAAGTAAAGGGAGAAAGAAGGTGTGAGGAAGAGAAGCAAAGACAAGATATAAAGAGAAAGGGAGAAAGAGGTAGGATTGAATTGGCCTATAAGGCAACCTGGCAGTGTCCAAATGGCCAGTCTGAAAGGTCAGTGTGGGCCAATTTTGTGGCTGTGTGAGGACCGGTTAGGGGCTTTGCACACTGCCCACAGCAAGCACAGATATCTGCAGTTCACCACCCCTCAGAGGCCAACCAGACAGCATGTCTTCAAAAGTCCAGAGCTGCTCGATTTACAAATGTGGGCTACTTCTTTTCCTACACAGTTCATAAATGTGGGACACTTTTATTTTAGTGCCCGGCCTATTTTCTGCCCCAGTAGAAATACTACTGGTTGGGACTAAGCAAAAGTGTTGGCCTTGGAGGTCTTCCAGAGGATTTGTTTGGTAGAGCCTGTATGATATGGCAGGAGAGCAACAAAATGCGTAGACACAATACAAGCACATAGATTTCCGTGTGCTGGCTGTGGACATGTTTTAGTGAAAACGGAAGTGATACTGAAGCAGCGTGTCTGTAAGGGGTGTGCACGTTAAAACTGGTAAGTTCCGATAAAGGTAAATTATTTCAAAATACTGTTCATAGGCCAATTGCATAAACATTTCATATGTATGTTTGGAAATAATCGCTTGGAGAATCGTGTTAAGCTTGGGGATTTGAAAAGTAACCATAAAACGACTGGGTTAGATGTGACACTGAGTGTAGTTAAAACTATACCCTGCTACCATCTACCAATTACTGGCAGAATCTAGGATTTAAATAACCAAAGGGAGAACTGGTTCTCTGCAGGGTCATGGAATTTCAGAAGCAGGGGTTTAAGTATACAAGGGAGTATCTGAAACCTGAAGCAATGACACTACGGAAGCTGAAGACTGGAGCAGGTGGGTATGGACTGGAATTTGAATACTGGACAGATGCTGTTTAATGCAGAACATGAAACTAGAAAGACAACACACAAATGTTGCAATACACAACAGGCAAACCATCAAGAAAATATAACACAGAATAAATAACTATTATAAATGATAGTCAGTCATAAAACTTTATTTCGGTCATTACGACCAAAAAAGTGCAAATGCATACAATACAAGGAAACAAGATAAAAAGCATACCAAAATTTGTTAACAACAGATCTAAAAAGTTTCAACTTGATTGATTGTCCTAAATACTAATATAAAAGGATAAAACTGGCTTATAAAGCGCCTAAGAGCTGTGTCAACTAGAGCCTATGCCGCAATGGAATTGGGCAGCATGGCCCACCATGCAGTCACAATGCTAACAAGCATTGGCATAGCCAATAGGTCTCGCCTTTTGGACCTTATAAGTGTTTAGCCATGCAGCACATTATCCTGGGTGCTGTGCTCTCAGGGATTGAAGAGTTGCCACCAGCAAAGCTCCATATTTTATCATTTCATTATCTATTTTTATAAACCTGGAAATGCCTTTAAACTTTTAAAGACCATAAAAATTATTGCCATTTAAGGGTCTGCTGTTCAAATGCCACAAAAGCTTGCACACACAAGTCTCCTTTTGAAGTCAGAGAATGAAAGTAAACTGGCCTCTCAGATAAGAACATGGTTTACAAACCTGTTACAGAGGAGCATGGAGCAGGAATCGTAATATTGTTCTTTTTTCACTTCTTGGTGTAAAGAAGGGGTTGCTGTTGCTTTCTAGAAAGACTGCTATATGCGCTTTACTATAAAGAAAATCTGTGTTTAGATATATATGGAAAAGTGCTGGGAATAACGTAAAAATACATACATGCCACAGAGGTGGATGAAAGTAAAGTTTATATTGCCCCGTAGTGCTGTCCACCATGCCTAGGTTCTGGCGGAAGTGGGATCAGCTGCTTCAGGTGAGAACTCTTTCCTGCTGGGAGGTGGCATGACTTCAGTAGTATCGCCTGCCTTCGCCTTGGCTAAACATGTTGCTTTCCATATTGGAAAGGGTACTCTGCACAGAGGAATGCACCGCAGCCCAAACAGGCAGACAGAGGACACAGAGACACACGAACACATCAAACACCATAACCCAGACATGGGAGAGGGTGCAAGCGGTGATGCATGTACACGACACACCACAACCAGATTATCATATATCATAGGTGCTTTGTTATGTCAACAGGGATTTATATAATGCTGTGTGCCGTTATTATGCCTTGCATCGCTGTGATGTTTGGGTAACTTTACATGGAAAAACTGCCATCTGCCCACCAACACACCACAACTAAGAAACACAGATACACCTACATGCTACATCTCAAACATACACACAATGACAGCCCTGATAGACCGACACAGGGAGAGACAAACTCACACACATCTGCACAAAAACACTCGCCAATAAACACAAGGTTAGGAGTTTACCACAATCCAAACATAGAGATTAGGTAAACTGACATATACACCCACACACAAAGTAAAACAATATTACCAAAAAAGAGACATGGGGATACACCCAAAAAGACAGTCTTGTGGACCTACACACAAACTTGCGAACCCTAGCTCAGACAGAAAAACGGGGATGCGCATACTGACACATTTGCAGCAACACACTACACACCACCGACTGACACTGGACTACAACTCTAACATGCCACCAACACACCACAACTCAGACAGATAGACACTACAATAGACACATTGAAGTACACTTGCATATTCACACAATAACTTACAAAGGCTAAGACCAGAGCCACTGGAATTATACGGCAGGGCTATGTGGCAAGAGAAGGCAAAATTACATCAACTCACCACAACTCAAACAGACTAGGCATGGAGATAGGTTGATAAGCACAATACCTCAAACACACATACAGTCACATATCACAGCCTAAACAAAAACACAAAAACACTAACACACACACATCTACGGAGGTCAACCGACTAAAACACAGATACCTGAAAACAAACACTCTCGAAGATAGACATACATAAACGCGCACACAAAAAGTTAGACATGGAGACATACTTATGGGCACATAGTTGGACACAGACGTATGTATACACAGAGATAAGCACCCACATGGGTGCCACTACAGAGACAGTTGGGCACACAGCTATCGTATTATAATTGCTTTTATTCCGACGTAAAAACACACACGCACATGTGCCACACATACATCTATTGTCAATTTGTGTGCAGTTTTATATGCAACAAACTTCGCCCAAAGGCACCAGAGCACTTTACATGAGGACCACACTACACAAGATCAGATTACTTACTTGAGCACCGGACGTTTCAGTGATGCGCCCAGAACGCCAGGGTGTCGAGCCGACGCGAGACTCTAACCCGGTTCCCCAGATGGCAGCCCAGGCCTATAGGCCACACTTTATTACAATCAAGCGAGCAGTGCGAATTCTTAAAAAGCGGTACGCCACATCGTAGGTTGAATCCTATGGACGTTCCGTGTGGTTTTTGTTTTACATCTTTGTGCTCCGCTCGCACTCTGATTCATGTACTTCGAATGCGTGTAAATAAAAAAAGGTGGGGGGAGGGGCCGGTCCAAAGCCTCTCGCAGCACGAGCACCCCAGGCCTTTGAAGCCGCGTGTACAAAGAATGCCTGGAGGAGTGGCATCGTGGAGGGGGGCATTTGAAGCTGTATTTTTTCCTCTTGGCCCTGCACTTTGAAGAGTAGGACGCAGAATGATAATGAGGGCGATTCCCTTGCGGGAGCGAGCGGCGCCAGGAGCGATAATTGCTACCATATGGCGCCGCTCGCTCCCGCAAGTGAATCGCCAAACGTGCACGCGTTGCCATTGAAGGCAATGGAACGCGTGCACGTTTTTGGCTGAAAAGCCGAAGCGATCCCAAAAGGTATTTTTTCCTACGCAGCGCATGCGCGCTGCGTAGGCGAGACCTAAAAATGGCGTTACAACCAGTGCTACGAAACATATTATTAATTTAAAAAGGGATTAAAAAGTTAATTAGAAAGGTTGCAAACAATTACATTTTCAACACCGACCTTCTGATAATCCACATTTTGCCAAGAAACTTGGCAACTGCACAGGCAACTAGAGGGCTGGAGTCCGATTTTAAAATGTGCAGTTCTTTACGATGGCAACGAGTGCCGAGCTGTCTACAAACAGGAGCTAGCCATTTGGCTCTCGGAGAATGGTACATGGGACACACAACTAAATGTGGCTAATTGACTCAGCAACAAGGGGACAACCTGGACAAGACTTCATTGTGGTAAAAGGCTGTCACCAGCAGGCTATAAAAGTATTCACCAGGAGGGAGCCAAATCTAAATTGCATATAAAGCTTCCTATCCTGTGGGATAATTATGGGCTCTAGATATTGTTCATAAACACCTGACAGTTTAAATTCCATAAAATCCAATGTGAGGCGGCCCCAAGACAAATGGGAAATAGAGGACTGGGTCACCCAATTCCAATATTGTTTCTTAATCAGGTCTTTACTAGGCAATAATGCTGGGTCCTTTGTGTCCCATGATCCCTCCAGCCCTATGGAAGTAAGCAGGGACTTCACTTTAGAGAGCCAACCAATTTTCTTGAAGAAGTCAAGAGCACTTACTTCGACAAGGGCAGCAGCGTATGGGAGAAGCTCGGGGGTTGATTTTAAGCGCAACCAAAACAACAGGGGGCGTAGCTTAGCTTTCTCCACAATTGAAGTTCTGCGCATGTCCAGTCTTAGTGGGTGAAGAGGGGTACTCTGAAGAAGTGAGCATAGAGTTCTCAAAAATTTATTCTCTGTCGTAAGAAGGCTGTCCAATTTTTCGAAGCCCCAAAGTTTGGCCCCATACAGTGCTGAACCCGCTGCCCCGTGATCATATATATGGAGTGGGGCTGCTACTGGTTTGCCCTGGGAGGTCCTATGCTCTTTAATCAAGACCCAGTAGTCTGTCTATGCTGGAGAGTCCGCTTCGTTACATGGTGCTTCCAAGACAAATCCTCGGAGAGAGTGACACCTATGTAATCAAAGATGTTCACTCTCTCCAAGGGAATCCCACCCAGTGTTAGCTTGACTTTAAATGATTTGTGGGGTTTCAACATTAAGAGTTTGGTCTTCGAGGTATTAACCTCTAAGCCTCTCATTGTACAGGAAGCCTCGAAGCGCTCTAAAAGCAGCTGCAGTCCTCTAGGGGTTTTTGAGACTAGCAGCATGTCATCAGCAAACAGTAAAGTTGTCACCTTGTCTCCCCCCGAAGTAGGTGCATCAGCAGGAATATCAGTAAGATACTGAACAACTCCATTTATAAAAAGCAAGAAAAGAGTGGGAGCCAATACACAGCCCTGTCGGACCCCCATGTCGACTCTAATCGGATCTGTCAATTGGCGTTGGCAGTGAACCCTTGCGTAATTGTCTTCATGAAGGTAAATAATTAACGTTAGGATCTCGGAGGGGAGGCCCATCACCTTCAAGACGTACCAAAGCTTATGTCTAGGGATAAGGTCAAATGCAGACCTTAAGTCAATAAATGCTACATATAAACTTCCCTGTCTGATAGTCACAGTCTTCCAGGCCAATAGGAGGAAGCGAAAAACTTGATCGATAGTGCTGGTTTTCTGCTGTCTGAACCCTGCTTGAAAAGGGGTCAAGATGTCATTATCACTTATTCAGATCTGGATCTTCATAAGAAGTGCACAGGCAAAGACCTTTTGGGCACTATCAATTAGGCTAATGGGCCTGTAGTTTAAGGGCGTCGAACGGTCACCCTTCTTATAGACTGGAATCATCTCAGCTCCCTTCCAGGAAGGTGATACTGGGGCACCTGTAGCAATTCCGTTGGCTAGTACCAAAATGTATATTGACCAATTCTCAATGTCACTGAGAAAGACATCGCCCGGAATGCCATTGGGTGCTGGGGCTATGGTCCTAACAATGAAATAAATGCTGGACCTGATTTCGGCTAAGGAGAAGAACTCGCTGATCTGGGGATAAGCATAGTCCGGGATAGAGGCATCAGTGTCTGGCTCACAAGGTCCAGTGTATAGTGAGGAGAAATGGTCATACCAGTGAAGGAAGTGACCTGATTAGGGCCACCCGGGTCACTCGCGACCACCTCTCAGCCTTCCATACAAATGAAGAGTCGGTCAGACAGTAGAAAATACAAAACAAGTATTTGTTTATTCAGATACACTCGAGCAGAGCCCCGTCTGCCCAGTCGCTTAGGGGTGCTGCAGAGAGGACTGACATCAGCAAACATAGAGATACATTATGTACATTTTAGAACCAAGGAAGACCCGCCCATAATGGAATTTTGCTAGCAGGTGCAGCTGAAACAAAGAAGTACAGTAGGATGAGCTCGGCTCTGAGGCCGAACACACATTATCTCTATGCCAAGGTCGTTCTGTCCATGCCTACCGCTAGACTAGTGGGAGAAGCCCTGAAGGCTCTATCTAGAGAGAAAGGTATGCGCTAATAAGAACAGTGTATTCATTAGCACAGCAAGGCCTAACCTTGGAGAAATGAAACTTTCCACAGCCTGCTTCTCGCAGAGGGAATACGCAGTTGATGGCATGATTCAAAATGGCGGCTAAACATAAAATGGTGCCTCAAATCCTAACTTACATGGAACAATGCACGAATAAAATGGCATAAACATATTCATTTCATCACCGGGATGCAGTGGCGATGTTGTTATTAGGTGGACGGGGTCTATCTGCGTCTTCCCTGGTGACTAAAAGCCAGAACCGCTGTGAGTCATAACTAAAACAGGCCTCTCTAATCAACAACCATCGATTCACCTCCCATTCCTCTTTCGCTCTAACCAGAGCTACTTTATAAGACCTCCTGGTTTCCCTCAGTTCAACCACAATGTTTGCTCTAATTGCAATGGCCAATTTTGATCTGAGGCTCCTGCACTCCTGGTTATGCCAGACATACTGCGACCTAGTCTTCATGACGGCGCCCTGTGGGTGTAGCGGCATTCTAAAATAAGGGGCCAACTGGTTGAAGAGAGGACTATGACAGGCCGCAATCTTAGCCAGGCCTCCCAGTTGCTCAGATAATCTATCTATCTCTCTGGTGCTATCCAGCAGATTGAGTTTGATTGCTTTGAGTTTCCCAGGATCCATAGCTACGAGTGCCCCTTTAAGTCGCCTATTATTGTAGTTGGGCATACCTGCCTAGTCGTAAGAATAAAATTTGTTAGGCTCGAGCGTTCAGCCCAGGGTGATGTCAAATAGAGCTTGAGGGGATTATGGTCACTATCTGTGGTAGACCCCACTATCATATCGTCTACTCCAGGCCACAATCTCAGGTCTAACAGGAAGTAATCAATACGACTTATATTGGTGGTTCTATTATAAGTGTTGGCCCCCATTTTATCAGATTTAGTGCAGCCGTTGATGGCCCTCAGGCCAAACTCAAGAGTTAAGGCATTGAGCTGCAGTGCCTTTTGGAACCATTTTTTGATAGGTGGTACGTCAGGGGGAGGGACGAGCCATAGCTGATCTTCCTCCCTACTTTCACATATGTCCTCCTTTTCTAAGGGTTCAAAGGTGACATTAAAGTCACCAGCTACGTTTCATGGAGACTGAGTGGCCCTATAATCAAGAAGATCTTCGAACTCTTGGAGAGTGGATGATCTGCTTCCAGCCCTAGTTCCTCTGGCGTAGACATTGAAGAGGTCTACCCCTATACCATCCGCACCCCTAATTTGGATCGCTAGAATTTCAGCGCTATTGGTCTTGAGCTCTCGGATAGTGCATTGAAGCGCAATTTTTACCCAGATCAGCAATCTCCCAGCTGGTCGACCTGATTTGCTGGTAGTTGCTGGGCGATGCAACATGATGTAACCAGGAATGTAAATAGGGATAGTAGACCAGGTTTCCTGGAGGATACAGATGTCATGACGTTCAATATATTGGATCCAGTGTAAGAGGATCACCTTTGTCCTCACCCCAGCTGCATTCCATGATACCAGGCTAAGTTTTGGGGGCTTTACTTGGTCAGCAAGATGAAAGAGCTGATTTCTATCCTCCATATACCTTACTTGTACTTCTGACTGGAGTACTGCTGAGAATGTAGCCCCCTCGTTAAGTCTATCATTAAGGGACAGATGCTGTTTAGGTGTCCCAAGGCAGTTGGACGGGGGGCGGTTAGTGGAGATTTGACAATAGAATGACTAGCTTTGTTTATAACGTAGTGAGTATTACTTGAACTTGCCAGGTGTGATATGGTGCCTGCAGGGTTGGCTTGGTGTACGAGTCAGTCATTGGTAGCGAGGGGCGAGTCAGAGCCCAGGAGAGTGTCAGAGTGAAGGGCAGATAGCAGCAATGGACATGTGAAAGGTTTATACTTAAGTTGGATGCCAGTGGGGGTGGGTGAGCTTGTCCTGGCCTCCAGTGCTATGAGGTTATGAGCCACGTTCTCATCATCTAGGTGCAGTTCTATACAGTCCAACTGGGTGTTAAGGCGGGTTAACCTTTTCGCACCCAAGATGTCTTCCCTAACCACTGAACGACACCACCTCACGTGGCGGATCCAATGTATGATTTTGTTAATTAGGGAATCTTCACCTTTGTGCTTCACATGGGAAGGGACATTGTGCACGTTAGTTATATAAATGCACTTTGGGGGCCATCGGGTCTGCTTTTGCCGACCAATACAGTTAGATGGAAAACCTTCAGCAGTGGGAGATAAGAGAACAGGACCAATGGTCGAGGACGGGCCCAGTTGCTCAGATCGGCCAGTAGTGGCATACGACCTGGCGTTTTTTGTCCCCCCCAATGCTAAACAACTAGTTGCTGGTACAAAGGTGTTCTTGCTAACAGAGTTTATGGGCTGCAGAATGGGTACTGACATTAGGGGGACTAAACTACTCGAGTAGCAAGTTGGATTCATTGGTTGTCTAGGTATCTGCTTGGGGAGTTGGACTGCAGGGTCTCCTCTAGCTAATAGAAGTTTGAACTGTTCAGTAAGGGCTAAGACTACTGTTTTGAATGAATTAACTTCTGTCCTCAGATCTGTTATAATTCTGGAGGTATCCTGGCCCTTCAAGACTGGCTCATCTGGGGAAACCTCACCCCTACGAATAGCTGTTACTCTTTCCCCTACCTCCGCTGCCAATCCCTTCTCAGTAAGACCAAGCAACCCCCAGTCCCTTCTCCCTGTGGGGTACAAGTCATATGCTGGAGCGGGAAGAAACTATTAGAAAAAGAAGGTCAGTGTCGGTGTCAGAAGTGGCCCTGGCTGCATCAGTGGTAGGCAGTGTAGGAGACCTTGTAGGAGACCTTGCCTCCACCTCATTGATGTCAGTTGAGGCACTATGAGATGACTGGGGGAAGGATTGTTAGTGCTGCGTGTGTTGGGTGTGTTGGGTTTATTGAACATTTGTGGGATGCGTTTTTGAGAATTAAAATTTGAGCTAATAGGAAGGACGGACGAGATAGCAGGGGCGGGAGGTTCTGTCGGGGCAGGATGGATAGCTGGAACTAGAATTTCCTCGCATTCGACTAAAAGATCGTCGATGCGATCAAGGACACAATTACTCCCTGCGGACTTACGGGCCTGCTTAGTTTTGTTAGACTTTGGCCGAACCCCCCCCACTCCCGCCTCCACCCTCACAGTGAGTAGATTTCCTTTTCCCCAAAGTAATACTTGAAACCTAGTTTACAGGAAAATTGGAATTGAGACGAAAATGGTGGAAGTACATGCAGCCCCATAACAATTCCAGCGGAGCTCTTGCACCAAGCACTCTACCACTCCTTTGACCCTGAGCTCCAACAAGTGACTACAGCAAGATCCTAACAATAATGTCCCTGATCACACATACATAATAAAGTCACTCCTATAAGGGCTGAATGCAAGGGCAGATGCGTAGCTGGGGAGCTCAGCTCCAAGCCGACCAAGAAGGGAGGCCAAAATGCATAGGGCCTAGTCAAATAACAGTCCAACAGTAAAAGAATAAAGACTCGCAGTAGCTCACAGTTTGGTCGAAAAAACCAAAAGACAAGGGGAGTCGCCCTGCCCTGCCTCTTCCTGGCAATGACGGGCAAAGACGGGCCCGCCCTTGGCCCGCGCAGCGAGGGCTCGCAGTTGACTTATTGCACCTCCGGGCGTGTTGAGATGCTGCGGAAGTGTGGCAGTGCAAGGGAGCCTGGGGGATGTAGAACGTGCCCCTGGCTCACAACTCGCGGCAAGAGAAGCGGGTCCAGTGCAGCGGGGGCACGCAGTTGACTTTATGCGCCTCCGGGCGCATTGAGATGCAGCGGAAGTGTGGCAGTGCAAGGGAGCCTGGGGGATGTGGTCCGTGCCCCTGGCTCACAACTCGCGGCAAGAGAAGCGGGTCCCGCGCAGCGGGGGCTCGCAGTTGACTTTATGCGCCTCCAGGCGCGTTGAGATGCGGTGAAGTGTGGCAGTGCAAGGGAGTCTGGAGGATGTGGTTCGTGCCCCTGGCTCACAACTCGCAGCAAGAGAATGATAGTTTTTATTCTCTTTGTAAAATGATCTGACCCAGCAGGTTTCAGCAGTAGTCAATAACTTCATGAATCTTCTGTCATGTGCTAGAGCCCCCGTCTTCTTACGAACATTGTAAAATGCTCGCTTATCATTTTATCAATAAAATTAATAAAATCCTGAATCTCCTTCTGTCAGTTATCATACCCAACACTGATGCCTGTACAAGACAACATTCAGGTCCTACCCTATCTGCTTACCCCGCTTTGAGCAGTGAAACCCTGGAATCCACTCTTGAATCTATCAAATCAGGCTCTCCTCTGAACCCATCCCCTCCTGCTATCTTGGGCCAAGGTGGTGCTTCATTATTAGCTACCCTTATGAATATCCTCAACCAGTCACTTCAAACAGGGCATAGTCCTCACACTTGGAACCACGCAATAGAGAAGCCGCTCCTTACGAAACCGACGGCCAACCCCAATCTGGCAGACAGCTATAGACCCATCTCCCTGCTCCCAAAAGTGAGTTAAATACTGAAAAAGCATGTTAAGAACCATTTGTCCAGCTTTCTGGAAGTACATGATGTTTATCACCCCACCCCACTGGCTATAGTACGGAGACTGCACTACTGGTAGCCACTGAGGAACTTCGTTCCATTTTAGATCAAGGTGGCTCAGCGGCAATGATAATGTTGGGCTTTAGTGCAGTTTCCATACTGTGCCGCACCCATCCTCATTCAGAGGATGCCAGATGTCGGCACACAGGGGTCACTATCAAATGGTTGGAAGCCTTCCTACCTGATAGGAGTTTCTGAGTATGTGAAGACTCATTCTCGTTTTCTATCCACCCTTCGTTGTGTGGAGTTCCACAGGGCTCCTCACTCAGCCTCACAGTTTTTTATTTGTATGTACGCCCCCTAGCAGAAATTGTATGCTCATATGGGCTTGCCTTAGTGTTGTATGCAGATGACACTCAGATCATCCTGGCCCTTTCACCCAGTGCCAGCCAAACCACCATCCAACTAAGCTCATGTCTCAGGAAGGTTACAGATTGGATCCTAGCAGTAGGCTGAAGCTCAACGGCGACAAAACGGAGCTATTGATGGTAGGGAACAATAGTTCTAGGTGGCAGGAATTGTCATGGCCAGAATATCTAGGTGAACGTCCAAAGCCGGTCCAAGCAGTAAAATGCCTAGGCATCTGGATAGACGACAAGCTCACGGTGTAGACACAGGCTAAAAAACTGGCAGGCTCATGATTTGGCATTCTAAGATCTCTCAGGAAATTATTGTAGATGTTACCATTTCCCACGAGATGGGTAGTGGCACAGAGTCTAATAAACTCCCGCCTTAGACTACGGCAACTCCCTGTATCTAGTGAGTCAGAAATATGTGATCAATAGGCTCAAAGTGGTACAAAATGCAGCCGCAAGAATCCTTCAAAAACTACCTAAACACCAGTCTGCCAGACCAGCCCTTTTAGCCCTTCACTGGCTCTCAGTTAAAAAAAGAGTCTACTTCAAGGCACTTTGTATCGCACACCGAGCCACCCATGGAAAGGCCCACTTATCATTCGGACCCTACTCACCTCCTATGTTCCAGGAAGGTCTCTTTGTTCAAGTAGTCAAGGACTCCTGGTGGTGCCTAAGATAAGAAGAACTAGGAGTGGAGGCGGTTCCTTTGCGTTTCTTACTTCCAAGCTCTGGAACACTCTCCTTGCCTACCTCAGAAGTCAGCAATCAGAAGCCTGTTTTAGAAAATTGCTAAAACTCACCTTTTCTAAAGTGGTCCTGAGGTATCTGGCTTATCACTGTATCTTGGTGGGGTTGTTTGCAAACTAGCACTTGGAGGCCCGTTGGGTAGCCATGCGCTGTATAAAAACAACTGAATTGATTGAATTATGGAAAACAAGTGATAAGTAAATCGCTGTGCAGAGGCGCCAGTCCTCTGAACTAACTGAGAAGCCCTGCCTTTGGGCACAGAGGGGTGTGCATTGAATCCCACCAAACCTCACCCTTAGACAAATGTGACATGCTTTTTAAAATCTTTCAGTGTATTTCGTAACAGCCGGAGATTAAGAGGTTTCTATAAAATAACAATACACTAAAATATGTTACAGTTTAGCAATATTCATCACTCGCCCACTATTTGTGCACAGGGAGTATATTTAAAGAAATACTTTTTACTAAATTATAAATTTTAGACCAGGGTAACTGAGAGCTCCCTTGGCTCCCCGTAAGCTGCTTAGTCATTCTTTTTATTCATTTTGTTTAATGCAATATAGTGTGCTGATCTGGGTCTAAGGAAGACAGATTTAGCATTCAATCCATTATTATCATGACGATGAACATATAGAGACTAGTGAAATTCCTGCAATATTTTAAATAATGTTATTGCCATGGAATATTCTTGCAAAAGGCCTAGGATATACTTGGTGTCTTAGATACAAGATGATAGTCCTTTGACTAATGGTTGATGTTGAGGCCAATATGTTCTGAGACTTGGGATGACTGAATTGAAACCAATGATGATCGGGTGTCCTGGTGATGGCGTGAAACATGGTATTGTGGGATCTACTATGATCAAATAGTCTGCTTCTTCTATCAGTAGGCCTCTCTCTTTCCATGACAAAGGCTTGTTCTCTAAAATATGTCAGTGTCCGGGCTCGTAAACAGTGGGAGAGAGAGTGTCAGGAGCTCAAAAGATAATCCTCCAATCCCTCTCTCTAAGGAGATCAGAAAACTAGGCGTTAGTAACTCTCGCCACAGTCAACACAGCCTTCCCATGGAAAAATGAGGAATTAGGAGAAGGAGAGGGAGAGAAAGACACTGGTTGCTCGTCTTGTCCAAGGGAGACGCAGGCCTCTTGCTGACTGTATACAAGCGACTCACCATGGCTTCTTATTCTGAAAATAATAGGTTGTCTGATGTATGAAGCAACAGGATTATTGTAAAATTCGTATACTGAGTGTTTGAAATAATGATAGGATGTTCTTCCTGTTCAGAACTTGTTTACCTGATACTCTAGTGGTCAAGACTGTTAACAACCCTAGGATTTACTGACCAATCATCCCATCATACTGGGAATTAAAGAGAATCATTTTATTGCATTGGAAGCCAGTGCAGTTTGGATAAAATGGGTTTGGCAGATATGTATCGAGAAGTTTGAGTAATTGCCCACGCCACGCAGCTTGATTTTGTATAATTTGAAATATGTGCAATTTGTGTTTCACAATGCCAAAATAGAGGGGTTTACAGTAGTCGAGCCAAAGTCTGGAGAGGGCTTTAACTGATGTTTTTCTGGTATTAAGCAATAATAAGGGAAGAATGTTTTAGAATATGCAGGAGTAACGGTTTTGCTGAACAATCTGGTCCAGTTAACCAAAAAATTAGTTGAGCATCATCAGTATAAAAATAAAATGAACATCCATAGTTGTTAATAATTCTTGGAAGAGGTCTGATGTATATGTTAAACAAATAGGATGACAGAATAGATCCCTGAGGTACTCCAGACTACAATCTGGTTGGAAAAAGAGGTCAAAGTATTTAGTAGCATTTTGGGTGTGTTTGTTTAGAAAATATTTAAAATTTAATAAAGCTTTTCCTTTGATCTCACATTCACACAATAACATATTATAGTCAACTGCATTATGGTCAACTGCACCAAAGGCTACCAACAAGCCCTATAAAATAAGGACACTGGTGGAATTGTTGTCGGCAGCCATCAGAAAATTATCCGGCACAGCAACAAGATCCTACTGTGCAATTCTATAAGGATAAAAAACAAAGTGCATATCGTCCAAAAGACAGTTATCTTTGATGTGTGAATTTCCTCCGAAACATTAACGAAAGTAAACATGTCAAAAGCAAATGGTCAATGTTATCATTTTTACACCCCCTCCCCCATTCCACACAAACACAGCTTGTTCTTTCTTCTGATACTTTGGGGCTATCAATTATTACACGTTGCCTGGCCAGTCCCAAGTCTAAACCTCAGTAGTTCAGATCCGAATTGGTGATTATATTCGCTGTATTATTTTACAGTTTTGATGATTAAAAAAGGTTGACAAAATAAAGCTGTTGTATTTTTGTCCACCAGATATTTAGGATCATTTAGCCTGCTTCTGTGCTTACCAGGAGCCTTAAGACGGAGCACTGATATATCCTAGCAAAAGCTGTTGCATATCTGTTCAGATCCACCCACCTGGCCAATTTAGGTATGTTCTTTACACCAGTTTTTCTCTGTATGTTTAACTAAGCTTATATGACCAACATATTCTCGTGTGTCACTTCTGATTATCTGTGCCCACGAGAACAGCTTACTCTATGTCTCCAGAGAGGTAGTGCCCAACTCTTCCCAAATAGCCCTTAGTATAGTACTTTGACGAAGGCCCAGTGCATGTCTTAAGCTTTCCCTTTCTAATAGATGAGATTCCATCTCTGGCTGGCCAGTAGGGTCAATCATTCCCCTATGTGCTGTCAACAGTGTCCGAAAAGAAACCCCCTCAATACATTTATACATTATTATGCCTTGTACTACATTCACGGATTTTGACACAGCTCTTGCTGTCATTGGATAAGGAGTGGACATTCTTCTTCACTTCCCACCACGACAGACCATCGTCCACCTTTTATTATTAACTACAGTAAGAGCAACCTTAGCAGAAAAATAAAGCCTAAACAAAGCAACAAAAAACACAGGTGCACAAATTAACTTACAAAATCAAATCAAATGAAACAAAACATCCCTAAAGAAACACACCCAAAATTTGAGAATAAAAAATAAGGCTTACCACAAACTCACATACACCTAACAATAAAAGAAAAATGTAAATTCTACATAAAATGGGAACATCTTTGACTAAACTAAAAAAATGTATTTTACTATTAGCTAATACTACCTATAGTGATAAACAAATATACCATATGCGTATTTTGGGGAGTGTTAATAAAATTGTTTTCAGTAATACTGATTGTGAAAGTGTCTTGCCTCTCATTATGCAGACTTTAGCAACCCACAAAGAAACAGAAAGTTCTTTGTTTTCTTTATGGCCTCCAAAATGTTCTCCTCCTTCCTAGAACTTGCTTGACTCTTTCCAAAATGTTAAGCACCTGATTAGTTGGCAGAATCTGTATAAAATATTCAAGGTCACCAACCATGCTTAGACTCCTTCGGTCCAACCCACAGAACCTGTTGATTCGTTGAATCTGCAGGTTGTGCTGATCAGAAAAGAAAATTGTCTCTGGCCTAGTGTTAAACCACCCGATCTGCCTGCGTACATTTTCTTTATATGCACATCACTGGCATGAAAAGAAAATAGTGATTTGCTCAGCGGTGGCTTCTCAATGACGCGGGAGTGTCGCCCCACTGGCTCGGAGCCAGCCGCTGAAAAATAAAATATTTCATTATTGTTATATTTTTTAGCTTCAGGCTGAGCCAGCGTGTGTGGAGAAGGACCGGGCCATGGCAGATGGGGCAGAGTGATGTGCACTGCTAACTGTGCATGTCTGTTTGGCCGGCTATCTTAGGCCGGCCAAACAGACATGCGCAGTTAGGTTTCTCCAACCCAGCTGTATTGCACAGATGGATTAGAGAAACAGCACAGACTCCCTGTGCCTGACCGAGTGTTAAACAAACCTGCTCAGGCCAATCCCTGCGCTGCTCTCATACTACATGAGAGCAGCATGGGGATTGCACAGTGAGTCTCAGATGCTGTCCCAGTGGCTGCTGGGACTAGGAAGCAGAGGAGCACAGAGGTGCGAAGCGGCAGAAGCAGCATCAGGTAAGTTTTATTTCTTTATTATTAACCCCCTTGTGCTCTTTCCCCGCGCTACCCCTGCGCTCCCCGCACTCGCTCTACCCACCCCACCACTTTCTATATGTGTCGGCCCCCACTGGATATGTTTACTGATCAGAACAAGCATTTACAATGCAGTAGGTCTCGCACTGACATTATTTTGAGCTATTGACATTGTAAATGACATTGTTTTTTTCTTTTTTCTTTTGTGAAACATAAATAAAAGGCATTGTAATTTAAAATGCCAATAGCTAAAAGTTTTGTAAATGCGAAACCTATTGCATCGCATTTACACGAGTGTGAGCTATTGTAAATGGTAATGGCTTTTATTAATGTGATGGACACCAGCACAGCAAAGAGAAGGGGGGCGGCATACACTACTCACAGAAAAAAATGCTTGTTACTACAGTGAAACTGTGTATTTAAAACCCCTTTAAATATTAGTATTTACCCAGTAACTGCATGTGTATAAACCCCTTTAAATGCCAGTTTTACTCCAGTGACTAGCTGACTCGCGTTGTGGTGTAGGCAGCCGTTTTATTTGTATTTTGGGATGGATACATTAATCATGATTTGCAGAGGAGAGAGTAGCATTAAATGCGGGATATATACTGTTTGAAATCATGGAGTAGGTGCAGAAACCTAAGATCAGGAAGGTGTGAAGGTGCTGCAGGAGAGATGCGCGTCAGGACAAACTAAAACTTGCAGGGAAGCTGGGTGCTCGCATTCGCCATGTGTGATCTGCCCCCGGGCTCGGGCAGCGAGGGACGGGCTCTCAGCGGGTGGCATTTCGAGCCATTCTGATTGAGACCCTCCACGGCTCAGCCTCCAGGTGTAGTAGGGGGCATCGCAGCCACAGCAGCGCGGGGGGGATGGAGGAAGTAGGCGCCGTGATTTAATGATGTGCTGGGATTTTGAAGGCCAGTTGTTTATTCTGCAGATCGGCCCCCAGGAGTGTAAATCCCGGGTGTCAGCTTTCCCTCTATCTCTCCTCAAATCTGGAAGTTTGAACTTTGTGAACCCTCTATATGCGAACAGCTGTGTCTGAGGAAAGCGCACCCCCCTACAGCTGTGGGGGTGGGGAGGAAGGCATGCAGGCAGTTATGCGGCACTCCTGTTTAAGGTAAGCCCTGTTTAGTGTGAAGCCCCCTCCCCCGTCTTTAGAGGAAAGCACGTATTTCAGTCCCAAGGGCCCCTCAGCACATGTATCCCTTTCCGCACCTCCCTTTCCCTCCAACACACAATGGCCGCCTCTTCAGCACGACCCTCCCAGGACGGGCAGCCCCCGCTCCTCAAAACTGTGCACACCACAGGGAGCATGGAAAGCCCGAGGCATTCCCCCTCTGAGAGCGAGGGGCCAGATTACAGACGCAGCAGCTCAGCCGTAGGTTCAGCAGCCTCGTTTGAGTGAAAAATCCCTGACCGGATTAATGCACGCACGCGGCGGTAGCCTGCGAAACCGCGTATCTTGTGTGCGAGTGTGGAAAGGGGATGCGTACATCCAAGGGTGTGGGGAACGACGATATCTTCGAGTGTTGGGGCAAAGCGCATAACGGGCGCTTGTTAAAACTAAGTAGCGCGCTAGTGGGGAGACATGCAACTAGTCAGGGCGTGTGTCATACGGGCAAAGCAGCTAAACATTGGCATTGTTGTAAAATAAGGGGTTTACCCGTAAAAACCCCTTCCAGGAAGTGAGGTGCCCTGCAGTCCGCACTGTGATACAGCTCGCCCTCAAGCTGCGCAGAGCACTCCCGCAACCGCATAGTGGGCTAGAAGTGAGCGGTGGACAGGCGGGTGCAGAACTGCGCGACGGGGACAGCGGACACCAGCGACAACGTGTCCGAGCAATTCACCGTGGCGGCAAAGTCCAACAGGCACGCGCTTCCAAGTAAACAAAAAAATAAAATAAACACAGCGTGGTGTCCCTGAAGTGGACGAAAAGTGCAATGTAGAACATGCTATAACAAGCGATCGCCATTGCGGGAAGGCAGCCGCTTGTTTATATTTGCATCGCGCTTTCACTTTAAGTGAAAGCGCGATGTTAAAATAAACACGTGGCTGAGTGAAACAGATGTGTACACGCCCCCTTGAGATAAGAAATTGCTTCACGACAGCCGTGAAGCAGACGACCCAGTCCGGATGGGCCGGACGAAAAGGAGAAAGGGCGGTAACGAAAAAGCATCCTTTTCAATGGGAAGCCAGCGTTTAGCATAAACGCTGACGCGACCCAATGAAAATGATGGGCGGGGCTTCAAGTCCCCTTCTGAAATCTCCTCATACACAATAGCTCTCGCAGAGCAAGCAGTGCATGCGCGCTGCAACGCTAGGCGAGACCTAAAAAGGAATAGCCCCCTCCTTCCCACATTTAGACTGTAAAAAACTGGTCGCAAAAAGCGATCACAAATTGTGCACCAACTTTTTGCCAACAGTCTTTAATTTTGAGATGTAACCCACGTGCCAAAATGTTGCATCACAACATATCCAGTCACAGGGGTCCTCAAAACAACCTGCTTAACCAATAATATAGGCAGGCCGTCATTGCAAACACATGTGATTGGCTGCAAACACTAGGACGGTGATCTGTAAGCTAAAGTGTGTTTGCATTCTCAAAAAGGATTTTTTTTTTTTAAAGGAACCCGTGTTTCTTAAAGTGAATTAGCGCTACATAAAAAAAAAATAATAACATTTGGAATGACATTGTGGGGAGCAAGGGTGGACCATTCACCATTTGGAAGAGAAACCTCTTTCACACCCCTCCTAATTTTAATTCAGAAGGGATCACAAAATTCATTTTGCAAGTCAGACTCGCAGAACGAAATCCATTTTGCAAGTCAGACTCGCAGAACGTACATTACATATGACACTTTTGCAATCGCAAACACAATCGCAGGGTTTGTGAAAACTAAAGTGTTTAGTACATAGGGTCCTTCTTAAAAACTTCCTCTTTACCCTCTGACATCACACAACATTACTAAGTCTGTTTTCCATGCCACAAAGGAATGCATGCCATGTGCACGGGTGAGGGGAACCTTCTTGCAATCCTGACCTCTAAAACTCCAGCTGCGGTGGTCCTCTGGTGGCTGCCTGAAGAATCTGTCAGAGGATATCACATCAGAGGTTGGTGTAAACCCCCAGAGAGGCTCCCTGTGCAGCAGAGCTGCTCTCACCGGATATTTTGTTGAACGTGAAGAGTATTTTTAATGTCTTTCGAGTCTATGAGAAAGTAAGCTTCCATGGCCTTTGCAAGCTTTACTGGAGGGGGCTAATGGGTATCCAGCGTGGCGGGGGGTGTCGCCATTTGTGAAGGGGAAATAGCACTTTATAGCAAACAAGTGCCTTACAGTAGTACTAAGCTGGAACAAAACGGAATGAGCGAGTCCGCCTTTCCAGCAATGTTTCAGGATACTGTGGGATCTGTTTACGCCCAACCACCTGCAAATGAGAGTTTCTGGCAGCATTATGGCACTTTGTTAAGATAACCAGTGGGCTGCCTTTGTTTACTGCATTGACACTCTGAACTTTGCAAAATGGCACAAGAGATAATTACAGGGGTCCACACAGACAATGCTTGAAATTGAACTTCACCCAATTGTTTTTTTCCCTTTTCCCATCCCTTCTTTGCTACCCCTTTCTAGGGCCTCTCCTTTATTCCAGTCAAAAGGAAGATATACTCAAAGTATTAATTTATAAAGGTTTGTTGAACAGGGCATGGCATTATGAAGCTAGTGTTCGCAGGGCTCGGGGTTTGTTTGTTCCAAGGTACGGGTGATTGTACAGCAAGTGTGATGCAGGCTGTACAGAGATATGTGCTTGACTGTTTATTAAGCTTGTGGTAAGAGTCATATCTACTCCTGGCTTGAGGCAGGCTGCTTTGAGGAGAAACTGTGAGATTTCATGGCAGGGCAGGGAAGCCTGCAGTTGAGTAATTCAGGCGTCGCCTGACTCGCATTGGTGATCCTTTAAAGGCACCGACTTGTCAAATAGTTTTCGGTTTTCCTATTTGCCAGCCGCCTTTTCTCTGTCCTTTGCCATTGCGTCTGAGATTCCTGAAAAAGTGGAAACATAACAGCGCGTGTATTAATTACGTTGTATGATTCTTCACATAAGAAACTTCTTCACTGAATGGAGGTACTTAGAATAACATGATAGCTTGTCAGGTGATGGGTGTACGTACATTTCCTACTCAGAGTTGGTAGATCGACATTTGCCAAAGACCACTCATTTAATCACTTAATAGCCAGGTTTTGAATACAAAGTGTTTCCCTTCTTATCAAAATGTATTACCATCAGACCACACCATGGTATAGGCCGAAAGGCAAAAACTGATTCTTTCAAATACATGCATATACTGGTTTACTTTTAAACTTTTACTTTTAAGGGCTGGGATCAGTGTTTTTCCCTTCTGCTCCCCCTTAGCGTTCGCATCCTCTCTGTGCCAGTTGTACTGCGAAAGAGGTCAAAGGACATCGGGTGTCTATCTACGCGCCTGCGCAGTCTGCGCAACCATACCCTTCTGTTGCATGATGCTTCGCGACATTTGGAATATACAGTGAATGGAAAATTAAAAAACAAATAAAGGATATAATTACATTTCAGGCAGTTGGAGGAAGCGAAGGAGGAGGGGCGGAGGCTCCCCCACTTGTTACCGCAGGCCTATCTCTCCAAAGGAACGTGGGGGAACATTCCGGAGCCTGGCAGATAAAAAGAAGCCACCGCAGGGGGCTCTGCACTTCCATAAAAGGGGAGGTCTGTCACGCGGGGCTTATCTGGATTGTGTCAGCACTTGGAGCTGGTGGTCCGGTGACCTCAAGTCACTCAGCAGGGACGGATGGGAGCATTCGCCCTGCATCCGCCTTCCCACACATTCCCTCTCTCCTCCCCCTGTCTGTTTATGCCCTCCTGAGGTCACATGGCGGCCTCAAAAGTGGAAACCTTTCTTATGTGCCCAACCTGTCTTAGGGTATATGAGATGAGAGACGTTCTGTGCAATGTAACTTTCGAGGTACCAGGAAACGAATGCACTTTCAGTGCCTCCTGCCCAATGTGTTTTCAGGGTTGTATGTGTTTCTGAGCAGTGGAATAACAAACCTCAGCTGCAAGGTACAAAGACGGGCCCCCTGTCGGATGGTTATCTCTTCCCTACTCTCACATCTAACAATACATTGTCTAAGGCCCCCATTATAAAATAGTTCTCTGAATATTTATTGGTGTGCAAACTGGAATTTCCACTCAAACTAGCATTGCCGGTAATGCAGTCATTCTGCATGCAGAATTTTCTGGAGAAGAATTTGCTAAATCTGAAATGGAGCAATTACTCCAGAAAATGTCCCAGACTTGGGGAATGCTCTATTACTTACCGGTAATCTTCATTACTCCGGGTCCCGTTGTCCTCGTCCCATTCAATACTATGTGGAGATAACCATCTCCCGACAGAAAAAAGATCAGAAGAATGCTGGGACACTAACCCCGCCCCTCCCACCACCGGGAGTACATAAGGGGTACTTACCCAGCATTCCGCCTGAACAACCAAGCCCACAACAGGAAGGCCGGCCGTCCGGGAGGGAGGGCTGGGCGTATGAATGGGACGAGGACAACGGGACCCGGAGTAATGAAGATTACCGGTAAGTAATAGAGCATTACCCCCAGGTCCCTTATGTCCTCGTCCCATTCAATACTATGTGGAGAATACCAAAGCAGAAAAGCCGGCCTTCCAAAACAAAACAGAAGCCAACCCAGGAAACCACACCAAGGTAGCAACCGCAGGAAGCAAAAGGCAGAACCGGTGAAACCCCAGGCAGAGCCCCCTACAAGAGGGAGCCCTACCAATTCAGGACGCACCCAACAAAACAACGGGAAAACATCCAGAGGACCAGTCCGACCCCAGAGGCCAACCAGCCCACAGCAGGAACACCCCACAGCCAACCAGAGAAGGGGAGAGCATTGACACACAAGCCAACCGAGGCAAGAGGAAAACAACAGCGAGGAGGCCACCCAAAGAGAAAGGCCAAGAGCCAATCAATCAATCAATCAATCAATCAATCATGTCACTTATAAAGCGCACTACATACCCGCGAGGGTCTCAAGGCGCTGGGGGAAGAGGAGGGTGGTGCTGCTACTGATCGAAGAGCCAGGTCTTGAGGAGTCTTCTGAAGGCCAGTAGGTCTTGGGTCTGTCGGAGGTTGGTGGGGAGGGTGTTCCAGGTCTTGGCGGCGAGGTGGGAGAAGGATCTGCCGCCGGCGGTCGTTTTCCGGATGCGGGGGACTGTGGCGAGGGCGAGGCTGGTCGAGCGGAGCTGGCGGGTGGGGGTGTAGAAGCTGAGTCGTCTGTTGAGGTAGGCTGGTCCGGAGTTGTGGAGTGCTTTGTGTGCGTGGGTGAGGAGCTTGAAGGTTATCCTCTTGTTGACAGGGAGCCAGTGCAGGTCTCTCAGGTGGGGTGTGATGTGGCTGCGTCGGGGGATGTCGAGGATAAGACGTGCAGAGGCGTTCTGGATGCGTTGCAGCCGTCTCAGGAGCTTAGCCGTCGTTCCTGCGTAGAGGGCGTTTCCGTAGTCCAGCCTGCTGGTGACGAGGGCCTGGGTGACTGTTTTTCTTGTTTCGGTGGGGATCCACTTGAAGATCCTGCGGAGCATTCGGAGGATGTTGAAGCAGGCCGAGGAAACGGCGTTGACCTGCTTAGTCATGGAGAGGGTGGGGTCGAGGATGACCCCTAGGTTGCGTACGTGGTCGGTGGGTGGCGGGGCTGTTCCCAGTGATGTTGGCCACCAGGAGTCGTCCCAGGCTGAAGGGTTGGAACCAAGGATGAGGACCTCCGTCTTGTCCGAGTTCAGCTTCAGGCGGCTGGTCCTCATCCATTCGGCGACGGCCTTCATTCCTTCGTGGAGGTGGGCTTTGGCGGTGTGAGGGTCTTTGGTGAGGGAGAGGATCAGCTGGGTGTCGTCGGCGTAGGAGATGATGTTGAGGTTGTGCTGTCGGGCGACGTGGGCGAGGGGTGCCATGTAGATGTTGAACAGCGTTGGGCTGAGGGAGGAGCCTTGGGGTACGCCGCAGATGATCTTGGTGGCCTTGGATCGGAAGGGGGCGAGGCGGACGCTTTGTGTTCTGCCGGAAAGGAAGGATGTGGTCCAGTCCAGGGCCTTCTCTTGGATCCCGGCGCCGTGAAGGCGTGTTCGTAGTGTGTGGTGGCAGACCGTGTCGAAGGCGGCTGATAGGTCCAGGAGGATGAGGGCTGCTGTTTCTCCGTTGTCTAGCAGGGTCCTGATGTCATCGGTGGCGGCGATGAGGGCGGTTTCGGTGCTGTGGTTGCTGCGGAAGCCGGACTGGGAAGGGTCCACCAGGCCAGCAAGCCAGAACCGGGCAACAGGAGCCAAACCCAGGCACAGAGAACCCCACGCCAGCCGAACACAGGCCCTGGAAAGAAAAGAAACACCCAGGGGACAAGGGGGCCAGAGAAACGCAAAGCCCCAACCAAAAACAACCAAAGGCGCCCCCGGAAAAAAAGGTCGAGAAGCCAACCAAGGGCAGGACCAAACCAGAAGAGAAGGGAAGCAAAAGACCTGACCCCAGAGAGACCAGAGGACAAACCCCCGGAACCTCACAAAAGAGCCACAGGCCCCAGGAGAAAAAGGGCCAGCACCAGCCGACAGACCACCAGCACCCAGCCCGGAAGGCGAGACAGAGCCCAGGGACAGGGAAAAAGGGAAAACCAAGGCCCGGGGAAGGAAGAACAAACCCCGGAAGCCAACCCACCAGGCCCCGAGAGATCAGGAAACAAGGCACCAAGGGAACCAGCACCTCCAGGGAGCCCGAGCAGCAAGAACCAACAAGGGCAACCAACCAGGACAAGAGACCCGGAAAAACAAAGAGGAAAAGGGAACAGGAGGAACCATACGAACCCCAGAACACAGCCCCAGCAAAACACCCCAACCGCAAACCGGAGGAAACCGGAGCAGGAAGCCACAGCCCGAAGAAGGCACACCCCGAACACTAGAGAAGGAGCGCAACCGGACGGTCAAACAACCCAGAGAACCCAAGACCAGAGCAAGGGAACCCTAAGGGAGCCAACAACCAACAACAGACAAGCCCAACCAGAGACATGCCAGGCAGAGACGACCCCAAACAGCCCAAGCAGAAGGCAGGGGCAAAACCGCAGAGGCCAGCAAGACCAAGGGCCAACAAACCCCAGAGGTCCCGAAGGAGCAGGACAGGCCCAAACATCACAGCACGGAACCCCAACCCACTAGGGGAGAGGAAACCCAAAAACATCCCGACCAGAGAAACAGAAGCCAGGGCAAAACGCCCAAGCAAACCAAACCCCACAGCCCGGCACGACCCAAGGAAGGGCACGCGCAGGGGAGGAACCCCCAGGGCAGAAAACTGCAACTGAGGACACAGCCGGGAAGCCGAAGCCAAGCAACCCGCCCGACCAGAAGGACCCAAAGGCCCAATCCAAAACCGGGGGAAGGCCAAAGAAGGGAAGGCCCCAGCAGAGCACAGGCCAGAGAGCAAATAGTCCAGGCGCCTCCCAAACGAAACCCAAGAGGAGGCAAGCAGGGAACACAGGAGTGGGTGACAGACCCAAACAGGCACAGCCAGAACTAAGAGGCCACAACGCCAGGAACACACCACACAAGCAAGGACCGGAACCCAATAGCAGACGGACCAGCCAACCCACAGGCAGAAAAGACACCAGCAAAGAAGTGCCAGGCCACCCAACGAACCCCCAACACAGCCCCAGCAGGCAGGCCAGGACCGCAGCAAGAGCGCAACCAGGCAACCCCGAGCAGGTCGTACCAAACAGAAACCAGCAGACCAACCAAGAACAGGAGCCAACAGGGAGGAAGGCCAAAGGCAACAGGCAACCACAAGAAGGTACCGCTGAAGGACAAGCAGAAGCAACCGCAGGCCTGCAGACCAGAGGCCACCGAAACACAGCCCCCGGAACAACAGGAGTACAGGGAAAGCTGAGGCACAACTCCGGCAAAAGAACCACCAGAAAGGGCTGGGACAACACCCCCCCCACCCCCTCCACAGTGAACCAAGCCGGAGAAGAACACCGCAGGCCAGAAGAGACCCAGCGGAGGCCAACAGCACCCGGGGAATCCATCCAGGCAACAAACAGCAGCCACCCAGCAGCACCACTGAAACCAGACGAGATCAGAAGCAGCAGGGAGGAAAGGCCGAAGGAAGAAGCACAGCCAACAGCCAAAACACAAGACACCCCAGGGGAAGCCAAAACCCACCGAGGCACCAGAGCAGACGAGGCGCCCAGAACACCACGCAGCAGCGAGGAGCAGAGAGGATCGCCCAGGGTATCCCGCAGCACACTGGCAAGGGAGACAGACTCCGAAAGGAGGCCAGACCAGCACCATGGTGCCCGCCAAGAACCAGCAGCCCGGGGAAGCAGAAAAAGAGGAAACCAACCTCACCCAGAAACCCCAGCGGGCGACCACACCAGGAGAGAAGCTACACCCAGGGAGGAAAGGCCACAGGCAAAAAGAACCCCGGAGGCCAGGACCGCAACAGCCAGGCCCAGGACACAGCCAAGGAGCCGCAGCACCAAGCCCGAAAGCCAGGGCCAGCCGACAACCAGGGCAAAATGCAGCACAAACAAGCGTGTCAAGAAGAAACATGCAGAAGCGCAGGCAAAGGCAACATGGAAAGGGACCATGAGAGGCAGAACAGCAGCAGGATGACAGAGACAACAATCTGGCACCGTAGCCACAGGCACATCCCCCAGGAGAAGCAATGGGCAGAGACCCAAAGAGGCACCGGTGCACAGAGAACCACACCAGAGACACAGGGAATGCCAAGGCCAGGCCAGGGTCGAGAAAACCCCAAAGAAAAGGACCCCCAAAAAAAGAGAAGGACCGCAGCATATAGGAGGAGAGATAGCCACAAACAAGCACCCCCCCGCAAACCTGTAACGGGGAAAAGGCCCGGAGAGGAGGAGGGGACACCACCAGGAACAAGGCCCCCACCCCAACAGACAGCCCAAGGAAGCCACAAAGGCAACGCCAGAGCCGAGAAGAAAGAGCACAGCCCCGATGGAAACCAAGGAGAAGAACGCAGGGTAAAGACACCCATCACAAGAAACAGAACTGCAACACAGCCAGTGCCAGTGGTACAACGATGGCAGAACGCAGGACCCGAGGAGAACACATACCCCAGCCCAGTCTGGAGGAGCCTGCCAAACGTGAGGAAAAGGCAGTAGCCGAAGGAACAGGAAGCAAAATACACCGCCCGTCCACGGCACCATCAACGGACTCCCCGCCACCAAAATGCAGGAGAAGCAAAGCATGCTACCCAGAAAGGAACAGAGAGCAGCACGTCACCAGGGAGACCGAGCGACTATCAGCAAAACAAACGGGTAACCGTGGGAGTGTGCGCTGAAAGCGTATCCCTTCAGGCCAGAACCAATGGCAGACAGGAAGCACACAACCGAGTGGTGCAAAGGCGCGAGAGCATGTCGCCAGTCCGCATCCATGCGCGCCACATGAGGATGCACACACAACAGGGATCACACAAAGACATTACACACCACACAGTAAACGCATTCCATAAACATGGGAGAGTAAGTGATGTGCCCAGAACCACACGAACCCGAAGGAAGTGCACTGGCCGGGATAACAAACATGGGACACCAGGCCCCAAATCCGGCAGCACCATGAAGCACAACACCAAAGGAGCCGTCGGAAACACTGCGTCACACAAGCCGCACAGGAGGCAGAATGCAGACTAGCCAAGCGGCAGTCACTTACCAACAGGAACAGTGTGCAGAACATGCGACCCAGCCCCCACAGGAAGGGTGACACCACACCAACTTCGAGAAAGGGAACAGGAGGGAAATCCGACCATGACCCAAAAGCCGCACAGACGGACACACCCCACAGCACGAGGCACGGGGAGACCAAGCAAATGCCCGGAGCCCACCGCCAGACACGAACCCTGAACCCAGCACCAAAGCCGGCCACAGCAGCCAAAAGCAGAACATTACAGTAGCAGTGTAAAATGTATGTCCTTGACGCCGGGTGCGTAGTAATGACTCTCATAACTGTCAGTCACTTACTTCACGGTTCCACGCTGTCAGCCATGTGCAACCAATGCGTCCAAAGGCCAGTGCCGCAAAGTGCGAAATCCCCCTTTAAGGTGAGAAGACGCAACTCACAACGTATTGAAGATGCGAGAGAACAAAACACCGCTACGCGGGACTTACCCGGAGTGGGTGCCGGAACACAGGAACAAGGCCCCCACTCCAACAGCCAGCTCCGGAAATGCACGGGACATCAAACGCAGCGCGTCTTCCCCCAGCCCGGCCACAGAAAAGATGCGCTCAGCGACCCGGAAGCAACCGGGAGGCGGCGCACCAGCCGCAAAGGGCCGGTAACCAGGAAATCCAGCCAGGAACAGCCCTGCCTCCCAGCAAGCCTGGCAGGCCGGGAGGCAGACCAATAAAAAAAAACCCGCCCGCGAAGCCAGGCAGCCGGGCGGGGGGAGGAGAGAAGAAGCGCACGCTACCCCAGCCCAGCAGGAGCAGCACCAGCATCCAAGACCATTCTGTCGACAGACAGAAAAAAAGAACAGGCGGAATGCTGGGTAAGTACCCCTTATGTACTCCCGGTGGGAGGGGCGGGGTTAGTGTCCCAGCATTCTTCTGATCTTTTTTTCTGTCGGGAGATGGTTATCTCCACATAGTATTGAATGGGACGAGGACATAAGGGACCTGGGGGTAATGGCATGGTGTAATGACAATGTTATTTATCTGTGATTTTTACCTGTAGGCTACACAGATCTCTGCATTAGGGACCGGATGCACTATTCCCACTCACAAACCAAAGATGTGAAGTTTGCTCACCAACTGTTTTACGAATAGAAATGCAATTTGAGATGCCACCTATGTACTGAAAGGTCGCATTGCACGCTATACATTGGTAGGAGGTCAAAAAACACGATCTGCCTGTCGAGTATTTATTAGGCTGGTCGCAGTTTGTGACCCTCTGTGATTGGCTGTAAATGCAGGAATGAGGGCCACAAGGGACTGCAGACCATCATCCTTGCATTTGCATTTCCAAACGAGAAACATTTTGTTTTTAAAAGCAGACCTTGCCCATTAAAGGGACTAGTGCTGCATGAAAAACAAAATCCCGTTTGGGAAGACATTTGAAAGAGTAGACAGGGATTCCTCTAGACCATTGCATGCTTCCCCTAAGGCTGCAATCACAATTCCCAAAAGGGAAGATGTCCCACTGGCACAGATTCCCCTTTAAGATTCAGATACCACCTCTTTTAAGGTGTCGGTATGTTACCAATGGTATAAGACCACCACTGCAGTCACAAACCATTGGTACATTTCTCTCTGAATCGTAAATAGGGAGGTGACACCCTGTTCACGCTCTCTCTTAGCTACAATTTGTACCGTGTCTCTCAACCCTTTTAAGAGTCGGAAAGAATTTTCTGACTCGTAAAAGGGTTTTTGTAAATAATAAAAAATATTTTGTGGTTACCATGTAATTTGGGAATGCCGTCAATGTGTGGACCACCTTAACTATTTTATCAGAAAGAGAAACTTGCTACCATACCATAATTAAAGGCTCTGGAGTGGTTTTTAAGAAGGATGTGAGTGGCTGTGCCACAAAACAACAATGACAAACCAGTGCACGCTGTAAGTTAGAATAGAGGTTGGTTGCAAGAGATCATTGGCTGTATCAAAGATACGAATACTGCAAAACCTGTACATGCCTCGATTCAGGCAACACACGCATTATGTGAGAACTGTGTATGTTTCTATGCTAGTGCATGATGCAAGTCAGGATAGTGGTGTGTTATAGAACCTTCGATAGTCTCCGAAAAACATAGTGCCCCATGTGGAGTGTGATGGACTTGGCCCTCTCTGCAGGGTCATCCCCAAACCTTTTGCCTTCACCCTCCTATTTTCTGAACCCATTTGTGTTGGTTTTTAGGACTATGTGCACATTACCACTGCCAACCACTGCTAAAGTGCTTGTGCTCCCTCCTTTAAACATGGTACAATTGGCTTACACCCAATTGGCACATTGAAGTTACTTGTAAGTCCCTAGTAAAGTGGTTCTACATGTACCCAGTGCCTGTAAATTAAATGTTACTAGTGGACCTGCAGCACTCATTATGCCACCCACTCAAGTAGCCTTTTAAACATTAAACATGTCTCAGGCCTGCCATTGCAGCCTATGTGTGCAGTTTTAAACTGCCATTTTGACCTGGCAAAATAAACCTTTTGCATATTTTACATATAAGTCAAACCCAAGTTGGGCCCTACACAGCCCAGAAGGCAGGTTGCAGTGCATTTAAAAAGTTGGACATGTACTTTTAACTTGTACATGTCCTGGTAGTGAAAAACTCTGAAATGCTTTTTCATGACTGCACGGCCTGCTTCTCCCATAGGATAACATTGGGTTACTTGATTTCATTTAATAAGTGCTAACTTTCAATTGGGAGCAAGCAGGAATGTCGAGTTTGGTATCCAAAGAATTGCAATTTAAAACCCTCTTTAATGGTAAAGTTGGTATTTAAGTCACAATTCTGAAAATGGCACTTTTAGAAAGTTGCATTTTTTTGTCCTAATCTTTTGGTGCCTGTAGCCAGTATCCTGGGTCACATAACTAGGCATAGCTGGCAGTTGGTCTTTGTGCATTGAGGAGGAAGGACCATCTATGGCTTGATGTGGGGGAGGAGATGTCACCTACCACACTTGCACATCACAAAGCACTGCCTGAGCACACTTACAAAGGGTTTGACACACCTTCTTTTGTGACCTTAGATAAGCTGGGGCCAGGGCAGGAAGGCAGGAAATTCTAAGCACCTCTTGCGGTGGAAGCCTCTAGAAACTTCTCCTACTTCAAAGTGGGCACCAGGTATAAATAATGGACCCTCAGTCCCAACTCTTCCGTACACCTCTGGACCTGTGGAAAACTCAGAAGGACTGCTGCGCTGCTCTGCAAGAAGGACTGCTACTTTGTTGCCCTGCTGCCCTGTTGTTCTGCTGCTCTGCTACCTGAGTGAGAGGGACTGGATCTGCATCTTGAACCCAGGACCAGCAGAGCAACTCCAAAGGCTAGTTGGTCGGCGTCCTGATCACAGCTTCAGGGGCAGAAAAGGCTCCAACCACCTTGAACCCAGCACCTGGACTCTGTCTGCTGTGAGTCCTACCCCTCAAGAGGTGCACTGCAAGCTCCTCATCGACGGAATCCACGATTACAACACAGGACTCCACATCACAGCCCCACAGCTTCTTCAGAACAGCCACTGCATGGCGCATCTCCTACATGTGGGATCTCACGATGCTCCGCAATCATAATTTAAGGTACTTTTTTCTGCGGGCCTAATTTGCTCCCTGTATCCTGCCAATGCTTCATCATGGTTGGCCTGAACTTGTGGTTTTGTCGCTGTCTGGCACTACCAGATAACCACAGTTGGCGCTGTGTGTTTTTAGGCACTATTTTCACTTAAATATTTTAAATTCCATATCTCCAGTTCTACTGACTGGATTTGTGTCTTACTCTATTTTTATAAATTGGTTAGGGATTTTAAACTTGTGTTGTGTTTTAGCTTTATTACTGTTTAAAGTGGTGCATAAATACTATACACATTTCATCTAAGTGAAGCCTGACTGCTCTTGTGCCAAGCTAC
Organism: Calotriton arnoldi; assembly: GCA_963921515.1. Classification (NCBI taxonomy): domain Eukaryota; kingdom Metazoa; phylum Chordata; class Amphibia; order Caudata; family Salamandridae; genus Calotriton; species Calotriton arnoldi. The sequence goes on from CAWUFW010003901.1 coordinate 913,870, forward strand.
CAGAGGGTTAAGCACAGGTTAATTTTGGGTTTGCTTGCGACTTCAACCTGACAGGAATGGTTGTTTTTGCTTGAGAAGGGGTTCTCCCCCCTCAAACAGTAGCCAAATTTCCTTCAGAGTGGGACTTGAAATCTGTAAAGAAACCCATTGCAAGAGCTTTGTGGAGGACTCAATACTGAGACAAAAATGCATGCATTAGAGTGCTATAGGGCCATAATAATAGCAGAAATTGAGCTATACATATGGCAGTAACATTCTGAAAGTCATACAAGCAGGGCCGGCTCTAGATCAGTGTGACCGGTGCAGCCACACCTGGCGCTGACCTCAGGGGGGCACAGTGTTTAAAAGTAGTACAGGTAGCATAGTCAGCTATGAACTGTCATCAAAGAGCTGCATGCAAACTGCATGTGAGAAGTTGGCCTGCATATGCTGTTCACTAATTAAAGTGGACACCTTGCACCAGAACAATTCGACTCTTATGGTAGATAGGTTTAAGACAACCTTTATAGAAAGCTATCCTAGTGGTAGCTGTGGAGAGCAACCTTCAGGCTAAGTCTTGAAGGAATGTAAAGCAGCTTGTTTTACCACACAATCTCTTGAATCACCAAATGAAAAGACACCACACAGGTATATATATCAAATATATATGTATTTATTAATAAACACTCTCTACTAATCTCTTTATGAGATTAGAGGTCAGGAACATATGTACAAGTCAAATGTTATCAAAATAAGTTTAGCACAATCGAATATCACAATCTTAGTTTGGCTAGACCTAGGTCTAGGGCATCTAGAATCGAGGGACCCCCAAGAACCACCCCAGGTAGTTGTAGGAGACCCACAGGGGACGGACGCGGTGTCCTGGCACCGGTGCGAGTCCTGTGCGAGTCTATGCGCTCAGACGCGATTGAGATTTCAATGTTAAAGGTCCCTTACGTGTTCGAGGCGATCACACCGATCGGTCCTTGTACGAGTCGAAGGACGCGGTTACAGATGGAATTGCAAGGGAGTTGGACGCGGTGTGTCTAACACAGACGCGAACCATGTACGAGTCAGTGCGATAGTCGCAATTGGAAAGTAAGAGTTTTAGGACACTTCTAGGGAAGCTACAAGCAATTCACTTACAGGGTAAGTAGTTCTAGGGCCCACACCCACAGGAGCACCGTAGTGCTGAAGTTACCTCACCCAGGGGAGCCGGGTGCATAGGTGTTCTTTGGTGTCGGGTCGCGGCGTCGTTTTCAATGGGAGCCAGTGAAGACTTGCTGCTTGCGGCGACAGGAGAAGTGTCCGGAGGAATCCAAGCCTGGATTCAGAAGGTGGAAGACCTGAAAGCAGAGGGGACAGTGTTCAAAGTCACTTGGCAGTGACTCGGGGCAAGGAAGATGGATGCCCACCGTCGTCGCAAGATTCAGGTCATTCGCGGGTGCCTTGACTCTTCAGCCATGAGGTCCAGGAGGCGTCGACGACGACCAGGAGCTGGATTCGGCGTGTCCCACAATGTCTGCGGCTTACTGCGGTGTCGGCGACTCGATTGGAGCCAACAAGCCTTGGTAACAGCAAGTCTTGGGGAAAGTGTGAAGAGGCAATGGCGCAGACCAGCAAGGTCTGGGGGACTCACCCAGCGAGGGTAAGTCAGGGCAGGCCTGGAGCAACCAGGGGAGCCCTTTGGTTTCTTTAGAAAGTCTTCTGGGGACTCACAAGCCGGCTGGCAAGGGATCGCGAAGACGCCTCGGGAGGATTCGCTCACAGGGGCCCACAGTCTCTCGGGACATGGTAGGCCTCCGATATTCGGAGGGATTCCTGCTGGAGGCTAGGACCACACGTGGTCCAAAGCACAAGTTCATGGAACGTTGTGAAGGGGTTGCACTCGACAATAGTGCACGGTACCCAGGGGTCGCGGTTCCTCGTCACTCTTGGGGTCCACTGGCATCAGCTTCGCTGGGGACTCACGATGGCCTTTGAGAAGTCAGGAAATCTACTTCTTGGGCTGCAGGGACTTCGGACTCTGGCGGGAGCGGCGTAGTTTGTGACCGTTGTTTGTAGTTTTAGGTGCCTGCCAAGCAGGGGAGTCACTCCTTGACTCCAAGGGAGATTCTTCAGTCTTCCAAAGGTAGTGGAACGTCAAAGGTCCGGGATTCGTCTTCAGAGCGTCGTCCAGGGAAATCTAGGGTGCAATGCACAGGTTCCCCCTCTTATACTAAAAGAAAGGGAGGGACTAGCTCTATGACCCTACCTATGGGAGGGTCAGGGGAGTGGGTGGCTACACACTTCCCTTTGTCCAGTTTCGCGCCAGAGCAGGGGCAGGTAGCCCCTGAGCCGGTTTGAACTGGCATATGCACAGAGGAGCCTTCTGCTCCCCCAGTGCAGGACTTCAAAGCACTCTAAGAGTGCACCCACCCAGCCCCAATACACTAAACCCGGTCTGGGAGATGGTCACACCCCCTTGGGACAGGATATCTATTGTTGGGCTTCCTCCACTGCGAGTGTTGGTCATCAGCAGGAGGGCAGCCCAGTGTCTGTGACTGGTGGCATCCATTTTGTGATGCCAGGGCTCTGCAGGATTCTACCGCGTTTCCACAGCAGGTACATGTCTATCCCTCTAGAAGGGTGGAATGCTACCCCCGCCGCCAGGACTGGCGGGGGGGGTAGTATTCCAAGATGTTTGACACCAAACACGACATGTTTCGATGCAGCCATTCCAAAGTTAGCATTCTACCGCGAGGATATAATGCACTTGAAAGTATATGGTTTAACCGCATCCACTAACAGCACCAGAGAATGGACTCTGAGAGCTGCAGAGGGGCCCTGCTCAGGCAGAGGCCCCCCTCACATGGAAACTAAGCAGCCTGCCCTCAGGATTGATAGGGCCTGCTTTAGGGGTGACTGATAAGTCTCAATGTGTGTGTAGGAGAGATATAGGGGACCTATATCTCAGTGAGGGGTGCTAGCACTTCCTCACCCAGGCTGCAGTAGCAGGCCTGTGGTGTCAGATTTAGTCTGCTTCCCAGGGGTGGCATAATACATGCTGCAGCCCCTGGTAGGCCTGTGAAGTACCTATGCCCTTAGCACCTAAGGTACCATATACTAGGGACTCATAAGGAACCACAGCATCCAATCACTAGTGCACCTAGAGTGCACTCCAAGTCGTTTAGAGAGAACAGAGAGGCTGGGGCCCTGATTAGCAGGGACCCAGCCAGACTATAGCCAGAAACCAGTGTAAACATCAGAAAAAAGTGGGGGCAACATAAGGGGCAGATCCTACTCTCCTACACAAACGCAGGGACACTAAACTAACCTTGACCAGTTGAGTCTTCGTGTTCAAAGTGGAAATACCTTGAGAGTCCATCTGCATTGGCATGTTGGGTCCCAGGTCTATGTTCCACTGTATAGTCCATCCCCTGTAGGGAAATGGACCACCTCAAAAGTTTTGGGTTTTCACCTTTCATCTGTTCAAGCCATAGGAGGGGCTTGTGGTCAGTCTGAACTATGAAGTGAGTGCCAAACAAGTATGGCCTCAGCTTCTTCAGGGCCCACACCACAGCAAAGGCCTCCCTCTCTATAGCTGACCAATGTTTCTCTCTAGGGGTCAGCCTTCTGCTAATAAAAGCTACTGGCTGGTCTTGACCTTCATCATTCAGTTGAGACAGTACAGCTCCCACACCCAGCTCAGAAGCATCTGTTTGGACAATGAACTTTTTGGTGTAGTCTGGACTCTGTAAGATGGGGGCAGTGCACATGGCCTGCTTTATGTCTTCAAATGCCTTTTGACAACTAGCTGTCCACTGAACCTTTTTTGGCATTTTCTTTGAGGTCAGATCATTCAAGGGGGTCACTATAGATCCATATCCCTTGACAAACCTCCTATAGTACCCAGTCAGGCCTAAGAAGGCTCTCACCTGTGTCTGGGTGGTTGGAGCAACCCATTCCATTATGGTTTGGATTTTGCTCTGTAAAGGCTGAACCTGGCCTCCACCTACAAGGTGGCCCAGGTATACAACCTGACTCTGCCCTATCTGGCACTTAGTGGCCTTGATAGTGAGGCCTGCTTTCTGCAGGGCCTCCAAAACATTCCTGAGGTGGACCAGGTGATCCTGCCAGGAGGAACTAAAGACAGCAATATCATCTAGATAAGCTGAGCAATAAGTTTCCATCGCTGTCAGAACTTTATTCACCAACCTCTGAAAAGTGGCAGGTGCATTTTTCAATCCAAAGGGCATCACCACGAAGTGGTAGTGACTCACCAGGGGTCAAAATGCTGTTTTGGCTTTTGCATCATCAGCTAACCTGATCTGCCAGTAGCCAGCTGTCAGGTCAAACGTGCTCAGATACTTGGCTGAGGCCAAAGTATCAATCAGCTCATCTGCCCTTGGTATGGGATAGGCATCAGTCCTAGTGACTGCATTGAGGCCTCTGTAGTCTACACAAAACCTCATTTCTTTCTTACCACCCTGGGTATGAGGCTTGGGTACCAGGACTACTGGGCTAGCCCAAGGGCTATCTGAAGGCTCAATTACACCTAGCTCCAACATTTTCTGGACTTCAGTCCTGATACAGTCCCTGACATGGTCAGGTTGCCTGTAGATTTTATTCTTGACAGGCAGACTGTCTCCAGTGTCCACCTCATGGGTGCACCAGGAAGTCTGACTAGGGATCAGGCTAAACATATGTCTATACTGTTGCAGAACTTGTCTGCACTCAGTTTGCTGATGGTCAGTGAGGCTGCTTGCCAAAGCAACACCATCTACTGACCCATCATCAGGGTTCTGAGAGAGCAGGTCAGGGAGAGGGTCACTCTCTTCCTCCTGGTCCTCATCAGTTGCCATGAGCAAGCCCATGTCAGCCCTGTCAACATATGGCTTTAATCTGTTGACGTGGAGCACCCTCAGAGGGCTCCTGGGAGTTCCAAGATTCACCAGGTAGGTGACTTCTCCCTTTTGTTCAACTATTGTATGGGGGCCACTCCACTTGTCCTGGAGGGCTGCTGGGGCCACAGGCTCCAACACCCACACTTTCTGTCCTGGCTGGTATACAGTCAGTACAGCCTTTGGTCATGCCAAGCTTTTTGTAATTCTTGGCTGGCCTCCAGGTTTTTGGTTGCCTTTTTCATGTACTCTGCCATCCGGGAGCGGAGACCAAGTACATAGTCCATCACATCTTGTTTGGGGGCTTGAGAGGTAACTCCCAGCCCTCTTTACCAAACAGAGTGGACCTCTCACAGGATGCCCAAACAGAAGCTCAAATGGGCTGTAACCAACCCCTTCTGTGGAACCTCTCTGTATGCAAACAACAGGCAAGGAAGAAGAAAGTCCCATTTCCGCCTAAGCTTCTCTGGGAGACCTTTAATCATTCCTTTCAAGGTTTTGTTGAAGCGTTCAACTAAACCATTGCATTGTGGGTGATAGGGGGTGGTGAACTTGTAAGTTACACCACACTCCTTCCACATTGCTTTTAGATATCCTGACATGAAGTTGGTACCTCTGTCAGAAATGACCTCCTTTGGGAAACCCACTCTGGAGAAGACTCCAATGAGGGCTCTTGCCACCACAGGGGCTGTGGTGGTCCTCAGGGAATTGCTTCTGGGTACCTGGTGGCATGATCCACTACCACCAGGATAAACCTGTGCCCAGATGCAGTTTGAGGGTCAAGGGGACCAACAATGTCAATCGCTACCCTTTCAAAGGGTACCCCCACCACAGGTAGTGGTATCAGGGGGCCTTTGTTGTGCCACCTGCCTTACCACTGGCTTGGCATGTGACACAGGAGCAACAAAACTCCTTTGTGTCCTCTGACATATGTGGCCAATGAAAATGTGGAACAAGCCTGTCCCAGGTCTTGTTTTGGCCCAAGTGTCCTGCTAAAGGGATGTCATGTGCTAAGGTCAAGAGGAACCCCTAAACTTCTGAGGTATTACCATCCTCCTGGTGGCTCCAGGGGCTGGATCTCTACCCTCAGAATATAGGAGTCCCTCATCCCAATAAACTTTATGGGACCCACTAGCACTCCCAGCAGCCTCAGCAGCAGCCTGCTGTCTGAGGGGTTCAAGAGAGGGGCAGCACTGTTGCTCCTTACTCAGATCTTCCCTAGAAGGGCCCCCTGCCCCCAAGAACTCAACCTGATCAGGCTCAAGTCCCTCTGGGGCAGTTCCTTCTTCAGGATCTGCTTCACCTCCCTCTGGGGGTGAATCTGTGATCTGAGACAGAGGGGAAGGCACTGCCGTTACCCTACTGCTCCTCCTCTTGGGAAGCATCTGGTCCATTGTTCCAGGATCCAGAGCTGGTTCAGTGTCATGCATTCTTGCTTGTGACCTGGTCACAGCAAATACCTCTGCAGGGATGCCCAACATCTCAGCATGAGTCCATAACTCTACTTCAGACCAGGCTGAAGTCTCTAGATCATTGCCCAATAGACATTCGACAGGGAGGTCTGCACTGACTACAACCTTCTTGAGGCCAGTTACCTCTCCCCAGGAGAAATTCACAACTGCCAGACTATGGTTGGTCTTGACATTGCTTGCATTGGTCACCTGGTACATTTCGCCCAGGATGATCTGTCCAGGGTCCACAAGATCCTCTGCCACCATGGTGACACTAGCACCTGTGTCCTTAAATGCCAAAGCCTGTTTGCCATTTATTACAGGCTGCTGTTTGTATTTGCCCAGATTACTGGGGCTTACTAGGAAGGACATGTTAAGGTCTCCCTCACAAATCAGCATTGCCTGAGTGGGCACTCTGACTAGGTCAGAGTCCACTTCAGAACCCAGGGTCAACCCTACTACACCCTTATTCTGTGTACCACCTCCACCAGTAGCTGAGCTAGGGGGAACAGTTGCCTTAGGGGCAGGAGTGGGGGTGGTTTGGTCTTTGGACTTGTTACAATCAGAAGTCCAGTGCCCTTTCTGTTTACAGAATTTGCACCAGGGCTTCTTTTGGCCTTTTCCCTTGTTGGATTGTGACTCCCCACCAGATGCAGATTTTTGGGGCCCTTGTGAAGACTTCTGGTCTTTTGACTTATCCCCACCTTTCTCAGAGCCCTTAGGATCTTGCTTCTTAGTGTCACCCCTTGGTTCTGGGGATTCTGCCTCACCCTGGTTCTGACCCATTTGTCTGCCTTCTTTCCCAATTCTTGGGGAGAGGTCAGATCTGAGTCCACCAGGTATTGATGCAACAACTGGTTCTGGCAATTATTAAGGATCTGTTCTCTCATCATCAGATTATACAATCCCTTGAAATCAGTAACCCTACTGCCAACCAGCCAACCCTCCAGAGCCTTTGTTGCACAATCAACAAAGTCAGTCCAGTCCTGAGTCTGTGCCTTCTGGGTGTCTCTGAACTTCAACCTGTACTGCTCAGTGGTTAATCCAAACCCATCTATCAGTGCACTCTTCAGGACTTCATAATCATCAGCATCCTCTTCTCTAACAGTGAGGAGCTTGTCTCTACCTTTGTCTGAAAAGGAGAGCCACAAGATTGCTGCCCACTGCTTTTGGGGGACCTGCTGTACTCTACAGGCCCTCTCCATAGCAGTTATCCACTTGTGGATATCATCCCCACTCTGGTAGGGAGGAACAACCTTGCTCAGGTTCCTATGGTCTGGAATAGATTCTCTGCCTCTAGGGACACTGTTGCTGCCACCAAGGGGTTCTAACCCCTCTCTTCTAGAAGCTCTCTGGATCTCCAGGGCTTCTCTATCCAGTGCCAACTGCTTGGTTCTGAGGGCAACTCTTGCTTCCTCATACTGCAGCAGTTTGCACATTCTTTCAGAGGAGGTCTCTCTTATGGGAAAGTATGAGTTCCTCTGCTGGACAAATTCTCTGCCAGAGTGATAAGAGTGGTCAGATTCCCTGGAAGGGGACCTATGCCTCTCCTCCACTCTGTCAGCTCTCTTAGGGAGAATTCCTCTGCCCTTTCAGGCCCCTTGAGGCCTGGCCCTTCAATCACAGAGTCTTGGTCATTCTGATTTTCATCATCTGACCCAGATACTGTAATTGACCCACTCACTGATTCAGACCCATTAGCTCCTAGAGCCAATCTAAGATCATCTGCTGTCAGCAGATCTATCAGGTGTAGGGTGGAGGGACTCTGTCCTAGCCTCTGGTGTCTTTCAACACACATGGCTCTCAAGTCAGAGAAAGCCATGTCCTTATACTGAGGCTGAGTGGATCCACTGGTTCCACCCTTTAAGGACATTCTAGTGTTGTGCAGTGTTGTACTACCTACACTAGTTTGTGGCCTACTGATACTAGCTTGAGCTGTAGAAAGGGTGTGCTATCCCTTGGCACACAGCTCTAAGTTCAGTAGAACTTATTGATACTAAGCTTGACTTTATATGTACCTTAAGTACCTATAGTGGTTTTCAGTTAGTAATTCAAATAGAGATTTTCTGGTAAAACAATAGCAAGCTGGAATCCCACACGCTGCCCACCAATGTGAGAAGTTGGCCTGGCATATGCTGTTCACTAATTAAAGTGGACACCTTGCACCAGAACAATTAGACTCTTATGGTAGATAGGTTTAAGACAACCTTTATAGAAAGCTATCCTAGTGGTAGCTGTGGAGAGCAGCCTTCAGGCTAAGTCTTGAAGGAATGTAAAGCAGCTTGTTTTACCACACAATCTCTTGAATCACCAAATGAAAAGACACCACACAGGTATATATATCAAATATATATGTATTTATTAATAAACACTCTCTACTAATCTCTTTATGAGATTAGAGGTCAGGAACATATGTACAAGTCAAATGTTATCAAAATAAGTTTAGCACAATCGAATATCACAATCTTAGTTTGGCTAGACCTAGGTCTAGGGCATCTAGAATCGAGGGACCCCCAAGAACCACCCCAGGTAGTTGTAGGAGACCCACAAGGGACAGACGCGGTGTCCTGGCACCGGTGCGAGTCCTGTGCGAGTCTATGCGCTCAGACGCAATTGACATTTCAATGTTAAAGGTCCCTTGTGTGTTCGAGGCGAACTTACCGATCGGTCCTTGTACGAGTCGAAGGACGCGGTTACAGATGGAATTGCAAGGGAGTTGGACGCGGTGTGTCTAACACAGACGCGAACCATGTACGAGTCAGTGCGATAGTCACACTTGGAAAGTAAGAGTTTTAGGACACTTCTAGGGAAGCTACAAGCAAGTCACTTACAGGGTAAGTAGTTCTAGGGCCCACACCCACAGGAGCACCGTAGTGCTGAAGTTACCTCACCCAGGGGAGCCGGGTGCATAGGTGTTCTTTGGTGTCGGGTCGCGGCGTCGTTTTCAATGGGAGCCAGTGAAGACTTGCTGCTTGCGGCGACAGGAGAAGTGTCCGGATGAATCCAAGCCTGGATTCAGAAGGTGGAAGACCTGAAAGCAGAGGGGACAGTGTTCAAAGTCACTTGGCAGTGACTCGGGGCAAGGTTGATGGATGCCCACCGTCGTCGCAAGATTCAGGTCGTTCGCGGGTGCCTTGACTCTTCAGCCACGAGGTCCAGGAGGCGTCGACGATGACCAGGAGCTGGATTCGGCGTGTCCCACGATGTCTGCGGCTTACTGCGGTGTCGGCGACTCGATTGGAGCCAACAAGCCTTAGTAACAGCAAGTCTTGGGGAAAGTGTGAAGAGGCAATGGCGCAGACCAGCAAGGTCTGGGAGACTCACCCAGCGAGGGTAAGTCAGGGCAGACCTGGAGCAACCAGGGGAGCCCTTTGGTTTCTTTAGAAAGTCTTCTGGGGACCCACAAGCCAGCTGGCAAGGGATCGCGAAGACGCCTCGGGAGGATTCGCTCACAGGGGCCCACGGTCTCTCGGGACGTGGTAGGCCTCTGATCTTCGGAGGGTTTCCTGCTGGAGGCTAGGACCACACGTGGTCCAAAGCACAAGTTCGTGGAAAGTTGTGAAGGGGTTGCACTCGACAATAGTGCACGGTACCCAGGGGTCGCGGTTCCTCATCACTCTTGGGGTCCACTGGCCTCAGCTTCACTGGGGACTCACGATGGCCTTTGAGAAGTCAGGAAATCCTTTTCTTGGGCTGCAGGGACTTCGGACTCTGGCGGGAGCGGCGTAGTTTGCGACCGTCGTTTGTAGTTTTAGGTGCCTGCCAAGCAGGGGAGTCACTCCTTGACTCCAAGGGAGATTCTTCAGTCTTCCAAAGGTAGTGGAACGTCGAAGGTCCGAGATTCGTCTTCAGAGCGTCGTCCAGGGAAATCTAGGGTGCAATGCACAGGTTCCCCCTCTTATACTAAAAGAAAGGGAGGGACTAGCTCTATGACCCTACCTATGGGAGGGTCAGGGGAGTGGGTGGCTACACCCACTTCCCTTTGTCCAGTTTCGTGCCAGAGCAGGGGCAGGTAGCCCCTGAGCCGGTTTGAACTGGCATATGCACAGAGGAGCCTTCTGCTCCCCAGTGCAGGACTTCAAAGCACTCTAAGAGTGCACCCACCCAGCCCCAATACACTAAACCCTGTCTGGGAGGTGGTCACACCCCTTGGGACAGGATATCTATTGTTGGGCTTCCTCCACTGCGAGTGTTGGTCATCAGCAGGAGGGCAGCCCAGTGTCTGTGACTGGTGGCATCCATTTTGTGATGCCAGGGCTCTGCAGGATTCTACCGCGTTTCCACAGCAGGTACATGTCTATCCCTCTAGAAGGGTGGAATGCTACCCCCGCCGCCAGGACTGGCGGGGGGGGGTAGTATTCCAAGATGTTTGACACCAAACACGACATGTTTCGATGCAGCCATTCCAAAGTTAGCATTCTACCGCGAGGATATAATGCACTTAAAAGTATATGGTTTAACCGCATCCACTAACAGCACCAGAGAATGGACTCTGAGAGCTGCAGAGGGGCCCTGCTCAGGCAGAGGCACCCCCTCACATGGAAACTAAGCACCCTGCCCTCAGGATTGATAGGGCCTGCTTTAGGGGTGACTGATAAGTCTCAATGTGTGTGTAGGAGAGATATAGGGGACCTATATCTCAGTGAGGGGTGCTAGCACTTCCTCACCCAGGCTGCAGTAGCAGGCCTGTGGTGTCAGATTTAGTCTGCTTCCCAGGGGTGGCATAATACATGCTGCAGCCCCTGGTAGGCCTGTGAAGTACCTATGCCCTTAGCACCTAAGGTACCATATGCTAGGGACTCATAAGGAACCACAGCATCCAATCACTAGTGCACCTAGAGTGCACTCCAAGTCGTTTAGAGAGAACAGAGAGGCTGGGGCCCTGATTATCAGGGACCCAGCCAGACTATAGCCAGAAACCAGTGTAAACATCAGAAAAAAAGTGGGGGCAACATAAGAGGCAGATCCTACTCTCCTACACTGCATGATATAGGTTAGAACGTTATGTTTTCTCCCCAGTCTTTCATTATCCTAATGTTGCCAAAAAGGGTTAATTTGGGTAGAAATACATTTTATTAGTAAACACCAAGCACTGTAGTATGTTTTAAATCCTGAGTCTGTGCTTTTGCAGACCAAACATTCTTAAAATATACTGCCTACTAGTATCTGTGACATGTGACCTCTACACCTTGTTATCCTTATTGTCTTATGTAACATTTCCTAAAGACTGATTTACCCACAAATGATTCATTAGCTCTGTATAATGTGTGTGTGATGTGAAGTGCTCTGACACCCTACGCTCGTATGAGCAGTTTTATAAAACAAATAAAATTAATGTAAGAGAGGGGCTATGGAGGGATGAAGGCCACTGGTGGAGTATGGTAGTGAGGGAATCCCTGGAGAAGGAGATTATGGGGGGCGGGGGCACCAACAAAGATTGTCGCCCTGGGCGTCACCAGGGCTAAAGCCGACCATGCATGTAAGAGTTGTTTTGTGAAAGATCATAGGTTTCTCCTACTGGTATGTAAAGTGAAGCTGAGGCAGAGGATTCAGCATATAACGCAGGTCGGAACAGACATGCATTATGAGAGATCTGTGACATGTCCAAATCATAGGGGCATTGTGAGAGCTCTGAGGGTGACTCAGCACTGGAATTAGTAGCACATGGTCCAAGTTAGGGAAAAGATATCCTGTGGGAGTTTGATGGGTCTCCCAGTACTTGGATAGCACTGCAGGCTGTAGATAAAGATAGAAGTGCATTGTGAGAGCTATGTAGATGTCTCAGCACAGGGACTGCAGTACGGGGAATAGTTCAGAATAGAGGTGCATTGTGAGAGCTGTGCGAATGTCTCATTTCAATAGTAATGCATGTGCAACTTAGAATAGAGATACATTGTGAGGCATTGTGACACTGGGATAGCACTACAAGGAGTAGACCAAGATAAACATGCACTGTGAGAGCTCAAGCAGTCTCAGCTTCCTCTGACCTGCTTATTCCTTCACCTTTCTTTGTGGTTTGACTAGGGGACTGCTAAAGGTTAATGGGAGGAGGTCCTCTATCCGAGTGCGTGTGGGGGAGGGGAGGGGCAGCCACACTGTGGGGGGAGGGATGAGGTGTGACTCAGGCACCTAATAAATGTATGCTTCTAAGTGAATACACTGGTGTTACGAAACTTGAGGGGGCCCCCTGCAAAGTACAGGAGCTCTGAGGCCAGGGTACTGTGCTGAAGGGGCCCCCTGATGCGCACCCCTGCAAACTAACAGGAAGTACGTTTCCAAAGATATTAACAGCTCGTGGGCCACACGTCTGATTCATGATTATCAGGTAGGACAAGAGTGAACAATCAGACTTTTCACAAGTTCTCCCAGAACTATTATGCACAAAGAGCTTTGAAAAGAAGACGCCGTAGTTGACACCTGTGAGTGGCCTACGGTTGAGACTGCAAAGATGGTTAAGGCTAAGGAAGTCTTCCACCTTTCTGAGGATGATGACATTTGGTCAAACTACATTTGTTGATGTTAAAATCAGTGTCATCAGCTGCTAGCCTCTGCCTCTGCGACGTGGTGCCTTACGAGGCATAAAGTCCTGTAGCCCAGGAGTGGGCTACATATTTAAGGCCAGGACTGTGAATTATGCTGCAGATGGTTTTGAGAGGATCAATAGCACGAGCCCCAGCTGAGGTCCCCACTCCCCCACCACTGACTCAGAAGGCTAGGAGAAAAGCGGCGCAGTCTCGAATCTTGGCAGCCAGGAGAGGAAAAACTAGCCAGAAAGTAAGGGGGGGCAATGAGTACCATGAGTTCGCAAATGGATCTGGCGCTCCTGGTGTCTTCTCCCCTGTTAGAAATGGGATCTCTGGTTGGCTAAGGCTTGCGCCAAAGCCAGGCAGAGACCACCACTCTAGTCAGGGCAAGGGAGTTACACATCCCAGATAACCCCTGCTCACCCCCTTGGTAGCTTGGCACGAGCAGTCAGGCTTATCCCGGAGGCAATGTGTAAAGCGTTTGCGCAACACACCCACAGCAACAACATACTAGGCACACCACAAAAAGGAACTCCACACAAGGTTATATCAAAAATAGCCTTTGTATTATCATAACACATTAGAATAGTACTCACATAATATACATGGTGCCACCTGGCACTAGGTCATATTTACAAGGGATTATTTACACCTGACAGGGCCAACTGGACGACTGTCAGAACCAGCACAAAGCGAACTTAGTATATGTATCACTTATAATAAATGTAGAACACATCATAAACGTACAGCCAGTAATCACTGGTAATCACTGTACTTAGCATCAGCCTGTAACATAAACCACATTATGCACAGCATCACATTAGGCGCGAATTACATTCTGCGCCAACCTCACCAGCATAACCACAGTATGCAAATAACCTCATAATCATAATTACATTAGAGGTATAAAACAGGGTGCGTAAATCATACTACATGAATTACATTTCCTAGCACCCCAAAAATCACATTAGCACATGAATCACATTAGGGCCTGGCGCCCTATAAACCTTACATTCCCCTTGGGCCAACTGGCCATCTAAAGGGGCTCAAATGCCCTATGTCCAAGAGTCAGGGCTGCTGCCTAAGCAGCGAAAGTCAAGGGTGCGCCACTGCGCAAGCCTAAACGTAGCAGCTGCCCACTACTTGCTGGGCAGCTATGGGGCAAAGGAGTGCATCTCACTCCTGAGTTCACAATATGTCCCCTAAAAGAAAGACCTAAACGGTGCAGCTGACGCTAATGGCCGTGCAGCTGTAAAAACTGTAGGTATGGGGCACTCCTGTCCCCTGAGTCCCCTACTAGGACTCTAAACTCAATGGGGCCCAACCGTTGCAGCTGCCTGCGCGCTCGCAGGGCAGCTGGGCAGCAACCTTAGCACTGGCACCATTGTGCCTCATGGGCCCCCCTCTGGGGCTCTAGAAAGAACATACTTCACCCCCACACGTCGTAGCTGCCTGCGCTCTCGCAGGGCCGCTGGGAATAGCACTGGGCACCAACTGTGCCTGGGGAGCCCTGATCACCGGGCTCCTCCGGGTGCCATAAAAAGAAAAATGCCCCCTTCGTGGGAGCGGCCCGCTGCCAAAGCGGGGCCGCTCGGGATCTGTGCCTCGCACTGGCACCGAAGAGCCAGCTATGCTCCTTCGTGGTGCGGGAGCGCAAATGCGGCCAGGTTCCCCCTCAGCCCTTACTCACCGGGCTATGCGGGGGGCTCCTCTCGTTTGGACGCGGCGAAGGCAGGCACCGGCAATGTGCCTCGCGCCCTCCCCCTCCGCGGGAAACAGGCTGCAGCACCTGCGGGGCTCTCTCCATTCATGAGAGCCCCGCGTCACCAGGCGCCACACTTCACCCGGTCCCCCATCTCGGGACCGGGACTTCAGTATCGAGCCAGCAAGGCTCCCAACTGCATCTCTCTTCACCCGGGCCCCTCCTGGGACCCGGGACTTCTCTTCACTTTTGCCGCTACCGCGGGGCTCTCCCTCAAGCATGGGAGCCCCGCGCTGTCACGTCCGGTTGGCCTCTTCCGGTCCGGGCGGTAGGCCCCGCCCATGTCCCAGGCAGACGTGCCTGACTTCCTGGTCGCGCTGCAGCGGCCGGGAATAGATTTCCTCGGCAGCCCAGTGGCTGCGGCGGTGAAACGCGGGGTGGGCACCCGCAAACTTGAAATATAGAAATAAGCGGGGTGGGCACCCGCCGACCACAGCACCACAAAGCGGAGTAGGTTCCCGCTATTTTAAGTAATCGGGAAGCAGGGGAATCCCCTCGCTGGGATTCCCTCGATCAGCAGCTCTGCGCTGCGAAGCCCACGCTGTCCCTCTCCTTGGAGGGAAGATAACAATAAAGCGCTCACAAGGCGCTAGATGCAGCCACAAGTCCTGGAATAAAAGTAAGGCAAAAGGGTCCTTTAGTCATCAAGGGGCAATGCAGGGCCCAGGGAGGCAAGCCCTCATGGCAGCCCCCTGGGCCCCAGCAGCAGCACGCCCCAGCAGGAACAGCAACCAAGCACGGAACAGGAACACTGAACATTTTCATGGGGTCACAGCCCCTTCTTTTATACACATTTCCCTTTGTGTCACAGCACAGGGCTGGGGAAAACCAGACGCAACTGGTTTGGGGGAGCTTTGGAGCACTTTGTTTTGCTCAGCTCCTCTCTCCTTTCACAGGACAGGCTAGGGACATCAGACGCACCACAGGGGGTGGAGCCAGCATTGTGGAGGGAAGGCACAGCCCTATTCAGGTCCCAGATGCAACTCCTCCCTCCCATCTAGATGCAGATCTCCTATTCAGCCCTGCGCTGACTCATCCTGCCCCTCCTGGAGCCACACACACCTCTCAGCCCCTGTCACTCACAAGCCAGACATGCAATTCACATCAGGCAGGCAGACACAGAGCACACATAAATGCCAACTTCTAGAAGTGGCATTTCTACACCAGTTATAATAAATCTGCGCACACCATTGCGCAGCATTTATTCTCACGAGTTCGCACATACTAAACTCGCCCCTGCACTCCTCTCACACCAGGAATTACCATGGACACACATATCCCCCATGCATTCCTATGGGAGGGCAGGACAATCTCACCACACGCACTCAGCGCGCACGCACTTTACACTGGACCACAGTGCTAAAGTGCCCAGAGACTTAAAACTACTGACATACAAGGCAAAAAGTTTAGGGGTGAACCGGCCAAAAAGGACCAAGTCCAACACAACCCCTTCCAGCCAAAACGCAGGGCAGACCAATCACCACCGTGATGGGCTTCCCTGCTTAGGAGCGATAGAACACGGACGCGGGCCCGTACTGCAGGGACACCCTCCGGTTCTACGCCACTTGGAACCCATGGAATCCATCTAAGAGAAAAAAACTCAGGACCAACTAGGCCACCCCACCGGTACTCCTTCGTTGTCCACGGCCAGGACCAGGCCCTAGGCCACCCAGATGCCACTGGTCCTTGCCAATCCAGAGTGGGGGGCAGTAACCCCTGGCATACAATAGCCATTCTCCACTCTCCCTCTCAGTGTAGTTCCAAACTACCACTGATCCTTCAACCTAGGGTCCGCACCCTCAGGCTGACCAGAGGTCACGGGCGAAGCATCTCCTCCCCCTACCTCTATTTCTGACGTTTCGCGCTCTCCCAGGAGAAGCACCTACCAGAACACAACTCTCCCACCAGTTCAGGACCTCTCTCCATCACTGGTCTACCACCTGGGAAATAAATTCACCGGCTGCACCGGGGTCAGAGGCGAGGACTCCCTCCTCTGCACCCCTTCCAGAGTCCGATACCCTCCCAACTGGAGTGGTACCCCCTAAAAGGCAAAACCGGCCAGGACACTGATTACAGCCGCCCTGCCGTCCAGATCCGGAAACACCGGCTACTGGCTCCCCAACCCAGGGACGTACCCTCTGGTCAGATGCCCGGCGAACCAGGACTTCACGAGGGTGACACATAACTAATGGGTCGTGTGACAGTCTGCCCGGCGCAAACCCAGGGCAGAAGTGGCATCACCATGGTCACTCATTGGCGACTCAGCCCTGCTGGCTGGCCCCTGACCCACTGGCTCTTCCACTGGGTACTTTTTCCCCCTCTCACCCCTCACTCTGGACTTCTGCACCCTCCCAAGGGGAGTGGTACTGCCAGACACTAGGACTGCTGGAGCTCTGATTACAGACGATCCACGTCCTCTAGACACTGGGAGATCCTCCTCAAATGGCCTACAAGTACAGCCTAGGCCCCCAACCTGATGTTCCCTTTAAGAAACAATCCAGGTCCTGCGACTGGGTTTCGGGCACCTTGGGACAGAACCACTCACTCTTTCTCCTCTTGAGACAAGATGTGAGCCCCTACACCGGGACCTAGCTGGGCTACACTGAACCTCCTCCACCACGGAAGACACCTGAGCCACTCTTATTGGAATCACTTCCAGCTCACCTACCACGGGGAGGTCCCCATACAGAACAGTCCAACAGGACAGACTAGGTTCCTTTCCTGGTGTTCCTTCTAAGAACCATCCAGTACCGGAGACTTGAGATTGAGGCTCGGAATACGGCCCAGTCTCACACCTTCCTCGCAGGACATGATGTGAGGCCTTGCAACCTCCTCACTATAACGGTTCCTAGTTGGGTTCCTCTGAACCATCTCCGCCACACGGGTTGGGAGACACCTGCACCATCCCTCAAGGTTACTCCCCAATGCAAGTTCCTTATTTCAGAGAACTCACACCCAAGTATTCAGCAAGCTCCTTATTTCAGAGAACTCACACCCAAGTATTCAGCAAGCTCCTTATTTCAGAGAACTCACACCCACTCGTCCAGTGCAACACACCATTTATCCACACACATCCCCCCAGACCGGTGAGACAGTATCTACTGCCCTGAATCTCAACCTGCACCCCTCTTACTGAGCACCAGGTACCATACTCTGGGAACGGGACGGGGAATTCATGCACTGGACACACTTCTGCTGCCACCACTGGATCCCACCCTCACTGGGGAATCCAGAAAACTCACACTGCACTTAGGGGATAATCTACCCTCCCGAGCTAGTGACCATACCAATTAAGTCCCCACTGTAGGCCAACCCAAGAACCAGCGCAATGGCTCAAGGGCAGTCTCTCCTCCAGATTCTCTGGTTTCTGTCCTTGGCAGGACACCCAACTCATAGTGCACAAGAAACACATTTCAAAAAGAAATGACACTTAAAACAAACTCAGAAGCAATAATCCCTTTCCATGTGACTATCTGAAATGCAGAGTTTTGTAATGCAGCCAGTTGTCGCTGTGGTATTGCGCAAACGCAAGTCCTAATCCCACCGCTGCCACCAATGTTAGAAATGGGATCTCTGGTTGGCTAAGGCTTGCGCCAAAGCCAGGCAGAGACCACCACTCTAGTCAGGGCAAGGGAGTTACACATCCCAGATAACCCCTGCTCACCCCCTTGGTAGCTTGGCACGAGCAGTCAGGCTTATCCCGGAGGCAATGTGTAAAGCGTTTGCGCAACACACCCACAGCAACAACATACTAGGCACACCACAAAAAGGAACTCCACACAAGGTTATATCAAAAATAGCCTTTGTATTATCATAACACATTAGAATAGTACTCACATAATATACATGGTGCCACCTGGCACTAGGTCATATTTACAAGGGATTATTTACACCTGACAGGGCCAACTGGACGACTGTCAGAACCAGCACAAAGCGAACTTAGTATATGTATCACTTATAATAAATGTAGAACACATCATAAACGTACAGCCAGTAATCACTGGTAATCACTGTACTTAGCATCAGCCTGTAACATAAACCACATTATGCACAGCATCACATTAGGCGCGAATTACATTCTGCGCCAACCTCACCAGCATAACCACAGTATGCAAATAACCTCATAATCATAATTACATTAGAGGTATAAAACAGGGTGCGTAAATCATACTACATGAATTACATTTCCTAGCACCCCAAAATCACATTAGCACATGAATCACATTAGGGCCTGGCGCCCTATAAACCTTACATTCCCCTTGGGCCAACTGGCCATCTAAAGGGGCTCAAATGCCCTATGTCCAAGAGTCAGGGCTGCTGCCTAAGCAGCGAAAGTCAAGGGTGCGCCACTGCGCAAGCCTAAACGTAGCAGCTGCCCACTACTTGCTGGGCAGCTATGGGGCAAAGGAGTGCATCTCACTCCTGAGTTCACAATATGTCCCCTAAAAGAAAGACCTAAACGGTGCAGCTGACGCTAATGGCCGTGCAGCTGTAAAAACTGTAGGTATGGGGCACTCCTGTCCCCTGAGTCCCCTACTAGGACTCTAAACTCAATGGGGCCCAACCGTTGCAGCTGCCTGCGCGCTCGCAGGGCAGCTGGGCAGCAACCTTAGCACTGGCACCATTGTGCCTCATGGGCCCCCCTCTGGGGCTCTAGAAAGAACATACTTCACCCCCACACGTCGTAGCTGCCTGCGCTCTCGCAGGGCCGCTGGGAATAGCACTGGGCACCAACTGTGCCTGGGGAGCCCTGATCACCGGGCTCCTCCGGGTGCCATAAAAAGAAAAATGCCCCCTTCGTGGGAGCGGCCCGCTGCCAAAGCGGGGCCGCTCGGGATCTGTGCCTCGCACTGGCACCGAAGAGCCAGCTATGCTCCTTCGTGGTGCGGGAGCGCAAATGCGGCCAGGTTCCCCCTCAGCCCTTACTCACCGGGCTATGCGGGGGGCTCCTCTCGTTTGGACGCGGCGAAGGCAGGCACCGGCAATGTGCCTCGCGCCCTCCCCCTCCGCGGGAAACAGGCTGCAGCACCTGCGGGGCTCTCTCCATTCATGAGAGCCCCGCGTCACCAGGCGCCACACTTCACCCGGTCCCCCATCTCGGGACCGGGACTTCAGTATCGAGCCAGCAAGGCTCCCAACTGCATCTCTCTTCACCCGGGCCCCCTCCTGGGACCCGGGACTTCTCTTCACTTTTGCCGCTACCGCGGGGCTCTCCCTCAAGCATGGGAGCCCCGCGCTGTCACGTCCGGTTGGCCTCTTCCGGTCCGGCGGTAGGCCCCGCCCATGTCCCAGGCAGACGTGCCTGACTTCCTGGTCGCGCTGCAGCGGCCGGGAATAGATTTCCTCGGCAGCCCAGTGGCTGCGGCGGTGAAACGCGGGGTGGGCACCCGCAAACTTGAAATATAGAAATAAGCGGGGTGGGCACCCGCCGACCACAGCACCACAAAGCGGAGTAGGTTCCCGCTATTTTAAGTAATCGGGAAGCAGGGGAATCCCTCGCTGGGATTCCCTCGATCAGCAGCTCTGCGCTGCGAAGCCCACGCTGTCCCTCTCCTTGGAGGGAAGATAACAATAAAGCGCTCACAAGGCGCTAGATGCAGCCACAAGTCCTGGAATAAAAGTAAGGCAAAAGGGTCCTTTAGTCATCAAGGGGCAATGCAGGGCCCAGGGAGGCAAGCCCTCATGGCAGCCCCCCTGGGCCCCAGCAGCAGCACGCCCCAGCAGGAACAGCAACCAAGCACGGAACAGGAACACTGAACATTTTCATGGGGTCACAGCCCCTTCTTTTATACACATTTCCCTTTGTGTCACAGCACAGGGCTGGGGAAAAACCAGACGCAACTGGTTTGGGGGAGCTTTGGAGCACTTTGTTTTGCTCAGCTCCTCTCTCCTTTCACAGGACAGGCTAGGGACATCAGACGCACCACAGGGGGTGGAGCCAGCATTGTGGAGGGAAGGCACAGCCCTATTCAGGTCCCAGATGCAACTCCTCCCTCCCATCTAGATGCAGATCTCCTATTCAGCCCTGCGCTGACTCATCCTGCCCCTCCTGGAGCCACACACACCTCTCAGCCCCTGTCACTCACAAGCCAGACATGCAATTCACATCAGGCAGGCAGACACAGAGCACACATAAATGCCAACTTCTAGAAGTGGCATTTCTACACCAGTTATAATAAATCTGCGCACACCATTGCGCAGCATTTATTCTCACGAGTTCGCACATACTAAACTCGCCCCTGCACTCCTCTCACACCAGGAATTACCATGGACACACATATCCCCCATGCATTCCTATGGGAGGGCAGGACAATCTCACCACACGCACTCAGCGCGCACGCACTTTACACTGGACCACAGTGCTAAAGTGCCCAGAGACTTAAAACTACTGACATACAAGGCAAAAAGTTTAGGGGTGAACCGGCCAAAAAGGACCAAGTCCAACATCCCCCATCACACACCTCTCCAGGAACTTCCTCGGGGTCCTCAGGGTCCTCCCCAGAAATAGAGATCAGTAGTAATGGCCCTAGCGGAGTGGACGCCCCAGGCTTTGCCAAGACTCGGAAGGTAACGGAGGAGGCTCCGGATGAGGCGCTGGATGAGGCGGCCCCACGGCACTTCAGTACTCGGCAAGCTGATAGTGAAGGCTCTAGTGAGATTGGAGCTCCACAAACGGCTGAGATAGGCAAAAGGAGCCTAGAGACAGCTATCTTCTTAAAGACTACCCTGTATTCTCTAAGAACCATAAGCCAAATCAAGCGGTCACCAAGGCGCCCCTCGCTGATCAGACATTACTTGAAGAAGCTACTCAGGTTAACCAGGAAACAATCACTGACGTGACCCGGGGACATAAAGGTGAGAGTGCCCAAAAAAGATGTCCAGAGGGGCAAGCACAACCTATACAGTCGGTGCAGTCTACTCAAGGGGTAGGCCTGGATACACTTATGCATATATCGATGAGTTCAGATGGCCTAGAGCTCTCGACTCCCTCACTACAGCACAGTCTCTTGATGAAAACTAGGACCGAAGAGATGGATTCGCTTTGTCAGCAGCAGGCTGGAAGCAGCAATGCTTGTGCTAGGGGGAGCGTTGCTATTGGCCAGTCTCCATTGGTCCCGTCACAGCAAATGCAACAGCTGTTGGAAACTATTTTGGGGGAAATACAGGATTGTAAAACCCCGCAAGCCCAGGAGCTCTCTTTATTACATCTAAGATTAGATGAAATTGAAACTATGGTCCAGCAATTACCTGAGCGATTCAATGAATTGGAGCAACGTGTATCTGATATTGAGGATCACTCTGTGTCATGTGACTCTGATATTGCCTCTCTTCAGAAAAAGCTCCAGGCCTCGTAGTTAAAGATGGATGAGATGGAGAATTATGCCAGACGTTCATATTTACGCTTTACAGGGATCCCGAAGGACAGTGAATGTCTTAATGGTCAGTCTAACCCGGTGGCTTATATAGAGTCAATGATTAGAGATCATATACTTGAGAAAGCACCTGAAGATCTTACTGTAATGCGGGCCCACAGAGTCCCCTCCCAGAAAATTCCAGGGGCTAAGTATCCCAGGACAATGATTGTGAACTTCTCTGACTATCGCATTAGGGAGGCTGTTTTATCTACGGCGATTCAAAAGAGGGATATTGCGCTACCCAAGTAGGAGCCAAAGTAAGAGTGTTCTCCGATATGGCAGCAGCACGAAGACGGAAGGACTTTATGGGTATGATGAGCCAATTTAAGAGTGCAGGAGCACAGGTTTCTATTGCCCAGCAGTCTAAACTGAAAGTTTTATGGAAAGGAAGGTTCCATTTTTGCTCCATTCTTGAGGAGGCTCAGGAGCTGCTACAAAAGATTGTCCAAGCAAATGGAAAATAATTAAAGGAGGGGTACTTGAGTAGTGACTCTTGCCTATATCATCTGGTTTATACTTAGAAATGGAAATTTAAGCTTGATTTTGCTTCACTTTAGGCACTTTAGATATTTAGACACTAAGTTCACTTTAATTGTGTGTATTCCTTGCTATTTGCACTTTGTTCTCCTTTAGGGGGAAGATGTATTGGATATAGCTGCTATTTTTGTCTGCTGCTATAGGTATAGGTATTATTCTCTGGTTGTAATTTTCCAGTATTTGAATACTAGAATGCATTTTGCACTTTTTTGCACTGTGCTTACGGTCAATTTTGCACTATTGCACCATCGCACTTTACTTTTTTATCTTTCCCCTTATGAGGGGGGAATGATGCTATCTTTGTTGACCTGTGTAAAGTTTCACGGCAGTTCTTCCTTTTCCTAATGCTCAAAGTAGTTTTGGTTTATACATAGCAATGAAATTCAAAGTTTGATCTTTTTGTATCTTTAGATATTTTAGACAGTTAGGCATTAAGCTTATTTTTAACTCTGTATATTTCTGCCACTTGCACTTTGTTCTCCTCTAAGAGGGAGGATGCATTGGTTTCAGCCGTTACTATCAGCTCCCGTTAGATATAGTATTCTCTCTGTTACAAGTATTCAGTATCTGAGGAATAGATTCCACAGGTCACTTTATGCGATGGGTCTACCGTCAAGATTACACTATTTATTGCACAAGCACCTTTTGATAATGGAAGCACTTTATATTAGAGATACTTCGGAGCTTAACTACTTATATGGTATCATATACGGAGGGGGGTGGGACGTGCTGCCAGGTGCCAAGTCAAGGCGCCTTTGTTTGTTGAGGGGGGCTGGGGAGGCTAGGTAAGGGCTACCTCCCTCCACAGAAAGCTGGGGGCGGGAAGGGGTGGTGGGGTTGGGGGGTGAAGCATCATACAAAAAATGGGCGGATGAATAGCGGTCAAGCCTGGGATAATAGGCAAAATGGTAATATGTTCAAGTCCAGAGGCCAAGGGAGATACAGTAGTTTTTATGTTATTAAGGGGTTATATGAAACCTTAATATTAGAGATGTTACAACTTGAAGTATGGCATAGGAGAGATTATATCAGGTTTTTCTCAAAATGGCATGGTTTACTTTAAAGAATGACACAACCACTGAAGGTAATTTCATGTAATGTGAATGGATTTCTGAATGTACAAAAAAGAGGAGCAATGTTAAAATGGCTAGGATCCTTTTCCCCACAGGTGATGTTTTTGCAGGAGACACATTTTAAGTCCAATTCCCCTAACTTAGCACTCCCTAAGAAGTAGGCTCAAGCATACTTCGCTTCGGCTCATGCTGCGGTGCGTGGGGTGGGTATACTTTTTTCTTCAGCGCTAGACTGGGAGGTGGGTAAGGTGATTCGGGACGAGGGAGCAAGGTGGATCTGAATTGAAGTCTCAGCTAATGGGATAGCCTTTGTCCTGCTTAATTACTACAGACCAATTTTTGATGACACTAAGGCTCTGAAACAGATTTATGATCTGCTGGCAAACGCTCATGGTTTTATAATTATGGGTGGAGACTTCAACCTAATCCAAGATTTAGGCCTGGATACTTCCAATAAGGGCAAAAAGCAATTAAAACCTAAGACAGATAGATTATTAAAAATTATGAAAGAAGATTTCGCTTTATTAGACCCATGGAGGATTGATCACCCAGGCCTTACTGCAGTCAAGTGCTACTCAACTAGATATAAAACAGCATCCCGATTGGATTTTTTTCTGATAAGCAATCATCTTGCAAGAGGGGAATCTACGATCCTCTCTAACCCATTTTCAGATCACTCTCTGGTCTCCTTGACAGTACATCTATCCGCCCCAAAGGAAAAAATAATAACAGGTGGTACTTTGATAAAGCATTGCTCTCGGATCCAATATGGATTGCCGAAACCGGTGAATTTATATTATGGTTTTTTAAGGAAAATATGAATACAGCATCAGGTTTCATGGTCTGGGAGGCTTTTAAGGCTACCTTTAGGGGACGGGTGGTTGCATACAAAGCAAACCTCTACAAACTAAGGAAATACAAGATTACAGGACTTCAGGCGGCTGTGGATCGGGCTAGGGGAGAACTTAATTCTAGGCCCCCCGGGGATTGTGAGGAAGAGGTTCTACAGCAGGAATTATTAAGGGCAAAAGAGGAATGAAAAACTTTTTTATTCTCAAAGAGATTTCTGGGAGTAAAGCTTCACAACAAAAAGTTTACGAAGAGAGCCAGCACATGGGTAAACTTTTAGCCTGGTCTACAAAAATGCATCAGAGCAGGCAATTAATCCCACAAATTAGAGATCCCAGCACGGCGAGTCTGGTTAGTGATAAAGATAAACTTGCCGAAATCTTTATGTCCCATTATAGTAAGATCTATGCGGAAGTTCAGCTAGTCAGTCCCCAGGCTCTTGCGGATTATTTTATGACAGTCCAGCTACCTATTATTGGCGAGGAGGAATGTATGATGCTGAACGAATCGATTACAGCCGCAGAATTAAACGATATTGTAAAAAAATGGTGAATGCTAAGGCAAGTGGTAATGATGGGATCCCTATTGAAGTTTATAAATTGTTTTTAGATGAACTTTCCCCTTTTTTGGTATCCCTTTACAATCAAATTATGGATGGATTGTTGGTCTCTGATAGATTCAAGGAATCAGTCGTGATCTCTATTTTAAAGAAGGATAAGGACCCGAAAGACCCGAGCTCCTATCGCCCAATAAGTCTACTAAATGTAGACTATAAGCTTTTTATGACAATCTGGGCGAATAGGATCTCGGGCTGTGCGCAACAGGTGATACATGCTGACCAAACAGGGTTCTTGCCTGGAAGATCGATGGCTGCAAAAACCTTTTATCTGATTCAGGCCATCGACTACTTTTCTGCCAGGAAGGATAGTGCGTCCATTTTAATGATGGACGCAGAAAAGGTATTCGATCTGGTGGATTGGTAGGCCCTTTTTTTTTATCCTAGGGAAGTTTGGTTTTCCATGCCGCCTGATAGAGATGTTAGAAGGAATCTATAAGGGGGCAATTGCAAAAATTATTATAAACTCTAATCAGGCAGGAAAAGTGGCGATAAGGCGGGGTACTAGGCAGGGATGCCCTCTTTCTCCTCTGTTATTCTCTCTTTTTATTGAGCCACTGGCGATAAAGATTCGCTCCAATGTATTAATTCGAGCTCCCCTAGTAGGAATGGCATAAATTAAGCTCTTTGCCGATGATTTGATCCTATACTTGAACCCAGACAAGTAAAATATTCAGCTGGCTCTTGGAGAAATTCAGGCGTTTACAGACTTGGGGGGCTATAGGGTCAATCAGTCCAAAATGGAGCTTCTCTTATTCAATGCATTGGGAACAGATCTTCCGGAAGGGATAACATTTCTGCCTTTAAAACCTATTAGATATCTGGGCCTCTACGTTACACCCGATTTTTCTCAACTTTTTCATCTGAACTATGTTAAAACACTTGTGAAAATAAAAAACCTGTTAGAAAGATGGTCGCTTCTACCATTGACTATAATAGGTCGAGTCTCCTTGGTAAAGATGTCGATACTTCCCTTGCTGATATTTCTGTTTTTAAATCTTCCTTTAAAAATACCAATCTCATATTTTAACGAAGTAGATAAGGTGATTCGGGAGTTTGTATGTGCGGAAAAAAAAACTCGGATTAAGTTATCCATTTTACAATTGGATGTAGAGCAGGGGGCTGGCATTACCTCATTTAATTACCTATTATCAAGCTGCGCTACTTAGTTTAATAACTCAGTTAGTGGCCCTTTTCTCGAATTTTGATAATTTTTTATTTAGACTAATGTTAACAGAAAGTGCAATTAAGCTACCAGCATTCCTACGCACTTCAAAGTTACCAAAAAAGACAAGATATAAGGTCGTGAACATATTTTTAAACCGTATACAGCGGTTCAATAAAAGCTATAATGTTTCAACATGCCATGCATATTCCTCTCTTCAAGACTGTGAGCTATGGGGTCTTCAGCTCTCGCAAAAGGCGATGCAGTTATATAATATGCTAGGCTTTTGCAAGCTAGGTGACTTCTATAACGGCATTCATTTGGTAACGTGGGATGCTTTTGTAGCGCAATCTGAACCTCAGAGCCGTGATCTCTGGTTAAGCTTTAGGCAGATTACACGCTTTCTCTCGATTAATTATAAAGGAATCAATGAGAGTGCTAGAACAATTTTAAAAGCAGCCTTTGAGTTGAATTTAACTGGTATTGGTAATTGGTACAGGCTATTGCAACAGGACACGAATAAGAGTCTCGTCGAAACAATGCTCCCGAAAATTGCTCAGGAAACTAACTGCTGGTTTAATATCCAGGAATGGCAACGAGTCTGCGAGCTTGGTCATAGGGCTCTGAGGGCGGCCAATTTTAAAAGGATGTCTTTTCTTTCAAGATGGTCGGTTTACTACACCCCCTCAGATTACATAAATGGTTTCCTTCAATCCCGAATGATTGTTTTAGATGTAATTTGTCGGAGGCAGGTGACTGGACACATATATTTTTTACATGTCCTAGATTACAACATTTCTGGGAGGTGGTGTGTAGGTTTATTAGTGATTGTATGTCAATAGCTATTCTCCCATCTACACCGTTGGCCCTATTTGGCTTTTCTTATGCAGTCAGTCATCTACCAAATCATAGGCAATGCTTTGTCTTTACGGCCATAGCGGTAGCCAGATATTTAGTATTGAAAAATTGGAGATCTCAGAAGATCCCTACACTGGGTCAGGGGCTGCTTAAGTTGGACCGAGCCCATAAATTTGAATAGGCCTACGCGAAAAGGATAGGGGCGCTTCTGAGATTTAGGTTGACTTGGGAGGGCTATGTTTTGACCACCCGTGCAAACGAAAATATGTAATTCAGGTGATCTCTTGCATAATGTAAAGTTACTGGTTGCTATTTGACAATCTGTATGTTTTCTTAACTTGTCAAAAATGTGGTTAGTTTGCAGTATAAAGCAGAGGTGCTATTTAAGTGGCTGGTTTTGTATATCATGCAAAATAGAATATGAATTTGCGCTATTTATTGTTTTTTTAAATATGAGATTGGATATTATGTAAATTTAATCTTCTTTCATGTACCCTGCCTATTATGTTTATAATGTAAAATAGAATATGAATTTGCGATATTTATTGCTTACTTAAATATGAGATTGGGTATTATGTAAATTTGCCTGTTTTATGTACTTTGTTTATCATGCTTGCTATTCACGCTCAATAAAAAAAATCCCAAAAAAAATCAGTGTCATCTTAAGGATTTGGGGGGCCTTGGGCAAGACATATTTTGGGGGCCCCTGTATGAAACAAATTCTGAAATATATCACCCATTTCCTGCTAACTCAAGCCTGCATGATGCCAAACAATGCTAAATTATATGAAAGCTTTAACAGGATCACACACAAACAGTTGAAATATGTCTTACCCGGGACCTAAAAATTCCTTAAGATGACCCTGCATAGATAGAGACAGAGTCAGAGGTATAAGTAGGCAGGGAAGGAGAGAGGTTAAGAGAGAAATAGAATAAACAGAGGTGAAAGAGAGAAAGTTAACTTTTCCAGGGGGCCCTTTGGAAGGTGGGGGCCCTGAGCAAAATTGCCCACTTTCCCATGCCTTAAAACGTCTCTGTGTTAAATGACGGCGCAAGGATTTAGTATGACTCTATGGACCTCAGTGACAACCAGTGCCCAATAGCTATGGTGTTGAACGATGAAGATGGAGAGTAAACTTCTTCACTCAACTTTCTTTCACAGGTTGTGCATGCATCCGGGACAGAATGGGGAACCAACAGCAGCCCTGGAAAAATTATTCCCACCAGTCCCGCCCCCTTTTTCTTTTCATGCTATTGCTCTTCCATCAACCCTTTCTCCCTCTCTCCTTAACTCCTATCTCTTCTCCCTCTCTGATTGCTTTCTCTCTAGCTTCCCCGTCTCTTCCTCTTTTTGTCTCTTTCTTGAAGCATCTATGACCGGCTGTAATTTACCTCCTAACCTCGGAGTGGCCCTGGGCTTTCAAAACCAGCCACAAGAGCTCCAGCCCATCAGATAAATGCCCAGTGGAATAAAAAGTCTGTCCGGCCCGGATACACATCCACATGTCTGCATACAGCTACACACAACTTGCCTCCCAACAGGTAAGTCAGGTTAAGTGCACAGGGAACAGGAACACACTGCATATCTCATAAGAACATCTGTACACAAAATCCCAAGCCAAATGTGCATACAGTAGAATTTCTTACGTGTCACTGACACATGCACACAATACGAAATACACTGCACCTTTCTGGAGTGCATACGCACACAGGATGAAATATGCTGCTTTCCCCTGAAGGACCTGAGCACCAGGGTGATATACACTGCATCTAATAGGAAAGCACATGCAAAGAGAGTGAAATGTAATGCACCTTATTGAATTACATGTACACAGGATGACATATATTGTACGTCTACACGCATTAACTCTCTGCAGTCATCATCTATACATAATGCAATTGAGTGCACTGCTCTGAAAAATGCACGAAGCCAGTACGGGATTCACTGCAATATGCAGGAAATGTACTAATAATTTATGCTGGGTTTACATCACAAAAGTGACACAAACTGGGCTCAAAGCGTTGTGTTGAGATTTACTTTCCAAATCAAATCATGATGGGCATTAGAAACTTGCCTAAAGTAACGCAAACTAGCGCTATGTGTTACTTTGGGTAAAGGGCCCTCCCATGGGTGGTGCATGGGCGTTCCCATGAAACCCCCAATAGGTTTTGATGCAAATCCCTATTAACTAACATTTCTAGACGGGGATTCGTGTCAAAAAATTATGCTTTCTCGAGACAGACATTATAATGGAGCAAGTTTTAAAACTCTCAACACTTTTTCAACTTTTCATGTGTGATGAAGTGCACAGCACACATACAAAGTGGGAAACATATTAAACTATGTAAAAGCATAGTTTGTGTACTGCAGCAGTACAAAACCTATGCATGACAGAACAGGAACACATGCACCCTTGCAGTACAGTGCAAGGGGTGTGCATTGGCTCATCACAAAATAAAGTGCACCAGAGCTAGGGGAAGAAAACAGTGTCATATCTTTTTTTTTTTTTCCAAAATGTAAGAACATACAATAAATGAACGATTTCTCTCTATTTGTTTAATGTGGTCAGTCTCTACAAGCTACACTTATCACAGTCTGTCGCAGCAGCAGCAGGGCAGGTTCTGCACCCAGTCCTTCATAATCTCCACCTTCATGCATGGAGTTTGAGCAGTGAAAGCTGAACACCTTTGAGCTTCCTCCGGAGGTGGCTACCCAGCAGACAGACCCTCTTCAGGCCAAGTTCTCTGATGTTTTATTGTTTGTTTTGTCCCTATACTGGCAAGGCCTTGCTCTTGGCATCGTTAAAAGGTACCTTTTGGCTCTTTCGGGTTCTATTTGGTTGCCATATGATACCTCTTTGTTTAGGTCTCCAGTTATTATGAGATTTTTGAAAGGAATGAAACATTTGTTTCCTCCCTCTCACTTCGTCAAGCCTCAACTTGATCCTCACCTTCCTAATGTGCAGTCTATTTGAGATGCTTCACAGCTGTTCCTTGAGGCTCCTTACCCTCAAGATGGTGTTTCTTGTCGCCATAACATTGGAGCGGTGTAAGAATGAGCTTCAAGCTCTCTGTGTCAACCCACTGTACACCACCTTCTTCCTGGTGGACAAACTACTTCTGCAGACTTGAGCATCCTTTCTCTCAAAAGTTGTTGCACTGTTCCACGTTGGTCAAACCATCACCCTGTCAGTGTTCTATGATTCACCTAGCCCTTAAAGGAGAAGGACATATGCCATCACATGGACAGCAAGAGAGCACTGAGCTTTTACAGAGTTCGTACCAAAGACCACCTGGTGGATGGTCAGCTCTTTTCACTAGAGCAAAAAAAGGCAAGGCTGTGCAGAAGAGAACCATGTATAGTAGTCTGCATTAAGATCTGCTCTGTGTAAGAAACTGGCTCTATATATACTGCACCAAAGTGAGGTACAGTGTGTATAGAGTCCAAGGGTCTCCAGAGGTTTGGCAGAGGTTAAAGTTAGATAGAACCTTACTCTCTAAAGTGGTAGCTTGGTCGAGCAGTAAGGCAGTATCAGAGGACAGGGTAAAGCATTTGATGTACACACTCAGTCAGCAAATGAAACCACACACTCAAGAACTGAACTCTAGGCCAATTGTTTTATATAAAAAAATATACTGTTGTTTTATTTTAGAACCACAGGTTTGCATAAAAATACTTTCTCAAAATAAGATGCTGTTTGTTGAATACTTTCAATGAACAATAGACTTTAAATGCAATATGGCACAGGGGTTGCAATAGGCAACACAATACTTGGTATACTATAACATTGAGCTCAATGGGATTTTTAATTAAACCGTAATAGAATTACTTTACTGAACGTTTTTCTTACTCAGGGCTGGATCCTGGATTCAGCCCTGGTGCATTTCCTGTAAACAGTTGAAAGAAATCGTTTTTGTTACACAGGCGATTTTTAAGGAATATTTGTATGTTGCAAAAATTGACACAGAAGAATTTCTGGCAAAAACCAGGCAATGTTATCCTATGGAGGAAAATCAAGTTACCGGAAAATCACAGTTGTAATCACTTTTTCTAGTCAGTGCTGGGTACCTAAATCCAGCACTGGGATATCTCCTGAGAACAAGTGAGTAATTTCGATTTTGGTATTCGGACGATTTTTAGTGAATATTTCGAAGTTCCAAAACTCGACAGACGAATTTCTGGTGAAAACCAGGCAATGTTATCCTTTGGAGGAAAATCAAGTTATCGGAAAATCACAGTTGTAATCACTTTTTCTAATCAGTGCTGGGCACCTAGATCCAGCACTGGGATCTCTCCTGAGAACAGTGAGTAATTTCGTTTTTGATGTTCGGACGATTTTTAGTGAATATTTCAAAGTTCCAAAACTCGACACTTAGAAGAATTTCCAAGTGAAAACCAGTCAATGTTACCCTATGGAGAAAATGCAAGTTATCGGCTTTCAGGTAAGTACTCGGCTGGCAGAGTTAAGGTTCTGGGGCAAGACTCAGGGGTCTCCCAGGTTCAGGTTTGTACTGTTGTTACACCCTCAGCGGCACATGGGCGGCCGGGTGCAGAGAGAGTAGGCCCAACGTTAGCCTATGGCGTGCGGGGGGCCTTTGGTTGGTGGCTTCTGGCAGGCAGGCCACTCGGTTGTGGGAGCAAAGCTCCTGGTCACTTACTCAGGGCAAGTGGGGAAGTCGAACAGGGTAGTAGGTGCACCCTCAGCGGCACTGGGGCGGCCGGGTGCAGTGGGCTTTTGGGCCGTCGGGCGCCCAGTGGATTTCAATGGGAAAGCTGCAAGACGAACAAAGGCTGCAAGCTCGGGGACGGTGATTCTTCAGGTGCGACCACCACTTCGAGAGGTAAGTTGCGAAGCTGTGGGAAGGGTAGGCACCCAGGAGTTGGGCACAGGAGGCCGTGGGGCACAGGGTGCAGGGGTGTCTTTAGGCGCCGGAAATCTTACCCTCTGCTGGTCGCGGTTGGAGGGGTCCCTGGTATTGAGGCTGCAGGCGTCGTCAGGAGCGTCGAGGGGAGTCCTAGGGTGCTGGATTCTTGGTCACAGTCGCCGGGGGGACGTCCTCGTGGTCTTTGTCCACTTTGGCTCGGGCCGGGCTTGGCGGGTGCAGAGTGGGCAGGATCCGCGGTCTCAGGCTGGCCTGGGGTTGCAGATACTTTGAGCAGAACCACTGCTCGTGGGAGTCCCAGTCTTTTAGTTGAGCAAGGCAGTCAGGTCCTCTGGGGTTTTTGAGGTTGCTGACCACTGAAGAGGCCGGGGTTTAGCAGGAGCAAGTTCGAGGGTCGACAGGCCGGTAGGGCTGGGGCAAAGTCAGTTGGTGTCGTCCTCTTGTTAGCAGCTGCACGGCTGGTCTTCTTTCTTCTTGTTCTTCTTGTTGTTTTTGGAATCGGGATCTGAGGAAGGAAGGTTCAGGGTGCCCCTAAATACTGAATTTAGGGGCGTTACAGGTAGGTAAAGGGCAGGGACCAATGGGTCCCTTCCCTGGGGTGGGTACACCCCTACTCTGCCACTCTCCAGTGGGAGGGGGCAGGAGCCTGTCCTTGGATGGCTGGGTCCCCCATCCTCAAGATGGCGGGGACTCGAGGTTGTGCTTCACCTCGCCTCCCCACCCTAGGGGTGGAGTTGGCAGAGGTGGGCACACCTCTCTTCCTCACTCTGTTTTTCCCGCCGGGTCTCCCGCCCAAAAGGGGGGGGTGGAACCAGTGGGGACCAGTTGCTGAGTACAGCAAGTGGTCTGGAGAGGCTCACAAAGGCGGTATGCCTTTGAAGCTTCTCCTTCGTGAACCCTGCCCATCCTGGGGGAGGAGGCTTGGCACCTCGTCCCAGGATGTGCATTGTTTCAGGACCCCGAGAGCAGCAAGCTCTCGACCCAGGGGTCCAGAAACATGTCAGTCAGGTCACTGGGAGTTGGTCGAGTTTCAGGGGGCATCTCTAAGATGCCCTCTGTTGTGCATTTTACATTAAATCCCACACTGGTATCAGTGTGGGTTTAATGTGCTGAGAAGTTTGATATCAAACTTCCCAGTCTTCAGTGTAGCCATTATGGTGCTATGGAGTTCGTAATGACAAACTCCCAGCACCATATACTCTTAATGGCAGCACTGCACTTACAGCGCCCAGGAATGGACCTGGGTGCTGTAGGGGTACTGGCATAGGGCACCCAGCTAGAGGGGTGACTGATGTATGCCAGGGCAGTGGTTTGTGGGCATGGCACACAGGGATGTGTGCCATGTCGACTCTTCACTTTGTTCTGCACCAAGACACGCAGTCTGCAAAGGCAGAGTGTGAGTGTCAGGGTACAGGGCCTCTAAGGGTGGCACAATAAGTGCTGCAGCCCTTGGAGGCCTTCTCTGGTCACAGTGCCCTGGGTACCTGTGGTACCATTTACCAGGGGCTTACCTGTGGCCGGAGATGCCAATTGGGTTTAGGCTTCAATGCAGTTAAGGGAAGGAACACAGGCCCTGGGTACCTGATTGGCAGGAGCCCAGGGCACACTCAGTCAAAGCACATCAGCAATTCAGCAAAAAGTGGGAGCATACCATGCAAGAAAGAGGCACTTTCTCACACAACCCCCCCCCAAACGAAAGATGATGAGACTAACCTTGCCCTTGGGAGTCTTCATTGTCTAAGTGGAAGAACCTGGAAAGTCCATCTGCATTGGCATGGGCAGTCCCAGGTCTGTGTTCCACTTCAAAGTCCATTCCCTGTAGGGAGATGGACCACCTCAAAAGTTTTGGATTTTCCCCTTTAATTTGCATTAGCCATCTGAGAGGTCTGTGGTCAGTTTGAACTAGGAAGTGAGTACCAAACAAGTATGGTCTCAACTTCTTCAGGGACTAAAGCACAGCAAAGGCCTCCCTCTCAATGGCACTCCAACGCTGCTCTCTGGGGAGAAGCCTCCTGCTTATAAAAGCAACAGGTTGGTCTTGGCCTTCATCATTGGTCTGGGATAGGACCGCTCCTATCCCTAGCTCAGAGGCATCAGTCTGCACTATGAACTGCTTGGCATAATCTGGAGCTTTTAGAATTGGTGCTGAACACATTGCTTCTTTCAGGGTGTCAAAAGCCTTTTGGCAACTAACTGTCCAGTTAACCTTTTTGGGCATCTTCTTGGAGGTGAGTTCTGTGAGGGGAGTCACAATGGACCCATATCCCTTCACAAACCTCCTGTAGTACCCAGTCAAGCCAAGGAATGCCCTGACTTGGGTCTGGGTTGTTGGAGCTGCCCAGTCCAGGATGGCCTGGATCTTGGGCTGTAAGGGCTGTACCTGGCCTCCACCAACAATGTGGCCCAAGTACACCACAGTGCCCTGCCCTATCTGGCATTTGGATGCCTTGATAGTTAGACCTGCAGTTTGCAGGGCTTTTAAAACCTTCCCAAGGTGGACCAGGTGATCCTGCCAGGTGGAGCTAAAGACAGCAATATCATCAAGATAAGCTGCACTAAAGGACTCCAACCCAGCAAGGACTTGATTCACCAACCTCTGGAAGGTGGCAGGGGCATTCTTTAAACCAAAGGGCATAACAGTGAACTGATAGTGCCCATCAGGTGTGGAGAATGCTGTTTTCTCTTTTGCTCCTGGTGCCATGCCAATCTGCCAGTACCCTGCAGTTAAGTCAAAGGTACTTAAGAATTTGGCTGCACCCAATTTGTCTATCAACTCATCTGCTTTTGGGATAGGGTGAGCATCTGTCTTGGTGACAGAGTTGAGCCCTCTGTAATCCACACAAAACCTCATTTCTCTCTTTCCATCCTGTGGGTGAGGTTTGGGGACCAGAACCACTGGGCTAGCCCAGGGGCTCTCAGAGGGTTCAATAACCCCTAACTCCAGCATCTTGCTGACCTCAGCTCTGATGCTTTCCTTGACTTGGTCTGACTGTCGATAGATTTTGTTCTTGACAGGTGCACTGTCACCAGTGTCCACATCATGGGTACACCAGTTTGTCAGACCAGGGGACAAGGAAAAGAGCTTAGCATACTGTTGCAAGACTTGCTTGCAGTCAGTGTGCTGTTGGGTGGAGAGGGTGTCTGAAAAGACAACTCCATCCACTGACCCATCTTTTGGGCTGTATGAGAGGAGGTCAGGGAGAGGTTCACTCTCTGCTTCCTGCTCCTCATCAGTCACCATCAGCATGGTGATGTCAGCCCTGTCATTGTAGAGCTTTAGGCGGTTCACATGGATAACCCTTTTGCCCAGGTCAACTAAGTAGGTGACCTCACTCTTTCTCTCCAGGATAGGGTAAGGGCCACTCCATCTGTCCTGGAGTGCCCTTGGTGCCACTGGCTCCAAAACCCACACCTGTTGCCCAGGTTGAAATTCAACCAGTGCAGCTTTTTGGTCATACCAGTGCTTCTGAAGCTCCTGGCTGGCCTCAAGATTCTTGGATGCCTTTTCCATGTACTCAGCCATTCTGGACCTTAGGCCAAGCACATAGTCCACAATATCTTGTTTGGGTTCTTGGAGAGGCCTCTCCCAGCCCTCCTTTACAAGACAAAGTGGTCCCCTCACAGGATGGCCAAACAGAAGTTCAAAGGGTGAGAAACCTACTCCCTTCTGTGGCACTTCTCTGTAAGCGAAAAGCAGACATGGTAAGAGGACATCCCATCTCCTTTTGAGTTTCTCAGGGAGCCCCATAATCATGCCTTTCAATGTCTTGTTAAATCTCTCAACAAGGCCATTGGTTTGTGGATGATAGGGTGTAGTAAACTTGTACTGCACCCCACATTCCTTCCACATGTGTTTCAGGTAAGCAGACATAAAGTTAGAACCTCTGTCTGAAACCACCTCCTTAGGAAACCCTACCCTGGTGAAGACACCAATGAGGGCCTTGGCTACTGCAGGAGCTGTAGTAGTCCTAAGTGGGATTGCTTCAGGGTACCTAGTGGCATGATCCACTACCACTAGTATGAATTTGTTCCCTGAGGCTGTGGGAGGTTCAAGTGGACCCACTATGTCCACACCTATCCTCTCAAAGGGAACCCCCACCACAGGCAGTGGTATCAGGGGGGCCTTTGGGTGGCCACCTGTCTTGCCACTGGCCTGACAGGTAACACAGGAGCTGACAAACTCCTTCACCTTTTTGTGCATCTGGGGCCAGTGAAAGTGGCTGACTAGCCTTTCCCAAGTCTTGGTTTGGCCCAGATGTCCAGCTAGGGGGATGTCATGAGCTAAAGTTAGGAGGAATTCCCTGTACTTCTGTGGCACTACCACTCTCCTGGTGGCTCCAGGATTGGGGTCTCTTGACTCAGTGTACAGTAATCCCTCTTCCCAATAGACTCTGTGGATACCACTGACATCTCCCTTTGCTTCTGAAACAGCTTGCTGCCTCAGGCTTTCAAGAGTGGGACAGTCTTGCTGCCCCTGGCACAGCTCTTCCCTAGAGGGTCCCCCTGGGCCCAAGAGTTCAACCTGGTAAGGGTCAAGCTCCATGGGCTCAGTTCCCTCTGGGGCGTCCAAGTCCTCTCCCTGAGGAGAGGGGTCCTGATCCTTTGGCTGTATAGAAGCTGGTCCCCCAGTCTTCTTCCCTTTTCTCTTGGTAGGTTGGGCCATTTTTTCAGGCTCCAACACTATTTCTTCACCCTGCCTTTTGCTCTGTGCTCTTGTTTTTACACACACCAATTCAGGGATGTCCAGCATTGCTGCACGGGTTTTTAGGTCAACCTCAGCCCAGGCTGAGGTTTCCAGGTCATTGCCAAGCAGACATGCAGCTGGTAGCTTTGGAGAGACCACTACCTGTTTCAGGCCAGTAACCCCCCCCCCCCAGTCTAATGTCACCATAGCCATTGCATGATTAGTGGTAACACTGTCAGCATTGGTGACTGGGTAAGTACGCCCAATCAAATATTGCCCAGGGGAAACCAGTGTGTCTCTCACCATAGTGACACTGGCACCTGTATCCCTCAGAGCTTCTATCCTAGTTCCATTGATCCAAGGGTACTGTAAGTATTTCTTTAAGTTGGGTGGCCACACAGCTACTGTGGCAAACTCAACTTCCCCCTCTGAAACAACTAGAACTGCTTCAGTGTGCATCCTGATTTGCTCTGGGCACACTGTTGATCCCATCTGTAGACTTGCCACCCCAGGAGTAGCTGTACTTGTGGGCTTAGGGGCCTTGTTGTGAGGGCAAGACTTGTCTACAGTTAAGTGTCCCAGCTTCTTACAGTTGTTACACCAGGCCTTTGTGGGATGAAAGTTCTTCCCCCTATAGGGCTGTGGCACATAGGGAGTAGTTTGGGACCCGCCCCCTGTACAGGTTTTTGGGGCCCTTTGGAAGACTCAGACTTTTTATCTTGGGGATTCTCACCACCTTTCCCCTGGGGAGGTTTTGTAACCACTTTCTTCTGGTCACCCCCAGTGGTTGTCCTGGTCACCCTAGTCTTGACCCAGTGGTCTGCCTTCTTTCCCAATTCTTGGGGAGAAATTAGACCTAGGTCTACCAAATGCTGATGTAACTTTTCATTTGTGCAATTACTTAATATATGTTCCTTCATAAACAAATTGTAAAGTCCAGTAAAGTCATGCACATTGTGTCCAGTTAACCAACCATCCAGTGTCTTTACTGAGTAGTCTACAAAATCAATCCAGGACTGGTTCT
This sequence comes from Calotriton arnoldi, assembly GCA_963921515.1. Classification (NCBI taxonomy): domain Eukaryota; kingdom Metazoa; phylum Chordata; class Amphibia; order Caudata; family Salamandridae; genus Calotriton; species Calotriton arnoldi. The sequence goes on from CAWUFW010003901.1 coordinate 951,574, forward strand.
GGGTTTTGTGAGCCCCCTGAATCTAATTATGTACTCCTCAGTGGTGAGTCCAAATCCCTCAATCAGAGTTCTCTTCATGAGGTCATAGGACCCTGCATCTGGCCCAGAGAGGGTCAGAAGCCTGTCTCTGCAGTTACCAGAGAACAGTTCCCACAGGAGTGCCCCCCAGGGAGGTTTTTTCACCTGTCTCAGGTCACAGGCCCTCTCAAAGGCTGTGCACCATTTGGTGATGTCATCACCCTCCTCAAATTTAGGGACAATCCCTTTGGGGATTTTAGGATCATAAGATTGCTCCTTATTATTGGTATTGCTGCCACCACTGATGGGTGCTAAACCCATCTCCTTTCTTTCCTTCTCTAGAGCCAGGAGTCTGGACTCTAGATCTATCCTTTTGGCCAACTTGCTAAAAGGTTGTCCCCCTCACTGAGGCTGTCCTCAATGTCCTCTCTGGGACCTGAACCACCTGTGTGGCCTCTAGGTCCCCAGAGGTTAACTCTTGGAAATAAGGGTGCAGGGACCCTGTCTTCCCTAGGCAGTGGTGGAGGTGGGTTCCTATCTCCATCCTCCTCACTCCTTTCCTCCTCTGCTTGGTCATCACCATGCTCAGAGGGGTGGGCCTTTGCATACTCAGCCAGGAGCTCCTGGAGCCCTTGTTTGATTGGATGCTGGCCCATGGGTATATTTTTAAGTTTACATAAGGACCTTACTTCCTTGAAAGACAAGTGAAGGTAAGGGGTGAGGTCGAGCTCCTCAACCATGTCCTGTATGTCATTATTATCTTCACTAGTAGCTGGGTTCTTTTCTTGAGACATTCTAACTAAAAAGTTCCAACCCCTCTACCCTTGACTATAGTGACTTTTTATTTTCTAAAATTCTAAAGGGACTTAAGCAAGGCCCTAACAAGACTTTTAGCAGTTTGGAAAAAAATGCCAATTTGAAAAAATCAGAATTCTAAAGGCAATTTAAGAGTTCTGTCGTGTGATCAGATGGTAACCAAGTAGTCCAACAAATGCAAGTTTGTATCCCACCGCTGATCCACCAATGTAAGAAACTGGCTCTATATATACTGCACCAAAGTGAGGTACAGTGTGTATAGAGTCCAAGGGTCTCCAGAGGTTTGGCAGAGGTTAAAGTTAGATAGAACCTTACTCTCTAAAGTGGTAGCTTGGTCGAGCAGTAAGGCAGTATCAGAGGACAGTGTAAAGCATTTGATGTACACACTCAGTCAGCAAATGAAACCACACACTCAAGAACTGAACTCTAGGCCAATTGTTTTATATAAAAAAATATACTGTTGTTTTATTTTAGAACCACAGGTTTGCATAAAAATACTTTCTCAAAATAAGATGCTGTTTGTTGAATACTTTCAATGAACAATAGACTTTAAATGCAATATGGCACAGGGATTGCAATAGGCAACACAATACTTGGTATACTATAACATTGAGCTCAATGGGATTTTTAAGTAAACCGTAATAGAATTACTTCACGAACGTTTTTCTTACTCAGGGCTGGATCCTGGATTCAGCCCTGGTGCATTTCCTGTAAACAGTTGAAAGAAATCGTTTTTGTTACACAGGCGATTTTTAAGGAATATTTGTATGTTGCAAAAATTGACACACAAGAATTTCTGGCAAAAACCAGGCAATGTTATCCTATGGAGGAAAATCAAGTTACCGGAAAATCACAGTTGTAATCACTTTTTCTAGTCAGTGCTGGGTACCTAAATCCAGCACTGGGATATCTCCTGAGAACAAGTGAGTAATTTCGATTTTGGTATTCTGACGATTTTTAGTGATTATTTCGAAGTTCCAAAACTCGACAGACGAATTTCTGGTGAAAACCAGGCAATGTTATCCTATGGAGGAAAATCAAGTTATCGGAAAATCACAGTTGTAATCACTTTTTCTAATCAGTGCTGGGCACCTAGATCCAGCACTGGGATCTCTCCTGAGAACAGGTGAGTAATTTCGTTTTTGATGTTCGGACGATTTTTAGTGAATATTTCAAAGTTCCAAAACTCGACACTTAGAAGAATTTCCAAGTGAAAACCAGTCAATGTTACCCTATGGAGTAAATGCAAGTTATCGGCTTTCAGGTAAGTACTCGGCTGGCAGAGTTAAGGTTCTGGGGCAAGACTCAGGGGTCTCCCAGGTTCAGGTTTGTACTGTTGTTACACCCTCAGCGGCACATGGGCGGCCGGGTGCAGAGAGAGTAGGCCCAACGTTAGCCTATGGCGTGCGGGGGGCCTTTGGTTGGTGGCTGCTGGCAGGCAGGCCACTCGGTTGTGGGAGCAAAGCTCCTGGTCACTTACTCTGGGCAAGTGGGTAAGTCGAACAGGGTAGTAGGGGCACCCTCAGCGGCACTGGGGCGGCCGGGTGCATTGGGCTTTTGGGCCGTCGGGCGCCCAGTGGATTTCAATGGGAAAGCTGCAAGACGAACAAAGGCTGCAAGCTCGGGGACGGTGATTCTTCAGGTGCGACCACCACTTCAAGAGGTAAGTTGCGAAGCTGTGGGAAGGGTAGGCACCCAGGAGTTGGGCACAGGAGGCCGTGGGGCACCGGGTGCAGGGGTGTCTTTAGGCGTCGGAAATCTTACCCTCTGCTGGTCGCGGTTGGAGGGGTCCCTGGTATTGAGGCTGCAGGCGTCGTCAGGAGCGTCGAGGGGAGTCCTTGGGTGCTGGATTCTTGGTCACAGTCGCCGGGGGGGACGTCCTCGTGGTCTTTGCCCACTTTGGCTCGGGCCGGGCTTGGCGGGTGCAGAGTGGGCAGGATCCGCGGTATCAGGCTGGCCTGGGGTTGCAGATACTTTGAGCAGAACCACTGCTCGTGGGAGTCCCAGTCTTTTAGTTGAGCAAGGCAGTCAGGTCCTCCGGGGTTTTTGAGGTTGCTGACCACTGAAGAGTCCGGGGTTTAGCAGGAGCAGGTTCGAGGGTCGACAGGCTGGTAGGGCTGGGGCCAAGTCAGTTGGTTTCGTCCTCTTGTTAGCAGCTGCACGGCTGGTCTTCTGTCTTCTTGTTCTTCTTGTTGTTTTTGGAATCGGGATCTGAGGAAGGAAGGTTCAGGGTGCCCCTAAATACTGAATTTAGGGGCGTTACAGGTAGGTAAAGGGCAGGGACCAATGGGTCCCTTCCCTGGGGTGGGTACACCCCCTACTCTGCCACTCTCCAGTGGGAGGGGGGCAGGAGCCTGTCCTTGGTTGGCTGGGTCCCCCCATCCTCAAGATGGCGGGGACTCGAGGTTGTGCTTCACCTCGCCTCCCCCACCCTAGGGGTGGAGTTGGCAGAGGTGGGCACACCTCTCTTCCTCACTCTGTTTTTCCCGCCGGGTCTCCCGCCCAAAGGGGGGGGTGGAACCAGTGGGGACCAGTTGCTGAGTACAGCAAGTGGTCTGGAGAGGCTCACAAAGGCGGTATGCCTTTGAAGCTTCTCCTTCGTGAACCCTGCCCATCCTGGGGGAGGAGGCTTGGCACCTCGTCCCAGGATGTGCATTGTTTCAGGACCCCGAGAGCAGCAAGCTCTCGACCCAGGGGTCCAGAAACATGTCTGGGGGTGGCAGCCTCGGCAGCCACTCAGTCAGGTCACTGGGAGTTGGTCGAGTTTCAGGGGACATCTCTAAGATGCCCTCTGTTGTGCATTTTACATTAAATCCCACACTGGCATCAGTGTGGGTTTAATGTGCTGAGAAGTTTGATATCAAACTTCCCAGTCTTCAGTGTAGCCATTATGGTGATGTGGAGTTCGTAATGACAAACTCCCAGCACCATATACTCTTAATGGCAGCACTGCACTTACAGTGCCCAGGAATGGACCTGGGTGCTGTAGTGGTACAGGGCTCATGCACCTGTACCCTCACCACTGGCATAGGGCACCCAGCTAGAGGGGTGACTGATGTATGCCAGGGCAGTGGTTTGTGGGCATGCCACACAGGGATGTGTGCCATGTCGACTCTTCACTTTGTTCTGCACCAAGACACGCAGTCTGCAAAGGCAGAGTGTGAGTGTCAGGGTACAGGGCCTCTAAGGGTGGCACAATAAGTGCTGCAGCCCTTGGAGGCCTTCTCTGGTCACAGTGCCCTGGGTACCTGTGGTACCATTTACCAGGGGCTTACCTGTGGCCAGAGATGCCAATTGGGTTTAGGCTTCAATGCAGTTAAGGGAAGGAACACAGGCCCTGGGTACCTGATTGGCAGGAGCCCAGGGCACACTCAGTCAAAGCACATCAGCAATTCAGCAAAAAGTGGGGGCATACCATGCAAGAAAGAGGCACTTTCTCACACTCTGCACTGGCTAAAAAGCAGCCTCCAGAAGGACTGCGTGCATATTTTACCAGGGCCAGGCCAGCTACCACTGAGATGTAATGTAATATAAGGTGTATTTGTATAGTGCTTCTTGTCTCCCATGAGGGTATCTAGGCACATCTAGCATGCAGAGTCCCTGTCCTAGACATATGGCAAGTTGCTACATGGGCATCTCTCCATTTGTTCATTAAACACTATTGTCTAGATAGTTAGGTTCACTAGGGTAGCATTTTGCCTACTTGGTCCTGCAGAACATTCTGGTTTGAATTAATCCACAGACACACCTTCAAACTGGTACTGCTTTGGTTTCTATTCAAAAGGTGAGGAATCTGCTGCTAGAAGTCTCTTTCAGAAGCACAAGTTACTCACCTTCGGTAGTGCTTTATCTGGTAGAGACTCTAGCCCACAGATTCCTCACCAACCATCCCATCCTCTCCATTCTGTGGTTGGATGCTATCCATTAATAAGATCTCAAGTCTAGGAATCTGCACACTGTTCACAACAATTTACTTTTGGGGCTCTGCTTCTAGTGTCTCGGACAATCTAAAAAGCAACTGACGTCAGCACACTAAGTGGCACCAAATAGGCTCTCCACATCATTTCTGGAGAGGAACGCCAGCACAGAGAGGTACTGCTGAAAAGTTTTCAAATCCTGACTGAAGCCTGGGTAATATTCAAAAGGTGAGAAATAGGAGTCTATCAGAAAGAGCATTACAGAAGGTAAATAACTTGTCTGTCTGATGTTTAAAAACATGTTCCTTCCTGGTACAGAACCATTATAGTAGTCTTGAAACAAATCCTGTACCATTGCCTAAAGTCTGTTACCTATCAACTTCCTAAATATTTTACAAAATACATAGTCAAGGAAAGTGATACTGACATATTTTTCTTGTTGAACCTTTGTTGAAAAATTTTCTTTATCAATGTTTTTCTCCAGGTTTCCAAAACCAAGCTGGAGAAAAATATTTTTGTAGAAATATTATGTCTTGCACCCTCCTGCTTTATTCCTTTTTTTACTTTTACTACTTCGACTACCCATTTACATTTTCCCCAATCCTATAAATCTTCCCCATTGCCATACCTCCTTTTATTCCTTTGTATTGTTTTACCTCCCCCTCCCTTTCTTTAATATTTAATACCCATACATCATCTAGCCTCCTGTTTTACTTCTTTTTTAATTTTACTTTTGCTATTTCCCAATACCCCTTCTATGTTTACTCATCCTATACCCTCTTCTCCTGCTACTTACCCTTTTTATCCCCTTCCTTTTCTTTAATACGCGTATGTCTTCTACCCACTCACTTTACTAATTTTTTAGATTGTACTTTTAGTACTTCCCACTACCACTTCTACGATTCCCCCATTTCAATCTGTTGGACTTGGCCCTTCCTACAGGGTCATCTCCCAACTCTTTGCCTTCCATCCTCCTGTTTTTGCTGACTTAGTTTTTTCTGGCTTTGCATTTTAACCCTGCTAACCAGTGCTAAAGTGCTTGTGCACTCTCCTTTAAACATGCTAGAATTTGCCTGACACCCAGTTGGCACATTTTATTTCCTTGTAGGCCCCTAGGAAAGTAGGGCCTGTAAATTAAATGCTGCTAGTGGGACTGGGACACGAATTGTGATACTTACTTAATTAGACCTTTTAAACATGTCTCAGGCATGCCATTGCAGCCTGTGGGTGCAGTTTTAAACTGTCAATTCGACCTGGCAAAATATTGCCAGGCCTAAACCTTCCTTTTTAATACCTATAAGTCACCCCTAGGGTAGACCCTAAGCAGTCCAGAGGGCAGGGTGCAGTGTATTTAAAATGTTGGACATGTTTTTTAACTTTAACATACCCTGGTGGTGAAAAACTCTTAAATTGGTTTTTCACTGCAAGGCCTACCTGTCCCATAGGATAACATTGGGTTGCCTTACTACATTTATTAGAGGATAACTTTCAATTGTGAAAAGGTAAGTGCCAACGTTTGAATAGAAACAGGTAAATATTTCATGGTTGGTATCAGCGCCTTGAGACCCTCCCGGGTGAGTAGCGCGCTCTATAAATGCCGTGATTGATTGATTGATTGATTGATTGAGAAACTGTAATTAAAAATCCTCTTTAAAGGTAAAGTCAGATTTTTAGTTCCGATTTTGAAAATGCTACTTTTAAAAAGTTTGCATTATTTCCTACCTTAACTATTTGGTGCCTGCACCCTGTTCCTTGGTCACATGACTGGGTGTAGCAGTTGGCAGTTGGACTTTGTTTATTCCTCCCAGGCAGCCACACAATAGAGGGATTAGGTATGCCTGGATGGGCCATCAACTGGCAGGATGGGGGGGAGCTGGGCATAGCCCCACTTGCAGCTGAATAGGCTGTGCCCTGCCTTCACAGAAAGGACTTGTCACCACTACATTGTTCATGCAGCCAGCTTGGAACTAGGGGAGGCAGGAAACTTCAAGGACTTCAAAGTGAATTCTCTAGAAACATCTCCTACTTCAAAGAAGGCACCGGGTATAATAATAGGACCCTCATAACTCTGCAGTACACCTTTGGACCCTTGGAATACTCATAAGGACTGCTGTGCTGCTCAGCAAGAAGGACTGCTACTCGGGCCCTGCTGCCTGAGTGAAGAACTGAATAAACTTAGACTTTAACATAACATGCCACGCGCTGATTGACTCTGCTGGAAGTATTTCTTAAGACGCTAGCACGCTGCTCGTATCGTCGCTGCTGGCGAGGTTAGGAACAGGGGGGCTCGTTGTAATCTTTTTAATCTTTGACAATTGTTTTTATTGTTGTGAAAGAAACAAACTGTTAAGAATTAACTTACCCGCACTATCAAAAAATCCTCACTTCATCTCGCTACTTAGCGGGAATCAGGGAATACTACACTCTTCAGCGCCATCTTGGGTAGCGCTCTAGTGGTTGGCCGGCTGCATTTGCCTTCCTATTTAGGAGGGGCAATGCAAGCGCGCAGCGCGTGCCGGAGGCGCGCCAGAGGCAAGCCCGTCTGCGCCCGTCCGGGCTCCGGCCGCGCCCAGCGCCAGCAATGCTGCCCATCTCGGCCAAGGCAGGATAAACTACTCCAAAGAACAACTGCTCAGCATCGGTGAGAGGGCTGCTGAGGGGGAACATCAAGTAGCTCTGCCACCGGGCAGTGTTGTATTAAGGTGTGGCCTGATTAATAGCAGGTCCCTGATAAAACACTATCAGGAGGTGTCAAATATGCTAGAAGACATGGACTTGGATGTTTTATTTCTTACAGAGACCTGGACTAGCAATGACTCCTCGGTAGAGTTAGGCCTCGCCTGTCCAGAAGGCTACAAGATTTTCCACAAACCTAGGGCCTCTGGAAGAGGAGGGGGGGTTGGGGTAATATTTAAAGAAAAATGGAACTTTGCACCATTACAGGTCGATGAGGTTGCTGGGATTGAGTTACTAGGCTTCTCTCTGCAAGAGATAAGGGGAAGGCTATTAACTGGAATGGTCTGTTATAGACCTCCAGGTCTAGATACTCAGTACCAAGCACTGTCTGACACCATTGCTGCCCTGACTCTAACACACTCCAGAATGATGCTTCTAGGGGATTTTAACTTATGGGATAACGGGGCTCTAGGGAATCATCTGAGAGACCTGAGGCAAACATGTGAGAATTTTAGTTTACATCAGTTAGTACAACAACCAACCCATCTAGGAGGACATGTGTTGGACTTATTGTTTGCTAACCAGACTGAGACGGAGGTGATCAGTGTACTGCCTCAAAGCTGGACTGATCACTCATTAATTCATTTCAGGATTACAATGCCCAATACAGCGAATAACAACATTCGCTCAGTGACCTATCGCAAGGGAAGAGACTGGGCTAAATTATTAAAAAACAGACCAGATTCAATATTCTCGAATCAGACCTTTTTTGCTCCTGACGACTCAGTGGACAAGAACTATCAAACCTACTGTAACCACATTACCAACACTCTGGATCTATGCGCCCCTATAAAACGGATGAAGAATAGAAGGAAACCTTCAGCCCCCTGGTACAGTGAGGAGCTGAAATTATTGCGAATCACATGTAGACAGGCTGAGAGGAGGTGGCGAAGGTTATACTTAGAGTCAGATAGGAAAGTGCTGAAACTAGTGCAGGCCCATTATAAGGAGACTATTGCCAAGTCCAAAGCACTCTTCTTTGCTAAATCCATCCTACATGCGCCGAACAGTGCAAAAGCCCTCTTTAATATCATAAGGGATCTTGCTAGCCCCGCCTGCACGGGCAATAAAGTGGTTGCATCGCAGAAACTATGCGTTGAGATTGCCACCTATTTTGATGAAAAGATCGCCAAAATCGTCGGAGGGTTTGACCCAGGCAATGCTAGTCGCCAGGATGAATTGCCTCAGATACTAGCTGAGGAACCCTGGGCAGAAACATCTTTGGAGTATTTTCAACCTCTTACCAAGGAGCTTTTTAACAGCTTTGCTCAAAGTGTATCGTCTGGGTCCCCCCTAGACCCCTTCCCTTATAAGATTTGGAAGGAATGTGGGCAAGAATTATTCCCCTGGATGCGACAGATTTGCTGTCAATCCTTAGAAGAAGGCGTGGTCCCAGAGGCCTGGAAGCAGGCAGTGGTAACCCCCCTGCTCAAGAAACCCTCCCTGGATCCAACAAACCCGGCAAACTTTAGGCCCATATCTCTTTTGCCCTATCCTATAAAAATTTTGGAAAAGGTTGTCAGCAAGTCCTTATCATGCTACCTTGAAGAGAACCATCTGTTGGATAGGGATCAGTTCGGTTTTCGCCCAGGACATGGGACGGAAACAGCCTTGGCAACCGTATTGGATAACTTGCGAATGCGAGCCGACAATGGTAACTCATCTGTGCTAGTGTTGCTAGATATGTCGGCCGCATTCGACACGATGAGCCATGCAGTGTTGATGGGAAGGCTGGAGAGAATGGGTGTGAAAGGTCGAGCTCTGAAATGGCTGCAATCGTACCTTTCAAAGAGACAACAGGTGGTAACCATGGCACCGTTTGCCTCCTCTAAGTCTCCGGTACGTTATGGAGTGCCACAGGGTTCGGCAATAAGCCCCATTCTTTTTAATATATATTTGCGCCCGTTGATCCCCATTATAAAATCTTTTGGGATTGGCCTGGTCAACTATGCTGACGACACCCAACTGGTGTTCTCTTTGGAAGGGAAGCGTGCGGTGACCATGGAGATTTTCCAGGAGTGCATGCGCCAGACCTCCGGTTGGCTCAAAGAAAATTCTTTGCAGTTCAACGGGGGAAAACAGAGGTGGTATATTGTTCCACTGCCAAAATGGTACAGCACCTGCCGCTAGAGTTTAAACTCACTCCTGGGGATGACCCATTGGCCCCAGTTAAGACCGTACGCAACCTGGGCGTCCTGATTGATGACAACCTCCAAATGGCGTCACAGGCTAACAAAACGGTCAGTGTCTGCTTTGCTTTACTAAAAGCACTTCGGCAGATTCTTCCACTGCTGCCGAACGAGGCTAGACCCCTTGTAGTGAGGAGCATAATTCTGTGCAGACTGGACTACTGCAACTCCTTGTATCTTGGAGCTCCACAATATATCTTGCAGGGGTTGCAGAGAGTCCAGTCTATAGCAGCAAAGCTGGCATTAAATAGGCAACGTAGATCCTCCACTACATTGGCCCTGAGAGATCTTCACTGGTTGCCCATCAAGGAAAGAGTTAGTTTCAAATCCTTATGTATTGTGTTCAGAGCGGTACACGGTACGGGCCCTCTATCTATGCAGGAGAGATTTACCTGGTATAAGCCCGTAAGACATCTTCGCTCCTCTAGCGCAAACCTGGTAACAACTACCAGATTTAAGAAATCCAGGATGGGAGGCAGGGCCTTCGACATAGCGGCCTCACGCCTTTGGAACGACCTACCCAAGAGTATTAGACAAGCTAACTCCTTGTTATGCTTTAGAAAGAGTCTGAAAACCTGGTTATTCCCCAGGAACGAGAGCAATGCCTTCCACTGTTAATCAGGCCCATTGCTTGTTGATGTCATCTGCTAAGTTACAGCGCCAGGATACCCGTAGGGTGACAGTTTGCGCTATATAAGCACTACATACAATACAATACAATACAACTGGTCCTGCATTTTGAACCCAGAACCACCAGAGTGACTCCAGGGGCTAGTTGTCTGGCCTCCTGATCAGAGCCTCAGTGACATAAAAGGCTCCAACCACCGTGTACCCAGCACCTCGGCTTTGTCTACTGTGAGTACTACCCCACCCCCCCAAGTGGAGCCACCCCAGTCCTGGACTCTTGGAAGAGGGCCTGAAGGTGACTTGCTAGCCCTGCTGTGATCCTGTGAGTAGAACCGACACAGCGAAATGCATCTCTTCACAGCCGCATTGGAACCGCCACAGTGGAACGCATCCCAGATGCCGAATATCGCATCCCAGTCCGCAGTCATCCCAAAACCGCTGCTGCACAATGCATCCCCAACACAGGCCCTCGCATCGTAAGCCTCTCATTGATGGCATCCTTGACAACAATACAGGGCTCTGTATCACAGCCTCGCAGCTCCTCTGAACCGCAACCACATGACGCAACCACAACGCGGAATCTCTCACCACTCCGGAAACTAGGATTTAAGGGACTTTGTTCAGCAAGCCTAATTGGGTCCTTATTTCTGGCCGCACTCCATCGCGTTCGGCCTGAACCTATGACTTTGTCCGAGTCTGTCGAGACTCGAGACCAGATAACTCCAGTTGGCACTTTGTGCTTCTAAGCACTGATTTCACTTATAATCCTTAAAATTGCATATCTATGGTTCTACTGAAATTGGCATTTCGTGATCATGTAGTTTTGTCAGCCTGATTCCACCAGGGTGACTTTCTACAAGTTTTAACATTTGGCATACCCTTCCCATAGCCCCTCTCTGAGAGGCTGGTCAAGGGCAAGACAAATAAGATGTCTTGGAATTGTGTTTAAATGGGGATTTATGTATTTAGATTTTTCTATTATTTAGGCTTGATCTAACAGAATACATATTAGCGCACAGTACATGCACACACACAGACAGATATAGATATATTTATGTGATCCAATAAATACAATTTACAGTTTTCCAGAATAAGACAAGCACTGGAAACGGCAATAGGTCTGACATAATGTGCTACACCCTGCATTCTCACAGGCACACCGCTCATCCTGCACTCATGTGGGCAGAATCTTTGACCTCTGATGTACTGGGAAAAGGACTGTGAACTAAAAAAAAGAGAGTCTGCATGCTCTGCTGCAATGGAACATGGTCAAAACCTAGAGTGCATGGAAGACAACAAAGCATGTGAGATGGCATGTAGGGATCAGGCAAACAGCTGAGCTACTCAGAAGAAGTGGTTTGTGCACAATACACAGGTTCTTAAATAAGATCAGTTTATTGACTGTAACCTGTGGAGGAAGCCCAACTGGGATTTAACAGAAAGGTTCTGACGTAAATTAAGTAACAGATGTGAAAGATGCATTTAGCACAATCTGAAGGTGACAGAGGAACTATTCATAATCCAAACAAGATCAAATTGTGACTTGGAGCAGGAACTTTCTTTGTTCAACTCAGAAGCAAGTAATAGTTGTGCTTATGCTTTCATAAAGGGAGTAATATACCAGTGATTTCCATGACATGCTAGAAGAAAGTAAGATCAACAGTGATAGTAATGAAAATATTTTTGGTCATAGTAGCTTGGCCTGGGGGTGGGTGAATAGCATGCGGCTACTAACTGGAGGTGCAGGAATAAGGATGTTTTCCTCGAACCAACACCTCCGTTTTATCTGCATTCAACTGCAAAAGACTATTGGACATCAAGCATACGACTGAAGCAAGACACTTCCAAAGTTTATGAGGAAAGTCTGAGTAAGTACCACTTTGTTCTACCAGGAATTGAATATCATTGGTGTAGTTAAAATAATTAAAGCAGAAAGAATGAGTTAAAACAAGTTGAAGGGTTAAATACATGCTAAACAACTCCCAAATGTGCACAATAATTATTGCTATATCACAGTCCAATGTTTTTACTTTAAAAAAGAAAAAGTACTTTCGCACACAACGAAATAATAAGCATAACATTTCACATGTACACATTGAAAAAGAGACCTCTCTAGCATCACCTGAAGAAGAGATATATGTCAGAAGATGTCTAAGTATTAAATAATGTATTTCTTTCCCTATTATGTTCACCAAGGAGTTCACAATGGGAAATTCATCTTACTGTAGTTGTCATAAAGTTCTCAATATAAAATACTTTCCTCTTGCAGTTGCCACAGAGTAAACTCAGTTCCTAGTGCATGTATCAAAGAGTACACAAGTGAGGCAGTGTAGTAATAGGGCCTTTTTTTGAGTTTGGCAGTCCATCATCACGGTGGCGGTGTGGCTCCCGCCGCACCGGTGGTCCAACCGTCCTATTACAAGTTGTGCGGTCGGATCGCCATAGGACCGCTGCTGCCGCCAGGGATCCGTGAACCCTGGCAGTCTTGCAGTGGTCTGAGGCTCCTATTATGCTGGCGGTGCCGCTGCAGCACCCCCAAGCATATTAGGAGTTTCCTCACTGCCACAGTTTTCATGGCGGTGAGCCCGCCATGAAAAGTGTGGCAGTGAGGAAACAAAGGGGGCCCTACAACAGGGGATGCAAACAGGGGGACACATTGTGTGCCCCCCTGTCTACATGTACCCTGAGTTCCTGCGGGGCATGGACTTGGAAGTCCATGCCCTGCAGGAATGTTCAATGGCATTCTCATTGCAGTGCCTTTCTAAGGCTCACGTATGGGCCGTTGCACTTCAGTGCCGTGGGCCAGCAGCCGTAGGACCGCTCGACCTGGATTCCAGTCCGAATCCGGTAGGCAGTCTCATTATGGCTTTGGCAGTGGGGCAGCGGGGCGCTCACGTACCATAAAGAAATATCACACGGTGCAACTAACCCTGTAGATGCAGTCTGCCCCTGTTATGTTAGGTATTATTTTGGCAGTTTGTGCACAAGCAGGCTTTAATCTTAAAAAAGAAATATCACACGGTGAAACTAACCCTTAAATGCATTCTGCCCTTGTTATATGTGAGGTATCATTTGGCAGTTTGTGCACAAGCAGGCTTTAATCTTAAAAAAAAGCAATGCTCATATATGGGCCTGTTGGAAGAAATTAGACTTTTTACAATCAAAAAGGTTAAACTTATAGGCCTTATCAAGTTGTTCACAATGTAAAATGAGAGACATTTGCTCTTGTCACATTTAATATTCAATATAGCCAGCCAGCTGGTTTCAACTTGAACAGAAACATGAACTTTTTGTTTCTGCCTAGAGAGAGAGACATATCAAACATTTTAGGAAGACTCTGAGTATGCATTGATATGAACCTTAAATATTGCTCTGGTTATAGCAAGCATTTTCTGGTACAAGAGCAAGAAAAGAGACATATGTATTGCATTTGCCAGAGAGTTCACAATGTAAATGCTCTTCCTACTGTATTTGCCAAAGAGTTCTATTCAAAAAGGGACCCCATGCCCAAATAGGGTACCGGTGGAAGTAAAACCATTAGCTAAAGAAAAGAACCCCCGCCTTCCCTTATAATTTATAGCTGCCTATACATTATCAAAAAATGTACATGGCTCAGAGGGACTCAGATAAAAATAAGTCACTCAGAGCAAAAACTCATCTGATGGATAAAACTGTACAGTCTCCAAATGGAAATATCAAATCGATGCAGCCACCAAATGGATGTGATTAACTGATGTTACCACTGAATTTATGCGTGTTCCAGCTACTATGAACAAATTGTGCATTGTTATACAAGAAAAGAAAGTTAATTGTCCCAATACTGATGTTATGTCTAATGATATATTAATGAAGGGAATTATATCATGTGATATTGTGAAGCAACAGTGGTACGGATTCATTATAAGGACTCTTGGCATATAGATATGACGTTTTTCATGGTTTTTAGATGTGCGAAGTAGTGAATGTATGGAAGAATGAGTATGTATGTGGTATGCTTGATTGAGGATGAGTCAGTGTGTTTTTATAATGAAACATTTCTGTTGTCTGTGTTTGATGCATTTATGGTTAATGTTTTGGGGAACTGAGATACAAATTATGAAAATGTAATGTTACAATTGATTATGTGGAATCATACAGTAATGAATAAAGCAGAAAAGAAAAACAGAGTCCCTCTGAGCCGGGTATCATTTTTGATGATTTGTCGGAGAGTACACTATGCAAACCGCACTTTCAGTTGCATTTGTCAGAGATCACAATGTTATACTCCTTCCTTTTATATTTGTCAGAAAGTTTACATTGCAAAGCCCCGTCCCATGGCATTTGCCATAAGTACATAATGTAAAAGTCTTTCCTGTTGTATTTCTCAGAGATCTCACAATGTAAAATCCCTTCCTATTGATGTTGTCAGAGAATTCACATTGTAAAATCCCTTTCTGTTGTATTTGTCAGAAATGATACCCCCCCAACCCTTCCTACTGCATCTGAGACTCACAACTATAAACTTCATATGATATTGCCAAGGGGTTCACTATATAAAATACCCTCCTATTGTATTTGCTGATAGTTCACAAAATAAAATCCTTTCCTAATGTATTAGAGAAATCTGGGCCAGGACCCAGGGCAGTCCGAAGTTACCATCCTCAATTGTGTCAATAATGATCACTCTTCTATGGTGCCCTTAGGTATTATTAATGCAGACCTTCAAATTGCGGAGTAAAAAGTACCCCTTTTAACACTTGTCGAAGGCTGACTCAGGTATGTGCAGTGGGCTAGAAATATATATATATATATGTGTGTGTGTGTGTGTGTGTGTGTGTGTGTGTGAAATTGGGTTATACTTACTTATAAAATACTTACATTTCCATTGTAAAAACATGCATAATAAAGGAATATGCATTGTAGAAAAAAATAAAAAAGATATATATATAGATATATAGATAGACATATCTATCTATAGATATAGATATATATATATATAGATGTAGATATATATATATATAGATGTAGATATATATTACCTACTGGCGGTTGCCAGTAGGTAAATATAGTTAGGACCTAATTTCTATTAAAAAGCTATTTTTGATTTGCCAATAACTTTGGCCTAGTTTGACTGAATCTTCGTGAAATTTTCAAAACTAATTTGACGCTCAGTTCAGCGAGGCCGAGAAAAAGGTGGGGTCCCAAAACGCTTTTTCTCCATGTATATTTCCATAGGAAACTGTAGACACGACTACAGCCCGCACTGCTTAACGAAATTACACCAAATTTGGTAAAAAGGTAAGCTCTTGGTCCAGAAAGCACTCTCTTTGTTAAATGGTGTAAATCCATCCAGTAGTTTCTGAGAAATGTAAAGATTTCTCAGATATACAACTGTGGCCGTGGTGGATACGCGACCCCTCCCGATCTCATGCCTAAGATCTGATTGGCTGCCAACACTGCAAACCAGTAAGTGTTGGCAGCCATCTTGTGACTCGGTTGAACCAAGTCACGTGACAAAAACGTAGAAACTCCCTGACCCCATAGGCCTGTTCAGGGGATCCCACATGGCCAAAAAAAGCATTTTTAAAAAACAAATTCGGTGGGAGTCGCGTTGGATCCGTGAATTCCACCGAAAATGAAAAATAAAACGAATCCCAGGCTGCCACCTCCCTGGGGCTAGTATACTGGAATGTGGGGGGGTGTCACGCAGCCCCTCTGCAGCCATGGGGACCGCCACCTCCCATGCCTATACATAAAAATAATGCGTGGGGGGCTCCAGCCCCCCACGCAGCCCTGGGGGCTGCCAACTCCACGGGCCACAAATGAAGATGGGAGGGGGGCCGTGAAGCTGCCCTCCAGGAGCCCTCCATGGCCCTGGGGACCGCCAACCCCCAGGGCCGGCTCCAGCAATGTCCCGGGGTGCCCATAGCAGTACCGCTCCCACCAAGCCATAGCAAACTCTGGTCCGCTTCATGGAAGCAAGAGCATTTTCGGGTCCGCTTCATGAAAGCGAGAGCATGGAAAATGCTCTCGCTTCCATGAAGCAGAACAGAATTGCTTTTTGGGCAGAGGGAGCTGCATGAAAGCAGCTCCCTCTGTCCAAAAGCAATGCCGGCTCCCACAGGAGGCAGGGAGCCGGCAGGGACTGCTGGGGCCTTGAGGATCCCCCTGCAGTGCTCAACAAGAGGCCATGCCCCGGGGGATGGGGTCCCAGGACTAAAGCGGACTTCTTCCCCCAAGCAGCAGTGCACCTGAAGGCGCGTTTGCAGAGTGGTGGAGAAAGGGGGGTAATGTCACTGACCATGTCATGAGTGATGTAATATGTGAGGTCATACGCAGTTCATTGCAAGGGTGCAAGTTATAGTTAACTCGGGTAACTATAACGGCTGAATTTCTCTGGTTTTGTATGAGTAAAAGCTTACCCTAACTATAAGGTCCCTGTAACCTTTGGTTGTTTTAGTGAATATGTATATATATGTCTATATATATATTTTTAAAACATTATATATATATATATATATACACATATATATCTATATATATCACCCTATTAACCCACAAACCCTGAACCCTTAAATTACCTTTACCATCCAAAACCCATACAAACCCTTGGCAGTGAACTCCACTCCGTTTGCGGAGTTTGCAGAGTTTTCTGCACTCCGCACTCCGCGGAGCTCGCGGAGTGCAGAAAACTCCACTTCGCGTAGTGCTGCAGAGTTTTTTCCCCGCTCGCGAACTGAATTTTTACCCAAGCGGCAGGAAGACCAGTTCGAACTGCAGTTCGCACTGCACTTCGCCACTTGCGGAACTTCGCAGAGTTTTTTTGTCACTTCGCGGAGTTCCAGTTAGCAAAACTCCGCGAACTACGCCAGGCCTGCCCTAAACCTTAAATAATATTCCAGCCTCCCAAATCCCATACCCACGTAAACCCTAAAATTACCCTTACCACCCAAAACCCCTATCCACTCCAAACCCTAAAAAATACACTTGACACCAAAAACCCACACCCACCCTAAATCCTAAAATTACCCTTGCCATCTAAAAAGCCCATACCCACTCTAAACCCTAAAAATACCCTTGCCACCCAAAAACCCATACCCACCCTAAACCCGAAGCCCACATTCACCCTAAACCCTAAAATTAGTCATACCACCCAAAACCCATACCCACCCTAAACCCTAAAATTACCCTTGCCACCCAAAAACCCATTCCTACCCTAAACCCTACAATTTTGCTTACCACTCAAAAACCCACACCTACCCTAAACCCTAGAATTACCATTGCTATCCCAAAAGCTATGCCCACCCTAAAATATCCTTGCGACCCCAAAACCCATACCCACCCTAAACCCTAAAATTATCAATGCCACCCAAACACCTATACCTACCCTAAACCCAACAATTTTCCTTACCACTCAAAAACCCACACCTACCCTAAACACTAAAATTTCCCTTGCCACCCAAAAACCCATACCCACCCTAAATCCTAAAATTACCCTTGCCACCCAAAAACCATACACACCCCAAACCCTAAAATACTCTTGCCACCCAAAAACCTATACACACCTTAAACCCTACAATTTTCCTTACCACTCGAAAACCCACACCTACCCTAAACCCTAAAATTAACCTTGCTATCTCAAAATCTATGTCCACCCTAAACCCTAAAATACCCTTGCCACCCAAAACTCCATACCCATTCTAAACTCTAAAAATTACCCTTGCCACCCAAAAACCCATACCCACCCTAAACCCTAAAATGCCCCTTGTCACCCAAAAACCCATACCCACCCGAAACCATAAAATTACCCTTGCCACCCAAAAACCCATACCCACCCTAACCCTAAAATTATCCTTACCACCCAAAAACCCATAGTCACCCTAAACCCTAAAATTACCCTTGTCACCCAAAAACCCATACCCACCCTAAACCCTAAAATTACCCTTACCATCCCAAAACCCATACCCACCCTAAACCCTAAAATGACCATTATCATCCTAAAACCCATACCACCCTAATATATATATAAAGATATATATATATATATATAAACATCATATCTTATCGGCCGAAACGCGTAATAACTGTTACCTGTCAGAAATAAAGAAAATCTCGCCTAATTGCAGAGGAGTTCGTGCTTTCATTTTCGCCACAAGGAGGGTGAGGAAAGCTAAGCAATCGAGTTGGATATATATATATTACCTACTGGCGGTCGCCAGTAGGTAGTTATAGTTAGAACCTAGTTTCCATAGGAAAAGCGTTTTTTGATTTGCCAATAACTTTGGCGCCGTTTGACGAATCTTCACGAAATTTTCAAAACTAATTGTTCACTCAGGTCAGCCCCTGTCTTGAAAGTTTCGGGGTGATTCGTCAAGGGAGGGCCGAGAAAAAAGGGGGTCCCATAACCTGTTTTCTCCATGTTAATTTCCATAGGAAACTTTAGACACGGCTACAGCCCGAACTGCTGAACGGAATTACACCAAATTTGGCACAGAGATAGCTCTTGGTCCAGAAAGCACGCTTTTTTTTAAATGGTGTAAATCCATTCAGTAGCTTTTGAGTTATTTAAAGATTTACAGATATATATATTTGAGAATTCTGAGATCTGATTGGCTGAGCCCTCCCGAGCACGAGCTTGGCTCTGATTGGCTGCCAACACTTCAAACCAGGAAGTGTTGGCAGCCATCTTGTGCCTCGGACCAAGTGAGAGGGGAAAAAGGTAAGAGAAATGTTAAAAAAAAAAAGAAGGGGGCAGGGTAGGAACACCCTGACCCCCAGGCCTGCTCAGGAGGTCCCACAGGGACCCCCAGGCCCAAAAAAAGCATTTTTTTCTTCACATTTTCGGCCAGGTCACACTGAGTGCGCGAACCCCGTCGAAAATGAAAAACAAAACAAGGCGCGGGCTCCCGCGCTTCGTATTTTAAAGCCCCCGGGTGGGCCAGGTCCCGGGGGCATTCCTTAATTGTGTAGCAGGGGCCCGCAGGGACCCCTGCAGCCCCGGGGACCGGCACCTCCCCGGGGCTTTATGATTATAGGGTGGGGGGCCTTGCGGGCCCCCCCAAGCCCTGGGGACCGCCACCTCCCCGGGGCTTTAGTATTATAGGGTGGGGGGGCCTCACAGGCCCCCCCAAGCCTTGGGGACCGCCACCTCCCCGGGGCTTATTTAAAAACATTAAAGTGTGGGGGGCTCCTGCCCCCCCCACACTGCCCCGGGGACCACCACCTCCCTGGGGCACTAATCAATTGAATGTGGGAGTCCGTTACGGACCCCGGGCCCCGCGGACCACCACCTCCCTGGGGCTTTAAACACTTGGCAGGGGGGGCCGCGCGGCCCCCCTCCTGGAGCCCTTAATGGCCCTGGGGACCGCCACTCCCCAAGGCCGGCTCCTGTAATGTCCCAGGGTGCCCACCCCTGGGACATTGCTGTTTGCTATGGCAGGGCGGGAGAACAGCTCCCGCCCTGCCATACCAAACTCTGCTTTGCTTCATTGAAGCGAGAGCAGGAAAACCTGCTCTCGCTTCAATGAAGCAAAGCAGGATTGCTTTTGCACAAGGGGAGCTGCATGTCAGCAGCTCCCCTTGTGCAAAAGCAATGCTGGCTCCCGCAGGAGGCGGGGAGCCAGCAGGACCGTGGGGGCATTGGGGCTACCCCCACGGTCCCCAACGGAGAGGCCAGGCCCTGGGGGATGGGGTCCCCGGGGCCAGAAGTGGCCCGGGGGGCCAAAAGTGGCCCGGGAGGGGGGCCACAGGGCCCCCCTCCTCGTGATTAAAATAAAATAAAAAAATAAAAACGGAAAGGCCGGCCCGGGGCCATAATTGGCCTGAGGAAGGAGGCCACGCGGCCCCCCACCCAAAAAAAAAAAAATACGGCTGTCCAGGCCCCGGGGGATGGGGTCCCCGGGGCCATAATTGGCCTCTGGAGGGGGGCCACATGGCCACCTTCCCCAAAATTAAAAAAAAGAAAACAAGGCTGCGAGGCCCTGGGGGATGGGGTCCCAGGGGCCAAAAGTGGCCCAGGGAAGGGGGGCCATGCAGCCCCCTCCCATAAAAGAAAAAAGTAACCGGCAACTCGCCGGAGGCCCCGCCCCCTCCCTGCACCACTCTGCAAACGCGCCCCCTGGCGCGTTGTAAGTTGGGCAATTAATTCCCCTTGAATACTTAGGGTCCCTTGGGGCCAACTAGCCCACCAGGTACCTCCAGTAAGCGCCACAGAGCTGGATTGCAGAGAGGTGGTCCGAGGCCAGGCCCCTTTTTACACTACTCTGTAAACGTGGGTCCTGGCGCACTGCTGCTCGGAGGATGAAGTCCACTTCTGTCCTGAGGTCCTCAGGACACAAAAGGACCTCATCGCCCCACCAGCAGTGCGCCAATAGGCGCGTTTGCAGAGTGGTGTATAAATGGGCCACCTCTCTGCAATCCAGCTCTGTGGCGCTTACTGGAGGTACCTGGTGGGCTAGTTGGCCCCCAGGGACCCTCAGTATTCAAGGGGACTTAATGCCCCAACCGAGAACGCGCCAGGAGGTGTGTCTGCAGAGTGGTGGAGAAAGGGGGCGTGGCCTGGTATGAGAAGTTAGCAATCCTGCTGTGTGGGACTTACTGGAGGTAATAGAAGGGGTAGTTGGCCCCCAAGGTTGACGTTGGGGGCTAACTACCCCTCCTGTTACCTCCAGTAAATCCCACACAGTGGGATTGCTAAGAGGTGTTCGGAGGCCACGCTCACCTTTCTCCACCACTCTGCAAACGCGACTGCTATGTTATAATTATAAATTAGCATTTAAAAAACCTTAGAAATTCACTGAAAAAACCATAGGTTTCAGGGACGTTATAGTTAGAAATTAGCATTTAAAAAACATTAGAAATTCACTGAAAAAAACATAGGTTTCAGGGACGTTATAGTTAGAAATTAGCATTTAAAAAACCTTAGAAATTCACTGAAAAAAACCATAGGTTGCAGGGACGTTATAGTTAGTTGGACATTTCACTCGTACAAAACCAGAGAAATTCGGCTGTTATAGTTAGTAGAGCTAACTATAACTCACGCCCCCGCAATGCACTGCTGATGACGTCACATATTACATCACTCATGACATGCTCAGTGACATCACTGATGACATCACTGATGACATCTCAAATGACATCACTGATGACATCACTGATGACATCATCTAGAGGAGTTGGCCTAACGGCTAGGGCGGTCGACCTCGAATCTGGGGAGCTGGGTTCGAGTCTCGGGATTGACGCTGAACATCCTGTGATTCTGGGCAAATCACTTAATCTCCCCGTGCCTAACAAAAATGAATGTGTCCTCATGTAATGCAACTGGTGCTATGTAAAGCGCTCTGATACCCGATTCGGGTCAAGTACGCGCTATATAAAACTCTGTAAAAATAATTAAAAATAAATAAATAAATTTTAAAAAAATCCACGTGATCATCTGATGCACCTCCTCACACCCTAATAAAACCTTTCATACACCCACTCTAAAATGCAGACTACCATTTTCGAAACCATAGATACACCAATACCAGTTACTACATACCCACTCACAGATTCCTAGGTCTGCACACATGTCCACTCATTCATCCATACTGTTACTCATACATGCAGTCACTCATCAATACAGCCACTGATATATCCACTCATACACCCATATAGACACTCACACACTGCCACTCACCCAAAGAATTAATTACACTGCTATTTACTCAGCTATACAGTTATACACACACCACGTCACTTATTCATATAGATACGTACTGTCTTCAACAATTACTGACATAAGCACACACTTATCCATGCAGCCACTGTCACAATCACTCACTGTCACATATACTCGCACCTTAAGGTGCCTGCCACGGAGTGCAGGGATGAACTGCACCTCTTTTTTTACAATGGGAGCATGCATTCCGGCCGGTTTACGGCCAGAATACATGCTCCCATTGTAAGTATAGGAATGCGACCGAACAGTGTTCGGTCACATCCTAATTAGTCGGTTGGGACCGCCGACCAGATGTCGGTCGGTCCCATGACCGAGACGATGTCGGGCGGAGGAAACTCCGCCAGACATCATAATCAGCCCCATAGTTGTATTCACCTCTTTTTAAAGGAAAACCAACACCATTGTAGAAATAGAGGACATACTTGTGGTCCGTATAAGTGGAAAACTTAAAAAAAGCACTGGGTGTAAACATAGAAAAATTAGAAATGAGATCATTGTAAACTCATATCTTCGTGATGAGAGACACTTAATTATATAATCACAGTGAAACATTATTTTTATTGATGGAGTTCATGTAGTGCATATAAATTATATGTCATGTTTCAGAATTGGGTGCATGGAATAGATCACATCAAGATGTATATCTAATGTTGTGTTCAATCACACAACCAATTTTGAACAATACAAAACATTTTGTCCATTAACAGTTATCGTCTCCAGCTGTTGTAGCATTATTACCCATTCTCAAATATACATTTCCTGTATTAGATTCATTATCCACGAGTTAAACACCATACATTATGGCTATAGTTTCCACATATTTCTACTATATACATTGACACAATACATTGCCAATTCCAGTTGTGCTTAAATTATTTCTACTGACATTCCATCTATGAGGTCGATTACGATGTCGTTCGGAAAGGCTCCAAACGGCATTGGATTCCCCGACCGACTCAGACACTTTTTCCAACGACCGATTACGATGGTTGGAAAGCATTCGGACTGTCCGACTCAGTTCCAAAAGGCATTGGGAGTAACTGAGTCAGTCGGAGCCGAATCGTAGAGGTCCACGGACCGCGTTTCCAGCCGAGCGATTAGGATGTCAGATTTGGACAGCCTTTCCGAATCCGTTGTTCCGACAAGGATCGCCTGTCGGAATCTGACTTTGGGGGCCTGTGGCTGGCCCCCCTTCATCGGGGGCCTTCCGAATCAGGCCTGTGGGGGAACCCATGGGTCCCCCCTTCCAATGCATGCAAAGTGTGTCAGGCACCATGGTGTGCCCACCCCAGGGTGCAAAGATTTCCCCAACCACTCCTTTTGTCAGTGGGAGCCTGTGTTCTCGTTCGGAACACAGGCTCCCATTGAAGTCAAGGGGAGTCTCACTGAACGATGTCCGGAAGCATCGTAATCGTTCGGTCAGACTCGCAGAACCCGATTCGATCGTAAACGATTCCGAAACCGATTTGGGCGGAAGAGTTTCCGGACGACATCGTAATCGACCCCTATGTTGAAAATCCCCATTCTTCTAGGATGATCTGGAAGGGTCACTGACACAATATCGATCCCCATAACATCCATCTACATAAATATCGAAACACTAATATCGCATGCAAAAATATCGACTACTTATACGTACCATTAAAAATACAAACTTATCGGAAATAAAATAGTATAAAAAAACTATTAAAAAAAATCGATCACTAAAATACTGTAAACATAAATTTCGTTAAAATTAAATAAATATGTAAATTAACAAAAATATTGACATCCACAATATCGACAACATAAACATCGCTTAAATATAATTTATTTTTAATCAAAACATTAAATACACACATTTAAAAATATATTAAAACATATTAATAAATACCACAATTAAAATAATAAATTTCAAACAAAAAATAAATATATATAAATATATAGTAACAATTATAAAATGTATATAATTAACAAATAACCAAACAACACCAATATTTAAATAAATAATCAAAACAAATATATAACAAATATCATTTATCACCATTAAAAATAACCAAACACGTATTAAATATATTTAATTACAATAAAACATATACAAACAAATATATTGTTACATAAATATAATATTAAACAAAATATACCATTTAATACATTTATACAACGTTTTCCAAATTAACATGTAATTGCCAAAATAATTAAACAGACGCAATAACAACCAATAAAACAAAATAATAAACAACAAAAACCAATCCAAAGCTTCAACTGATCAAAACAAATAATTAACCGAAAATTTAGATTTTTCACAGCCTGGTGGGCAGAAAATCTGGATTTTATTAAGGACACGGAGGCCAAGATTATGCAAATCTCCTTTATTGCCACAGCTAAGCAGTAACAATGAAGAGAATATAGAACTTCAAACAACATTCCAATACACTATATATTCCATGAGCATGCAGCCATCTTCCTTCTTTGCCAAGAGCTGCGAACAGAAGTAAACTCCTAAACTTGATGTGGAACAAATAACAGCTTCCTTAGGTATTCCCAGACATCTTAATCTGGAAGAAAAAGAGACACAATAGGTCAACAGGTAAAATCCTTCGGGAGGGTTTGTAAGAGGAGGGATAATCTTGGCCTCCGTGTCCTTAATAAAATCCAGATTTTCTGCCCACCAGGCTGTGAAAAATCTAAATTTTATGGCATGACACGGAGGCCAACATTATGCAAGTTTAAAGTGAACCAAGTACATTATCAATCACATTATTGATTGGTCTAAAGTAACATTTCTTAAACATGCTCTCATTTGACCAGTCAGCGGCTCTAAGGATATCCTGGAGTCCTCCACCCAACATAAAAGCTTTAGAAGCAGAAGCGCCTCTGAGAGAGTGTGCACCAAAAATAGAAACATCAACACCACTCTCACTCATCACTTCTTTAACCCATCTAGCGAGCGTGGGAGAAGAAACTGCATTATGAGGGGATCTGTGAGAAATCAACAGTTGAGTTCCAACTCCTCTCAGACTTACCGTTCTTCTTTCATACTCTTTAAGACATTTAACAACACATAGAGTTTCATTAAGAGGAAAGAAAGGATAGAAGATAGAGGAAGACATCGTTTTGGTTCTTTTCTTAAGGTAAAAACAAACTCCCTCTGGCTGGCAAGCCCTGTTAGTAACATCTAATGCCTTAACATCTGAGGTTCGCCTGAAAGAGACCAAGCAAAGTAACACAGTAAGCTTATAGGAAATACGCTTCAGAGAGAGGTTAACGTTATCTCCCCAAGAAGAAATAAGTTGTAGTATGTTTCTTACGTCCCATAAGGCTGAATATTTCGGAGTTGGAGGGTTAAGAACTCGCATGCTTCACATAATCTTTTTTGTTAAAAGGTTTTGTCCAACTGAGACACCATCAACTAGGGAATGTCCTGCAGCTATTGCTGACCTATAAACATTAACAGTTCTATAACATAGGCCAGAAGCGAAGAGTTCCGATAGAAAGTTTACTACGTGTACTAAATCAGTTGAAACGGGATCGTAGTGTCGTTGAAGACACCAGCGAACCCATTTATTCCAAGCCAGTCGATATGCCTTCCTTGTTCCGGATGCCCAAGATTCAGATATGAGTTGGAAAGCATCATGCGAAAGGCCAGGGATTTGCCATTGTCGCCTGAAATCTTCCAGGCCGTCAGAGACAATAGACCCTGGTCTATGAGAGGATGTGATTCGCTCTGAGGACCCAGGAGTAGTTGCTCGAAGGGTGGTATTAGAATTGGGAAGTCTACGGCCATCTCCAAGATGACAGGAAACCATGCCTGAGACCTCCAAAGGGGGTTATCACTACCATGCTCTGAAGGTACCTGCGAGCGTGTAAAAGAAGACGTGGAAGCATGACAAACGGCGGGAAGGCATATGGCTTTAAGCCTTGCCAGTCCTGGAGGAAGGCATCCACCCCTGCTGCTTGAGGGTCCGGTTTCCAGCTGAAGAAATTCATCATCTGAGTGTTCATTCTGTCGGCGAAAAGATCTGTCCCGAAGGGACCCCATTTGTCTTGGATTGTCATGAATATCCTTCTGTTTAATTTCCAGTTTCTGGAATCCCTGAAATTTCTGGAGAACCAGTCCGCTACCCCATTGTTCAAACCAGGGATGTGTTCCGCTGTGACGGACAGTCCCCTGTTCAAACAATAGCCCCAGAAAGCTTTCGCTATTTCGGTAAGACCCTTTGAATGTGGTCCCCCCATCTTGTTGACATATCTCACTGCAGAGACATTGTCCATGCGCAGCATTATACAACACTTTATTGAATTCTGGGTGAAACTCCGAACCGCAAAGGATCCTGCTAGAAGCTCCAGGCAGTTGATATGTAGTTTCTTCTCTTCGGGTGTCCAGAGACCTCCTGTCGAAGAGTCGCCACAAGTGGCACCCCAACCTTCTAGACTCGCATCTGATTCTATGATCAATTCTGGGGTTTCCCCAAATATAGCTCTGCCGTTCCAAGCTTCTGCATTCTTTAGCCACCAAGATAGTTCTTTCCTCGAATCTTCGTCTAAGGAAATCATCTGAGTGTAAGACAGAGTCGACTTCAGAGCCTTCGCTTTGAGTCTCTGGAGGGCCCTGTAGTGTAATGGGCCCGGAAAAATCGCCTGGATGGTTGAGGAGAGGAGACCCAGGATCCTGGCTAAGAGTCTCAAGGGAAAGACCTCCAAAGATAAAATCTTCCTGCGTTCTTTGCGGAGTTTCTTTATCTTTTCCCTTGGTAGTTTCAGTTCTGCAGAAACTGTGTTCACCAAGAAGCCTAGAAATTGAGTTTCTTGGGATGGTGTAGTGCATGATTTTTTGGCATTTATTACAAAGCCTAAATGTTCCAGTAGGCGGATAGTAAGATCTGTATGGTGAGATACCGTTATCTTGGACTGAGCCATGATAAGGATATCGTCCAGATATATTATTAGTCTCACACCCCTTTCCCTTAGCCATGCTACTACCGGACGTAACACCTTGGTGAAGCACCAAGGGGCTGAAGACAGACCGAAGGGGAGAGTGCGGAATTCCCAAAGTTTCCCTTCCCAAGTGAACTGGAGGAATTTTCTGTGAGGGGGCCAAATTGGGATGGTTAAATAGGCGTCCTTTAGGTCTAGACGTGTTAGCCAGTCTCCCTTTCTTAAAACGTCCCTTAGGAGGTGTATTCCCTCCATCTTGAAGTGGTGGTAAGATACCCACCTGTTTAGGCTTCTTAAGTTTATGACAGGTCTCTGTCCTTTGTCTTTCTTTTCTACCAAGAATATATTGCTGATGAAACCTATTTCTGAGCTCTCTACTATAGCCCCTTTGGCTAGCAAGTCCCTTACTTCTTGAGATATTAATTTTCTCTGTTCTTGAGAGAAGGTTATCTCGCGAGGTCTCTTTGATTGAAAGGGGGTATCCGTAAACTCTATTTTGTAACCTTTGACAGTTTCTAGAACCCAGGGGTCTTGAGTCACCAATGTCCAGTTCCCAGAGAAAAGGGCTAGTCTCCCTCCCACCTTTATAGGGGTATCTGAATGGTCTTTCAATATTCCTACCTGCGGAGAATCCTCTGTTGTTTCTTCTCTCGCCTCGAAATGGTCTTCCCCTGTTTCTTTGCCTTTGAGGGAAGAACGGCTGGTTTCCATAGAAGGATGATTGCTGGTATCTTGATCCTCGTCCCAGAAAGGGTCTTGAGGTAGATTGGCCACGGCCAAGGAATCGACCCCGCATTCTCCCGGCCCTTCCAAAAATTTTGTCTTGGAAGACCTTCTTAATGTCACGTTGTGACTTTTGGATCGAACTAAAGGCACCCACATACTTGGCCATGTCGCGAATGAAGTCTTCTCCAAAGAGGAGCCCTTGTGAAGAAGCTCCACCCTCCTTGTTTGCTAATTCAATGAGTTTAGGGTCAATCTTGAGGAGTACGCCCTTTCTCCGTTCATTAGAAATGGCAGTGTTGGCATTACCAAGGAGTCAGATCGTTCGTTGGACCCACTCACGCAGTTCCTTGGGGTCAATAGGTGTTCCGTCAATATATGCGTTTTCAGCTAAGTCAAATATTTTGGAAAGAGGTTCAATGGTGTCGAGGAGACGGTCTTGACAAGACCTTAGACTCTTGTCTATCCCTTTTCTAGGGTCTTTGGCACCCTTGGCTATAAAAGCAACGACCTTAGGGTCAAGATCAGGGGTCATTGCAATTTTGTCTGGAAGTGATGGGCGGGGGCATTCAGACCTCAGTCTGGATCTCACTTCTTTGGGAATCTCCCTTCTCAGCCAAAAACTAATGTAGTCTGCTACATGTTGGGAGGGTAGCCATTCAGGAGAGAGGGGATGTTTGATTAAAAGGGGTCAAACATATCGTCCCCAAAGGGGTCAGTAATGCCCATTTTTGAGCCTGAGGCCTTACTTGCCTCTTCAGTGTTCCCCAAGGCTTCGTCTCCCATGTCTTCAAGGTCCGTGTCAAAACCAGATGAGCATGAGAGGTCTATCTCTGCTTCATCTGGTTCATCACTGTCAATGTGTATAGGGTGGTCGGGGCCTGTTTCTCGCCCCTGTGTGATGCCCAGGGCATCGATCTGGTCACCGCCTGAGAAGCGTGAGTGAGCTGCCTTTCCTGTTTTCTTTGTCTTTTTAGCGCTCTTCACAGGATGTTCTGGTGCAGCTCTTTTCTTTGGGGCTTTAACTGCCCCTTCTTTAGCGCTAAATGTGTGCGCGGTGCTAGTAGAGGGCCATGCCGTTGACAGAGATTCCATTTTTTTAGTAATGGTCTCATTAAGTGAGTCCATAACTTTGTCTATGGCCTTAGTGACCAAAGACTCAATCTTACCTTCCAGATTGAGGTCAGGATTAAGAGACATTATGGGGAAAAGACATATTAAAAATAGTATTCAAGTTATATTAAGGTTATATTCCCTTTATTCACTCTTGCAGGTTGGTAAGTATCATATAGAATGTCTCTTTCCTTAATCTCTGTCCATTTTTTTTTTTTTTTTTAGGGGTTCCAGGTTAAACCTCGCTAAGGGGTTAATCGAGGGTACAAGCGATGGTTAAATATCTATCGATGAGGTCGTGTCAGTATTCAATTACAGTGCTCTAAAGTAATTAGTCGGTGAGGGCGTCGAAGTCCTCGAAGGAAAGTAACGGCGAAACAGCTGCAACTGCCAAAATGTTGCTAGCGGTAACTTGGCAACTGCGCACGTCTTATGCGTGCGTGGGGGCGCCTAGTCATCTTTCCTCTAAATTGTTCTCCCTCCCGCGGCACGCATATGGAAGGCGTAGCGCGGCGGGAGAGGAGCGATCACGAAGGAGTGATCATCCTGAAAACCAAGGCGATTCACGAAGATCTCACAAGGTATGCAAGGTCGTGCAGGGGAAAGCGGTGAAGTACGCCCTTAATTACGCGGTCGCATTCCCGTATGCCTCCTTCGCGCTGAGAGCGCTGCTAGGCAACGGGAGTGCGACCCGCGATTTAAATAATGCGGCCCATGCCGCCGGAGGCACGATTGTAGCGCAGCTCGGGTAGTCTTTTAAAAGACACGGTGTCAGGGGGAATAGACCTCACATTAAGTCGGAGAAGTTTTAGAGGCAGAGAGAGTGGACAGAGAGAAAGAATTTAAATAAGAGTTAAACGCATGGTAGGGTCAGTGGGACCCAGTCATGCGGTGAATAAACAAATACAAAGATCAATACAAGTAAATATGATCAAAGATACATGGAAAAAAAGTCACGAATGAAACGAGGGTACTTATCTCTGTGAGCAGCAGCAACAAAGAAGGAAGATGGCTGCATGCTCATGGAATATATAGTGTATTGGAATGTTGTTTGAAGTTCTATATTCTCTTCATTGTTACTGCTGAGCTGTGGCAATAAAGGAGATTTGCATAATGTTGGCCTCCGTGTCATGCCATAAAATTACCTCACAACCTGCAAATATTGGAGAAGGACAAAACTCTGCCAGATTGAAGCCCCAACAAAGGATCTTCAAAAGAGCCACATCAAACAACTCAAATTCAAAGTAAGTACAATACCTAACAAATGTACATATTCTCCTAACTAAACGTAAAATAATTAAAACATGTAAAAAAAAAAAATAGATGCATTTCCATTTTTTCCCCTATTTTACAGTCTAAGCAAATGGATTTACAAACCTCAACAAAAATCAACACTGCAAAGAAATAAACTGTGCAGCATTCTACCAATAAAAGATTAGAAATAAAAGAAAATTGAACAAACATGTAATAGAAAAGTAACTATAACCATTAATAATTTTTAAACCTTAGCTAAATCAACTGATAAGCAAAAGGAACAAAATAAAACTAATAAACACATGCACCTTTTCCTTTTTCACCTACAGGCTGCAACAATTCCAATAAAAAAACTACACCAAAGAAACCAACTAAATCTACCAAATATTGTAAGTATTGTTTTAAATATACTTAAAAATAAAACCAAATAAACACCAACTAACCTGAAAAAATTTAAACGTACTAAATTTCCATCATAATAATAATTATAAAAGATTTACTCAGCAGATAAGGAAAACAACATTATAGTGTGAGCGACGAGCTCTGCACTGGCCCGTCAGTTCTCCACTTGCTAGAGGGGCACAGACCAGCCCGGACGAGTTGTGATGGTGGGGCTGGCCTCCAGGTGCTGGAATGCCGGCGCCGGTTGTGGCGCGGGGGCCCCCAGTCGCGTCTGGAGCCGAGCGGGAGGCTTTGATGGCTGGCCGGGCCCGGAGCCCCGGCCTTGAGTGCTGGGCTGGGCTTGTGATTCCTGGGACGGCCGACTACGAGGTCGCAGTGCCGCAGGGATCAAGAACGTGACGGCGGCAGCGCTTGGAGTTGAGCGGGGAGCGTCCGGCACTGGAGAAGCTTGGGGCCCAATGTGTCCCGCGACTGAGGATGTGAGGCCTATGCACAGCACGGAGGGGCGGCTGCCGGCGCACTGACTGAGACGGAACGGCGGGGGCGCTCTGCGGAGAGTGCAGAGCGGTGAGTGCAGCCACGCGGTTTGCTGTGCCCCCGTTGGGATTGTGGTGGACCGGCTGGACCTACGCCCGCTGTGAACCCGGGTGGATGGAGGCAGTGCGGGACCTCTTGAGCTGGCCTGAGGGGGAGTTGGGGAGCGGCTCCTACCCAGGGCAAGCAGCCCCCAAAGGAGTGATTTCATTAAATGCGACAGCCCCCTGCCTTGGGGCGCAGCCTATATCACACAATGGAGACCACCTAACAGGACAGGTGCCTGGGTGATACTGGTGCATGAGGACAAGGAAGGCCTCGGCCCCATGATCGTTGTGTGGGCCCTGGGGCTGCTGGATCCTACAGCCTTGGAGATGAGAGCAATTATGGCCCCCAGGTGGTGAGCCCCTCCGGAACTGCTGGGAGTGAACACGAGAGATCTACTAGCTCCTGAGGCCTGAGTGGGAACTTGGGGGAAGGGGGGAGGGGCTGCGCATCGGAACTGGGGCCCGGAGCGTGAATTGGACCAAGGTGCATTTGCTGGGCCTGAGGCAGGGTGAAGTCCCGCACTGAGGCGCAGGCGAAGGTGAGGAGGCGACTTAGTCGGCAGATGCACGCCTGCACTGTGGGCTTGTTCTTGCTGTGTCCTGGGTAGCAGGGACTGGAGTGGAGCCAATTGGGGGCCTAGAGGACAACCTTATCTTATCTACCCTAGTTGCACAGGTGCAGGGACACCTTCTTTGAACTTTTGAAGGGCTGAGAGAAAACCCCCCCTATGCAGAGTGTGGACGCCCTGAGGAAAGTCAGTGTGGGCTTGGCGGACTGGGAGAGCAGCCCCCTTGGAGTCATTAGGGGTATTCATGAGCAGCTCTGTCTGGTGGACACGGGCAAGCAGCGCCCCACTATAGCTGTGGCAATGGGTAAACCATGCGGGAAACACACTGGGATTTCCCCAGAACATGAGGAGGACAAGCAGGAACAAGCACGGGGTAGCCCTGAACCCCAGCCGAAACAGGACCCTTTTCAGCAGCAACTGTCCAAGATCCTGGAGGCCATCTCAGACACGAAAGCCACGCTCCACCAGGACATTAGTACAGTGTCGGTGGGCCTCTGTCTTCTCCGTGAGGAGCACCAAAAGCTTAATGAACGGGTGAAAGTGGTGGAGATGGGGCTTGAGGAGCTATCGCCTGCACACAAGGCCCTCTCACAGCGGGTAGCAGAACTCACTGACAGGGTCCGGACCCTAGAATGGCAGGCGGAGGACAGAGAGGGACGCAGTCGTCGAAATAACATACGGATCATTGGCCTGCCCGAAGGAAACAAGAATGGTAACATGGTGGGGTATCTGGAGCTGTGGCTCAGAGATGTGGTGGCCCCGGGAGCACTGACTCCATTTTTCACTCTGGAAAGGGCGCATCGGGTGCCGGCCCGCCCACCGCTGCCAGGCTGCCCTCCGCAACCGGTGGTGGCCAGATGGCTGCACTACAGGGATAGAGACATTCTCCTGCAGAAAGCCCGTAAGGATGGCGCATTCGTGATAAACAATGCTAAGGTTTCGATGTTCCCTGATTACACCTTGGAGGTCCAGCGGAGGCGTGCCTCATACATGGAGGTCAAGAAGGCACTCAGAGAGGAGGGCATCCTGTATTCTCTCATGTTCCCTGCCAAGCTCCGCATTGTCGTAGACGGCAAGACCCACTTTTGCGAGGACCCCAAAATTGCCTGGGACTGGATAGAGGCTTACCAAACTGAGACGCCTGGGCCGGCGCTGAAATCTCAGCGAGCGGCAAGAGACCGCGGACCCAAGAAGTGATCACAGCAAAGGTCTGATCGTCTAGGGGCAAAGAAGCCAAACAGAGCGGTTGCCGAGATAGCCCGGAAAAGTGGTTCCCCATCGGAGGCGGGATCAGGATCCATAAAAGGGACTGAGGGCTCGGAATCAGAGTCTTCTGGCAAGAACAGTTTGGTGCTCCCGGTGGTTACCTCGAACACTGCAGACGGAATTATATGACAAGGGACGATTTGCCTGGGCTGGGCATAATACTAGTCCGGTGCTTAGGGCACCGCTATGCGTCACAATGTTCTTTACAATCCCACTGTACACATATAGTACGCTGTCTTGTGAGTCCACGACCCCCTGAAGGCTCTTACTGTGACAGGTTTGGGCTTTCCACGTTTTACACTACAATACATTTGGAGTTTGGGCAGATGGCTGTTGCCAGGATGCTCTGGGGCCGGGGAGTTGTTGTAAGTTGGGACATTTTGTGTTTGACTTCTTATGTTCCTCATGCATGCGAGGATGCCTCACTTCTGATTTTTAATGGCCTAGAGGGGGTGGGGAACTCTGGAGGGGAAGGAGTGTGGAGCAATGTAGGATGGCAATCACACACCAGGACCTGAAGTTAATCACATGGAACATTAGGGGGATGGGGTCCATGTCCAAGCGCCATAAAATACATGGCTACCTGAAACGCCGGTGTGTACAGATAGCGTTCCTGCAGGAGACTCATCTCACCCAGGGTGAGGTGGGAAACCTAAGAAGGAGATGGAGAGGGCAGATTGTTGCCACTACGTTTTCGGCGTACGCCCGTGGGGCACTGATATGGATCCGTCCAGGGGTTCCCTTTGATGCAACGCGCACACTAATTGTCACAAGAGGGGGGATATGTGCTGCTAGCAGGGCGGCTACTAGGCCGGGAGATTACACTGGGCTGCTGCTACGCCCCCAACCAAGAAAAAATGGCCTATTTGTCCTCTCTCTCTGCCCATATAGCTGACATAAAAGTGGGGCAGGTGGTGTTGGGGGGAGATTTTAATTGTGTAGCTGATGTGCAGCTGGACCGTTCTCACCCCCCCTCTTGGGATCACAGGCACATAGAACAGCAGCTGGGCTGAGGGAGTGGATGGCACACTGGGATTTACAAGATATATGGCGGCTTCAACATAATGGAGATAGGGAATACTCCTTTTACTCCCACATTCATCAACTCCACACGAGACTGGATGCATTTTGGTGCTCCCCAATAATTGGTAGGTCTGTTAAACACACTGAATATCTCAGTTGGACATTCTCGGACCATAGCCCCTTGTAAATATCATACAAACCCCATGGGCAAAGGTCCCCAATACCTACGTAGAGGCTTAACCCCGTGTCACTGGAGGATGCACCATTTGCGGAATCCCTACGTTCTATAAAAGATACATAATTCACTGAGAACGCAGACACAGCATCTACAACACTGGTGAAATGGGAGGCATTCAAGGTGGTGGTGAGGGGGCACTGCATGGGGAAGACTACTGGCATACAGAGGGAGCTACACAGGGAGCTTTTAGATTTGGAGGGAGACATGCGTAAACTGGATAATATGCATGGCTCGGGGGCACAGGCACATGCGCAGTTACTGACCAAAGGGAAACAATATGAGGAGGTGCTGGAACAGCTTAGATACCATGACTACAGGGTGTACATGGACAGAGTGCAGAGCGAGGAAGGGAAGGCTGGCCGCCTACTGGCGTGGATCGTTAGGCCTGAGGCTCGGGGATTCCCAATAACTCGTATTAAGACTGAGGCTGGCACGACTGAATATGACCCAGATAAGATCAATGGTCTCTTTTAGAGATATTATGAACAATTATACACAGATCCACAGGGTGTTCCACAAGCGGAACTCGGCGCCTTTTTGGCACCACTAGAACTTCGTGCCGTTGATGACGAGGTAGCAGATGAGTTGGGCGGCCCCTATTACTTTACAAGACGTCAGGAGTGCCATAGCTCTGATGGCAGGGGGTAAGACGCTGGGCCCTGATGGCTGAGTTCTATGCGAAGTATTGAGCTGGATTGGCCCTCCATCTGGTGACTATGTATAATGTGGCTCTCCGACTGGGACACTTACCTGCCTCCATGCAGTCAGCATTGGTAATCCCACTTCCTAAGACTACGGGTCATGATGCTGGGGTGAAAGATTTTAGGCCCCTGTCTATGCTTAACACTGATTTTAAATTATTAAGTAAGATCTTAGCAATTAGACTACTCCCACATATGACCAGAACGGATTCATCCCCTCCCGTAATATTACATACAACCTGCGCAGATTATATTCAGTGCTCTACCACTCAGAGGTCGGGACCTATTCACGGGCTGCCTTTCTCTCAGTCGACCTGGAGAAAGCATTTGACATGGTGAGATGGGATTACTTGCTAGAGGTCATGCGGAAAATAGGGCTTGGGGAGGGCTGGCTGAAATGGGTTCAACTGGTATATACTCTCCCCACAGCGAGAGTTAAGACTGGCAGGACTATATCTCCGCAGTATAGGATATCTCGTGGCACTCGCCAGGGATGTCCTCTATCCCCGCTCCTGTTTGCGTTGGCGGTGGAAGCACTGGCTGAGTTCTTTCGCCAAGGTGGGGAGGGCTTGGGATTGACACTGAGTGGCAGAACATATGTGATTTCTTTGTATGTGGATGATTTGTTGATCTATCTGGGAGACGCTGTGAGGGGAGCGGGAACCGCCTTTGGGCTGCTGGAAGACTTCGGGTCCTTCTCAGGCCTCAGGGTTAATCGACATAAAACACACTTGTGAACCCTCCCCATGACCAGTGGAGCTCCCTGCGGAGCACAATTGGACCCCCAATAGTTTTAAATATCTAGGTATCCGGATATTTCACTTGTTGGAGGATATGAGGGAGGGCAATCTGGGCAGGGCCCTTCGGTCACTTCGCTCTAGTGTTGCCTTCTGGGGTACATTGAGGCTTCCATGGATGGCCAGAGTCTCGCTGACCAAAATGGTCATGTTGCCCAGCCTTTTGTACTTCTTTGCTAATTTTCCGGTGCTGATGCCTGCGGGGTGGTTTCGGCCGCTAGATACTCTGGCACGAGACTTGATTTGGGCAGATGGTAGGCGCAGAGTATCATTACGGACCTTGCAGCGCCCCATGAGGGAAGGAGGACTGGGAGTGCCGGACTTCGAATTTTACCAGTTTGCTGCACAACTGCAATGGGTGGCTCAATGGCTGGAGGGGGTGAACCAAGAAGGGACATACCTGATTGAGCCGGGGCAGCATCCACGCCTACTGCTGGCAAAGCTGTTAGTCCAGGCCATGAGGGTTCCATACACCTCGACGTTACAGTCCACGGCCTTACAGTGTTGGAAACGATGTATGGCAAGACTTCCAGATGCTCTGAGATACTCTCCGTCACTGCCACAGGTGGGGTTGCCTTACGGAGAGTCACAGGCGATTATGGGGGTAGAGCAGTTAGCGCATTGGACAGAGGCTGGAATTGAGACAACGGGAGACTGCTACCAAGATAAATGCTTACTTCCCTTTGCCGAATTGGTAGAGGGGTGCTGTCTCCCACCAGGCCAGTTTCTTATATAGGAGGTGCTGGTGAGGATATTTGGGCGACTGGGGGGAACTGGAAGAGATGAACCAGCTACACATGTGGTTCTCGAATCACTACTTACACTGGGTACAGCAGGACATCAAATAAAATGGTTCTATGCATCGCTCCTTGAGGCTTCTCTGACTCTGATATTGAAATTAAGGGGCAGATGGGAAAGGATACTGGACAGGGCACTCACAGATACAGAATGGGGTAGGCTGCTGGAATCCCCCAAGAAAATCTTGCGCAACACCCGACTAAAATATCTACAATTTAATTACGTGCACATGACGGACATGACCCCCCACCGTCTTCAGGGTGCCTTTGGAGGAGAGCCAAGAGGCTGCCCGAGATGTGGTCAGCTGGACGCGGACTTCCTCCACATGACTTGGAGTTGTGTGTCACTACGAAGCTTCTGGCTGGCAGTACTGGCTAAGATCAATGATGCATTAGGCCGTACCCTTTTTTTTTTTTTTCTGTTAAGTAATCTTTATTGCTTGTTTTTTTTTTTTTTTTTAAACCTTTATTTAAAGATTTTTCCCAACAGAGACAGTCAAAGCATCTAGAGATCCACAATTATACACATTTCGCCACAGCGCAACAGTTCGTATCATACAGTAACCCTGAAAACATACATAATAGAATAAGAGTAATACCGAAAGTACAACATTACTTCGTGGCGGTGGGCTCTGGGTCAGTTTGTGAGCTCACTGACGTCTGGTCTAACAGGTACAACTTGAATGGCTGCCAGATGTCAAGAGGGCGGGAAGCAGGGGGTTGCAACTGAGCGTACAATTCTGAGTTGGTGTTACAATAAGTCATGATATACAACCATCCCTTTACAGTGGGGAAGCGTTTGCTACCCCAAAAAATGGCAATTTCCCTTTTGTCCAACAATAGTGCAAGGGTGCAAAAACGCCGGCAGGATTTGGGGAGATCTCTGACATATCCCAATAGGGCCATGAGGGGAGAGGGAGAGAGGGGTCGGTCCAGCATTGAAGATATTGCCTCAAAAACATTACCCCAAAACAGGGCGATCCTAGTGCAGGACCAAGCCATATGCGCAAAGTCAGCCATGGGGGTCCTACAGTGAGGACAAGCATGAGGCCTGGTGGGGTCCATACTGTGGACCATGCTTGGGGTAATATACGGATAGGGGCGGTAGGTGCTTAAGCCTGGGCTCTCAATCTGGATGGTCCGACGGCGGTTTGAAAGGCGCCTCAGGGGATTTAGCCAGTCTTCGGCGGCGTTTTGCCTGTGCCTCTGAGCTCGGATGTCGGGCCCCAGTCCTCGGTTTGCTTCAAGGCCTTAGGGCATGACGTTTCTCTCCCCGGCCGTTTGACCTTGCTGCTGCCTCCGGGTGCCTCTAATGCCCAGATTCCCGATCGCAGCGCTGACTGGGGGGCATCTGCTGTTTCCGCTTTCAGCCTATTGCTTCCACCACATTTGCTGTAGCTTGATGGTGGGTTTGAAACTCCGGGATATTGTTTGTGACCTGCATATGTGCGGCCGGGCGGGCGTGCTTTGCTGCGGCTCGCTGACGCTCCTCCTGGGATTCATGGTGTTTGAGCTGCCTGACTCCTAAACTGCCGAAATAAGGTGCGCGCCTCCGTGATTGGAGGGCTTGACGTGCTGACCGGCTACTTTGTTGCAGGTTTGTCTCCAGTTGATGCCTGTCTCGGAGCAAGAAATAAAAGCTTTCTCTGCTTTGATCAGTCAAGCTGCCTTCTGCCCGGGTGCGAAGGAGGGACGCCTCCACCCGGTTTCCCCCTGGACAGGGTAAGTGTTTTTATAACTAAAACCTCCCTGCTACAATTATGGCTCTTTTGTGAGTTATGAGGTAACGACCTCACTTAGACTGTTTAGCTTGATCCTACAACGATTTTCAAACGATAAAACGATCCTCAAAATGGTGCTTCTCATGGCTATTCACCCACTCTTAACCCACTATTCAAAATGGCCACTTCTCAAAAGGGTCTCGAGGATGGCCTGATCCATGACTTTTCAACATCGGAGCTAGGTACGCTCTGGATTCTTCTCAAATGGCATCGATGTTCACCAGAATAGGATTTAAATGAAACTGTTGAAATAACTGTTGAAATAATTACTTGCTGGTCGTTTGCCCCTCTGATCCTGCAGAAATAACTTCCTGTTGAAATAACTGTTGAAATAATTACTTGCTTGTCATGTGCCCCTCTGATCCTGCAAACTGGGACTCGCTTGCATTGCTCTTGAATTACGCAGGTTTTGTCTCCTCTCACCGATCCGGCAGCGCCAAGTCTAACACATTCACCTATTGATGGTCAAAATGTATTAATCACCTGGAAGTTCCCCATCAGGACAATATACTCACCTTATGGGATGATACAAAATGTATTAATCACCTGGAAGTCCCCTATCAGGACAACATACTCACCTTTTGGGACAATATTATTATCAATCACCTGGAAGCCCTCAATTCACTTAGGATGCCTCACTGAAAACTAGGTACATGACTACTCTTCCTGCACTACCCCCTACGCCCCACCCCTTTGGGGTCTTTACTTTCTCATTTTTACTCCCATTTTGCTTAATGTGATCCCCATTCCTGGTGGCATATTAGCAAGGAAGTGGCGGAGAGAGGCGTTAGCCTTCTTGGCTTAACGCCTCTCTCCGCCACTTCGGAAACGCGAGGCTGCACCATATTATCAAGGATATGGTGCAGCCTCGCGTTTCCCCCTGCGATGGTGCTAAGTTTTACAACTTAGCGCCAACGCAGGCACCCTTGCACTAGAGTGCAAGGGTGTCTGCGAGCAGGGAGGTTTGTTTATGTACAGGAAGGTGCCCCTTCCTGCACATAAACAAATCTAAAATGCCAGTTTGTAACTTACGTGTGTGCTGCTTCATGCAGCACACATGTAAGTTACAAAATGGCATTTTTAAAAAAGGTTTGTTTATGTACAGTAAGGGACACCTTCCTGTACATAAACAAACCATGGCATTTTGCTCTTTCCATGTGTGCTGCACAAGGCAGCACGCATGGAAAAAGCAAAAAATAGGAGAAATAAAGCATTTCTCCTCTTTTCGCCATCTTAAGACCAGGATTTTCCTGGTCTTAAGTTCGGCGCTGCCACCTATAATTGCCACCCTTGATAATAGGTGGCAGCGTCAAATTCAATGGGTGTTGCGGTGGAACGCCCACCGCAACACCCACTGCACGCCCCTTTCACGCTAAATCTAGCGTGAAAGGGGCACTATTATCAAGGCAGCGTTAAGCCACTTAACGCTGCCTTGATAATAGGGGGCTGACCCTATCGCCACCACAACGTCACAAAAAGTGACGTTGTGGTGGCGATAGGGGCTTGATAATATGCCCCCTAGTCTTCTGCGCCACCGCTTAATGTCTCCCCTACCTCTTACCAGGACCCCCTCCTAATTGGGTCTACCTCTCCTCCCCCCCATTCTTTTGTTTCCCTTAATCGCTTCCCACCACGCACCACAGTCAACATGGCTCAAAACACTTATCATGCCACTAACCCCTTTGTCCAATCTGGCGTGAACTCCTTTAGGATTATCTACCCCCCAACCTATCGATAAAGGCCAAGAAGACCTTTAAACACAATATCCTCAAAAGGTGGCCTGAAACACTTATATCCGACACATATATCTCCAGTAGGGGCACTATAGTGACTGACCTCATCTTCTACACCAACAGAAGAGCGCAGTGGAGAAAGGCCCTCACCTCTATGCTGCGTTCCAAACAGACCAAAACTCCACATGGCTTTCATTTAACCACGCTTCCATCCCCGGCCCTTATCTACAGTAATGGTAATGTCCTTATTCAAGCCTCGGACCTGAACCTCAAGCAATTTAACAATGCCTTCATGAGGATCAAGAACACACTAACTAACTCTAACACTTCCACTCGTAGTCAGAATGTGCCACTCACTTACTCTGATCCAGAGGTGATTGACGGCCCCTCCTCCCCATTTCCCGCCCTCCTTTCTGTTAACACGCACCACACAGCGCTACCCAACTTAACAGATGTTATTTCTACTCCCCACACCACAATCCCGAACAACCCACGTCTGCCTCATGCAGGTGAGGATTCAACTGACCTGTGTACCACCCACCTTGTTGCTGCCTACACCACTGTTCCTCCTTTACCTTGCCTTCCCTCCTATCCTCAGTCCCCTGTGTCACATACCCCTCGCTCCAATATCGGGAGTGATGATCACCCTACAAATTATAATAGTGGGGAAGGATCGGATACTCTTCCCTTAGGCCCTGGATCCTCCAATAACAGGGCCCGGAACCTAGTTGCTGTCTCCTATCCGTGGACCAATAACAGACACTCACCCACACGCTCACTTCGTGCTTCACCACCCTTTACCCCTGCTAATGTTACTCTACCTCTCCCTATTCCCACTCCAGGCTCTGATTCCTGTCTTACTCTGCCTCTCCATATTCCCACTCCAGGCTCTAATTCCGGTATGATTCAATCTCCCCCTGTAACTGTGCCAACGGTCCTGCGCAACCCTCTATTACCCCTCTCATAGATGAACCAGTCCAACCAGGGCGGGCTATTCCTGCGAATAATTGCATGAACAATCCCGGCCTTGAGGAGAAGATTGCTGGCCTTAAGCATGATATCTCAGTTGTCAAAGAAATGGTGCAAAGCATTCTTCAGTTCTCCTTGAAGATGGAGAAGCGCTGGGTCTCCCACCCTACTCAAGGGAATGATATCTACAATTCTCAGAAACTGTCCTCCGTAACTAACAACCATGCCTTCTGCTCCTATCTTAGTTCCAGCTGGAGCTCGAGGCCTCTACCTCATCACCACTTTAGGCCCCACAGACCCCTACCTCAGCTATCTGAAGAAGACATTCTCGCCCTTCTTATGTCCTACACTAACTCAAGTACGGTCTCCCACCCCAACTCTACTCTCAACATTCACTCAATCATTGCGACCCCAGACATCGAACCGAGCCTTAAGCTCAGAAAGGTGAACAAAGAGAACCTACTTCACATAACCACCTCTCTTCAAGAAGTGGTCATTTCCAACCTGCACATCAAGTCGATGCTACTCAACTGTAGATCAGCTGTGAAACATGCATCTGATATTTCAGATCTCATCATGGCGTATAACCTGGACCTTCTGATCATTACTGAAACCTGGCTCAATGATACTTCCGTTAAGAAAAATGTTCCCTTTGGATAGGACATATACTCACTAATTCACACTCATCAAGCCACCATACTTATAAACCACCCTCACCATACTCATCAATAATTAAGGCACTTATAAGTCGATCACTACTTCTTATCAAAATATTGATATCTTTTAATATATTTTGGTCAATATAAAAAGCATGAATATGTATCACACACATAGAATTTGATCACATCATTAAAAACATCAATTCATATACATAGTAAACACAATTATCCAAAATACACAGTTAAAAAACAAAAGGGGAGAAAATAAAAAGACAATTCACTTTGTCTTCTAAATGTTAATTAGGATATATACATAGACAGCATAAAGCATGGGGTTAAGTTCCCAGTCTATAACTTGTTGCTGACTTTTCCAAATTTAACACAAAATATAATGTGGGCGCCGACGCGTTTCGGTGGCACACTCATAATAGGACCACCTTCTTCAGGACAATACGTTTTTTCTCCTCTTAATTTAAAACATAATATATAGGTCCTATATTGACCTAACAACGGACGGTGCATCTGCACTCTGGTTAGAATTTTTTCAAAATCACTACGACTAAACAGGCGAAGTGGGTAACGATTTTCACAGTATCTCATCGATTACGGGTTCAATTCTTCGATGCAGAAAAGTTAGTTTGGAGTATATTAAGGCACTTCCAATCTAGTGAACACCTTAACATTACTAAAATCGTGGCCTCCAGCCCAATCTTTAAAAAGGTTTAAGGCCTTTAGAAACTTGGAGCCGGTCCGATGACAAGCAGTAGGCGTTGCGGTGTCGTTGGAATAAAAAGCCACGAACAAGTGACCCTACCATAAAAGTGCCGGGAAAACATTGAGACCCACAATCTGTATCTCAAGTGTGATCGGATGCTGAACTGGCCTTAAACCTTTTTAAAGATTGGGCTGGAGGCCACGATTTTAGTAATGTTAAGGTGTTCACTAGATTGGAAGTGCCTTAATATACTCCAAACTAACTTTTCTGCATCGAAGAATTGAACCCGTAATCGATGAGATACTGTGAAAATCGTTACCCACTTCGCCTGTTTAGTCGTAGTGATTTTGAAAAAAATTCCTAACCAGAGTGCAGATGCACCGGTCCGTTGTTAGGTCAATATAGGACCTATATATTATGTTTTAAATTAAGAGGAGAAAAAAAACGTATTGTCCTGAAGAAGGTGGTCCTATTACGAGTGTGCCACCGAAACGCGTCGACGCCCACATTATATTTTGTGTTAAATTTGGAAAAGTCAGCAACAAGTTATAGACTGGGAACTTAACCCCATGCTTTATGCTGTCTATGTATATATCCTAATTAACATTTAGAAGACAAAGTGAATTGTCTTTTTATTTTTCTCCCCCTTTTTGGTTTTTAACTGTGTATTTTGGATAATTGTGTTTACTATGTATATGAATTGATGTTTTTAATGATGTGATCAAGTTCTATGTGTGTGATACATATTCATGCTTTTTTATATTGACCAAAATATATTAAAAGATATCAATATTTTGATAAGAAGTAGTGATCGACTTATAAGTGCCTTAATTATTGATGAGTATGGTGAGGGTGGTTTATAAGTATGGTGGCTTGATGAGTGTGAATTAGTGAGTATATGTCCTATCCAAAGGGAACATTTTTCTTAACGTTATAGTTACTGGGTGCTCTATCCCTTTGGATTTAAGAGCCCCCTCTCCTTGATTTCAAGGGTCAATGATACTTCCTCCCAATTCTTGACATTTTAATCCCCCCTGACTACTCCATTCTTAGAAGTGATCGACTTGTTAAAACAGGAGGGGGCATTGCCTGCATTCATCGATCCAACCTCACAGTGAAACAATCCTCATGGGCTGTTTTATCCTCCTGTGAACAGCTAATCACTGAAATCTGGAACAATGGCAAGATTTGTGTGTTGCACTCGATCTATCACCCTCCGGGTGACAATCTGGTCTTCATAGAGCAAGTCATGGAGGTCATTAGCACGAGCCCTGATCAACCCTGCCACATATTCCTCGGAGACTTCAACCTTCATTGGAATGACACAAATGATCCCATTGTCTGTTCCTTCAAGACTTTCCTCTCTGTCCTCAACCTCTCACAGCTCTGTAAAGGTCCTACTCACAATAAAGGCGCCACTCTTGACCTCATCATTGCTAAAGACAACATCATACAAATTGGGGACATCCTACCCTGTGACTTGTCTGATCA
This sequence comes from Calotriton arnoldi, assembly GCA_963921515.1. Lineage (NCBI taxonomy): Eukaryota > Metazoa > Chordata > Amphibia > Caudata > Salamandridae > Calotriton > Calotriton arnoldi. The sequence continues at coordinate 995,304 of CAWUFW010003901.1, forward strand.
TTTTCAAATTCCCTTCCTCATCTTAGACAAGGGCTTGGGTAGACAGGGACAACCCCTTAAAGCAAAACAACTGACTCGCAATATGAGAGACCTCGACATCAACATGTTAACTTCAATCAACAAAAATAAACTACAGCCCCCCCTAATTTGACCAACCTTGACGATCTTTCCGAGCATTACATCAACACTTTGTCTAACATTCTTGACTCTATTGCTCTGAAACAGCTCAAAAGGATTCCAGTCAAACGTTCTAAACCATGTTCAATGGTTCCCTAAATGATGAACGGCGCAATCTCAGACTATCTGAGAGACTCTGGAGAAATACGCCTTCCACCGCAAATCTCTCTCAACTGAGGAAAGTGAGAAGCGCTTACAACAAACACATCCGCTTGGCGAAAACTGACCACTTCAGAATTCAACTGGATGGAGCCAAAAATAGACCTAAAAAGCTCTTTGAGATCATTAAGGAACAATCTAACCAGTCTTCTAACCAGAACTCTACTCAGGTATCCCCGCTCCCCAGTGGTGATGATTTTACAGCTCATTTCTCCGAAAAAACAAGGAAAATTGAGCTGGAGCTATTACCTGCCACCCTATCATTGTCATCTAAGAAACCTCCCGCAGGATCAGGGGAGGTGGTAGAACTCACAACAATATACTCACCTTGGGGAGGCTCTCTCAAAAACAACGCCTCTTGGAGCTGTTTTCTCCTACCAGCCGGCAATGAGCTACTGCACAACATGGCATCCATTAAACCATCCAACCATTTTGGTGATCCTTTACCCGCCAAGCTCAATAAAGATTTAAGCTCAGCCATTCTCCCTCTCTGGTCCAGGATCATTAATGAATCCCTCTTACAGGGAAAGATTCCAGACTGCCTAAAAGTTGGGCAAGTTACTCCTATTCCTAAGAAGCCTATTGCGGACTTATCAGATCCAAACAACTTTCGACCTATTACCAGCAGTATGACCCTAGCTAAATTGCTTGAAAAATGCGTACATTCGCAGCTCTGCAAACACATTGAGAAATATCAACTCCTTGAACCTCATCAGTCAGGATTCAGATCAGGGCACAGTACTGAAACGGCACTAACGCACATTGTTGATGACGCTGTGAGAGCCCCTGACCAAAATGTCCCTTGTCTCCTGATCCTACTGGACCTGTCCTCAGCATTCGATACCATCAAACATGAAAACCTGATTGATCTCCTTCAATATAGGATGGGACTCTCAGGACCGGTCCTATACTGGTTTGCCTCCTTCCTGCACAACCGCATGCAAAGGATCAAAGTTAATCATGCCCTCGCTTCCAGTACCCAACATGATTGGAGTCCCCCAAGGTTCTGCGCTCTCGCCCACTCTCTTCAACCTCTTTATGGAACCTCTTGCGGCCATTCTGAACCGAGCGAACATTCAATACCACATGTATGCGGATGACACGCAACTATACCTGAAGATCTCCTTGCAAGAAGACATAAAAACATTAAATGCTGCACTTGCCCAAACTCAACAATGGTTAGCTCAGAACCATCTCCTACTAAATACTCTCAAAACGGAATTTCTTTTGATCGCCCCACCTAATCACTCGGCTCCTACCCTTGACTGGATTAAACACCTAACTGCTCTAAACTGCACACCTCATGTTGTGGACTCTGCCAAATCATTAGGTTTCACCTTGGATAAACACTTAAACATGCAGGCACACATTAGTGCTACTATTTGGGGAGCCAATTTCCAACTCAACACACTGAAGAAAATCAAACCTTTCCTCCCCCCCGAAGATCTAAGGCCGGTGGTTCAATCCCTGATTATCCCTAGATTGGAATATGGGCTGGTGACCCTCGCTGGACTGCCCAAAGCTAGCTTGGCCTCACTCAGAGCTACCTTGAACGCATCGGCTAGAATTATAACGGGCTCGAGAAAATATAATCACATTTCCCCCGACCTGCTGCAACTAAATTGGCTATCTATTGAAGCTAGAATTCGACTTAAGATAGCTTGTCTGACTCATAAAGCCATACACTACAATACCCCGTACTACCTAGCAAAAAAGCTTGAGCTATCAGGCTCCAGCCGGAACCTCAGAAGTACGTCCACCCTTCTCTTGAAACCACCAAGATTCAGGAAGAAAAGATCTTACAACCGTGCTTTCACCGGTCTTGCTCCGAGAATCTGGAACTCCTTGCCATCCGAGATCAGATCCAATCCTTCCACTACTTCCTTTAAAAAACTGGTCAAACGACTACTAAAGAACAAACGTTAACTCCTTATTCCTGTGATCATGCTCCTGTGTTTTGTAATAACCTAAATCTTGTAGTATTACACTGATGCCTTATTGTATGTTTTTACCTCTCTATGATCCAGTCCCAGATGGCTCCTTAGCTGCATTAACTGTTGATCTCGCTCTTGTCTTTTTCCCTTTTTTTTTTTGTTTGTTTAAAATTTCCTGAGTCATAGTGCACTTCTTGGTTCTTTCTATTGTATGATGTTTTACACTGCGTGTTCTATGGCACTGTTGATACCCCACTACTCTTTTACTTGAATGTTTTCCACAGGCTGTAACTTCACTTACCCCATTATGCTTGTACCCTTGCTTCCGCCAACTTTGTACAGCGATCTGATACCCCTGTGGGTCTTGTTTGCGCTTTATAAAACTTTTCAAATAAATAAAATAAAAATACGCCTGTCGAAGGAATTTAAAATGTAACAATTTGTGCCTATAATTAAAAGAGATTTTACGGGTTTGGCCACAACAATAGTGCCATTGAGTGTCCGACAGTGGCTGGCCCAGGTCACGCTCCCACATCTGTCGCAGTTTCAAGCCCCTAGGGGGGAGAAGTGCAATAGCGGCTTTATACATTTTAGACATTAAATGCTCACCACTGACATCCTTAATGAGGAGAGACAATGGTGGGAAATCAGGCGGCACCACAGGGTAAGTCGGGATAGAAGACCTTAGAGCACTCAGTAACCGGCGTAAAATGAAATGGTCAAGAAAGGTGGCGTCCGAAAAGCGAGTATCCTCACAGCGCGAGAAGATATGATTGTTCGGGAAAAGATCCCCATAGGTTCCCAAGTTGAATTTCGAAAGCGTACACTGCACTATGGCTTCCTTGGTGATGGGGATCCAAAGGTTCCCAGCCAAAGGGAGGGATGGGGAATAAAGCAAGGCAGTCCTGGTGGCGCGAGTCAGTTGTTTCCATGCCCAACTGGTTGTGGAAAGGGTTTGTAAGTCCTTTGGGTCGCGCGGAATCCCCACCGGCAATAGCGCTGAGAGGGGAGAGGGGAGGGCTAGGTCTGCCTCAGGCCTGATATACGGAACTCGAGCGTCAGCATGAAACCAGAGACGTGAAAAGCTACACTGCGCAATCAAATAATAAATACGGAAATTAGGAACCCCAAATCCCCTGCGTTCAAAGGGCAAAGTGAGGGCGTCCCAGCTGACCCTAGGCTGTCCACCCCCCCATACCAGGCGCAGCAGGTGAGAGCGAAGAGTCGCAAAGAAGCTCCCATATAACGGAATAGGAATATTCTGAAACAAGTATAAAAATTGCGGGAACACAACCATTTTGACAAGAGCTATCCTGCCGGCCATAGATAAGGGAAGTTTCAACCAGTGATCGATACTGTCGGAGAGTTTCTCCAAGGCCGGCCCATAATTGAGTTGAATAATTTGTGATTGGTCTTTATGAATGTGTACGCCAAGATACTTGACAGAGTCGTCACACCACTTAAGGGGGAACTCCGATGTGCGGTTGCAACGGGCCTCAGTCAGAGGGAATACCTCAGACTTCCCCCAGTTGATTTTCAAACCCGATAGGGCGCCAAAACGGGTGAATTCACAAAGGATGGGGTCCAAATTGTCGTCCGGTTGTCGAACATATAGAATTACGTCGTCCGCGTAAAGGGTAAGTAAGAGGGGACCCGTGTTGAATTGAATACCCCTATGGCGGTGTTTCTCTAAAAGGTGCCGGACGAGGGGGTCCATTGCCAGTATGAAAAGGAGGGGAGAGAGAGGGCAGCGCTGCCGGGTTCCTCTGGACAGCTTGAAGGGGGGAGAGTGTGAGCCGTTTAACCGAATTCTGGCCGTTGGACCTGTGTATAACAATGAGATCACGGAGATAAACCGTAGCTCTCAGAAAGGGCCACTCCAATGAGTCAAAGGCTTTCTCGGCGTCCAATAGGACCGCCGCAGCCGGAAGAGAAGGGTTGACATGGTGGAGGGTGGCGAACAAAGTGCTCAAGTTCAGCGCAGTGGACTGACGAGGGATAAAACCTGACTGTGCGGGCGATATCATCGTGTCAACAATCAAGGAGAGCCTATTGGCTAGCATTTTCACTAGAATTTTGTAATCAAAATTCAGCAGCTAAAGAGGACTGTAAGATTCACACTGCTGCAGGTCTTTCCCAGCTTTGGGAAGGAGCGTGATAACCGCTTCACGCAACGTGGGGGGCAGTTCACCACGCTCAATGGCCTCTTGAAACAAATCAATAAGATGCGGGGCGAGGGTCTTTTTGAAAATTTTGTAAAAACATCCAGGGAACCCATCTAGACCGGGGGCTTTAGAGCCGTTCATGTCTTCGATGGCTTGGAGCACTTCATCAACCGTGAAAGGTTCGGCGAGAAAGTCTCTGTGCGGACGGTCCAGCCATACCATGGCTATCTCGTCAAGATAAGCGTTACTAGCAGCCGGAATAGGGTCAACTCTGGTTTTATAGAGTTCCTGATAGTAAGAAAACACTCTGTCGGTAATACCTATACAGTCAGTGACCTATTCACCCCGAGAGCCGGACAGAGCGGTGATATACGAGGGCCCGCGGTTGGGATGAATCAATCTCGCTAGCGTACGCCCCGGTCGCTCGCCCTCTCCATAACGCCGGGCTATAGCGTACTTCCCTAAAAAGTGGGCCTCCCTCTCAGCCGTTTCCTGAAATTCAGTCAATAGTGCCGCCCTACGTCTAATGTGTGAAATGGAGCGGGAAGCTTCCTGGGTTGCATCCCGGGAAGCAAGCTGGTTCTCAAGCCCTGCCAATGTGCGGCGGAGGTCCTTTAAAATGCCGGCACTTTTGGCAATACAGATCCCCCGGATGTAAGCCTTAAAAGCTTCCCAAAGTGTGGCCTGAGAGTCCACGGTGTTTATATTAAGCTCAAAATACTCTTCGACAGCAGCATGCAACTCTTCTTTGAAAACAGAATCCCGCAGTGCCATCTTGGGAAACCGCCACTGCCCCATCCTGTCCCCTGTCCCCGGGATCAGCAACCCAAGGACCACTGGGGAATGGTCCGAAAGTGTGCGCGGGAGGTGGGTGACCGAGCGTGACCAGGTGGCAATGCCGGGGGTCAATAACCAATAGTCCAGACGAGTCCAGGTGTTGTGCGGGGCAGAATAGTGCGTGTATGCCGGTGCAAGGGAGTGCAAGTGAAGCCATGCGTCAGTGAGGTAAAAAGCAGCAATCAGTGCTGTAAGGGTTCTTCTGGCCCTGGGCTTGGAGTCTGGGGAGTTGGCGGTGCTGTCTATCTGGGGATTTAACAGAATATTTAGATCACCACCTAGGATTATGTGATCAGCCCCCATTGTGTCGATGCGTGAATGGAGCTCAGTGAAAAAGTCTGGGCTGTCGATATTGGGAGCATACACGTTTACCAGGAATAGTGTATGGCCGAGGAGCCATCCCTTTACCAAAATGTACTTACAACCCGAGTCTGAGTGCACCGCGACTGTTCTAAAAAGTAACCGCTTATGTACTAGGATCGAGACTCCCCTCGAGTAATTACTGTACCCTGCAAAATATCTGTTGGAGCCCCAACCGGAGGCAAAATTTGGAGAGGAGTGGGGGGGGAGGTGCGTCTCCTGGGGAAAAGCTACATCGGTCTGGTGACGCTGCAAGTAGTGATGCACCTGCTTGCGCTTGCGAGTATCATTAAGCCCCCGAACATTCCAAGATAATAGGGTGATGTTCTCAGAGTGGCGTGTGCTACGTGACATTGACAAAAGTCTGGGCAGAGCTGACTAGTGGATCAAAAGACAATCTTGCAAATTTAACGAATAAATCAAATGAGGGAAAAAAGGTAAATAACCTACAACATTCCCGCCCCCACCCATCCCCATACCCAGTACGCAGGGGAAATCCCAGATCCCAAATATAAGCATGACAAGCAACACCACAATCAAACCGTACAATACAAAATGGGTGCAAAAAGCACAGAGGGGGAGGCAACGCTCCGAACAATCCTCGGATTTGCAGAAGTGTCATTTATAAAAATCGCAAAGGCACACATCTAGCAGTCCCAGAGAGGTATTGAGGAGGAGCAAAAAGAGAAAACAGGAGGGTGAGTACTTATCCACTTGTTGAAGCGGCGAGGCGCTATCCGTGCGCAGAAAACAGTTTGGCACTGGCGCCAGAATCCGGAAGGCGAGGAGAGTGATCCGGAGTGGGTGATCTGTGTGGCTGGGCATTATTTGACCGGTGTCTGAGAAGTTCCTGCACCTCGGCCGGGGAGTCGAAGATCCTGGATCTCCCGTCAATGTCCACCTTCAAGCGCGCAGGATAGAGCATCCTGTACCTTAGGCCGGCCTTTCGGAGAGCAGCCTTGACAGCCCCAAACTTTCGACGTGCCTCCTGAACCATAGCAGTGAAATCCAGATACAAGGAGACTGAGGAACCCTACCAGTCCAGAGACCCCCGCTCCCAGGCCAGGCGCAGCGCAGTATCCCTGTCCCTGAAATTGAGAAGCCGTGCCATGATCAGGCGAGGAGGGAACCCAGGATTGGGACGGGGGCCAAGAGTGCGATGTGCCCTTTCAACGACAAAGGTGGGAATGAAAGAGTCATGACCAAACAAATCACATAGTAGGCCCTCCACAAACCCATCCAGCCTCCCGGTGTTCGTGGATTCTGGAATACCCACGATTCGTATGTTGTTGCGCCTTGCCCTGGCTTCCAAGTCCTTGTTCTTCATGGCAATGGTCTTGAGCACCCTTTCCATCCGCTCCAAACGCTTGGTCGATTGGGCCGAGCCATCTTCGAGATCAGAAACTCCGACCTCCACGGTATCCAAGCGCGCGTCGTGTTTATCAAGCCTGGCCCCATCGCGTCGAGCCTCCTATCCAGGGCATCGAATCTCGTGTCAAGGGCTTTAACGGCCTGCAGTTCCGCCATCAAGGCCTCATTGCCATGCACCGATGGTTGAGGAGGACCCTCCGACTCACCCCTCTCTGCCATTGTGTCACCAGGGGGGACAGCGCTGCTTGCTGCCTTCTCAAACGGTATCTTCCTTTATTTTGGGTCCGCCTTCCCCATGGCAGTGGAGGAAGAGAGTGAGAGCGGCGCGGTGGGATACCTGGGCCGGCGGAGGGAGGGCGTCAAAGGGAGCACGGTGCAATGAGCTGAGGAGGTGCCAGCTGGATCTGTGGTGCTCAGAAAACACTAGGGGGGAGTATGCCTGAACAAGGATGCCGCCCAGAGGGAGAGGGAGAGCCCAGCGTGGTCTGAGTCTGTGGCCCAATGCTACGGTCCGTGCACAGTGGTACACAGATCGAGGTGCAAAGGCACCACGTGGCAGGGCAGCAGTGTCGCTGCGTGAGGGCCAAAGTCACCAAAAATGCGCCAAAGGGGGAACCAGGCAGTTGAACAGCATGTAGAAGTGGTGGGTGGTGGGGTGGGAGTGGTGTCCAAGGTGGAGCGGGGGGCCCCTACCACGATGCGGCCGAGCGGCCGGTCCCCAGGCTCACCAGTGGACCCTGTCACCACAGGGCCTCCGGGGGTATCGGGTGGGGCCTTGCACACTGGGTAGCTCGTACTCACCGCTCCCAGCCCCCTTAGGAACACAGAGTTATGTTGCACACCTCGCAGCGCTGGTCCGAGGTGCCGCAGGCAGGCCAGGCGAGGTCAGGGAGTGTGGCGCCTCCTCGTGCCCACTGGCATGGAGCTCCGGCGGGCCGGTGAACTACTCGAGGCCCCAGCTCCGACAGGTACACCAGGCCCCAAGATGCAGCACGGTGCAGTTGCCGGTTCCCGATCACCTGGGAACGTCAGGATGGGCTCGGCGGAGACCGGAGGTGCTGCGAAGGACAGTGCGCCTCATGCCACGGCGATTCAATGTCTGAGGCCGCCGGACGGGCCAAATCCTCCGGGGAACCGGACGGAGCTACGGATCTACGCGGCCATCTTGGTCCGCGGTCCGGCCACGCCCCCCCATTAGGCCATACCCTTGACAACTCGGTGGAGGTTTGCCTACTTCGCCTATTTCCCTGACCACCTAAGCGTAAGGTAGGGAATAGATTCATTGATCTGTCCTTGGTGCTGGCTAAGAGGCGAATCGCGATAACATGGAAATCAGCCATGGGACCACAGGTTAGCATATGGACTCGAGGTATCCAGGTGGGCCGCTACAGAGGGTAGAGCATTGGGTAGGGAGGAGTCGATGGGCCTGCGTCGACGTCCAATCGCGGAGGCCTGGAGGGACACACTGTTCACTTGGGACCACCGAGCTACTCTAATAGTGGGGATGATAAAAATGGGCCACTCACGGAGTGAGACTCTGAGGTCGCTGAGGCGATGAAGGGGCGATGCATGGTAGCCAGTAGGACAGGGAAGCTATGCGTGCCATTTCCTGACCACCTCCCCCCCTCCCACCTTCACAAAACACAAGTGACAAAGTACGGAACATATGGTTCAGCCTATCATACACACAGGCTAGATCCGACCCCTCTAGAGGCTATCATAATAGCTTAGACACCCCTAATACAAATGCCAGAGACACAGGCACCCGCATGCGCCAATTGAGGCTGTTTTCCTTTCTTTAATTTTATTTTCATTATTGGTATCTACGGCATGTCAGATAAGTAGAACAATTAGAGAGCACCACGGCATTTCGTGACAGCTGCAGGCCCCAGAGGGTAAGAAACATGACACGCTTGGCACGCTTAGGCTATGAAGAAAAGGTGAACTGTAATAAAACAGAGTTGCACTGAGTTAGATGGGGGACATGGCAGGATATCAAGGGGTCCTCTAGCACCTACACATTGCTTGCCATCCACAAATACAAATGTGATGCAATAATGCCTTGTACTACTCATTAAGGGGCAGATTTACAAGCCCCTTGCGCCACTTTTGCGTCACTTTTCCCATGTTAAAAGTGACGCAAAGGTGGCGTAAGGGGCTTGTAAATCTGCCCCTAAGTGCCCGAACAGAAAAAAATCAGGAATGTTATGTTTAACCTTTGCTGTTTACTTCATGCATACTGCATAAAGTCGTGCAAGATTATAAAATGCCAATAAAGATATATTTTAAAAAAAGCAGAAGAAAACAGCAAAGAACTTCAAAGAATAAAAAAGTAATATAACAGGAACATTTTTACATTGCATTTATTAATCATTCATATATATATATATATATATTTCCAAGTTTGCCCTGTAATTGAAGATGCACTCCACAGCAGGTGATTGGCAAAATCATTTATATCAACAAGAACTTGTGTTTTATTCCAAATCGATGTCTCCTTTCGCCGACCCTTTTCGGAGCCTCACGCTCCTTCTTCATAGGCATTCAGAATTCACAGGTAAATGCTGGCTGACCACAATCCTTCGCATTGCTAATCCTTTATTAGGCCTCCGGTGTGCCTCCCCGATGGGTTTTTGTTGCAATGCACGTTGGGATCTGTAGTCCATTTCACGCCCAATTTCACCCTCCAGTGGGTCCATGTGAATTCTGAAAAATTAAAAGGATAAATAATGTACAAGCCCTCCAGTGAGCCTTAGAATAAAAACAAGTTCCTCAATAATTTGCCTACTGTGCCGCTAACGGAATTCGAACAGTTCATATTCCAGCTGCCCCACCTCAGTTCTCTGGGCGGTGCAGTCCTCCACAGCCGAGACCGCCGTGAGTTATATTTTCCAAGTTTGCCCTGTAATTGAAGACGCACTCCACAGCAGGTGATTGGCAAAATCATTTATTTCAACAAGAACTTGTGTTTTATTCCAAGGATTGTGGTCAGCCAGCATTTACCTGTGAATTCTGAATGCCTATGAAGAAGGAGCGCGAGGCTCCGAAACGCGTCGGCGAAAGGAGACATCGATTTGGAATAAAACACAAGCAGATGGGCAGAGTGGAGATGCTGGTGCTCTAGGGACTGTTGAAAAACAAACAAAGCCTCATCATCTTGTAAATGGTCCCTTAAAAACCTGTGATATACTTGGGTGCTAATGGGCAAAGACGATAGACCAGCCATCCACAGCAGCTCAAGGACTGTATGTGTGTGATGGGAAGCTGTCTCAGCCTGGGCTGACACACACACAACGGGGGGGGCTGAAGCCCATAGAGCCCTATGGGTGTTAAGTTCGATCAGAAAGTGTTCTGTATAGGCTTGGATTGGCTATGTGGGTAATTGTGCATTGGTCGATGGGACGGTGCACCAGGGTCACCTGTGGGCCATGGTTTTGGGGCCTTTGTAAACCACACCAAGACACTGACTTACTTCCCCAGTCCTCACCAGGCCACTGCAATGTGGCGCCAGTATGTTGTCCGCTCACCAGTTGTGCTACAAATTGAGGCAGGGGGCTAGCCTTTGAAGCATACTCACCTTGGCGCCCTGCCTCGCGTGCCTTGCCAGAAGCAGTGTCATCACCCCCCCCCTATCCATCACTTTCAGGTTATGGCAGGTGCAGGGAGGTTGCGTTGTATGTAGGGGCCTTGCAGGGAGTCTCCTTTGGCCAGTCTAACCTACCTCCCACCCCCTTGATCAGCAGCAGTGTGGCTTTTTGAAACCTCCCTTTACAGGTAAAAGCACAGAGGCTACAATGAAAGAGATGATCACGGATTATGTGCCAATTACTTTCAGAGTGCCCGAGCATCATTGTGATCCGAATCTGACCATGGTTATATAGCATGTTGTGTCTGTAAAATGAGGGAATGTCATCATCAGGTAGGTACACTTAGCCCGCTAAATACTAGGAGAAACACACATTTGACGGTGGAACAGGAATTGCCATAACCACATATATGTATGTATCACAAAGTTAATGCATGAGTCCACCACAACGCACACTGAAACATTGCAGGGCAACAGAACTCCAATGTACTCCCAAAAGTATGACATTGTGATGCCTCTGTGTACAGTAAAGCCCAGAGGATATTGGCCCATACAACACAAGTCCACAGACTCAGCCACTCAGCACTGAATTCAGTGCCTCCCACTACAACAACCTAGAAGTGGTTGTGTCACAGTCGTCATTGAAATATTTGTAGACAAAATCCATCTTGATTTTGAAAGAAGCATGGGCCAACAACAATATAGAATACAGTCACCATGTGTGGACTGTGGGCGCTGCACACAACACCCAATCTGTATGTGTACAGGGTCATCTTCTGAGAATGTCAATTCAATTCAATTCATTTTTATTAAGGTATGGAACTCAAAAAGAGGTCCACTTAAAAGGTTACATAGAATCACACGATAAAATAAAATTTTACACTGTGCAAATAGAGACCTTTTCCGTAGAGTATTATTCGTATAAAAGAGACAAATCACTCACTTTTTAGAAGGATAAAAATAAACAACAACAAAAAATGTAGCAGCATTATTTGAAAGTACTATTTTGTAACACTTAAAATCACAGCCATAAAATCGACAGGGGATATATCTTGAAAAAGAGAGAAGAAAGTGCTGATATAAAGATAACTGGACATCCTTCGACTTAGCAGCAATAGTTAAGTGCAAAATTATGCTAATAATGACATTAAGGAGAAAAAGAACAAGTATCACAATGAGATTGGATTATAAAATACAGTTATAATACCTTGACCGCAAAAATAAATAGAATTAATTATGTACACAATTTCAAGCAACACAAGAAGAAAAGAGGCAAGGGATCTGATTAGTCAAACCCGCAAAAGGATGACTTCATTCATCCTAGCAGCAACAGTTCAGTGCAGAGTTCCATAACTAAGGGGCCGATTTCGATTCGGGCCGGAAAACGTACCGACCGACTCGGTACGGGAATTTAGTCCGACCGACTCGGACCGGCGCCGCACGACCCGGGTAGTACGATGAAATGAATGTGAAATCCGACAGACTCGGACGGAATAAAAAATGACCGACCGAGCCGGACGGAAACAAGCCATCCGGCGGGAAATTACGCAAAACGAACCGACCGACACGCACTCGGATTGAACCCGAACGAAACGTACCCGCGAACTCCGACCCGCGTAGTACGATGCTGGGCGTGCAAAACACGACCGATTCGCCCGGAGCACAAGCCGTACGACCGACACGCATACAAAACCCAGCCGAAGCAACCCAATACTACGCGACCGACTCGTACGCCGCATATGAAACCTAGCTGACACACACCGGGAACGAGTCGGACAAGATCGCACCAGACAACTGCAGCGTCCTACTCGGACACAAGAACGACTCGTACATGCACCAAAAACACCAAGGAAAAATTAGAAAAAAAAGGGCCAAACAAGCAACCACTAAGCCAATAAATACAGGGAGGGAAAAAAAATGGAACAAGGACACACCTCCAACTCCACCTACATAAAGGCCACAAATCCCTACCATGATCCTTTGCAAATTCCACTGACCTGCCAGCACACAACACCATCACACAGCAACCACAGACACACTCACAGCTCATACATCACACAAACCACACAAAATTACCACACCTACAAATAGCACCCTCACACACACCCAGCTAAACCTACACTCACACCCCCCCACCTGCACACACACACACACATCAATCACCACCACCACCCATCACCATGCCCCCAAAGAAGAACCATAAGTTCCTAGATTGTGAATTGGAAGTCCTGGTAGACGAGATACTCAGGGTAGAGCCACAGTTGTTTGGTACATTGGTACAACAGACCCCCATGTCGCAGAAAACCAAGATGTGGGCGAGGATTGTCGACAGGGTGAACGCACAATCACCATGTTTGCGCACAAAGGAAGACATCCAGAACAGGTGGTATGATGTGCGCAGGAGGGTCCGGGAACTACTCAAAAGGACTACCTCCTCAGCCAGCACACCGGCAGTGGCCCTCCTGCAAAACCAGTATACCTCAGGCCCTGGGAGGAGAAGGTGCGGGCCATCCTACCACCAGTGAGCGTATACGGACTAACAGACATCCCAGAGCCTGGTGAGTACACAACTAATATATACAATATGGTGTGACAACACACACACATCACAGTCAAGGGGATAGGCAAACCATGCACACTTAGCAAATACACAGCAACCAAAAGATATTCATCCCAAGATGTGAATGCTAGTCAGACAAACACAATACCTGCCATCTCATAGTGACATGTAACTGTGTCATGAGATCTACAAACCTAACAACAAATACAGCAAGGCAGTGGCACAAATAGAACCAACAAACACTCACAGATATTTACCCACCACTAGAACACCACCTCACAGGGAAGCTCACTCAAAGGAAGGAATCCTGTGTATGCTGGTCAAGTCAGTGTAGCCAATAGCATGATGGGAGTGGTAGTCACAGATATTGGTCACACCCACAATTGGCCCATCAACACCACTCTCAACCATGCTCACATCACAGGGAGTGGATAAGGACTCACAATATGGCTGACACTGGGTACTGCTGTGGGGAGCACAAGGCCCTGCTGGGAACTGTGCACCAACAAACAGCACAACACCACTGCCTGACATCCTGAAAGCCAACTTGCACGCCCTGCAATGCAAGCACGTTGCATGGTGGGATATCTGGCTGGGTGGGAAGGAGAACTCACAGCACTGACCATAGTTACAAGCAGCTCTCCTCACACACTCCCTCAACACTAACTCCACATAACCCACCTGGGAGAATGCAATGCCTCACAGCCTAACTGAAGATCCCACAAAGAACCACCACCCTGGGTTATGCTGTGTGAAGCACAAGGACACTCTTGGGACTTGTAGCCAAACAACTGCCAGGACAACACTCCCAGCCATCCTGTCAGCACAGGCACCCCACCCCACAGGGAAGCAGAGTCAAAAGGAAGGAAGGATGGGCATGCTGGGAAGGGGGTGGAGGCAATAGCATGATGGGAGTTGTAGGCACAGATATTGCTCACCCTCACAATTGGCCCATCAACACCACTCTCAACCATGCTCACATCACAGGGAGTGGTTAAGGACTCACAAGATGGCTGACACTGGGTACTGCTGTGGGGAGCACAAGGCCCTGCTGGGAACTGTGCAACAACAAACAGCAGGACACCACTGCCTGACATCCTGAAAGCCAACTTGCACTCCCTGCAATGCAAGCACGTTGCATGGTGGGATAACTGGGCTGGGGGGAGAAGGAGGCCTGGATGGTAACCAAATACCACCAATGCTGGTCATGCCTACACTTCAACATTCACATTGACATGCCACAGGTTGGCAGGACAATGTGCTACACCAATATCACTCACTGACTGTCACTATTTAGGAGAATGCAATGTCCTGGCCCACATCCAGAGGTACAGTCACAACTGTCAGGTGTTTGAAAAATTGATGCCAGTAGAAACATAACATACAATCTGTGTCTCTCCCCAAAACAGGAGATGATGGGGACACAGCAGCAGACCAGGAGGACTCCCTGTCCCAGGCTCCGGGGAACACTGAGCTCACTGGTGTGGATCAGCCTCTGCACTCCTCGGATGGCGAAGAACCAGCTGGACCCTCCGGTGTGAGTCATCATGCAGCACAAGCAGGACCAACATCTGCACCCCCTGCACCCACCCCTCCAACAACTGCCAACACACAGGCCACCCCTGCCAACACGGACACACCAAGGACCACAGATGACAACAGCGCACGGACCCAGGCCCAAACTGGAGCTGCTGACAACGAGCCCAGGAACAACACCCAAGTGGGCCCACGGTCACCTGTGCGTGCCACTGCAGGTCCTGAATGTGTCACCAGGGGTGGTGTGAGGGGTGGGAGACATAGGTCTCTCCTTGCAGAGGGGTCTGGACTGTATGATGACCCACAACTGGCACGCATCGCGGATGCGTACCAGACTAGCACCGGAGAGGTCAGCCAGGTAGTGGGGATCCTCAAGGACATACAACAGCAGCAGGCTGCCCATCATGCCCGCTTGGACTCCCACATGTCCCGTGTCGAGACACACATGTCACGTGTCGAGACACACATGTGTGGCATGGAGTCCAAGTGGGACACATTGGAACAACTGACAGCGGTGCATAGGGACATACTGACATGCCTCCGCCAGATCAGCACCAACATGGCCTCACCTCCCTGTGTGCCCACAACATCTGCTGCTGAAACAACTGCAAATGCCACAGGGAGGGAGGAGGACTCTGGCAGAGAGTCCCCTGCACCGCCGCAGCCTGCACCTGAGGGTCCCCCAAGAAGAGGGGCCGTCCGAGGAGGCCAAACAGAGAGGCCGATGGCCATCTACATCCCCCAGGAAGCCAACACCTGTTCTGGAACTTTTCCTCTGTGTGCATACTGCACGCCCTGTTGAAGCCAAGCCAACTCTCCCACATGACATGGGGAGCTCTAGTTGACCAAATGTATCAGATGACTGTGGACTTTACTCTGGACTTTTCAGCTACCAAGACTTCCAATTCACATGGGAACTTTGGATCCAAATTTCTATGTACAGCACCCACCATCCTGTGCACCATCCTCACACCTGTATGTAAATAAACTCACCAATACACCATATCTGCCTCTGTTGTGATTCCAACGTGGTTTTTGTCATGTAGATGTTGATCTTCTAAATTACACTGTGCATGCTAACTGCTACAGCAAGTCCAACACTGTCATGTCAGTCATGGCGACGTGACACATATGAGGGAGACACACCACTAGGGCCACAAAACACATACACACCAGGGCCATCAGACTCATCACCTATACTGATGTTGCAACGAAGTACAGTGGAATGTACAGACACGCCACCTATTCACAGTCACTGTCAACTAGACAACAGGTGCAGTAAGCAAATGTCAGTCAGATGTGTGACTACAGACAACGCACATCCCAAAGTCAAGCACAGGTTTATTACACATTTTCAACATGTAGTTTCCACTACAAATGCAAGCTAATCCAACCTGGCTGTGGCCACAAAGTCAAAAAGTGCAGAAGATAGAAAGTCCAGGGGTGTGTGGCACATCACCTGTAGGGAAACAACTGCTTCCACCTTGGAAGTTGAATCATGGATTCGGGGGATCCAAGTTGATCAGACAACTCCAGCAGCACCCTGTGAAGGACAGACATGACACACAGTCAAAACCACTGAAGAACAGCACAGAACGGCAATACTCATGTCTAATACATGTCACGAGATAACTACACAAAACCAAGTTAGCATGTCAACACTGTTGGGCAGTACAGACCACCTGCAAGGACACATCGCTGCACGCATCCAGTCAAGTAGCACATGGCCACACTCAAACAGCACCAGAGCACCACACACACATATCATGCAAACTCAAATCATTGACATTACAACCCTCTGGAGACTCACATTCAGCTGAAGAAGTTGGTGATGAGCTGTGTGCGGACATCACCATCATCATCATCATCATCTTCACTGGCATCGTGACCCAGGCCAGGATCTTCCACAGGTGGCGGACGTTGGTCATCGTCATCCAGGATGAGAGGCAACTCCTTCCGCACTGCCAGGTTGTGTAGCATGCAGCAGACGATGACAATCTTGCACACCTTTGCTGGGGCATATGGGAGGGCCCCTCCTGTCTTGTCCAGGCAGCGGAAGCGGCTCTTCAGGAGACCAAAGGTCCGCTCAATCACCCTCCTCGTCCGACCATGTGCCTCATTGTAGCGCATCTGGGCTGGTGTCACAGGGTTCCTGAGGGGTGTCAGCAACCACGGCATGTTGGGGTATCCCGAGTCACCTACAGACAGACAATTGCACATTAGCCGATTTGAAAATGTGTGTGGAAAACAACATAGCAGAACACACACAATGGTACAAAGTCAGTACACACCAACAAGCCAGGCACGCTGGTTCGGCATCTGTGACATCATCCTCGGGATGCGACTACTCCTCATCACTGTCATGAATAACGAGGCCTGGTTCTACATGCACTGGCACAAGAACCAGCATCATGTTGTTGTAGATTAAAAACCCGCCCCTTTCCCGTGCACCAGCACTCCTTTTTGTCAGTATGATGTGCATATGTGTTCACGTACACTGTTTGTGGCAATTCAACTTTCATGTGAGCTTTGTGTTATTATGTATATTCTGTAACGTCACTTCGAGTAACCTTGAGGCTAATTGTTTTCCTTGTACAATTACGTCAAGAACTTTGGCCTTCTGTGCATCTCTAGCGCTCTGTGCATCTCTTGCGCTCAACACCGCTGCTCGCAGGAGCCTCTATTCTTCGCTTGCGCTTGAGGAAAAGAGAGCATGCTTCCCATCGTGACGGTACGCAGAGTGTTTGGGTGCGGCTGGCTATAAAAGCTGCACCCGTCTTTCTGGAAGGCGCTTTGCCTTCCGCTTGATTTTCCGGACCGGAGCAGTGCTGGGAACTCTCAGCTTACCTGGTTATTCGGCATCGGACCTCTTCTCCTCTCTCGATGGCAGGATCTCTTCTCCTCTCACGACGGCAGGACCTGTAATGAGAAAACAAGGAAGGAGATAAGTAACTTTACATTCTTTTGGCGCCCTTCGCAAGAAAGGTCAAGATAAAAGACTAATTTTTGGAATACCTACGTTAAGAAGGACAAGACAGTTTATTTCAGTTCTCTGAAAGCAACAATTTCAGTGATCAACCGGACATATGCAAAAACATTGTAAAAGAGTTTGTTTGCAATCCATGTAATTAGTGCATTGTTTACCTCAATAGAGAGGTATGTGGCAATATTATTAGTGGATGTTTTCTTGGTATTATTTCCCCTTCCCACAAATAGGCAAGTGAACAAGAGGTGCGGGACAAGCTCAACACTTAAATGTAAGTCAGCTTGCGAAATGGGAATAAGTGGAGTTAACTAATGTCATAGGATAGAAGAGTAATCTTTCTGTTTTATTTTATAGTTACAATAAAGACACAGATCTTGCTGTAAAAACTCCATGCTTGCCTGAAGTACATTTCGCCCGTCAAAAGACAACACAAGAAAATACTGGGACGTAGGCCCGACACCCCACTGATCGCAGGTAGGCTAAAGGACAGTCTAAAATCAGAACCCTACATGTGTGATAAGTTTTGTAGTTAGAACTATCTGAGGAGTTAAGATTCTGATCGGACCTTCACTTGTTGCTTCGCAGGTCGACAGCAGGAATCCAGTCACGTCCAGTATCCGGCCCTCCTCCCTTATTTCTAATTTTTAAACTTGTAGTGGAGTTTAGTCACAAGTTTCCAGTTAGTGATTTGGGAAGTTGGTCCCTTGCGTCCGTGCGAAAATCTACTACGCCATCGGAAGCAAGACCAGGTAGGGGACGGCGTAGTAACCTGACAGAAGACAAAGCCCACGTAAATATTTCGCCTGGACGCAATGGATGCAACTTCGCAAATCTCCCTGCAAGACATAGCCGCCATGTTAAATGACCTAAAGGTAGAAAATGCGGCTTTACGTAGAGACATATCTACTCTGCAAGGTTCTATACAAAGACCTGTTCTCAAACCTGCAACCTTTCACCCAACATTTGCAGGTGCAGACACCTCCTCGGCAGGTACCCCAACACAGATTCAGGTATTTACCCCAGTACCAGTTCCTCTTGCTCAACCAGAACGGTTTTATGGTGACTGTAACAAATTCACAATTTTTATGAATCAATGTCATTTACATTTTTTGGCCAAAACAGCTGCCTTTCCAGATGATTCTTCCAAAGTGGCATTTATTCTATCCTATCTGGGAGGGATGCAGCGCTTTGGTCGGTCCCTCTAGTTGAAAGAGACGATCCAATATTGTACAATTTCAGGGAGTTTGAACGTGCTACGAAAAGATCTTTGCGAAGCATGTATTTGTGCAGTCAGCAGATAATGAACTGTTGAATTTAAAACAGGGGTCGTCCGATTTACTTCATTATATCTCAGTCTTCAATCATCTTGTGTTAGAGGCTAATTGGCCCTATGACAAGAGAGTCTCACTCTTTTATAGAGGACTTAAAGAAGAACTAAAAGACATGGTAATGCAGATTCTTGACCCTCCTGATGATTGTAACGAATTCATAGATTTGGTAGTAAAATTAAATCACAGACTATCTGAAAGAAAGGGTGAAAGAGGAAAGAATGATCATAAGCTACTCTTGTTTAAAAATAAACCCTATAACAATAAAGAAGTCGCTACTAAATCTGATTCTGTAGAACCTATGCAGATTGGTTCTATCCGAGGTCCTCTTTCAAAAGAGGAGAAAGAAAAGAGACGAAAGTTAAATCAATGCCTCGATTGTGGCAAAACGGGACATTTCGTTAAAGAATGTCCAACGCGTCCCAATAAAACTAAACCAAAGACTTCAGATGTAGCAATTACACAAGCGCAATCGGAAAACGAGAACGCTCGATAAAAGACGAGGTCAGTTTGTCGAGTGCCTACTCTAGTTTGGCCTCAACCTTACCACCCCAAGGGCGTCGACATCTACGTATTCAAGTGACATTAAAAGCTTTAGCCAATCCTATGCGCTCCTGGATAGTTGAAGCACTCATTGATTCCGGAGCTACTGGCAATTTTATAGATACCCACTTTTTGAGCAAGTTAGGCTTACAAACTGAGAGTAAAAGTCATCCAGAAATAGTGCGGGCGGTCGACGGAAAAGAACTCACGTCAGGACCCATACGTAAGCAGACTGAAGTATTGGAAATGGTCTGTTCCCCAATTCATAGAGAACCCATAACATTTGATGTCATAGATGCACCACAGTTTAGATTGATTCTAGGAATTCCTTGGTTAATACAACACAATCCTAGCATAGATTGGGTAACTAAAACCATAACATTCAATTCCTCTCAGTGTTACACCCACTGTTTTCAGGAATAAGTGAAAGAAGACATAGTCCAGGGTTTTGACATTCCAAAGGAATCACAGAGCATTTTACTTCTCGAAGGAATACCTATAGAATATTCCAATTTAACAGACGTTTTCGACAAGAAAAAAGCAAATACCCTTAAAGCTTCCAACGGCTATGGAACTAGCACAAGTACTAATGACCAACGTGATACGTCTGCATGGAATCCCGTCAATGGTTATCTCCGATAGGGGTTCCCAATTCATATCTCATGTCTGGCAAAATCTGAGTATACTTTTGAACATGGAAGTAAGATTGTCATCAAGTTACCATCCACAAACCGATGGTTTAACAGAACGCACCAATCAAACAATTGAACAATATTTACGTTGCATGTTACCAAGTATAGATGATGACTGGTCTGAGATTTTAAGTGCCTTAGAATTTGCTTATAACAATTTAGAACATTCTTCTACCAAAATGTCCCCGTTCTTCTGCAATTATGGTTATCATCCTAAAAATATACCTGACCACTTGATTTCTACTAATTCGGTTCCATCCATACATGAGTACATCTCTAAATTACATCTAATCCAATTAGAAGCTCGATTTAACTTGGCCAAAGCAAAAGAAACCCAAAAGAACACGGCAGACAAGCATCGGTTGGTTCAACCCTCATATGTTGTAGGGGACAAGGTATGGTTAAGTACTAGAAATTTACGCTTGAAAGGAAACAAGAAATTCAATCCTCGTTTTATAGGCCCCTTTCCTATTACAAAAGTGATAAATCCAGTCAGTGTAAAATTAACCCTCCCACTCCATTATCGCTTTCACCCAGTCTTCCATGTGTCTTTACTGAAACCATACGATCCCAAGACACGAATAATCCGACCCCCTCCTCCGATAGAAATTGAGGGGAATCCAGAATTTGAAGTCAAGGCAATCTTAGATTCAAAACGAATTCGTGGAAAACTTTTTATCTAATTGACTGGAAAGGTTATGGCCCAGAAGAACGGACCTGGGAACCTTTAGCTCACCTACAAAATGCACCTAGGTTGATAAGAGCCTTTCATACCCGATACCCAACTAAACCAAGACCTATCCCAAACATTTTAGGGGGGATCTTGAGGGGGGAGTACTGTCATGAATAACGAGGCCTGGTTCTACATGCACTGGCACAAGAACCAGCATCATGTTGTTGTAGATTAAAAACCCGCCCCTTTCCCGTGCACCAGCACTCCTTTTTGTCAGTATGATGTGCATATGTGTTCACGTACACTGTTTGTGGCAATTCAACTTTCATGTGAGCTTTGTGTTATTATGTATATTCTGTAACGTCACTTCGAGTAACCTTGAGGCTAATTGTTTTCCTTGTACAATTACGTCAAGAACTTTGGCCTTCTGTGCATCTCTAGCGCTCTGTGCATCTCTTGCGCTCAACACCGCTGCTCGCAGGAGCCTCTATTCTTCGCTTGCGCTTGAGGAAAAGAGAGCATGCTTCCCATCGTGGCGATGCCGCCCGGAAGTTATTCGGCATCGGACCTCTTCTCCTCTCTCGATGGCAGGATCTCTTCTCCTCTCACGACGGCAGGACCTTTAATGAGAAATCAAGGAAGGAGATAAGTAACTTTACATTCTTTTGGCGCCCTTCGCAAGAAAGGTCAAGATAAAAGACTAATTTTTGGAATACCTACGTTAAGAAGGACAAGACAGTTTATTTCAGTTCTCTGAAAGCAACAATTTCAGTGATCAACCGGACATATGCAAAAACATTGTAAAAGAGTTTGTTTGCAATCCATGTAATTAGTGCATTGTTTACCTCAATCAGAGTACTTTAGAGAGGTATGTGGCAATATTATTAGTGGATGTTTTCTTGGTATTATTTCCCCTTCCCACAAATAGGCAAGTGAACAAGAGGTGCGGGACAAGCTCAACACTTAAATGTAAGTCAGCTTGCGAAATGGGAATAAGTGGAGTTAACTAATGTCATAGGATAGAAGAGTAATCTTTCTGTTTTATTTTATAGTTACAATAAAGACACGGATCTTGCTGTAAAAACTCCATGCTTGCCTGAAGTACATTTCGCCCGTCAAAAGACAACACAAGAAAATACTGGGACGTAGGCCCGACACCCCACTGATCGCAGGTAGGCTAAAGGACAGTCTAAAATCAGAACCCTACATGTGTGATAAGTTTTGTAGTTAGAACTATCTGAGGAGTTAAGATTCTGATCGGACCTTCACTTGTTGCTTCGCAGGTCGACAGCAGGAATCCAGTCACGTCCAGTATCCGGCCCTCCTCCCTTATTTCTAATTTTTAAACTTGTAGTGGAGTTTAGTCACAAGTTTCCAGTTAGTGATTTGGGAAGTTGGTCCCTTGCGTCCCTGCGAAAATCTACTACGCCATCGGAAGCAAGACCAGGTAGGGGACGGCGTAGTAACCTGACAATCACGTAGGCATCGTGTGCAGAACCGGGGAAACGGGCACACACATGTGAGATGGTCATATCTGCAAGACATACCACCAGAGCATTGATCGAATGGTAATGTTTACGGTTGCGGTATGCCTGCTCATGTGCCTGTGGTGGTATCAAAGACACATGTGTCCCATCAAAGGAGCCAATTACATGTTGCATCCTCCCCAGGGCATAGAAGTCACTCTTGACGTCAGTGAGTCGTTGACGTGTTGGGAAATAGATGTACTGGTTGAGGTATCTCAACATTGCCCCCAAAACATCGCGTAGCAGACGGCTGAACATAGTCTGTGACATCCCACCAGTAGTTGCCACAGTGTGTTGAAAGGTACCGGTGGCAAAGAAGTGTAGGGCTGCCATCACCTTCACCTTGGGGGTCAGCGCTGTAGGATACGGCCGGCCAGGCTGCAAATGTGGGGCCAACCGCACTGCCAAATCCTCAATCAGCTGCCTGGTGAAGCGGTACCGTCGGATGCTGTCACGTTCCACCATCGTTGCCAGGTCTGGGAATGGTCGATGGACAGCAGGAGCCCTGCAGTGCATAGGTGAAGAAAGCAAGATTGTCAGTCACCCCACCAATGTGCCGTTCACCATACTCAATTTACATGACACATCATCAACATACACAAGTACTTGATGTGTGTGTCATCCCGTTTGGACATATATGGCACCTACATGGACATCATCTAACATCTCTCTGTTCAACAAGTGTTGACAACTGGTTCCAGGGTGTGCTATGGGACACCATTAGGCTGTGTCACAGTACACATTAACTGCTCTCACGTTCCACACACATACCACAGTGACATGTCTGGACAGATGCTCCACAGGCATCACAGCTCATTGACAGGTAGATTCCCAGGGAGCCTGTCTTGCCACATGGACACTGGCATGACATGGCGTATCATGTACACGTCAGAAAAACAAACATGACACCCACAGGTGGTGGCCCCTGTAGCCTCTGCAGGACAGACATGGACGTCTGTGACACCACACACACACACACCATCAAAGTTCATGCACAAACCACGTGGATGTGGAGACTGTCTCCCATTGTGCACATGGAGTCAGAGACATGTGATACACAACATGCACACAGACTGTGGAGGGACATCACTATTGTTGGAATGGGCCACCCTGTGACGTACATGCCTTCCCACATGTGAGCCTGGGGGTATGTGACATGTCATACACATACACAACCTGGAAATGTGACCATGACACATGCTCAGAAATGAAAAGTTGCACACCACAGTGGTCATGTGCACAACACACAAAGGACCCTGTCCCCATTAACACGTGCACAGCCTGGGTGTGTCTGCCCCCAAGTGCCACCCCAAAATCCACATGTTCACCGCCATACACAGATAAGGTTATGCTGCCACACATGCCTCATAGACAGTGTGGACTGGGTGTGGTGTTGTAGGTGTGCCCCTGAGTCACTGGAAAGTAAATGTGGCTGGCATAGCTTCACCAGTGACCAGCATGGTGACATATGCGTCTGACCTGTCCTGGTACGCGTTGTAGAGCAATGGACCGATCGGTGTGCCCGCACGGACCATTGCATTGAATGTGAGCGGGTACGCGTTGTATGCCTGGTACGCGTTGCACAGCAATGGACCGATCAGTGTGCCCGGCCAGCCCATTGCATTGAATGGGCGTGGGTACGCGTTGTACAGCAATGGACCGATCGGTGTGCCCGGCCGGCCCATTGCATTGAATGTGAGCGGGTACGCGTTGTATGCCTGGTACGCATTGCACAGCAATGGACCGATTGGTGTGCCCGGCCGGCCCATTGCATTGAATGTGAGCGGGTACGCGTTGTATGCCTGGTACGTTGCACAGCAATGGACCGATCGGTGTGCCCGGCTGGCCCATTGCATTGAATGTGAGCGGGTACGCGTTGTACAGCAATGGTCCGATCGGTGTGCCCGCACGGACCATTGCATTAAATGTGAGCGGGTACGCGTTGTACAGCAATGGTTCGATCGGTGTGCCCGCACGGACCATTGCATTGAATGTGAGCGGGTACGCGTTGTACAGCAATGGACCGATCGGTGTGCCCGGCCGGCCCATTGCATTGAATGTGAGCGGGTACGCGTTGTATGCCTGGTACGCGTTGTAGAGCAATGGACCGATCGGTGTGCCCGCACGGACCATTGCATTGAATGTGAGCGGGTACGCGTTGTATGCCTGGTACGCGTTGCACAGCAATGGTCCGATCAGTGTGCCCGCATGGACCATTGCATTGAATGTGAGCGGGTACGCGTTGTATGCCTGGTACAGCGTTGTAGAGCAATGGACCGATTGGTGTGCCCGCACGGACCATTGCATTGAATGTGAGCCGGGTACGCGTTGTATGCCTGGTACGCGTTGCACAGCAATGGTCCGATCAGTGTGCCCGCACGGACCATTGTATTGAATGTGAGCCGGGTACAGCGTTGTATGCCTGGTAAGCGTTGTAGAGCAATGGACCGATCGGTGTGCCCGCACGGACCATTGCATTGAATGTGGCGGATGCGCATTGTATGCCTGGTACGCGTTGCACAGCAATGGACCGATCGGTGTGCCCGGCCGGCCCATTGCATCGAATGTGGCGGGTGCAGCGTCGTACAGCAATGGACCGATCGGTGTGCCGGCCGGCCCATTGCATTGAATGTGGCGGGTGCGCGTTGTATGCCTGGTACGCGTTGCACAGCAATGGACCGATCGGTGTGCCCGGCCGGCCCATTGCATTGAATGTGAGCGGGTGCGCGTTGTATGCCTGGTACAGTTGCACAGCAATGGACCGATCGGTGTGCCCGGCCGGCCCATTGCATTGAATGTGAGCGGGTACGCGTTGTACAGCAATGGTCCGATCGGTGTGCCCGCACGGACCATTGCATTGAATGTGAGCGAGTACGGCGTTGTACAGCAATGGTCCGATCGGTGTGCCCGCACGGACCATTGCATTGAATGTGAGTGGGTACGCGTTGTATGCCTGGTACGCGTTGTAGAGCAATGGACCGATCGGTGTGCCCGCACGGACCATTGCATTGAATGTGAGCGGGTACGCGTTGTATGCCTGAGTACGCGTTGTAGAGCAATGGACTGATCGGTGTGCCCGCACGGACCATTGCATTGAATGTGAGCGGGTACGCGTTGTATGCCTGGTACGCGTTGCACAGCAATGGTCCGATCGGTGTGCCCGCACGGACCATTGCATTGAATGTGAGCCGGTACGCGTTATATGCCTGGTACGCGTTGTAGAGCAATGGACCGATCGGTGTGCCCGCACGGGCCATTGCATTGAATGTGAGCGGGTACGCGTTGTATCGTGGGTACGCGTTGTACAGCAATGGTCCGATCGGTGCGCACGCATTGGCTGGGGCCTGGCATGGCAACGGACGCGTTTTTGAAGCTTCAACGAGTCTGATGCAGTGAATTCAGTTGGCCAGCCACAACAATGTTGCAAATTCATGGGTGTCATGAAGTTGAAATTTTTGAAGGATGCTGTGGGCGTGTCTTGGTGCTGCAATTCCATGGATTGGTCAGATTCATAAGATGCATACGACTTGGACCTATCACTTTGGACACATGGCACAGTATCTGCCTCTGCAGCACACATATAATGCTGGCTGTTCCCCTGAGGGCTCACTTGCCTGCACTACATGCTCCAGGACGACATCTGCCACTACACTGCTGCTGTCTCTGCATCCTCTGGCTACTGCAATGGCACGTACTGTGGAGAGAGCCCCAGCCTTCACCCATGAGGAGAACCAGGCCCTGCTGGACAACCTCCTTCTACAGTACAGCAAGCTGTATGGGACACCAGGGGAGCAGGTGAGTGTGCTGTCCACTGCCTTACTAATTGTGCATGTTGTTTGACTAGCAGGATTTACAGTGTGCACACCACTGGCTAGCATGCTCACTGAGTAGTACTCACCCCCCAAAGTGTGTAGTCACATGCACTGAACAGGTACAGTGGAGTAACAGTGCATTCAAACAAGGTTCACTTCCCATGCAATGATACCATGTAGTAACTGCTGGCAAACTGTCCATAGCCCTCGTTGCACTGCCTGTGTACATCATATGCCCCTGTGATTGAGACATGTATTTCCAACTGTGTGATGCACGGATATGTTGCATGTGTAGTAATGTCCTTTTCACTTTGTCATCCTCACAGGTTGATGCCCATCAGAAGCAGGATATCTGGCTGGGCATCGTCCGGGCAGTCAGATCCGTGGGGGTCTACAAGCGCCGGATCCGCAACTGCCAGAAGAGGTGGCAGGACCTTCGAGGGCTGGACCCGGAGGATTGCAAGGGTCCAGCTGAAGCTGTCGCCTCCTCGCAGGAGGGGCGGACACCGGACCCTGACCCCCACATGCTCCAGATCCTGCCGGTGGTCTTCCCGGAGCTGGATGGGCAGCTGAAGGGCAGACAGCAGCAAGGAGGCGGTGAGTCAAAGACTGCACTGTGAACTCTGTCTGACATTCTATGTGCCCTCCTGTGGCGTGGTTAAACTTCCCCAGTACATCAGGCTTGTTGTCCAGTACCCATGTCCCTCTATTGTGACATGGCCACTACCCATCTGATAGGCCGGTGTGCTCCTTACGCTCAGGATAATTGTGTCACTCGGGTACAGGGTCCTTGCAATTTGCTTTGCTCAAGGTGGGTGACAGCTTTTGTTCCCGTGATATTGTGTTAGTGGGTCAATTGCTCACACAATGCCTGAGTCGTGCAATGTAGTCTGGGTGTAACTTTGATATGTGATCCACTTGCAGATCAGAATCACCACATGTCCCTGGGGTATTTGCCACACCCCCATGCTGCGGGTGGGTAAAATGTTTGGGCCTCAGGAGTATGTATGTCAAGTGTGTCACACATGCCTAGCCACCTGCCTACTGACCAGGGCTCATCCATCTTGCAGGTGGAGCCGGACAGTCATGCCTACTCCAGGGCATACAATACACTCTGTACTCCCACTCCCGTGTATCAGCTGACATGCTGTGCTCAGTGAAATGCTCCCTCAGGTGTCTGCCTCTGTGTCGTTGTGCTGTGACTACGTTGTCGGGACTCCTGTGATGTTTATCGGTTAGGGGTCAGCATGCCATCTGCTATTGGACCATGTGAGACAAGACTTCTGTGACTTATAGGTGTTTGATCACATGACTGTGCAGACAGGTGTATGCCACTGTGACTTTCAGGCAGCTGTTTTTCACTCTCAGCACACTGTGAGGTGCTCATGTTCAGAGAGTTGTGTTTCATGTCCCCCATATGTCCAATTGGTATGACGTGGACAAATAGTAGTTCAGATGATGTGGTTTTTGGGGGATGGACATGTGCACTTGTCAGTTACATTACTTGCCTTCCCCATGCCCTAGGATTGTGACACAGTGCAGACTGTTGTTGGCTGGCTGCCATGGCCATGTGACTGGAGACAGTGATGTATGACTTTGCAGGCATGCCTGTGTCATGGCATTAAACTTCCTAAGAGTGATCCTGCAGGGGAGTGACATGTGCAACATGCACCCCATTGTGGCATTGACTATCCGGACATGGGTGCTTCATGGGGTCTGGTGCTGGTATGCATCACATGCATTTCTATTTAGACTCTGGCCGTCCATTTATACAGACACCTGCACTGACTCAGTGGCAAGAGATGTGACGTGGGCATGTTCACATACTTCACCGTGTTCTCAGCAATGTCCAACTACTGTGTAGGTGGTGCATGTGTCCACACTGGGGTCTTACCATCAGACAGGCACCAGACAGATGGGTGCAAGGGCAGGAGGGGTGTCTGTTCCATGGTTGACCATCAGACTGACAATTGGCTTCTCCTAATCTGTGTGATGACTTTTTGCAATGTTCTACTAGAGATGCCAGGGCTTGCTCTGTGATGTGCTGTACTTACTGTGGTGTGTGCGGTCAGTGCAGGTGACTGATGTTTGTCTGTTTCCCTAATTGTTTGCAGATACATCCACAGCCACAGGAGGGGACAGCTCCACGGACCAGGAGGAGCAGCGGAGCCAGACTGGGTCAGCGTCCGACGAGTGGTCAGAGGGACCCAGTGGCACGGAGGGCGAGGGGAGCCATACCGAGGAGTCCTCAGCACCATCCACCTCAGCTGGGGACCACAGCAGCTCGGAGGATGACTCCCTTGTGGATGCGGGTGTCAGCAGCCACAACACCCCAGCTAGTCTGTCTGACCCCGCCACCACAACCACCACCACCGCCCTCCCATTGGCTCCCATTCCTGAGGTCCGTGGAGGCTCCCGTGCTCGGGAGCGTGTCTCCTTCAAGCCAGGCACCGCACCCCCTGCCCCTGTGTCCCCTGCTGCCCTGAGTGAGGAGTCTGTGTTCCTCCTTCGGCAGCTCCATGTAGGGCAGACAGCAATGCTGACTGTCCTCCATGCACACACCACTCTGTTGACACAGCTGGTGTCGTTCATGGAGGGCATCTCAACGGGTATGTCTGCCCTACAGAGGAGCAATAGGTCCATGGACTCCTCCCTGACGGCAGCAGTGTCCCTCCTCCAACAGTCCCTCACCCCTCCCACCTCTGCCCCATCCACACTTCCTACCACCCTACCTGTCCAAAGCACATGCACACCTGCACAATCACCCAAACACACAGACACGAGCAGCACACACACACCCAAAACCAAGGCAAGACGTGCACCCAAGCATCCTCAGGGGACTGATTCCACACACACAGGGGATGGGGAACTGACACACACACAGGCAACCACAGTCACTCCGCAATCCTCAAGATCCTCTCCCTCCAAGACCCCTTCCCTTGCCTCACCTGCAACCCCACATACACAGCAGCTCTTCCTCTCTGACCTCGGCCTCTCTCCCTCCAATCCCGCTGATCCAGCATACCGGGGAAGAGGACGTCCACACACAGAGAGGGAGTGCCCCTCGCCCCGGACACCCTCCCCCAGGCGCAGGCAGAGTGAGGCCCCCACCCGCAAGTCCCCCGGACCCAGAAGAGCAAGACCCCGCCACCGCCCTGCAAGTCACCCACCCAGTCTCTCACCTCCATCCCCCAGGCCACCACTCCACAGGTTCCACCGCCACACCCTGCCCCAAGTTCCCCCACACACCGATACCGCATCCCCAAACTGCTCAGGCCCTCCCCCCCTGCCACTTGCTCTTCCACCCCCAAACCAGACGCTCTGCCTGTATGTGCCACTGGTGTGGAGACCGTGTCCCCCCCCCTCTGTCCTGCCCCCCCTTCCACTCCCTTGGAGTCATGCACTGCGGTGGAGTCCACAACAACCCCCTCTGACTCGGGCACTGCATTGGGGACCCAGTCCACTCCATTTGACCAGCCCACTGCAGTGGTTGCAGCACCAACACCATCGGACTTGGGCCCTGGGGTGGTGCCGGCCCCCCCTGAGTCAGACACCTCCACTGCAGTTGCCGGTGACACTCCTGCACCCACCTCACCTTCCCTGCCTCCTTCTGGCATCCCCTGATCCTGTCCCTGCGGTGCCTGGCCTGCCCCTCGTATGCCCCTCCAAGGGGGATGTCCCCTGTCGGTACCTGTGCAGGCAAGCAATTGGTGACAAGTTGTCACACATCACCCTGTTGGGACTGTGTATTTGGACTGGACATTGGCCGTAGTTAATTTTGGACTTTTGATTTCAGTTGCACAGTTGCACACTTGTTTACTTGTGGTTAATCTTTGGTGGTACATGATGTAGATGTGTAGAATCATGCATTTGCTGTTGTAATTGTGTTCAGTTCAGGTAAATGAAGTTTTGCTGTGATGGGCTCCATGTGATCCATGGGATATGTGTCCTAATCTAGTCTGGATCTATAGCATCCCTTGCTGCAGTCTGAGGGTGTAATGTTCAGCATTTGACACAGGGATGTACGTTTAGCATTTGTAGATTACCATCTTTGTCCTACACTGTTGCACATCTGTTGGGCTTACCACTGTCCAATGTTCCTAGTACCCTGACTGTGTGCCCGTCTCCACTGGACATGCAGTTTTGCACATCAATTTTGGAGGACTCATCTGTGTATACAGTACAACTGGATTGCCACGTGTTTTGGGTGTTTGCAGATGACTGACGTGACACTCCCGTACCCAGGCTGATGTGAGCAGAGGCTTCTGTGTGTTGTAGTTGTTGACTCACTGATGGAGTGTCCTTCTGATATGTTTGAGTCGTGCACAGACAAGGTTTGGCACAGTGGACCTTCCACAGGAGTGGAGTGCCCTCATGGCTGTGTGTAATCTGGTGACATTGCGTGTGCCCATGTTGTGTGTTGTGTGAGCATGTCTGTGCATGTTCCCTTCCCTTTTCATACACAGGCTGTGTCCCTAGGGATTTTCCTGTTTGTGATGCTTGCAGAGTTGGTATGTGTTCATCCAGCATCTTGGACCTGGTTTCTCCGTGATGTGGGTGCATGGCAAACTGATGTTCATGAGGTTGTCATCCCAGGTTGTCTTTGTTGTCAGGGCTGGGGATGTGGGCAAACGCTGATGGGACACATTCAGGATTCCCTTGGCACTTGTTGTTTACACAAGTAATGTGATTTTGAATTTGTGGTAGCTTTCAGGGATTGTGACGCGTTGTGTGTGTGACTGCTGCCACTCCTCAGGGTCAGAGCTGCAATGTTGGAAGTTGTGTACGTGTGTTCTTTGTGTCTCACCTTGGCTTCTTCGTTGGTGTGTGACTATGGCCAGGATCCCATTGTTTGTGGTGGATTTCACATCATGCGCATGTACGGCGTACTGTGCTGTGTGTCATACATAGACGAGTCATGTTAAGTGGGCATGTGTGATGGGTTTCTGCACCTTAGTTCCCCCACCACCCCTGGGATTGTCATGGGTGCATGTGCAATGTCACCAGTCCATGTGAGCTTCACTGCTGCACATTGGTGGAGATCAGGGTGTGTGGTGTTGAGTGTGCAAATGTGAGTTGTTGCACGGCTAGACCACTACCTCCATATTGTCCTTGGCTGGCAGGCCCTGCTGATTGATTGGAGCTTGTGTAGGTGTGATGGTAGTTTGTAGCTGAGGACACATGGCTGTGGTTCACAGTGTGATCAACATCTACCTTTGTCATCACAGTGGAATTGTCATGCAGGCTAGTGTCTGCACAATGCGGGGTCCCTGGGGGTAGTGCTGTGGTGGGTGTGTCTCTTGCTGTGTTAGTTGCTGTTCCTACAAGCTCGTGTGACATGTGTAATTTGGGCTCCCTCTCATCTAACAATGCCAGATTGCCCACATAGGGGAATCCAATCCATGAGTTACTTGTGTGTGGCACTGTATACACATCTGTGTAATTGGGATTCAGGCCTCCTCATGTGTTGTGTGGTTGCCTAGGGACACTGGCACACACCCCCATCACCTGTTGTGTTTGATATGCTGTGTGAGTCTGCCTGTTTGTGTTAGTGCATTTGCATCACTGCATTGGCATTTCTGTAGTGTGCCATTGGCTGTATGTTGTTTGGTGATTTTCCCCTGCTCTCCCTGGGACTCCTGGGTCATCAGTCAGCACAATGATCATGGTTTGTATGTCCCATTGCTGCCATGGTTTGGTATTTGTTCACCTGACATCGACAGTCTCCACAGGTTATATACATTTGTGTGTCCATAGGTGCAGATATGTGGGTCAGCATCATGATGGTCACTTCTGTCATTGTGTAATTGGCTGATTGTTGGCAATGTGGTCCCCCATGTGTGATGTTTGTATGCACATGGCCAAAACGATGTTTCTGTGTCACTGCACTGTTAGCCTCGCCCAATCTATGTTGCAATGGGACACAAGCACTACTATGCCACAGATGTTTTAGTTGTTGTGTGACCAGGATTCATCCATACAGTTTGTCTTTGGCAGCTTTTACCATGCCTACACTTACCTTATGATCACCGTGGGGATGGTGCTTTGGGCCCCATTGCCACACTGATCAAAAGGTGCATCAGCCTTGGACCCCACACTTCCCTTTTGGTGACTGTGGTGATGGGGCTTTGGGCCCCATTGACACACTGATCAAAAGGTGCATCAGCCTTGGACCCCACACTTACCTTTTGGTGACTGTGGTAATGGTGCTTTAGGCCCCATTGCCACACTGATCAAAAGGTGCATCAGCCTTGGACCCCACACTTACATTTTTGTGACTGTGGTGATGGGGCTTTGGGCCCCATTGCCACACTGATCAAAAGGTGCATCAGCCATGGACCCCACACTTACCTTTTGGTGACTGTGATGATGGTGCTTTAGGACCCATTGCCACACTGATCAAAAGGTGCATCAGCCTTGGACCCCACACTTACATTTTGGTGACTGTGGTGATGGGGCTTTGGGCCCCATTGCCACACTGATCAAAAGGTGCATCAGCCATGGACCCCACACTTACCTTTTGGTGACTGTGGTGATGGTGCTTTAGGCCCCATTGCCACACTGATCAAAAGGTGCATCAGCCTGGACCCCACACTTCCCTTTTGGTGACTGTGGTGATGGGGCTTTGGGCCCCATTGCCACACTGATCAAAGGTGCATCAGTCTTGGACCCCACACTTACCTTTTGGTGACTGTGGTGATGGTGCTTTAGGCCCCATTGCCACACTGATCAAAAGGTGCATCAGCCTATGGACCCCACACTTACCTTTTGGTGACTGTGGTGATGGTGCTTTGGGCCCCATTGCCACACTGATCAAAAGGTGCATCAGCCTATGGACCCCACACTTCCCTTTTGGTGACTGTGGTGATGGGGCTTTGGGCCCCATTGCCACACTGATCAAAAGGTGCATCAGCCATGGACCCCACACTTACCTTTTGGTGACTGTGGTGATGGGGCTTTGGGCCCCATTGCAACAGTGGCCATGGTCGGCTTGTATTGTGGAGGCCACACACTTTTATGTGTCAAACATGTGATAGTGGGTCACATTGTATGTTCATTGTCATGTTTTGTGTTGTTGGCATTTGACATGGACTACACACGCTTGTCATGTTGTTTGGGTGGATGTAATTTTCTGTGATTCCTTATGTGGGAGTATGCTGGTTGTGTCATGCATTACCCGTCCTATGAGTAGGGGTGGTGGTAGTGGCAGGCATCCAGCCCCCATGAGTGGGGATGGTAGTAGTGATAGGCATCCAGCACCCCATGAGTGGGGATGGTAGTAGTGGCAGGCATCCAGCCCCCATGGGTGGGGATGGTAGTAGTGATAGGCATCCAGCCCCCATGAGTGGGGATGGTAGTAGTGATAGGCATCCAGCCCCCCATGAGTGGGGATGGTAGTAGTGATAGGCATCCAGGCCCCCATGAGTGGGGATGGTAGTAGTGATAGGCATCCTGCCCCCATGAGTGGGGATGGTAGTGGTGGCAGGCATCCTGCCCCCCATGAGTGGGGATGGTAGTAGTGATGGACATCCAGGCCCCCATGAGTAGGGATAGTGGTGGTGGCAGGCATCCATCACACCAAGGGTGGGGATGGTAGTAGTGGCAGGCATCCAG
Source organism: Calotriton arnoldi (assembly GCA_963921515.1). Taxonomy (NCBI): domain Eukaryota; kingdom Metazoa; phylum Chordata; class Amphibia; order Caudata; family Salamandridae; genus Calotriton; species Calotriton arnoldi. Next base: position 1,029,163 of record CAWUFW010003901.1, read on the forward strand.
CACCCCATGAGTGGGGATGGTTGTAGTGGCAGGCATCCAGCCCCCCATGAGTGGGGATGGTAGTAGTGATAGGCATCCAGCCCCCCATGAGTGGGGATGGTAGTAGTGATAGGCATGCAGCCCCCCGTGAGTGAGGATGGTAGTAGTGATAGGCATCCAGGCCCCCATGAGTGGGGATGGTAGTAGTGATAGGCATCCTGCCCCCATGAGTGGGGATGGTAGTGGTGGCAGGCATCCTGCCCCCATGAGTGGGGATGGTAGTAGTGATGGGCATCCAGGCCCCCATGAGTAGGGGTAGTGGTGGTGGCAGGCATCCATCACACCAAGGGTGGGGATGGTAGTAGTGGCAGGCATCCAGCACCCCATGAGTGGGGATGGTAGTAGTGGCAGGCATCCAGCACCCCATGAGTGGGGATGGTAGTAGTGGCAGGCATCCAGCCCCCCATGAGTGGGGATGGTAGTAGTGATAGGCATCCAGCACCCCATGAGTGGGGATGGTAGTAGTGATAGGCATCCTGCCCCCCATGAGTGGGGATGGTAGTAGTGATAGGCATCCTGCCCCCCATGAGTGGGGATGGTAGTGGTGGCAGGCATCCTGCCCCCATGAGTGGGGATGGTAGTAGTGATGGGCATCCAGGCCCCCATGAGTAGGGGTAGTGGTGGTGGCAGGCATCCATCACACCAAGGGTGGGGATGGTAGTAGTGGCAGGCATCCAGCACCCCATGAGTGGGGATGGTAGTAGTGGCAGGCATCCAGCCCCCCATGAGTGGGGATGGTAGTAGTGATAGGCATCCTGCCCCCCATGAGTGGGGATGGTAGTAGTGATAGGCATCCAGCCCCCATGAGTGGGGATGGTAGTAGTGATAGGCATCCAGCACCCCATGAGTGGGGATGGTAGTAGTGATAGGCATCCTGCCCCCATGAGTGGGGAGGGTAGTAGTGATAGGCATCCTGCCCCCCATGAGTGGGGATGGTAGTGGTGGCAGGCATCCTGCCTCCCATGAGTGGGGATGGTAGTAGTGATGGGCATCCAGGCCCCCATGAGTAGGGGTAGTGGTGGTGGCAGGCATCCATCACACCAAGGATGGGGATGGTAGTAGTGGCAGGCATCCAGCACCCCATGAGTGGGGATGGTAGTAGTGGCAGGCATCCATCCCCCCATGAGTGGGGATGGTAGTAGTGATAGGCATCCAGCCCCCCAGGAGTGAGGATGGTAGTAGTGATAGGCATCCAGGCCCCCAGGAGTGGGGATGGTAGTAGTGATAGGCATCCAGGCCCCCATGAGTGGGGATGGTAGTAGTGATAGGCATCCAGCCCCCCATGAGTGGGGATGGTAGTAGTGATAGGCATCCTGCCCCCCATGAGTGGGGATGGTAGTGGTGGCAGGCATCCTGCCCCCATGAGTAGGGGTAGTGGTGGTGGCAGGCATCCAGGCCCCTATGGGTGTGTATGGCATTGGTGATGCCCATACCACCCCTATGATTGTGCTGTTGCTAGTGTACGTCATTTGTGCATCCCTATGTGTGTGTGTGACATATTTCGGGTACGTGTCGTTTGTTTGTGTTGTGGGTGTTTGACTAACCGTCTGCGCCGTACGCGTCCGAAATGGTCCCGGTAATAGATGTAGAGTATAGGTAGGACCTGCGCGATGGGATTCATGGTTGGGTCGTCTCGTTCGGGTTTCGCGTGTCTTCGACTCGTATTCGTCGCTGGCTTGTTCGTCTCGTAGCCGTGGATCTTCTTGTGGCGCGAATCGGAGCTTATGTGCGGCTCTCCCGGATGCTGAAACGTGCCGGACGTAGCGACGGGTTCGGCGCGTACGGAGCGCGCATCGTACTAGTCCGGCCGGAAGGTGCTGTGTATTTGCATCCGTGCGGCTCGAATCGGCGTTTGCGGATCCGGCTCGGGCGGGGAACAGGAGCTGGATTGGGTAAGTACGGCTCGCTCGGAATCTGGGCTGTTGTGCGCATCGTACTTGTTCGTTCGGTGTGGTATTCGAATCGGTCGGAAAACACGCGTTCGACTTGGTTTTTTTCCGGACGAATAGTGTTTGGTGTGCTTCCGGACGACATCGGAATCGGCCCCTAAGTCTTTCTGTCTCCTAACTGCAGGTTCAATTACTGGCTTATATGCCTTCCATTTTATTCTAGTACTTAATGAATATATGTACTCAAATAATTCTATCTAGTTGCTGCAGTAAAGGAATTGTAATTGTATCCAACCCTGTATTCTATTGCTCTTCATTGCCCCTTATTGTTATTATCGATTCTAAAGAGTCCCCAAATCAGTCATAGACTTAGGGGCCGATTCCGATGTCGTCCGGAAGCACACCAAACACTATTCGTCCGGAAAAAAACCAAGCCGAACGTGTGTTTTCCGACCGATTCGAATACCACACCAAACGAACAAGTACGATGCGCACAACAGCCCAGATTCCGAGCGAGCCGTACTTACCCAATCCAGCTCCTGTTCCCCGCCTGAGCCGGATCCGCAAACGCCGATTCGAGCCGCACGGAAGCAAATACACAGCACCTTCCGGCCGGACTAGTACGATGCATGTTCCGTACGCGCCGAACCCGTCGCTACGTCCGGCACGTTTGAGCATCCGGGAGAGCCGCACATAAGCTCCGATTCGCGCCACAAGAAGATCCACGGCTATGAGACGAACAAGCCAGCGACGAGTACGAGTCGAAGACACGCGAAACCCGAACGAGACGACCCAACCATGAATCCCATCGCGCAGGTCCTACCTATACTCTACATCTATTACCGGGACCGGTTCGGGCGCGTACGGCGCAGACGGTAAGTCAAACACCCACAACACAAACAAACGACACGTACCCGAAATATGTCACACACACATAGGGATGCACAAATGACGTACACTAGCAACAGCACAATCATAGGGGTGGTATGGGCATCACCAATGCCATACACACCCATAGGGGCTTGGATGCCTGCCACCACCACTACCCCTACTCATGGGGGGCAGGATGCCTGCCACCACTACCATCCCCACTCATGGGGGGCAGGATGCCTATCACTACTACCATCCCCACTCATGGGGGGCTGGATGCCTATCACTACCACCATCCCCACTCATGGGGGCCTGGATGCCTATCACTACTACCATCCCCACTCATGGGGGCCTGGATGCCTATCACTACTACCATCCTCCCTCATGGGGGGGCTGGATGCCTATCACTACTACCATCCCCACTCATGGGGGCTGGATGCCTGCCACTACTACCATCCCCACTCATGGGGTTCTGGATGCCTGCCACTACTACCATCCCCACCCTTGGTGTGATGGATGCCTGCCACCACCACTACCCCTACTCATGGGGGCCTGGATGCCCATCACTACTACCATCCCCACTCATGGGGGCAGGATGCCTGCCACCACTACCATCCCCACTCATGGGGGGCAGGATGCCTATCACTACTACCATCCCCACTCATGGGGGGCCAGATGCCTATCACTACTACCATCCCCACTAATGGGGTGCTGGATGCCTATCACTACTACCATCCCCACTCATGGGGGGCTGGATGCCTATCACTACTACCATCCCAACTCATGGGGGGCAGGATGCCTAACACTACTACCATCCCCACTCATGGGGGGCTGGATGCCTGCCACTACTACCATCCCCACTCATGGGGTGCTGGATGCCTGCCACTACTACCATCCCCACTCATGGGGGGCTGGATGCCTGCCACTACCACCACCCCTACTCATAGGACGGGTAATGCATGACACAACCAGCATACTCCCACATAAGGAATCACAGAAAATTACATCCACCCAAACAACATGACAAGCGTGTGTAGTCCATGTCAAATGCCAACAACACAAAACATGACAATGAACATACAATGTGACCCACTATCACATGTGTGACACATAAAAGTGTGTGGCCTCCACAATACAAGCCGACCATGGCCACTGTGGCAATGGGGCCCAAAGCCCCATCACCACAGTCACCAAAAGGTAAGTGTGGGGTCCATGGCTGATGCACCTTTTGATCAGTGTGGCAATGGGGCCCAAAGCCCCATCACCACAGTCACCAAAAGGGAAGTGTGGGGTCCAAGGCTGATGCACCTTTTGATCAGTGTGGCAATGGGGCCTAAAGCACCATCACCACAGTCACCAAAAGGTAAGTGTGGGGTCCGATGCTGATGCACCTTTTGATCAGTGTGGCAATGGGGCCTAAAGCACCATCACCACAGTCACCAAAAGATAAGTGTGGGGTCCAAGGCTGATGCACCTTTTGATCAGTGTGGTAATGGGGCCCAAAGCCCCATCACCACAGTCACCAAAAGGAAGTGTGGGGTCCAAGGCTGATGCACCTTTTGATCAGTGTGGCAATGGGGCCTAAAGCACCATCACCACAGTCACCAAAAGGTAAGTGTGGGGTCCATGGCTGATGCACCTTTTGATCAGTGTGGCAATGGGGCCCAAAGCCCCATCACCACAGTCACCAAAATGTAAGTGTGGGGTCCAAGGCTGATGCACCTTTTGATCAGTGTGGCAATGGGGCCTAAAGCACCATCACCACAGTCACCAAAAGGTAAGTGTGGGGTCCAAGGCTGATGCACCTTTTGATCAGTGTGGCAATGGGGCCCAAAGCCCCATCACCACAGTCACCAAAAGGGAAGTGTGGGGTCCAAGGCTGATGCACCTTTTGATCAGTGTGGCAATGGGGCCCAAAGCACCATCACCACGGTGATCATAAGGTAAGTGTAGGCATGGTAAAAGCTGCCAAAGACAAACTGTATGGATGAATCCTGGTCACACAACAACTAAAACATCTGTGGCATAGTAGTGCTTGTGTCCCATTGCAACATAGATTGGGCGAGGCTAACAGTGCAGTGACACAGAAACATCGTTTTGGCCATGTGCATACAAACATCACACATGGGGGACCACATTGCCAACAATCAGCCAATTACACAATGACAGAAGTGACCATCATGATGCTGACCCACATATCTGCACCTATGGACACACAAATGTATATAACCTGTGGAGACTGTCGATGTCAGGTGAACAAATACCATACCATGGCAGCAATGGGACATACACACCATGATCATTGTGCTGACTGATGACCCAGGAGTCCCAGGGAGAGCAGGGGAAAATCACCAAACAACATACAGCCAATGGCACACTACAGAAATGCCAATGCAGTGATGCAACTGCACTAACACAAACAGGCAGACTCACACTGCATATAAAACACAACAGGTGATGGGGTGTGTGCCAGTGTCCCCAGGCAACCACACAACACATGAGGAGGCCTGAATCCCAATTACACAGATGTGTATACAGTGCCACACACAAGTAACTCATGGATTGGATTCCCCTATGTGGGCAATCTGGCATTGTTAGATGAGAGGGAGCCCAAATTACACATGTCACACAAGCTTGTAGGAACAGCAACTAACACAGCAAGAGACACACCCACCACAGCACTACCCCAAGGGACCCCACATTGTGCAGACACTAGCCTGCATGACAATTCCACTGTGATGACAAAGGTAGATGTTGATCACACTGTGAACCACAGCCATGTGTCCTCAGCTACAAACTACCATCACACCTACACAAGCTCCAATCAATCAGCAGGGCCTGCCAGCCAAGGCCAATATGGAGGTAGTGGTCTAGCCGTGCAACAACTCACATTTGCACACTCAACACCACACACCCTGATCTCCACCAATGTGCAGCAGTGAAGCTCACATGGACTGGTGACATTGCACATGCACCCATGACAATCCCAGGGGTGGTGGGGGAACTAAGGTGCAGAAACCCATCACACATGCCCACTCAACATGACTCGTCTATGTATGACACACAGCACAGTACGCCGTACATGCGCATGATGTGAAATCCACCACAAACAATGGGATCCTGGCCATAGTCACACACCAACGAAGAAGCCAAGGTGAGACACAAAGAACACACGTACCCAACTTCCAACATTGCAGCTCTGACCCTGAGGAGTGGCAGCAGTCACACACACAACGCGTCACAATCACTGAAAGCTACCACAAATTCAAAATCACATTACTTGTGTAAACAACAAGTGCCAAGGGGAATCCTGAATGTGTCCCATCAGCGTTTGCCCACATCCCCAGCCCTGACAACAAAGACAACATGGGATGACAACCTCATGAACATCAGTTTGCCATGCACCCACATCACGGAGAAACCAGGTCCAAGATGCTGGATGAACACATACCAACTCTGCAAGCATCACAAACAGGAACATCCCTAGGGACACAGCATGTGTATGAAAAGGGAAGGGAACATGCACAGACATGCTCACACAACACACAACACAGGCACACGCAATGTCACCAGATTACACACAGCCATGAGGGCACTCCACTCCTGTGGAAGGTCCACTGTGACAAACCTTGTCTGTGCACGACTCAAACATATCAGCAGGACACTCCGTCAGTGAGTCAACAACTACAACACACAGAAGCCTCTGCTCACATCAGCCTGGGTACGGGAGTGTCACGTCAGTCATCTGCATACACCCAAAACACATGGCAATCCAGTTGTACTGTATACACAGATGAGTCCTCCAAAATTGATGTGCAAAACTGCATGTCCAGTGGAGACGGGCACACAGTCAGGGTACTAGGAACATTGGACAGTGGTAAGCCCAACAGATGTGCAACAGTGTAGGACAAAGATGGTAATCTACAAATGCTAAACGTACATCCCTGTGTCAAATGCTGAACATTACACCCTCAGACTGCAGCAAGGGATGCTATAGATCCAGACTAGATTAGGACACATATCCCATGGATCACATGGAGCCCATCACAGCAAAACTTCATTTACCTGATCTGAACACAATTACAACAGCAAATGCATGATTCTACACATCTACATCATGTACCACCAAAGATTAACCACAAGTAAACAAAAAGAGGCTTTATTCAGCAAGTGTGCAACTGAAATCAAAAGTCCAAAATTAACTACGGCCAATGTCCAGTCCAAATACACAGTCCCAACAGGGTGATGTGTGACAACTTGTCACCAATTGCTTGCCTGCACAGGTACCGACAGGGGACATCCCCCTTGGAGGGGCATACGAGGGGCAGGCCAGGCACCGCAGGGACAGGATCAGGGGATGCCAGAAGGAGGCAGGGAAGGTGAGGTGGGTGCAGGAGTGTCACCGGCAACTGCAGTGGAGGTGTCTGACTCAGGGGGCCGGCACCACCGCAGGGCCCAAGTCCGATGGTGTTGCAACCACTGCAGTGGGCTGGTCAAATGGAGTGGACTGGGTCCCCAATGCAGTGCCCGAGTCAGACGGGGTTGTTGTGGAATCCACCGCAGTGCATGACTCCCAGGGAGTGGAAGGGGGGCCAGAAGAGCTGGGCAGGACAGAGGGGGGGGACACGGTCTCCACACCAGTGGCACATACAGGAAGAGCGTCTGGTTTGGGGGTGGACGATCAAGTGGCAGGGGGGAGGGCCTGAGCAGTTTGGGGATGCGGTATCAGTGTGTGGGGGAACCTGGGGCAGGGTGTGGCGGTGGAACCTGTGGAGTGGTGGCCTGGGGGATGGAGGTGAGAGACTGGGTGGGTGACTTGCAGGGCGGTGGCGGGGTCTTGCTCTTCCGGGTCCGGGGGGACTTGCGGGTGGGGGCTCACTCTGCCTGCGCCTGGGGAGGGTGTCCGGGGGCGAGGGCACTCCCTCTCTGTGTGTGGACGTCCTCTTCCCCGGTATGCTGGATCAGCGGGATTGGAGGGGAAGAGGCCGAGGTCAGAGAGGAAGAGCTGCTGTGTATGTGGGGTTGCAGGTGAGGCAAGGGAAGGGGTCTTGGAGGGAGAGGATCTTGAGGATTGCGGAGTGACTGTGGTTGCCTGTGTGTGTGTCAGTTCCCCATCCCCTGTGTGTGTGGAATCAGTCCCCTGAGGATGCTTGTGTGCACGTCTTGCCTTGGTTTTGGGTGTGTGTGTGCTGCTCGTGTCTGTGTGTTTGGGTGATTGTGCAGGTGTGCATGTGCTTTGGACAGGTAGGGTGGTAGGAAGTGTGGATGGGGCAGAGGTGGGAGGGGTGAGGGACTGTTGGAGGAGGGACACTGCTGCCGTCAGGGAGGAGTCCATGGACCTATTGCTCCTCTGTAGGGCAGACATACCCGTTGAGATGCCCTCCATGAACGACACCAGCTGTGTCAACAGAGTGGTGTGTGCATGGAGGACAGTCAGCATTGCTGTCTGCCCTACATGGAGCTGCCGAAGGAGGTACCCAGACTCCTCACTCAGGGCAGCAGGGGACACAGGGGCAGGGGGTGCGGTGCCTGGCTTGAAGGAGACACGCTCCCGAGCACGGGAGCCTCCACGGACCTCAGGAATGGGAGCCAATGGGAGGGCGGTGGTGGTGGTGGTGGCGGGGTCAGACAGACTAGCTGGGGTGTTGTGGCTGCTGACACCCGCATCCACAAGGGAGTCATCCTCCGAGCTGCTGTGGTCCCCAGCTGAGGTGGATGGTGCTGAGGACTCCTCGGTGTGGCTCCCTCGCCCTCCGTGCCACTGGGTCCCTCTGACCACTCGTCGGACGCTGACCCAGTCTGGCTCCGCTGCTCCTCCTGGTCCGTGGAGCTGTCCCCTCCTGTGGCTGTGGATGTATCTGCAAACAATTAGGGAAACAGACAAACATCAGTCACCTGCACTGACCGCACACACCACAGTAAGTACAGCACATCACAGAGCAAGCCCTGGCATCTCTAGTAGAACATTGCCAAAAGTCATCACACAGATTAGGAGAAGCCAATTGTCAGTCTGATGGTCAACCATGGAACAGACACCCCTCCTGCCCTTGCACCCATCTGTCTGGTGCCTGTCTGATGGTAAGACCCCAGTGTGGACACATGCACCACCTACACAGTAGTTGGACATTGCTGAGAACACGGTGAAGTATGTGAACATGCCCACGTCACATCTCTTGCCACTGAGTCAGTGCAGGTGTCTGTATAAATGGACGGCCAGAGTCTAAATAGAAATGCATGTGATGCATACCAGCACCAGACCCCATGAAGCACCCATGTCCGGATAGTCAATGCCACAATGGGGTGCATGTTGCACATGTCACTCCCCTGCAGGATCACTCTTAGGAAGTTTAATGCCATAACACAGGCATGCCTTCAAAGTCATACATCACTGTCTCCAGTCACATGGCCATGGCAGCCAGCCAACAACAGTCTGCACTGTGTCACAATCCTAGGACATGGGGAAGGCAAGTAATGTAACTGACAAGTGCACATGTCCATCCCCCAAAAACCACATCATCTGAACTACTATTTGTCCACGTCATACCAATTGGACATATGGGGGACATGAAACACAACTCTCTGAACATGAGCACCTCACAGTGTGCTGAGAGTGAAAAACAGCTGCCTGAAAGTCACAGTGGCATACACCTGTCTGCACAGTCATGTGATCAAACACCTATAAGTCACAGAAGTCTTGTCTCACATGGTCCAATAGCAGATGGCATGCTGACCCCTAACCGATAAACATCACAGGAGTCCCGACAACGTAGTCACAGCACAACGACACAGAGGCAGACACCTGAGGGAACATTTCACTGAGCACAGCATGTCAGCTGATACACGGGAGTGGGAGTACAGAGTGTATTGTATGCCCTGGAGTAGGCATGACTGTCCGGCTCCACCTGCAAGATGGATGAGCCCTGGTCAGTAGGCAGGTGGCTAGGCATGTGTGACACACTTGACATACATACTCCTGAGGCCCAAACATTTTACCCACCCGCAGCATGGGGGTGTGGCAAATACCCCAGGGACATGTGGTGATTCTGATCTGCAAGTGGATCACATATCAAAGTTACACCCAGACTACATTGCACGACTCAGGCATTGTGTGAGCAATTGACCCACCCATGAAGGCTAACACAATATCACGGGAACAAAAGCTGTCACCCACCTTGAGCAAAGCAAAATGCAAGGACCCTGTACCCGAGTGACACAATTATCCTGAGCGTAAGGAGCACACCGGCCTATCAGATGGGTAGTGGCCATGTCACAATAGAGGGACATGGGTACTGGACAACAAGACTGATGTACTGGGGAAGTTTAACCACGCCACAGGAGGGCACATAGAATGTCAGACAGAGTTCACAGTGCAGTCTTTGACTCACCCCCTCCTTGCTGCTGTCTGCCCTTCAGCTGCCCATCCAGCTCCGGGAAGACCACCGGCAGGATCTGGAGCATGTGGGGGTCAGGGTCCGGTGTCCGCCCCTCCTGCGAGGAGGCGACAGCTTCAGCTGGACCCTTGCAATCCTCCGGGTCCAGCCCCGAAGGTCCTGCCACCTCTTCTGGCAGTTGCGGATCCGGCGCTTGTAGACCCCCACGGATCTGACTGCCCGGACGATGGCCAGCCAGATATCCTGCTTCTGATGGGCATCAACCTGTGAGGATGACAAAGTGAAAAGGCCATTACTACACATGCAACATATCCGTGCATCACACAGTTGGAAATACATGTCTCAATCACAGGGGCATATGATGTACACAGGCAGTGCAACGAGGGCTATGGACAGTTTGCCAGCAGTTACTACATGGTATCATTGCATGGGAAGTGAACCTTGTTTGAATGCACTGTTACTCCACTGTACCTGTTCAGTGCATGTGACTACACACTTTGGGGGCTGAGTACTACTCAGTGAGCATGCTAGCCAGTGGTGTACACACTGTAAATCCTGCTAGTCAGACAACATGCACAATTAGTAAGGCAGTGGACAGCACCCTCACCTGCTCCCCTGGTGTCCCATACAGCTTGCTGTACTGTGGAAGGAGGTTGTCCAGCAGGGCCTGGTTCTCCTCATGGGTGAAGGCTGGGGCTCTCTCCACAGTACGTGCCATTGCAGTAGCCAGAGGATGCAGAGACAGCAGCAGTGTAGTGGCAGATGTCGTCCTGGAGCATGTAGTGCAGGCAAGTGAGCCCTCAGGGGAACAGCCAGCATTATATGTGTGCTGCAGAGGCAGATACTGTGCCATGTGTCCAAAGTGATAGGTCCAAGTCGTATGCATCTTATGAATCTGACCAATCCATGGAATTGCAGCACCAAGACACGCCCACAGCATCCTTCAAAAGTTCAACTTCATGACACCCATGAATTTGCCACATTGTTGTGGCTGGCCAACTGAATTCACTGCATCAGACTCGTTGAAGCTTCAAAAACGCGTCCGTTGCCATGCCAGGCCCCAGCCAATGCGTGCGCACCGATCAGACCATTGCTGTACAACGCGTACCCACGATACAACGCGTACCCGCTCACATTCAATGCAATGGTCCGTGCGGGCACACCGATCGGTCCATTGCTCTACAACGCGTACCAGGCATACAACGCGTACCCACTCACATTCAATACAATGGTCCGTGCGGGCACACCGATCGGACCATTGCTGTGCAACGCGTACCAGGCATACAACGCGTACCCGCTCACATTCAATGCAATGGTCCGTGTGGGCACACCGATCGGTCCATTGCTCTACAACGCGTACCAGGCATACAACGCGTACCCGCTCACATTCAATGCAATGGTCCGTGCGGGCACACCGATCGGACCATTGCTGTGCAACGCGTACCAGGCATACAACGCGTACCCGCTCACATTCAATGCAATGGTCCGTGCGGGCACACCGATCGGTCCATTGCTCTACAACGCGTACCAGGCATACAACGCGTATCCGCTCACATTCAATGCAATGGTCCGTGCGGGCACACCGATCGGACCATTGCTGTGTAATGCGTACCAGGCATACAACGGAAAGGTGTGGTGCAGCGGCCAGGGCAGCTGACTTCGGAGCACAGGGTTCACGGTTCGATCCCCGGCTCCGGCGGCAGCTCAGCTCAGCACCATGTGACTCTGGGCAATAGCTCACTTAATTTCCACTCCGGCCCCCAGCGCCTTGAGACCCGTAAGGGTGAGTAGCTGCGCTATATAAAAACGGACTTACTTTTTTTTTGTACAACGCGTGCCCGCTCACATTCAATGCAATGGGCCGCGCGGGCACACCGATCGGTCCATTGCTGTACAACGCATATACCCGCTCACATTCAATGCAATGGTCCGTGCGGGCACACCGATCGGACCATTGCTGTACAACGCGCGTACCCGCTCACATTAAATGCAATGGTCCGTGCGGGCACACCGATCGGACCATTGCTGTACAACGCGTACCCACTCACATTCAATGCAATGGGCCGGCCGGGCACACCGACCGGTCCATTGCTGTGCAACGTACCAGGCATACAACGCGTACCCGCTCACATTCAATGCAATGGGCCGGCCGGGCACACCGATCGGTCCATTGCTGTGCAACGCGTACCAGGCATACAACGCGTACCCGCTCACATTCAATGCAGTGGGCCGGCCGGGCACACCGATCGGTCCATTGCTGTACAATGCGTACCCGCTCACATTCAATGCAATGGGCCGGCCGGGCACACCGATCGTTCCATTGCTGTGCGACGCGTACCAGGCATACAACGCGTACCCGCTCACATTCAATGCAATGGTCCGTGCGGGCACACCGATCGGTCCATTGCTCTACAACGCGTACCAGGCATACAACGCGTACCCGCTCACATTCAATGCAATGGTCCGTGCGGGCACACCGATCGGACCATTGCTGTGCAACGCGTACCAGGCATACAACGCGTACCCGCTCACATTCAATGCAATGGTCCGTGCGGGCACACCGATCGGTCCATTGCTCTACAACGCGTACCAGGCATACTACGCGTACCCGCTCACACCCGGCACACCGATCGGACCATTGCTCTACAACGCGTACCAGGCATACAACGCGTACCCGCTCACACCCGGCACACCGATCGGACCATTGCTGTACAATGCGTACCCGCTCACATTCAATGCAATGGTCCGTGCGGGCACACCGATCGGACCATTGCTGTACAACGCGTACCCACTCACATTCGATGCAATGGGCCGGCCGGGCACACCGATCGGTCCATTGCTGTGCAACGTACCAGGCATACAACGCGTACCCACTCACATTTAATGCAATGGGCTGGCCGGGCACACCGATCGGTCCATTGCTGTGCAACGCGTACCAGGCATACCACGCGTACCCGCTCACATTCAATGCAATGGGCCGGCCGGGCACACCGATCAGTCCATTGCTGTGCAACGCGTACCAGGCATACAACGCGTACCCGCTCACATTCAATGCAATGGTCCGTGCGGGCACACCGATCGGTCCATTGCTCTACAACGTGTACCAGGACAGGTCACACGCATATGTCACCATGCTGGTCACTGGTGAACCTATGCCAGCCACATTTACTTTCCAGGGACTCAGGGGCACACCTACAACACCACACCCAGTCCACACTGTCTATGAGGCATGTGTGGCAGCATAACCTTATCTGTGTATGGGGGTGAACATGTGGATTTTGGGGTGGCACTTGGGGGCAGACACACCCAGGCTGTGCACGTGTTAATGGGGACAGGGTCCTTTGTGTGTTGTGCACATGACCACTGTGGTGTGCAACTTTTCATTTCTGAGCATGTGTCATGGTCACATTTCCAGGTTGTGTATGTGTATGACATGTCACATACCCCCAGGCTCACATGTGGGAAGGCATGTACGTCACAGGGTGGCCCATTCCAACAATAGTGATGTCCCTCCACAGTCTGTGTGCATGTTGTGTATCACATGTCTCTGACTCCATGTGCACAATGGGAGACAGTCTCCACATCCACGTGGTTTGTGCATGAACTTTGATGGTGTGTGTGTGTGTCACAGACGTCCAGGTCTGTCCTGCAGAGGCTACAGGGGCCACCACCTGTGGGTGTCATGTTTGTTTTTCTGACGTGTACATGATACGCCATGTCATGCCAGTGTCCATGTGGCAAGACAGGCTCCCTGGGAATCTACCTGTCAATGAGCTGTGATGCCTGTGGAGCATCTGTCCAGACATGTCACTGTGGTATGTGTGTGGAACGTGAGAGCAGTTAATGTGTACTGTGACACAGCCTAATGGTGTCCCATAGCACACCCTGGAACCAGTTGTCAACACTTGTTGAACAGAGAGATGTTAGATGATGTCCATGTAGGTGCCATATATGTCCAAACGGGACGACACACACATCAAGTACTTGTGTATGTTGATGATGTGTCATGTGAAATTGAGTATGGTGAACGGCACATTGGTGGGGTGACTGACAATCTTGCTTTCTTCACCTATGCACTGCAGGGCTCCTGCTGTCCATCGACCATTCCCAGACCTGGCAACGATGGTGGAACGTGACAGCATCCGACGGTACCGCTTCACCAGGCAGCTGATTGAGGATTTGGCAGTGCGGTTGGTCCCACATTTGCAGCCTGGCCGGCCGTATCCTACAGCGCTGACCCCCAAGGTGAAGGTGATGGCAGCCCTACACTTCTTTGCCACCGGTACCTTTCAACACACTGTGGCAACTACTGGTGGGATGTCACAGACTATGTTCAGCCATGTGCTACGCGATGTTTTGGGGGCAATGTTGAGATACCTCAACCAGTACATCTATTTCCCAACACGTCAACGACTCACTGACGTCAAGAGTGACTTCTATGCCCTGGGGAGGATGCCACATGTAATTGGCTCCATTGATGGGACACATGTGTCTTTGATACCACCACAGGCACATGAGCAGGCATACCGCAACCGTAAACATTACCATTCGATCAATGCTCTGGTGGTATGTCTTGCAGATATGACCATCTCACATGTGTGTGCCCGTTTCCCCGGTTCTGCACACGATGCCTACGTGATGAGGAGTAGTCGCATCCCGAGGATGATGTCACAGATGCCGAACCAGCGTGCCTGGCTTGTTGGTGTGTACTGACTTTGTACCATTGTGTGTGTTCTGCTATGTTGTTTTCCGCACACATTTTCAAATCGGCTAATGTGCAATTGTCTGTCTGTAGGTGACTCGGGATACCCCAACATGCCGTGGTTGCTGACACCCCTCAGGAACCCTGTGACACCAGCGCCAGATGTGCTACAATGAGGCACATGGTCGGACGAGGAGGGTGATTGAGCGGACCTTTGGTCTCCTGAAGAGCCACTTCCGCTGCCTGGACAAGACAGGAGGGGCCCTCCCATATGCCCCAGCAAAGGTGTGCAAGATTGTCATCGTCTGCTGCATGCTACACAACCTGGCAGTGCGGAAGGAGTTGCCTCTCATCCTGGATGACGATGACCAACGTCCGCCACCTGTGGAAGATCCTGGCCTGGGTCACGATGCCAGTGAAGATGATGATGATGATGATGGTGATGTCCGCACACAGCTCATCACCAACTTCTTCAGCTGAATGTGAGTCTCCAGAGGGTTGTAATGTCAATGATTTGAGTTTGCATGATATGTGTGTGTGGTGCTCTGATGCTGTTTGAGTGTGGCCATGTGCTACTTGACTGGATGCGTGCAGCGATGTGTCCTTGCAGGTGGTCTGTACTGCCCAACAGTGTTGACATGCTAACTTGGTTTTGTGTAGTTATCTCGTGACATGTATTAGACATGAGTATTGCCGTTCTGTGCTGTTCTTCAGTGGTTTTGACTGTGTGTCATGTCTGTCCTTCACAGGGTGCTGCTGGAGTTGTCTGATCAACTTGGATCCCCCGAATCCATGATTCAACTTCCAAGGTGGAAGCAGTCGTTTCCCTACAGGTGATGTGCCACACACCCCTGGACTTTCTATCTTCTGCACTTTTTGACTTTGTGGCCACAGCCAGGTTGGATTAGCTTGCATTTGTAGTGGAAACTAAATGTTGGAAATGTGTAATAAATCTGTGCTTGACTTTGGGATGTGCGTTGTCTGTAGTCACACATCTGACTGACATTTGCTTACTGCACCTGTTGTCTAGTTGACAGTGACTGTGAATAGGTGGCGTGTCTGTACATTCCACTGTACTTCGTTGCAACATCAGTATAGGTGATGAGTCTGATGGCCCTGGTGTGTATGTGTTTTGTCGCCCTAGTGGTGTGTCTCCCTCATATGTGTCACGTCGCCATGACTGACATGACAGTTTTGGACTTGCTGTAGCAGTTAGCATGCACAGTGTAATTTAGAAGATCAATATCTACATGACAAAAACCACGTTGGAATCACAACAGAGGCAGATATGGTGTATTGGTGAGTTTATTTACATACAGGTGTGAGGATGGTGCACAGGATGGTGGGTGCTGTACGTAGAAATTTGGATCCAAAGTTCCCATGTGAATTGGAAGTCTTGGTAGCTGAAAAGTCCAGAGTAAAGTCCACAGTCATCTGATACATTTGGTCAACTAGAGCTCCCCATGTCATGTGGGAGAGTTGGCTTGGCTTCAACAGGGCGTGCAGTATGCACACAGAGGAAAAGTTCCAGAACAGGTGTTGGCTTCCTGGGGGATGTAGATGGCCATCGGCCTCTCAGTTTGGCCTCCTCGGATGGCCCCTCTTCTTGGGGGGAGGGGACCCTCAGGTGCAGGCTGCGGCGGTGCAGGGGACTCTCTGCCAGAGTCCTCCTCCCTCCCTGTGGCATTTGCAGTTGTTTCAGCAGCAGATGTTGTGGGCACACAGGGAGGTGAGGCCATGTTGGTGCTGATCTGGCGGAGGCATGTCAGTATGTCCCTATGCACCACTGTCAGTTGTTCCAATGTGTCCCACTTGGACTCCATGCCACACATGTGTGTCTCGACACGTGACATGTGTGTCTCGACACAGGACATGTGGGAGTCCAAGCGGGCATGATGGGCAGCCTGCTGCTGTTGTATGTCCTTGAGGATCCCCACTACCTGGCTGACCTCTCCGGTGCTAGTCTGGTACGCATCCGCGATGCGTGCCAGTTGTGGGTCATCATACAGTCCAGACCCCTCTGCAAGGAGAGACCTATGTCTCCCACCCCTCACACCACCCCTGGCGACACGTGCAGGACCTGCAGTGGCACGCACAGGTGACCGTGGGCCCACTTGGGTGTTGTTCCTGGGCTCGTTGTCAGCAGCTCCAGTTTGGGCCCGTGTCCTGCCTGTTGTCATCTGTGGTCCTTGGTGTGTCCGTGTTGGCAGGGGTGGCCTGTGTGTTGGCAGTTGTTGGAGGGATGGGTGCAGGGGGTGCAGATGTTGGTCCTGCTGGTGCTGCATGATGACTCACACCGGAGGGTCCAGCTGGTTTTTCGCCATCCGAGGAGTGCAGAGGCTGATCCACACCAGTGAGCTCAGTGTTCCCCGGAGCCTGGGACAGGGAATCCTCCTGGTCTGCTGCTGTGTCCCCATCATCTCCTGTTTTGGGGAGAGACACAGATTGTATGTTATGTTTCTACTGGCATCAATTGTTCAAACAACTGACAGTTGTGACTGTACCTCTGGATGTGGGCCAGGACATTGCATTCTCCTAAATAGTGACAGTCAGTGAGTGATATTGGTGTAGCACATTGTCCTGCCAACCTGTGGCATGTCAATGTGAATGTTGAGGTGTGTGCATGACCAGCATTGGTGGTATTTGGTTACCATCCAGGCCTCCTTCTCCCCCAGCCCAGTTATCCCACCATGCAACGTGCTTGCATTGCAGGGAGTGCAAGTTGGCTTTCAGGATGTCAGGCAGTGGTGTCCTGCTGTTTGTTGTTGCACAGTTCCCAGCAGGGCCTTGTGCTCCCCACAGCAGTACCCAGTGTCAGCCATCTTGTGAGTCCTTATCCACTCCCTGTGATGTGAGCATGGTTGAGAGTGGTGTTGATGGGCCAATTGTGAGGGTGAGCAATATCTGTGCCTACAACTCCCATCATGCCATTGCCTCCACCCCCCTTCCCAGCATGCCCATCCTTCCTTCCTTTTGAATCTGCTTCCCTGTGGGGTGGGGTGCCTGTGCTGACAGGATGGCTGGGAGTGTTGTCCTGGCAGTTGTTTGGCTACAAGTCCCAAGAGTGTCCCTGTGCTTCACACAGCATAACCCAGGGTGGTGGTTCTTTGTGGGATCTTCAGTTAGGCTGTGAGGCATTGCATTCTCCCAGGTGGGTTATGTGGAGTTAGTGTTGAGCGGGTGTGTGAGGAGAGCTGCTTGTAACTATGGTCAGTGCTGTGAGTCCTCCTTCCCACCCAGCCAGATATCCCACCATGCAACGTGCTTGCATTGCAGGGAGTGCAAGTTGGCTTTCAGGATGTCAGGCAGTGGTGTTGTGCTGTTTGTTGGTGCACAGTTCCCAGCTGGGCCTTGTGCTCCCCACAGCAGTACCCAGTGTCAGCCATCTTGTGAGTCCTTATCCACTCCCTGTGATGTGAGCATGGTTGAGAGTGGTGTTGATGGGCCAATTGTGGGTGTGACCAATATCTGTGACTACCACTCCCATCATACTATTGGCTACACTGACTTGACCAGCATACACAGGATTCCTTCCTTTGAGTGAGCTTCCCTGTGAGGTGGTGTTCTAGTGGTGGGTAAATATCTGTGAGTGTTTGTTGGTTCTATTTGTGCCACTGCCTTGCTGTATTTGTTGTTAGGTTTGTAGATCTCATGACACAGTTACATGTCACTATGAGATGGCAGGTATTGTGTTTGTCTGACTAGCATTCACATCTTGGGATGAATATCTTTTGGTTGCTGTGTATTTGCTAAGTGTGCATGGTTTGCCTATCCCCTTGACTGTGATGTGTGTGTGTTGTCACACCATATTGTATATATTAGTTGTGTACTCACCAGGCTCTGGGATGTCTGTTAGTCCGTATACGCTCACTGGTGGTAGGATGGCCCGCACCTTCTCCTCCCAGGGCCTGAGGTATACTGGTTTTGCAGGAGGGCCACTGCCGGTGTGCTGGCTGAGGAGGTAGTCCTTTTTGAGTAGTTCCCGGACCCTCCTGCGCACATCATACCACCTGTTCTGGATGTCTTCCTTTGTGCGCAAACATGGTGATTGTGCGTTCACCCTGTCGACAATCCTCGCCCACATCTTGGTTTTCTGCGACATGGGGGTCTGTTGAACCAATGTACCAAACAACTGTGGCTCTACCCTGAGTATCTCGTCTACCAGGACTTCCAATTCACAATCTAGGAACTTATGGTTCTTCTTTGGGGGCATGGTGATGGGTGGTGGTGGTGATTGATGTGTGTGTGTGTGTGTGCAGGTGGGGGGGTGTGAGTGTAGGTTTAGCTGGGTGTGTGTGAGGGTGCTATTTGTAGGTGTGGTAATGGTGTGTGGTTTGTGTGATGTATGAGCTGTGAGTGTGTCTGTGGTTGCTGTGTGATGGTGTTGTGTGCTGGCAGGTCAGTGGAATTTGCAAAGGATCATGGTAGGGATTTGTGGCCTTTATGTAGGTGGAGTTGGAGGTGTGTCCTTGTTCCATTTTTTTCCCTCCCTGTATTTATTGGCTTAGTGGTTGCTTGTTTGGCCCTTTTTTTCTAATTTTTCCTTGGTGTTTTTGGTGCATGTACGAGTCGTTCTTGTGTCCGAGTAGGATGCTGCAGTTGTCTGGTGCGATCTTGTCCGACTCGTTCCCGCTGTGTGTCGCTAGGTTTCATATGCGGCGTACGAGTCGGTCGCGTAGTATTGGGTTGCTTCGGCTGGGTTTTGTATGCGTGTCGGTCGTACGGCTTGTGCTCCGGGCGAGTCGGTCGTGTTTTGCACACGCAGCATCGTACTACGCGGGTCGGAGTTCGCGGGTACGTTTCGTTCGGGTTCAATCCGAGTGCGTGTCGGTCGGTTCGTTTCGCGTGATTTCCCGGCCGGATGGCTTGTTTCCGTCCGGCTCGGTCGGTCGTTTTTATTCCGTCCGAGTCTGTCGGATTTCACATTCATTTCATCGTACTACCCGGGTCGTGCGGCGCCGGTCCGAGTCGGTCGGACTAAATTCCCGTACTGAGTCGGTCGGTACGTTTTCCGGCCCGAATCGGAATCGGCCCCTAAGTAAGCATAAAACCGTTGTGCCCATACCCCCTGTCTAGGCAGAAATTTAAGATACGACTAGAAGAAATTTTAAAACACCTTAAAAAATTTGAAGATTTTTTGCAGACTAATTCATTCTTTGGGAAAAGGAGAAACTCACGAGCTGTAGCTACAGTTTTGATATTATTCTGTTTAAACAGAGGACTTACTAGACGTAAGCGATGAGGGAGTAGGACTGGGCAAACAAACAGAAGTGTTCTGAGTGCCAAGAGTACACAGGTTACATAATCTACCTGTGCACACAAGGGGAGACCAACTTGCTGTTAAGTCATTTAAAGGTAGGAGGTTCATACGGAATAAAATCACAAAACGTCGGACCCCATGATCTAAGTTCCAAAATAAATATTTCTGGGCGACTCTCGGATAGCTGGAATTAACTATTGTTTTCAATCTTTCCTTCAGTCGGCAGTTCTTAAGATCCCTTTGATAACTAATGGTGCTGCTAGTGCTTTTTTAAAAACCTTAAGTTACATGAGTGAAAAAGAAAGCACTAGCTCTTCTTGTGTGCTAAAGAAATGTATTGCTGTAGTGAAGTCAGGTGCAAACGAGTATTTGTCAGTCTTTGCACCAAAGATCTCATGACTAAGGAAGCCCCTTATTGTCAGGGCCGGACTGGGAACCGAAACCGGCCCTGGCAAACAGCTCGGCCGGCCCCCCTAGGGGGGAGGGCCGAGCTTGTTCCTAGGCCCGGTTTCGGTTGATTTGGTTACCGGGGGCCGATATTGCAGGCCCCCAGTTACAAAAACGGCCCCCTGGGGCCCAGACCGGCCCTCAACCTAGCAGCCCACCGGGGAAACGCCCGGTGCCCGCAACGGCCAGTCCGGCCCTGCTTATTGTGTTCACTTATAGAGAAACAAACGGTCGCTTCCAACGGATTATTATGTAAAAATAAAAATTGAAGTCAAAAAATTTCTATGACAACATGAATTGAATAAAGTAATAACAAAATGTAATTAATATAAGAACAAGTAAAAGAAAAACACAAACAATTAAAGTGGGAAACACACAAGAAACCATATAAATTGGGTAACACAACTCAGACATTGACTGGTGACCAGTTAAACAATTACTGTCTCATCTTTTCGGGTACCAATTCTATTGTAATTAACAGGACATTGTAATAGTCATGGTACTACAGGTCGACGATGTTTCGATCCCATTTAAAAATCTAGGGATCATCATCAGGACTTAAGGGCAGATGTACGACCGTTTTTTTGCGGTCGCAAACGGGAATTCGTCCCGTTTGCGACCGCAAAATTGGTCTGCCCCATGTACAAACCATATTTTGCGAGTCGCTAACCTATTAGCGATTAGCAAAATATGGCTTGCGACTCTCTATTAGGAAGGGGCATGCCAAGGGCGCCCTTTCCTAATAGCGAGTCTGACTGCAATGTATGATTGTATTGCAACCAAAATTGGGGTCGCAAAAAACTTGCAGTTTACAAGCCACTCGCAAACGGAAGGGGTCCCCGGGGGACCCCTTCCCCTTTGTGAATGGGTGCGAAAATATTTTTTAAGCGCAGGCAGTGGTCCCAGGGACCACTGCCTGCCCTTAAAAAATGAAACTGAAAAGTTTCATTTTTCTTTTTTAAATGCATCCCGTTTTCCTTTAAGGAAAACGGGCTCCACCATGCACCATCCCTGTGAGTGCTAGCCATTCCCAATGGGGTAGCAAATTGCGACTGCCTCATGAATATTAATGAGGCGTGCAATTTGCGACCCCTTTGGAAATTGCAAACAGTGTCTGAGACACTGTTGTACATTCACTTTTGCGAGTCACAAATTGCAATTCGCAATTCGACGCAATGTGACTCGCAAATGTGAATGTTCGTACATCTGGCCCTTAGTAATATATGACTGAGACAAGAAATGCCTGCGGAGCAGGAGGCCACAGTACAATGTAGCAAGAATGGAGCCCAATATTTAATTGCAACTGGCAGTGAGCGCTTGTTCTGGCATGAGGAGGATGGCGTATCGAGCTATGGAAAGTCCCAAACGAAGGTTAAAAGCAAAATGGGTAGGATATAAAGCAGGAGCTGACGATAGCTGGCTTTGTAAAGGGGGGGCAGCAATATTCGAAAAAGGTAAAGAAGCTCTTGGTCACCATGAAACTAGATAAATCACGATGGTGGCGAGAGGGTCTCTGTGTGTATTGCATGAGCGTACCTTATTGTGTTCACGTCACTATTCTTTAGCAATATCCCCACCTGAATACTCTGGCTAAACCTTGTACAAATGAACTTATTAAACCGATTTCCAGGCAAATAGCTGGAGTCGGAACCAGAGTATTAAATTATTTAGTTTACATAAAATCTGGCCCTCTAATTTATCTAAATAACTCCAATCTGCTATTTGGAGGGATTTAATAGCATACAGGAGGGTTGGCGGGACCTTTGCTTTAAAAACAGACAGCATGTGTAAAAAATGCCTATGGCCCAGTTCATTATAGAATTTACATAAGCCATTAGAGTGTGAAGTGGCTTTGCTGGAGCAATGATGGATATGGGGTTTATTCTTGGTGCTACCAGTTATCATTTTACCTAGATAAAGATAGGACCCTACAATCTCGAGTTTCTCGGACCCTATGCTCCAAACAAAGTTATGAACTTTCCTATTCTTTTATTCTTTTTATTTTTTAGAATCAAAATTTTACTTTTTGAGGTGTTTATCTTCAAGTAATGAGGCGCTGTATATGTTTGTAAAGCCTGCAGCATCTTACTTAATTATAATATCATCCCCAAGCTACTGATACGTGCGAATTACGAAAATGAATGTACTTCTCTTCAATTAATTTCAACATACTAATATTATCTACGGTACAATGGTCTTTCCTAAAACCGGCTTGTTCAAGGGGAAGAATATTCTTTTCAGACACCCAGTCGTTAAGATGATCCAGTACACTACGAGCGAAAACTTTCCTGACTGAGTCTAAAAGGGCTATTTGCTGGTAGTTGCCCGGATGGTGTCTAAGCCCCTTTTAAAAGAGGAATTAAAATACTACCAGACCAAGAGGGAGGAATCTTTCCTAGCTGGTAGCAATAACTAAAGAGAGGGGCAAGAAGAGTAGCCCAAAGCTGGGGCTCTTTTTTGAATAGAGACATGGGAATTTGATCCGGGCCCATAGCTCCTGAGGACCTCATTCTTTAAATAAGACCAACAACCTCACACCTTGATGGAGCGAAGCTAGATGCCAACAGACTAGATGGATTACTAGAGGGAATAGGGCTTCCCAGAGAATTAAGATTATCCAAATACACGTCTGTCAAGTGAACTTTCCAGTGTCTCTAATGGGAATTGGGAGAGATTTTACCCTTGAGCCACAACAATCAGATATTATTTCCCAATATTTTTTAGCATGTTTCTTTGAGGCAGCCTCTTTTAGATTGACCCAATTGAGTCTTCCTTTTTTTTCCTGAGGGAGCGTTTTTTCCTAAATCTTTTCCTCTTTTGTAGGGAAATTAATTTGTGGCGATCAAGGGAGAAATTCAAGAATTGGGCCCTCACTAAGCTATTTATTTCCCTATTTAGGGAAAGTATAGATTTATCCAGTGTCTTATGCCGGGGTGGTTCAGAGTTGATCTTACAGGATGCAACCATAATGGTCATCTTGCTATTGAAGGAAACCAACGGATCTGGCTTAGAGGACTGTTCATTACCTGATAATAAAAGTGGCTGGTCATCTATTTACGTTAAAAGGGTCTCTTTTACTTTATAGGCTGCCTTGGCATTTCAGTGGATTCTGCCATTGGTTTTATTGAATCCAACAGGAATATCTTTGGGGTTCCAGGAGCCTACTTCCGTTAAATTTACCTCCAGCTGATAGGAGATCAACATGTGGTCACTGAGAGAATTGTCCTGAACTTCCATATGGGACATAAATTACAGCATGACTGGCAGTGGTGAAAGAGCACTGGTCAGCACCTCCGTACTGTTTACCAAAGTTCTAGTTTGAAAATCTGTAAATAGGCGTGCTCAATGTACAACACTGTGCCACTCACCCAGTGTTAACTTGTATGGAAAAAACTTGTTCCCCATACATATAACAGCAATTAATAAGTTACAGAGCACAGCCAATATTATGTTTCACTACTGACCCTGTTGTCAGTTATTTTAATAATAGATAAAGCACCATTCAGTGTATCTTAATGGAAACAGTAGTTATCCAAGTACAAAGAAAAAGAACAAGAAGACATGTATATTCTTGGCTATGTTGACACGAAGTAGGTATGATTGATGCAGACAGCCGACACGTGTTTCATCGCAAGACGACTTCTTCAAGGCTCAAAAAAATAGTAATGGAAAGAGTCGTGGCATATATCCTCGGGATCCCTCAAAAGTAGGGGATATATCACGGCAAGAACGATGAACCAGATATTTTGATTTTTTTGGTTGTAGAGTTGGACTTCAAGATACTTTCCAATGTCGAAAAGTTAAAATGTATTCGGCGTGTTAAGAAGTAACTATAGTTTAGTCTATCCAATTTTGAAATATAGGCTCTTGTGATGCATAGACGGTCAGAGCGACACGGGTGCTCGTATTAAAGTACAACGAGCCCAAAAACTTATTTTAGTACATATAGAGGTACAGCAACAGGGTTCTTGCTGTATAGAGCCGGGCATGTCGAGGCGCGTCTTACTCCGACCGGAGAAATCTCCGGTCTATATGTACTAAAAGAAGTTTTTGGGCTCGTTGTACTTCCATATGGGACAGCCTGTATCTGAGGATACAATTAAATAATCGATAATAGTGCCCTCAGAAGACGATTTGTGGGTGGCTTTTGCGGGGATATCCTTTCCAAGTCTCCCATTAACAATTAATAAGTCTGTCTTTCTTAGGGCTTCTAGGAGTTTCACCCCTCTTTTATCTAGCCAACTATTGTTAGGAAACAAGGCGGACGGAATTTTTAAAGCTTCCTCTTTTTGAGAATTAGCAAATAACCTTATACCATGATTAGAGACTTTGGCATTGAGGTCGCCTACCAATATTAGATGAAGACAATTTTCTCTTGCCATGATAGAGGAGATACAAATGAAAAGCTCTTCTATTAAAAAGGAGTGAGAGGAACCTGGGGGAATATAAGCCGAGATACAGTACTTTCGGATTTCTCCCTAAAATCTATTCTGACTGCCTGGAATAAATTAGAATCATGACTAAGGTCTTGATAAACCCATTTAGTATTGGTTCTAAGCAGTATGGCGATGTCTCCTTTAGCATGACCTCTGTTTACCGGGAGAGCAGGACGGCCTAACAGATAATCCTCTGTAGACCAGAACCCTGTAGACCAAGATTCTTGATGCATATTATATCTGCTTTTTGTTCTTTTAAAAATTGTAATTTATTTTGAACAGTGAATAGGCCGGCCGCGTTCCAGGCGATCAGTTTAAGCCCAATACTAGGAGTCATTCCCATACCTTAGCCTTCTCGAGCTATTGGAATTTAAATTTAAAGCCCCAGCTATTCAGTTCCATTTTTTGTCTTCCTCAACTTCGGACATTGTTTCCTTAATCATTCTCTCTCCAAGCAAGGAAACTCTCCTACCATTTTTTCCTAAAGAAACCCTCAATTCTTTTTCTCTCTCCCTGTAGGTGGCAGCTACTGGGGGAGGTTCGGAAGAGCTATTTGATGGGCCCTTAATACTTTTGGGGTTGTGTGTTACTGTCTTAAAAGCACTATCCTTTAATTGGACGAAGACATAAATTCCACAACTTCGTAGCTTGTCACTGTTCATGAGTATAAGATTAGACATCACTTTTGAACAAAAGATCACTCTCGCTCTCCCAGAGTTTCCTTCTTTCAAAATTTGTACCATTACCAAATCACTGCGCTGCACAATTTGTAATTCGGGAATGTCTGAGAAGCAACCTATAAGGAAAGACCTATTCATGATTAGTTCGTGATCGAAAATAAAAGAAAATTCAAGGGAGAGAGGCACTATCTTCTGACCAAATACCAGGCTAACCCCCACAGCGGGATTCCGAGCAGGATTATAGATAGTATTTACCCCTATTGAGGAGGAAAATAGGGTAGCTTTGGGATTAAGACTAGATAAAGACACCATTGACAGATTAGAAGCTGGGGGATTGGAAGCTTGTAGAACCAAAGCAGAGTCCTTGAAATCCCTTGAGACAGGTAGAGACCTTCTTGTGACGGCTTTAGGCTAAACTTCTTCCCTCTCTAGTGCCATCAATGGAGAAGTCAGGGAGGGGATTGCAATGAAACACAGTCTCTATGCTCTTTTTTTGGTTATTCTATGAAGCTTTTTCCCTTTTTTTGTTTGGGCGCAATTAATTTTCCTTTTAGTTCTTACAACCTCTGAAACAGGTTTATCAGTTGTAATGAAAGATGGGGAAAAAAGCCTGATTTTTACTTATTTTTTCTGCATTAAAACCAGTAGTATCCCCAGAAGGAGCCACAGATTCCTCAATATCGAAAAACTGCTGATACGAGAAAAGCTGATTTGTTTCAAATAAGTCTCCATTGCCCTTCCCCTTGCAGATCCTCCTACTGCTGGAGGGGTCGCCAACTTGGCATCCAAAGTCTCTACTTACAGAAATGGAGTCAGCGCATGCCTGGGGGGGTCCTGTAAATTCGGGGTTTGACGGCAGCAGTCTCTCTTCTTTGGGGGAGGCAAACTTTTTGGGAGAAATAGAGGGAAGCGTGACATTTTTGCCTGTAGAGGTTCTTTGTTCCAGGATAACCAATGTTGTCAATGATAAAAGAGAGTCCAAGATGCAGTCAGAATTGGCTACAGATCTCTCCATAAAAGCCAATATAGAGGACAAGACTCTTTCCAGGCAGTTTAAGGAGTCAGATAAGAGAGCTTTATTCTCAGGATGGTTATTTGGCATATGCGGACTGAGAAATAAATCAGGAGTAACTGATGCCCTAGAGATAAATAGAGATAAACCACTCAGCGTGCTACTAAAAAGCTGCATCTGCACAGTGGGGCCGGAAGGTGTGTCGCGAGCAACTGCCCCAGTAGTTGATAAAGGAGAGGTATTTGAGGGTAGTTTAAATGCCTGAGGGTATTTGGCAATAAAGTCCATATTTAAATCAGGGAGGGTAAAATCTTCATGTGGAATACCCTCCTCTCTGGATGCAAACCCATTTCTTGCCCAGGACTTGGGCTCCTTATCAGAGGCAGAAGAAGGGGTTTGATTGGATATGGGCGATTTATCCATATTAATTGTACCATCCACCTCCATATTTCCTTGGCACGTTACAGACAAATTTACCAATGCAGCTACTTTGTTGAGCTCTGACTCTCTTTTAGAGATGAAGGTGAAATGCTGTTGAGTCCTTTCACGATGTTTGGCTGTAGTGACTTATTCCTCAAGGGATTGGCTTTAGTCTTCTTGCAGGCTCTTAGGAAGATACATTTTCCAGAACAAAGTTTATTGGCAGCCATGGTCCGCCCACCTGTTCACCACTTAGGCAGACCTTTGATCAAGGACTGCTTTTCTTTCTCTCCTAGACCAGCCACTTCTCTTCATAAAAGATGCTGATTTGTGCCTGTGTCAATAAAAAAAAAATATGGCTCATAGAAGAATGTGGTTCGCAGAGGATGCTCTTTACTCTAAGTTGCCTGCTATGAAGCTAAAGAGCGACTCAAAGGCTAAAGGGTCAGCCCTGTCCAGCCGTGGCACCAACGGCCCTTCAGTAAAGAAGACGTCAATCTGTGGGCCGTTCCAGTAACAGGAGAAATGGCTCCACCTGGAGGACGCGTACGAGGGAGAATAAAATTGAGGATAAGAAGTTAGGGGCTCATTACGATGGTGGAACGATCGCCACCGCCGGGCCGGCGGTGGCGATCGTTCTGCCATCACATTGAGATTTACCCACCGCCATATTAGGATGGCGGTGGGTATCGCGGCGGACGCAAAGTCCATCCGCCGCTTTTCCGCCGGTGGCAATCGCACCGATTGCCTGGCGGGCGGAGCAGGGCCACTAATATGGTGGCGGTGCCTAGCAGGCACTGTCCGCCATATTAGGATGAGGGAAAAGAGAGGGCTTTCCATGGCAGCGAGGCCGCCATGGAAAGGCTGGCGGGGATTGGGTACGGGGGCCTGTTGCGGGCCCCCCTTGTGTCGGGGGGAGGTGGGGTGCACTTGGGGGGTACCTATGGTACCCCCCCTACATTTCACTGCACCAAGTGGCAGGCACCGTGTGATGCCTGCCATGTGGTGCAGTGAAATGCTAGACATGCGATTTTGACATCGCGGCGGGTGCTGCTGTCAGCAGCACCCGCTGCAATGTTACATTTCAGAATGCGACCGCCATGATGGCGGTCGCATCCTAATTCGTGGTGCGGGACCGCCGCATGTTTGGCGGGCGGTCCAAACACCGCAAGGATGGCGGGCGGACTCAGGTCCGCCCGCCATCCTAATGAGCCCCTAAGTGAGGAGGGTAAGTGGCCCCCAAGCGGGAGCTCACTGGGTCTACCGCAAGCCGCACCCAGACCTAGCTGGACCGATTCTGCGAAGACCCAGGCTCTCTCTCAGCGGGTAGTAGCTACTACAACCGTGCTCGGGCCTTGCCTTCACTTACTACTGCTTAGCGCCAATGGTGCGGCCCCTTGAACTCCCTCACCCCGCCGCCGTGCAGCTCTTGGTTCGGCTTGCGGGTCTCTGCTATCGAGTTTCTACTTCCTGCTTCGAGAGCCTCAGGTGACATCGCTACCGTATCCGTAACAAATATGCTGTTTGTTAATTTTATTGAAAAGAACCCGATAGAGTTAGTGCCTATTTTTTAAATTGGTAGAGGACTACTATCCAATTTAAACAAATGCTTTCTTTAGACACTTTTGATCCCCTTTGATGACTAGTCCAATGATGGCTGATGAATGTTGATGGCTCTTAATTGATCAAACTGTACTTGTAACTCAGTCTTTGAGATTTTAATGCTACAGGGCTTGAGCGGGCACACCAGACTCCACCTGCAAGCTGCACCCAGCTCTAGCCGGTACGCTTCTGCAGGGGAACGGGGCACACACTTTGAGGCAGCCAGTCACGGCTGCTGCGCTCTTCCCCTAATGCAGGGTTCAAACTGAACAGCTAAGCACCCATGGAGGCCTGCGAGGGCTCATAAGGTTGGGTAATTGTGCTGAGAAAGATACATGGGGAAGGGTAAATGGGGGCTCTACCGTTCTGCCGCCTCTATCGCCACGCCGTAGTGCTAGAGTACTAGAGCACTAGAATACCTGCTCTTTTCCTCCGCAATCGGCAACCCCCACCGCCGCCAATACCAAACTCCATTACTGCCACTCCAGTAGCCTCTCCAGAGACCTCTCCACTATGCTCCTCTGCCGTCCGCCTCCTACTCCTCCTAGGCTACTTTGGCACTGCGCTGCACCTCCATGCTGTATGCCCTCCTGGAATTTCCTGATTTTGCGGGTGGCGGTAGATGACACAGAGAGACCCGGGGTGGGGATTAGTGGGGCCGACTCCGGTCACACCAAAGTGGCACCTATCCCAGCTGCCCTTCTTAGATCCACACCTACATTCACAGCACCAGTCTTAATCACTATGTACACAACACCTCTCACATACATGTCATATACACAATGTACTGTACTCATCACCTCCTCAGCAGACGTCAAACGTAACATGTCAAATGGACCACTCTCATCACCAGTTGCACCTTCAGTAATGTCTTAGACTGCACTCATATCACAACGTGCAGCATCACAGCCCACTCTGAAATGCACACTTAACATATCACCACATCTCACAACAAGACACTTATATTGCTCAATGAATATGTCCTCAGTCATTCACATATCACCATACACCCACCCTTCTCTGCTTAAGTTCTACAGATTTCCATTTCTAAAACAAATGCATCCACAGATTACAACACAACATACATCAACTGGAGAACACCTCACACTTCCCCATACAGCACCCTAAATTACACAACTTGTGTATACCCCTTACATACACTTATCCATTTTGTTAAAAATGACAAGTTTAACCTTGTCTCAGTGTGGCCCTGTCACATCCACATATGACTTTCATGCTCCATACCCACATTGACTTATGCACATTAACAGCTATCTTCACTCATTGAAACTGCCCTGTTACAGTCATCTCTCACCGTAGTGCCACAGACTACAGCTTTCATCTCCTGCCATAATCCAACCCTGTCTAGCTGGTTATACCCCTATCACATCTACCTTTTCCTACCATACCTTGCACAGGATTTAACCAGTCTTACAAGCTCGCATACTCTGATTCACACCTCCGCATGTTAAACCACTCACATAGGAACAATGTGGATATTTCACGTCTCCTACACAAGAACTGCCTATGAACTTAACTCATACCTTACACTCTCTGACAATCTCTAAATTTGTCTTGCCCAATACGTATGAGTCTCCACTCCATTTCAAAATTGGAAACACTAGTCTCTCTCACCTCTACCCTTGTTTAAGCTAGCTTAGCACATGCAACATTAACCTTGCAAAACACATCTGCAGCTAGGCCTCGCATTCCAAAATCCACCTCCTCCCCTGTGTGGCAACTAAGAGCATGGAGGTGACAGTGGCTCCTGTAGCATCTGCACAGCAGACGGACCCACAACACTTCTGTGTACTCACTGTCCACTCAGCTTACCACATGTAGCACAGGGCAATCCAACAGACATAACATCGCACCTAGTTCAGCTCTGTGTGATCTGGAAGAGCATCAAGCATAGCTTAATAGGACCCCATTGTCAGTCATGCACAAATGACAAACTACACACAAATCATATGCTCAACTACGACTGATGTGTGGTTGAAACTATGAAATCCAAGCTTGGACAGACAAAACACACCATCCACATGATGTACCCAAACAAAAGCAGGATGGCATGACTGACATATGAATTAGAAAGCCCTGGACTATTAAAACCACAAACGCCTTGCCCCATAGGAATATCTGCAGAAAGTGGAGTCCTTGGAGGCAACAGGGTTGGAAGACTGTGAGAATACTGCTCACCTTACACTCACCATGGGCTCAGGAAATCTATCAGATGAGTACACAGCCATGAAGGGAATTTGCCTACAGTGGCATACTACCTGTGGCAAGGTTGTCATTGCCACCAGTCTACCAGATCTAAAGACGACACAGACATGGGTCCACCACTATCAAATCACATACAAGTATTGTACCATTACTTTGTGTACATGGGTGTGTCCAAAGTCACCACCATGTAGTCAAACTCCATATCTACCCAGGTGTATTGATGAGACAGGTATCTTTCTGCACATCACAAATATATGCAGCATGCTTCTCCTACACTATTGCACTTTGAGACACTTGCACTATGTTGACATATGAAAGCATGACCTATGTGCAATTGTGATGTAAAAAAGTAAAAGTTTGTGACTTCATGTCATACTCATAGCCAAAACTGATGAGGGCGATGACACCCAGCAAATGTAGACACCAAAATCTTGACAACATACTGTCAAAGGGAAAATACTCCATGGACCATATGCAATCCATGCCATACTAACACCATTGTATACTTACACTACTAATTGTACATGCTATACAGTTAACTAAAAAACTATTTGCGGGACACAGAAATCAGAAATAAAAAACTGTAAACATACTTTATTCTGCATGGAAAGGCAGATAAATAAATAGCACAAGGCCAATGGCCAGTCCAAAAATGTTCATAGGCTTCATGGGCCCAAACATCTTGCCCATCGACTCTTGCCTGCACAAATACTGCTAGGGGTCACGTCCCCAGGGAGGGGCATCTAGGAGGCATGCAAGGCACCAAAGGGACAAAACTAGGGAGACTGGGTTGGGTTTTGGGAGGGATGGGATCAGGAGGGGTGGGTGGGTCCGGTGCAGGGACAGAATATCGACGCAAAAATATCGAATTGCAAGAATATCGAGTCAAGAATATCGATGGTGCAAAATATCGAGGTACGTTTTCTCGTTGTAAAAAATATCGATTTTTGTGTAATCTAAAAATATCAAATTTGTAAATATTGATGGCAAACATATAGATGTAAATAACATTGATTTTTTTTTCTGTTATTTTTTGTTTTTGTAATTTGGTATTAGTAATTTTATAATGTTTCACATTTTTTATGGTAAAATAATTGTTTTTAAATTAATTTTTAGGAGCGGGATGTTGGGTTTATAGGGGATAAGGGTGGGTAGTAATTTAAAAATTTAGTAAAAAAAATTAAAATACATTTAAATTTGTATACATTTTAGGAGCGGGATGTTGGGTTTATAGGGGATAAGGGTGGGGAGTAATTTAAAAATTATGTGGGGAAAATTTAAAATTGTTTTAATTTTTATAAAATTTTAGGAGCGGGATATTGGGTTTATAGGGGATAAGGGTGGGGAGCAATTTAAGAATGTTGGTTAAAAAAATTAATTTAAATGAATAAATTAAGAAATATATAATTATTATTAAAAGTTAATACATTTAAAATTTAAAATTTTAAAAAAAATCAACTTTTTGGGGGGGTGAAATTTTTGATGTAAATTGTGTGAAAAAATTTCATTAATTAAAAAAAATGAACAATTTATTTAAAAATTGTATTAATAGTTAGTTATTTAAATTTTTAATATAGAACTACAATTTAGGGGCTCATTACGATACCCGGCGTAAAAAAATCCGCCAGGCATGGAAGCGGCAAAAATCCGCCCGCACACACCGCCTGAACACCGACCACGCCATTACGATTACACAAACCGAAAACCGCCATCGGCGGAAAAATCACACAAAATACCGCCCGCCATCGTCCGAGTCGGAGTCAAACCGCCCGCCACGGACGGAAACACGCACGACAACACAAAACCGCCCGCCCACACGGCCGACACACCGCACGTGAAATTACGATCGCACCGCCATGAGCGCGGAAAAACAACAAATATACCGCCCGCCAGCGCAAACAACGCCGATGAGAATCGACACGGCAGAAGCCATGGCGCCCACGTACCTGCACAGAAACCATCCGCACACAAAACCAATAGCACACAACATGGCCAACAAGTCCACACAGCAAGGCACACACAAATACACAAGCACAGTACACATCCCGAAAACACCCCCCGGACAAACAAAAAATACAAAGGCCAGAACCCCAGACACAACACACCTGAAAACAACAGACCATGAGGACACACCCACATAGGTAAGTACAAAAGCAGCACTCCCACAGACCACAACCCCTTGCAACATTGCAAACCAGAGAGGAGAGGAGAGGACACAGTGACACAGCAAGGACAGCAGCACACCACAGAAACGCACACATCACAACCACCACCACCACCACCAAACACCGGCACCACAAACCCCCTGCACATTACACAACACACACCGCACCAGCACCACAAACACCATGGCACCACAAAGGATGCCCAAGTTCACGCCCATGGAGCTGACGGTCATGGTCGACGAGATCATCAAGGTGTACCCACAAATCTATGGGAACATGGTCCAGCACACACCACTAGCCACCAGAAACAGAATGTGGACCCGGATCGTAGACCAGGTCAATGCAGTCGGGACCCTGCCCAGGAACAGAACCGAGATAAACAAACATTGGAATGACGTAAAGAGCCTGGTCAAGAAGAAGGAGGGCAAAAACAGAGAGCTGGCTGCCGTCACTGGCGGAGGGAATCCCGCGCTCTTTAAGACCTTCAAAGCGTGGGAGGAGAAGGTGCGAGTCGTAATCCATCCGGAGATCCTCGCCGGATTAGCAGGGGGAGTGGAGGCTGGTAAGTACAAACTAATGTATACCAGCACACCGCTATGTACTCACATGCGCAACTACCATGCCACAGCTCCCAGGGACAAACACCCCCATGTCCAGCACACAATACACAACACATCACACGCACATGCAACAGACACTACCACACACAGCCCAAACCGAACAACTGTAAGATGCGTGGGGACATGTGTACACTAAGCCAGCCACGTAACCACCAACAGGTCCCCAAATATGCCAGAAGCGCCACAACGAGCACCCACCACACCCATGTGTCCGCCACAGCTGCACTAACCGACAAGTAACAGGTAAGTGGCAGGAACACAAAGTGCAGTGGGTGGGACGGTGGACAGCCCAAGTACAACACACACCAGGCCCCAGTCCCACAGCACAGCAAGGAGGAGCATCCCCCACACCCCACAGCCACGTGTCAGCCACCGCAGTGCACAACGACAGCCGAAAGGCAGACATCACGGTCCACAGCAATCGATGTCAGTGGGTGTCCAGCCACCCCCACGACCCACAACACCCCCCCACCCCCACAGACCTGCAACATGGAGCACCCCCCGCTTAGAGCCATGTGGCATCCAGTACAGTGCACGCACGAACAACTTGCAGGTGGGAAACTGGACAGGGCTGGATTACTGGAGGCATGAGGACCGTAACATGACCAACACATGGGACATGTCACGTAGCAGACGAACACGCAGCACCGCCCACCGTCACGAACAAGTGAACAATGTGCACACGGACATGAACCACAGACTCACACCTCACATGACCCATCACAGACATAGCAACACCCAAGGAGCCACGTCTGCATACACAAGCCACACTGAAAATAGTACCACACGGCAGCCACTGTGCAACTCATCACACACAACCGAAACACCATTGAAGTCCTGTCCATGTAGCCCCTACTGCCTGTCAACCACACACCCCACAACTACGCCTATGTAAGACAAACAACACTAGACGCAACAGAGCGGAACAACAGAAATGCACACGAACACCACTGAACCCATCAAACACACAGACACACCATGCACATACAACATACCATCCATCCCATCCGTCAGCCCCAGTCACATGAAAGGCATGTCATCCGCACAGCTGCCACACATACAGCAGTCACGCTAAGACACATGCCCATGACCAACCATGTGCCAGAATTCAATTAAGCGCACGACACACTGTGAGCAACAACACACAACATGGGCCACACCCCCGAGCACTGCAGTGATGCACATGGCACAGGGCAGCACGCACACCAAGGAGATGGGACAACTGCAATACGTTGGCTGGCACACAACTATCACTCACTCATAACGATGCGTCCAATGCCATGTCCAGTAACCACAACAGACAGCAAATATGCAGGGCATGTCAGGCATGCACACACCTCAGACCATGCACTGTCATGCTGCCACAACACATGTCACGTTCGGCACCCATGGCTCACAGCATGTACCCCAAAAGCATATCCCCTCCCAAATGCGAATCTGGGGCATGGCCCCCATGTTGCCATATGCGTTCCTAAGCGTTCCATTTGAACCCCAAAAGCATATCCCCTCCCAAATGCGAATCTGGGGCATGGCCCCCATGTTGCCATATGCGTTCCTAAGCGTTCCATTTGAACCCCAAAAGCATATCCCCTCCCAAATGCGAATCTGGGGCATGGCCCCCATGTTGCCATATGCGTTCCTAAGCGTTCCATTTGAACCCCAAAAGCATATTCCATCCCAAATGCGAATCTGGGGCATGGCCCCCATGTTGCCATATGCGTTCCTAAGCGTTCCATTTGAACCCCAAAAGCAAAGTACAAACCAGACCCAGGATGGGCCAGGAGCCCGCATACACCAGAGTCACATTGAGTAGGGGCAAAGCAACACACCCATCGGCATGGCCAATCCGTCCCATGCCACATGTGCACAGCACACAGTCCCATTGCCTAGCACACACAACTACAGATGCCACAGCCACACACTCGCCTCCGGGAAACCCATGTACGAGATTGCACGAACTGCCAATGTCAGACGACTAATACATACTTCGCCAGGTGCAACACAATAACAAATCTCATTCTCTCCACAGGTGACGAACTGCTGGACGCTGGGGATGGAGACAGCAGCCAGCACAGCCAGCCTACAAGCCCCCAACGAGGACACACGGATCTGGAGGATCTGTCCACCTCTTCGGACACGGACCACCAAGCTGGCCCATCTGGCGTGGCAGGGCCCAGCCGCTCCCCAGGACCCCTCCTACCCACCAACCCATCATCCAGGGATGCTGAACAGTCCCAGTCCCCTGCTGCCACTGTCGTTGCGGCC
Organism: Calotriton arnoldi; assembly: GCA_963921515.1. NCBI lineage: Eukaryota > Metazoa > Chordata > Amphibia > Caudata > Salamandridae > Calotriton > Calotriton arnoldi. The sequence goes on from CAWUFW010003901.1 coordinate 1,065,187, forward strand.
ACACCCACGGTCATTGCGGCCACTACCACTGCCGCAACCGCCACCATCGCCGCACCGACCACCACCGCCTCCACCACCACCACGTCTTCGCTGGCACCAGCCCCAGCGCAGGTGGTGGCCCGGCCGACTGGATCCACCCTGGGAGCCACAGCGAGGACCGTGGTGAGCAATGTGGCTAGTGGGCAGGCCGGTGGCAGCAGGACTGGTAGGAGGAGCAGGGTCAGGGAAACGCCAGCCTCCCCTGGGAGCCATGCCCTGCCTCAAATGGCCAGAGTCCTTGGGGCCTATGAAGAGGCCCAAGGACAATGGGCCAGGTCTGCTACTGACACGCGGGAGGTGCTGGGGGTGCTGAGGTCCATGGACGCCCATATGGGCCAATTCGTGTCCCGTATGGACCAACTCGTGGACCTCATGGGCCAGCTGGTGGTGGCGGTGGGGTCACAGGCAAGGCCAGCAACACCACCTCCGCCACCACCTGCTAGGGCGCAGGGTCGGCCAGCAGTGTCCACTTCCCCTGCGTCCACAGCCAGTGAGCACACCTCACCCACCACCAGCAGGTCGCCACCACACACCCCCTCCCAAACGTGGAAGGGGCCGTCCGAAGAGGAAACAGATCTCCCGGGAGGACTTCGCACGCTCCAGTCGCAAGTGAGGCAGCCAGCCAGCCTTCCGCCAGCCTTCCTTGACCAGCCACTGCATTGACTTGCTCTACGATCCCACTCCACACAGCCAGCTGGATGGCATGTGTGTGTTGGACTATGGACATAGAACCAGTGGGTACACCCTGATCATCACGCAGCCATGACCGACAGCTCATTGTCACTGCACGCACCACTTTTGTCATCACCTTACAAACATTCACATGTCACAGTTCGTAATAAATGCACCTTTTTCACTAACTGCTATTTGTGCCCTGTGTTTTATTTGTACGGAATACAACGGCCACCTTGGGCGGAAGGGCACCTGATGCGTGGCATGGCAATGGAATCCGGAGGGCCTGTAGGGACCTAGGGGTGGGAGACAGAACAGGAGCACATTCAATGAGTGTGTCACACACCCATCACACAGTACATGTCAACAACTACAAGCAATGTACACACATCGCACAGAGCAATAGGGCACAATGCCACAGTCACCAACAGTGGCATACTACCCTGGCCATGGAGCGTTGACACACTGCACGCAGTGAACATACGGCCACCCTGACACAGCACACACACACCTGCATAGATACAGACACATCATCCGTCGTACATGGACACTCACCGTCAAGTGAAGTAGCGGGCGATGAGCTGCTGGCGCACATTCCCAGCTTCCTCCTCTCCGCTGTCCACCTCACTCGAGCTGTCCTGGTCTGCGGGCTGGGGCCCTGGTTGATCTCCGTCATCCACAATGAGGGGGATCTGCTTCCGAATGGCCAGATTGTGCAGCATGCAGCACGCCACCACTATCTGGCACACCTTCTGTGGGGAGTACGCCAGTGCACCCCCGGTGCGGTCCAGGCACCTGAACCTGGACTTGAGGAGGCCAAAGGTACGCTCGACCACACGTCTGGTCCTCCCATGTGCCTCATTGTATCGATCGTCTGCTGGGGTGCGAGGATTCCTCAATGGACTGAGCAGCCATGCCCCATTCGGATACGCAGAGTCACCTGGGTGTGAGGGACACAGAGAACCGTTGCTATTCCAACTGGACAGGGGACAGCATCGCACAACCAGCACGCTACACCACTCCACATACTCACCGACAATACAGCCACGATCCTGTTGCAGATTGGCCATCAGTCGTGGCAAGATGCTGTTGCGCATTATGTGTGCGTCATGGGCCGAGCCTGGAAACTTGGCACACACGTGGGTGATCACCATGTCCGCAAGGCACACCACTTGCACATTCAGGGAGTGCGTGTGCTTCCTGTTGCGGTACAGGTGCTCAGTGGCCTGTGGTGGAACAAGGCCAACATGAGTGCAGTCAATGGCTCCCACGACGTGTGGGATTCTGCCAAGGGCATAGAATGCACCCTTCACTGCCGCCAATTCACGAGCCCTGGGGAAGCGGATGTACCTGTTCCGGTACAGCATCATGGCTGCCAGTACATCCCTCAGCACCTTGCTGAACATGGGCTGGGACATCCCTCCTCCACTGCCCACTGTGTGCTGGAATGACCCAGTGGCGAAGAAATGCATGGCGGCCATCACCTTAGCCGTGGGGGTGACAGCAGTCGGATACACCCTGCGGGGACGGAGATGGGGCTCTAACATGGCACACAGTCGATGCAGAGTTGGCCTGTCCAGCCGAAACTTCCTGATTACCTCTGTATCGTCCATGTCCGCCAGCAATTGGTATGGGCGGTCAATGTTCGGTCTCCGCCTGGGGAATATGGCAGAGGACACATGTCAAAGCAACACGGCACATAGCAATTTCGCATACACATCACTGACATGACTGAGCAAGCACATGAGCCACAGCCCAGCTGTCAAGCTGGGACGGCACGGCCACAATACACTTACACAGGTCTCCCAACAATGGCAATGGCAAGTGAGACATACCACTGCCATGTGCATGCACATGGGGATCTAGGCCCCAATGACTTGCGGGGCATGCTGATGGGGACTGACTGCATATTCGTCAAGCGGCAACGCCACGGCAACATGAGTGTCTGCTGAGCATGGAACTGCTTCCGAGGGTGGATGAGTATGGCACACGACGACGACGATGTGGGCACGGGCTGAGCGGCCAATACAAGTGGGACCTGTGGCACGAGGGGATATGAGACAGTAGTAGGTGTCAGCACTGCACCCTATGTACAGCACTGTACGGATCACAGCTCCCGAAACATTGACTGGTGTCCACATTGACAGCCCCATGCCAAGACGGCTGTGTGCTTGCAGTCACACGTCACAGGTGAGAGGTTACATTGCACGTGCCAGGTGGCAGACGTACATAGTGGGAGCTGGCATGTGTGTGCATGTGTCTCCTGTTCAGGATCCACCAGATGGGCGCTGACTCTGTACTGAGCATTGGACACAGCATGTTCCGTGGAAGGCTTGTGTGTGTGGGATGGTGGCACTGGATGTGCCTCCGTTGGGTGGGGGGCCATGCACAGGGCGGGTACATCGATGATTGCGCATTGTTGGTCACGGTGGGTGCACCAACTAAGATGTGTTGCCCTGTGTTCAATTCCTATGTCCGCATGATGATGGACTGTGGATGTGGGCAGACTACACATTGGTCGATGTGCTGTCTATATGCATGTGCCTTCACACCAGGCACAGCTGCCCCTGCACATGTGACCCCTGCTGGACTCGCTGCTGGGTCTGTGGAGCTGATGCACCTTCTGCGCGTGGGGCGGACAGCTCTCCTCACTTCCCTCATTGCGCATGTCATGTCTTTGCCGCAGGTGCAATGGATCATGGAGGGCCCACATGTACGCGTGGGTAGGCTACACATGATTGTTCACTGGTCGCCACCCCCAGTCAGTGTTTCGAATGGGAAGGTTGTCGTGCTGGTGGTATGTTCGATGTGGCGGATGGGCGGGCCTAGGTGCGGGCTTACATTCCGGACATGGGGGTAGTTGAATTGGCGACTAGTTGCAGTACACACGGGACACGTCTCTTCCTTTCCACATCTGGGTCATCCCTTGTACTAACTGACAGTGATACAGTCATCTTCGCCCCAGCCCTCATGTCCTCCCCTCGCCCCCAATATGCATGCTCACCTGCGAGGCTAGCGCTTGCACAGGCAGCCCCAAGCTCGCACCAGAGAGGGCAAGGAGTGTATGTGTGGGTCCAGTTGCACGAGTGGGCTGTCTCAGGGTATGATGTGTGGCGGGACGCCGTCCACCTGCGTGGTGCCCCAAATGGAGACCCGGCCTGCATGGACTATGCATCACAGTCTTCGCCTTCCGGATCCGCCACCTGCGACACCCAGTGGCTGTGGCTGCCCTTGCGGCCAGGCCGCGTCCGTCTGTGGCTGATGGCCCACACATTCACTCTTTGGCCTCTCTGGGGAGGGCTCGGGGGTGGTGGCGCACGCGCTTGCACTTAGTCGCAATGGCATGTGGCGTGGTTGGTATGATGGGCAATGGATGGGATGGTGCGAGCCACCTCCCGTGACGTCAGTGCTGCTCGTGCTGTGGTGCGTCCCCCTACACTTCCATTTGACTTGTGCCATGCTAGACGTTGAGGTTCTATTGCCTGCGTGATATGACCAGGAGGAGCGCGAGGAGACCTCTCACACACCATGCTCCACTGCCATCCCGTGCCCTGTATCGCCTGTGCGGATTGACTATGTTGGGGTTACACCTGGTCGACTGGGGCTGTGTGTGCCTTGTCAAGGGGCATGGCGGGCGCACAACAGGATCCAGCTTGTCCACAGAGGGTGGGCTGAGGTGCGCCTGGTACCGCTTTGTACGTGTGCCCGGCTGCTGTGCACACACGTGTTCACTCCCCCCGACAGGTGTCCTCTCACAATGCCCAGGGAAGCGGTGGTGTACTGTTCATGACCCCTCCCAACACGGCGTGCTCCAACTTGGCATGTGCGCATCTACCCGTCGCACCCACCCACCTGAGCACTGCGTCCATACGACTTCACACGACACATGTGTGTCTTCCACAGTAGTGCTACTCATTTGCGTTGACATCCAATACCAGTGGACTACATGGTCATGTCACGACTGCCGTGTACTTCACATACTCTCATCCTCTCTCATTCGTACTTGTGAAATGAGTCAGCGGAGACAGTTTTGGTTTCAAACATTATATTGAGTCTTCTGTCCTCTGTGATGCAGTATAGTGGACACTACTGGCAGCGGAATACATGTTGAGGATATACTGAGCATGATTACAAATGGGATAGGGTGTGGGGTTACATCTGCTTGGCCAAGGCTGTGCTAATGTACATTTACGTATAGCTGCGGAGCTGCGGACTTTGACACAGACGGTATACATGTAGCCTACCAGACCGCTCGGCATCATGGGCACAGTCCATCTCAGTTCCATGTGACAGGTTTGCTGCGGTTGTTCCTCATGCACGCGTGCATGTGAGATGACATCAGGGCATGTGCTTGCGTGCATGCAGCGGCGTGCCACTTGTTGTTGCACTGTGGTGGTTACTGGACATGTCACAGTCACTGGGGTCGTGTTGTTGTTGTATGCACTTGTCGTCCATGCAAAGGTCCTGGTATGGGATTCCCGGGGCGGGGGTGGGAGGGGTGCAGCACCCACAGACTCCAGGCGACCTATTCATGTCCACTGAGCGGTGTGTGTGTCCATGTGCGCTGGATCCATGTCGTGTCCTGGTTGTTCGTGCAGTTCCGTCCATGTGGGTGCGATGCACAGAGCCCATGCCACTGCCTCCCACGATGCATGCGGTGTTCCTGGATGTGATGGGGAACAGTGTGCATGTCCCGGTCATATCCGATGTCATGGCGATGTCGTTGATGGTGTGGTTACAGTTGCCGGTCGTTTGGTATGGCTGTTGTGGTGGTGACTGGCCAGTCCGTGCGGAAGCTGAGCATGGGTGCGGGGTTGGACTTCATAGGTCACTCGGGGAACCTGCGTTGTGGTCCGACGTATTTACAGGTTGTCAGGTATGCGATGCCGTCCAGCAGGGCTTCCATGTCATTGGTGGTGTACATGTTTGCCAGCCAATGAAGCGGATGGTGGCTGTCAAGGTGTTGTTCGTAGGTTGTCCCTTGGAGGACCATGATGGGGCATGCTGGGTGACATTCGATGTAGCTGTTCTCGATGATCCGTCGTGTGGAGGCACAGTGGTTCCATTTCAGTGCGCGTGCGATGTTGGCCACATACGCCATGCCCCCATAGGCAGAGCAGGCCCTGTCGTGTGCGTCCAGAGGGAGGAGTAGTGGTAGCAGGTCTGCCTTCAGACATGCCGGGTTGGAGAGGCATATCTCGACGGGATGCTGGTAGGGACACCTCCGACAGTAGAAGACGGGCATGACGCAGCTGAACAATGTGATGCGGTAAGTCAGTCGGTAACTTACGTTCAGCAGGGACAGGAGATCGCATCCCAATGTATGTATCGTGTTGGTTTGGTACAGCTTGAGCTCTTCGGCGTAGTTGGGTAGGTGTGTTGCGGTTGCCATTTCGCAGCGGTTCGTAGAGGTGGCGTGCTCCGGCTGTGTGTGCAGTCTGCAATGTGCACGCTCCGGGGTTGCTGTGAGCTCTGTGTAGTCGTGGGGAGACAGGACTTGTGTTCTGTTGGCTTGTTTGGAGGACACGGGCCCTCTTCCCACATGCTTCTCAGACAGTTCAAGGTCGGTGCTGTGTGACTCCTTCCAATTAACTTGCATGTGGCCGACATGGGGGAGTGTTTTCTTCTTTCTTCCCCGTCCGTTGTGTGCTTCTGTGATATGCGCTATCTGCCCTGTGGTCGGTCTCCTCGGCATGCCTGTGTTGGTCTATTCTTGGACAATGGCTGTATTCACCGGCTTCTGTCGTAGGGCTGTGGTTTCGGTGTTGGAATGGAAGGTCATTCAGTGCTGTCTGCTCTCCCTTGTGTGGGCGGCAGGCTGCCTTTCCGCTCTGCGTTGGGCCTTGTGTGTGGATGTAATTCTTGGGCCACCTGTTGTCGGTCACCGGGCTCTTTGGTGTTCCGTTTCATGTGTCTTGTTCATATGTGCAGGGTGGTATGGGTTTTTCAGTGTGGTACTGGCGTTCCTCTTCCCGAAGGGGCCCTGCTTCTCCTAGTTGGTGTTGCCGCCGCTGTGTGCTTCGCCATGTTTGTTACACTGGGGTGTGTCCTGCTGTTGCGTGACTTCACTGACATGTGTGCGTCGGTTGTGTGGCGTTGGGTGTTGTCCGTGAATTGGGCGTTGGGGACATGTCTGTGGCCGGCCTGTCACGTGTCATGTGCGTTCGGGGTGGGGCTGGTGTGTGTGCTGCTTGGTTGTGTCCCTGTGTCTGTGTGCGACGCATGCATGGCGCTGCGGTTGGCCTCTGCGTTGTGCGCATGTGTGGCGGCGTCATCGGCGCTTTGGGGCCGTGACGGGGTGGTTGGTTCCTAGTCCCAGGTGGTGTGTACACATGTGTTCTGCGATGTTAGGATTTGGCCTGTGTGTCATATGTGGATGCAATGGTGGATGTGTAGTGTGCACGCGCTGGTGGGGGGTTATCCGCTTTTTCCGCCCTTGCACTGTGTGCGCTGTTTGCGTGCACTTGTTGTGTGTGTGCCTACCTGCGTCTCCGCGGTACGTTGCGTCCTTGGTGGTGCATCAGCAGAAGCATGGGAAGGGCCTGCAGTGCTGGATTCATGCCCGGGGTGCCGCTTCTTCGTTGTCCGTGCTCTGCGTCCGTGTTTCCGCCTCTCTTTCACGTGCGGTGTCTCTTGGCCGTGGGAGCCGTTTGTTTGCGGCATCGTAATTTATGCGCCGGGCGGGACGTGTTTCGTCGGACGGTGTGTGTCAGTTGTGCTGCGCCGCTACGTGAACGGGCGCACTTTGATGGCGGACGGTGTTGCTGGCTTGCCGGCGGTGTTTGGCCTGCTTTTCGCATCGTAATTGGGCGGGCGTGTGGACTGCTGCGTGCCGGCGGTAACTGGTGGTTTTTGCATCCGCCAGCACGGCGGTTGTGCTTCCGCCCGCCATCGTAATGGGCCCCTTAGTTTCCTAATAATTTTTATTGTAAAATGACTTTAATATGAGATTAATATTGGATTATAAAATATTTGTTTATTTATAATTTATACTGTAGTGTTAATTATTTAATTTTGTTGTGACAAGTGGTTTTTCCCATTTTAATTTTTTTTTAAATGAAAAAAAATATTCTCATAAACTTGTATTTTTAAATATTATTTTTTTAACAAAAATAGTGATTTATTAAATAACATTTTTGTAACATTTAAAATGTTTGCTAAGAATTTTTAATTAGTAAAAAAAATGTTTTATAATTTTAAATAAGTATAACATTTTTTGTTTCAATTTTAATAACTAATTTTTGGTAAATAATTCATTTTTGGGAGTTAGACATATGAAAAATGAGGGAGTTTGTTATTCAGCACTTTCCACGAGTTTAGTAGGATTTGGAGTTGGAATAGTAAATTATTTTGATTTATTATCCAGCACTTTCCCTGAATTTAGTTGGATTTGGAGTTGGAATAGTAAATTATTATGGTTTACTATCCAGCATTTTCCCTGTGTTTAGTTGTGTTTGGAGTTGGAATAATAAATTATTTTGATTTATTATCCAGCACTTCCCCTGAGTTGAGTTCGATTTGGAGTTGGAATAGTAAATTATTATGGTTTACTATCCAGCATTTTCTCTGTGTTTAGTTGTGTTTGGAGTTGGAATAGTAAATTATTTTGATTTATTATCCAGCACTTTCCCTGAGTTTAGTTGGATTTGGAGTTGGAATAGTAAATTATTATGGTTTACTATCCAGCATTTTCCCTGTGTTTAGTTGTGTTTGGAGTTGGAATAATAATTATTTTGATTTATTATCCAGCACTTTCCCTGAGTTTAGTTCGATTTGGAGTTGGAATAGTAAATTATTATGGTTTATTATCCAGCATTTTCTCTGTGTTTAGTTGTGTTTGGAGTTGGAATAGTAAATTATTTTGATTTATTATCCAGCACTTTCCCTGAGTTTAGTTGGATTTGGAGTTGGAATAGTAAATTATTATGGTTTACTATCCAGCATTTTCCCTGTGTTTAGTTGTGTTTGGAGTTGGATTAGTAAATTATTATGATTTTTTATCCAGCACTTTCCCTGAGTTTAGTTGGATTTGGAGTTGGAATAGTAAATTATTATGGTTTACTATCCAGCATTTTCCCTGAGTTTAGTTGGATTTGGAGTTTGAATAGTAAATTATGATGGTTTACTATCCAGCACTTTTTCTGTGTTTAATTGTGTTTGGATTTGGAATAGTAAATTATTTTGATTTATTAACCAGCAATTTTATGTGTTGATTAAATGTATCATTTTGCATTGAATGTTGATATTAATGCTTGTGGGTTTGTATTTGTTGTTGTGGGCGGGTGTTCTTTTCTTTTTTATTTACAGGTTTTCTCTTTGGTGAACAGATGGAGCTGCCGATGTGTTTTTTTAAAAAAAAGAGGAAAATGTATTTTGTTTTTTGATAACAATTTACTTTAAAAATCCTTTTTTTCCCATTTTGTTGGAGCGTTTTTTGTAAACTATTTTTCACTTTTTGAGGGTTTCGTAATTAAGAAGTTTGCGGCGTTGGACCTTTTTTATACAGATGTATTTTTACATTTTGTTTGGGCTTTGTTATCCAATGGATTCGGATCTAATTTGTCTGCTATGGATTTGATAGTTTACGAGGATATTCTACTGCTACATAACTGTTAGTTTTTTTATTACTATGGGTGGGGAATTTATTTTTTTCATTGTTTTTTTTAATTTTAATAATTATATTATGTCATATAATTTTGTGCTCCATCGTAAATTTTATATGACATAATTATATTTCTTAATTTAAAAAAGGAGAAATCTGTTGTTTACATGTTTTATATATTTTTTTTAGAAACATTTTATTGCGTCAAGTGTCAAATACAATGCAGAGCTCTGTAACCCAGTGGCTATCTACTACAGTGTAAAGTACAAAAAATTTGCATTGACATTTAAAATATACATTTGTCAACAAAAAAACCATTATACATAACCAGTATCAACCCCCCCATTGCACTGTCTCTGCACTGCATCTCCAGCATCGCCTCCACTCCCACCGCATCAATAACAGTTTCCACTTAACCACTGGTCCCTTGCACCTCCGTCCTGCACACTCATCCCAAAACCGTAGCATCTCCAGAAGAAATGGGCTCCAGGTAGAGGCCTCTATAGTCCGCCCATCGCTTCCAGATTTTGGAATGCTTTTGCGGGCACCCCCGTGCTTTAAAGATAGGAACCTCCAATCCCATGTTAAAATCAAGACCATTTTTCCATGCTGACAATGAAGGCGGGACCTCTGCCTTCCACATACGTGCAATGTCTCGTTTAGCTAGTGTAAATCCCAATAGCATTAGGTGGCATTTATAAATATTTCCCCCCACACCCTCCATGATATGTAAAAGCACTAATTTAGGCGAGAAGGGAAGCTCCCACCCCAACACCTCTGCAAGACAGGCCAAAACCCCCCGCCAGAACTTTGCAATCGCTGTACACTGCCAGACCGTGTGAAAGAAGGTGCCCTCATCCTGACCGCATCGTAGGCAAGTTGGAGATGCCACCAAGCCTACCCGCCACAGCCTGACCCTAGTATAATATACCCGGTGTAGGTAATTAAATTGGATTAGGCGGAGCCGCATTGCGATCGCCGCCTCCCGAGGGGAGGCCAGCGCCTCCGTCCAATCATCACCATCCAATGGGCAAAGGTCCTCCTCTCACGCCTCCCTAAGTTTATCTAGTGTGGTGGGACAATTCGTTACTAGAGACTGATAAATTTTGGAGATTTTATGGTCCTGTAGGTCTCCCATAAACAGTTTGGCTTCAATGGGGCTAAAATCCGGGAGGGACTCGAGTCCCGTAACACTGGGGAGGAGGGCATGCCGAAACTGAAGGTATTTATAAAATTGGGTCTTTGTCATCTGATATTCCCGCTGGAGATCCTGAAAAGACTTCAGAACCGTGCCCCTCATCACATCGCCTAGAGTAGAAATCCCTTTATTGTCCCAACCCCGTAAGCCCACTAGAGCAGCTAATTGAGGCAATCTCCCATTAGACCAGAGGGGAGTCTCCTTCGTCAATCTACCCCACTACCCCATCCTCCGCAGACCCTGTTTCCACACTTGGAATACCACTCTGGTGGCCGACGGCAGGGTATTGCGCACAGAAGCCGAGTATAAGATAGTATTTAGAGTGGTAGTTCCCATGCATCTTCGTTCCACCGCATATGCAGGGTCTGTCCTGTCCCCATACCACCAGTCATTTAATATCAGTGGGTGCGAGGCCATATAGTATGATTAGACATCCGAGGTGGCCAACCCACCACAATATGTGGACTGGAAACATGTCCGCAACGCCACTGTGAGTGTCTTTCCTGCCCACAGAAACTGACCCAAGGCCGAGTTGACTTGGCGAAACCACGAAGGGGGGATGGGGAAGGGATAATTCTGCAATTGATAGAGCAGCCGCGGTAGCGAGACCATCTTGAAGATGGCTGATCGACCAGGGATGGAAAGGGGCATGTGAGCCCAGGCTCTCAGCTCTTTGTGCACCCGCGCCCACACCGTCACAATGTTACGATCCCAGAACACACTTGATAAGTCTGATAGGAAGACACCCAGGTACTTTACTCCCACTGTAGTAACCTGCACCGCCGAAGCCCAAGTACCCAGTTCTATTTGTTTCACCAGAATCCACAGAGTGGACTTACAGAGATTCATAAACAAACCTGAAGATTCCCCAAAGATTTGCATGATACGAAGCAGCCTTGGCCCTGTTCTGTTAATGTCCGTCAAGAAGAATAGGACATCATCGGCATATAATGCGATGCGGTCCGACAGTCCCTGGGCCCACTCAAAACCGGCCACCTGCGCATCCATCCAAACACAAGCTGCCAAGGGCTCCATTGCTAAGGCAAACAGAAATGGTGACAATAGGCAACCCTGCCGGACACCCCGTCCAATAGAGAAAGTGAAGGAGGCAGACCCTGCGATACGGACCGAGGCCATGAGGTCCGTATATAACAATTTCAAATAGGACAAGAAGCGTGGACCCATATTCAGGTGATCTAGAAGGGCGAATAAATACGTCCAGCTAAGAGAATCAAATGCCCAATCCATATCTGCCAACAGGAGTGCTGCTGGCACATCCAGCCCCGCATAGTGGCAATGACAATGTGTGCTCGACGAATGTTGTGCCGCGTTGCTCTCTGAGGCATGAAGCCGGCCTGGTCTGGCTGGACCAAGGAAGTGATATGGGATTGGAGGCTGTTGGCCAGAGCTTTAGTCAAGATTTTAGACTCTATATTCAGTAATGAGATAGGGCGATATGAAGCGTGCTGGTCTGGGGGTCGACCCGGTTTATGAAACACGACCACCTCAGCATGCCTCCAGTCCCACGGGAGGCATCCGCGTTCCGTGCCTCCTCTACCACCCCAAGGAGATGGGGTCCCAATTTCGTGGAATATCTCTTAAAAAACTCACATGGGTACCCATTAGGGCCCGGGGCTTTCCCAGAGTTAAGGTATCCTAGAGCTGAGCCCAGCTCCTCCTCCGTAACCAATGTCCAGGACAATGGTGGAGGGGCATAGACACTACCCAATATCACCTGTTCCTCATAGATAGTACCCTGAATGAAGCCGTACCTCCCTTGAGTATCTACCCACGTCTTGGAGTGTTTATATAGGACCCTCCGATGGATAAGAATGGCGACCCCCCGGGATCCCTTCGTGAACCCAGAGTGGAACACCTGCAAATACCCATATCTATGAAGGCCTAGGGCCTTTGTTCCCAATAGGTGCGTCTCCTGCAGCATCAGCCCGATAGCGTTTGGCCTGCTGGAGGATGGCCCCCGCTTCACCTTGTCCAATGCACCCCTAACATTCCAGCTCACAATCCGGAGGTCTCCTGCATGGGCCTGCAACCTACCTGTGGGGGCTGCCATCTATAGAACCAGTAACATTAAAAAGTATTGATTTAGCAATCATGTCTAGGTATTCTAGTCCTTGGGTGTTTGGATATAATTTAGTCTTATGTTGTAGGTACTCGTACATTGTTTTAGTTTGTTTACTTAGTTTAGGGCCGATTCTAGTTTGGGATTGCTCTAGTCTGAGTTCTTGATAGCTCTGTTCCTTTTTAATAGATTCAATTAGTTTATGTAGTGTTCGTTGTCCCTTTCCTATTGTGGCTTGGAAGGTATTATGCCATCCTTCCACTGCGTTGTTGGTTTTGGCTTATTGAGCTACAGTACTAGCGTAGACGTTCCACCAGGGGATCTGGAATTTTGGTTGTCTACGGTGCCCTGACCTATGTAACCTTCCCACCCAGGTGTCTTTGAAGTAGTCGTGAGGGAGTTAATTTACTTTCATTTGCTTGATAGAAAGGACTTTCTATAAGTAGGTTATAGTGATTGGCTACTTCAGTTGTTGGGACATAGGCCCGGGCTATTAACTTTTTTTATTTGGTAGGCAAAGTTGCTATTGGTGGCATAATATATACTCAGAGTAGATTTTTGTAGGTGTCTCCAGATACTCTGATTGAAGTGGTAGTAGCAACCTTGTAGTGCAGTGTGTGGGTATAATTTTAAAATTGACAGAATCATTGCTTGCTCAAATTATTCTTTGTGGAAAGTAATTGTCAGTGAATTGTTTTACTATTGTTTTACTATTGTTAGGAGCTCTATATAAGTGGTGTTTTGTTTATTAGGGAGTAATACATATATGAAGGGGATATTTGTATCTTCATACTCGCTGTGGATGGTATATAGCTGGTAGAATGGCTTGGGGCAAACTTTGAATGTGCCATCCATCATCCACGTTTCGCAGTTCTTTAGTTTTTGTAAATTTGTGTTTGTAGCAAAGATAATTCTTTTTCATGACTTTCATTATCACGAAGAAGGAATTTTTCATCTTTGTGGGTGATGGTGTATTCAGGTAATATTTGTATTTCTCCAAAAGTTTGGGGAATAGGTGGTGTTTGAGCTGTAGCTCTTTTAGTTCTGGCTATTAGTCTTTTTAAAGTGGGGATGGACGGTAGTTGTCCTGTGACATGTTCAGGAACTCGAGTCAAAACATTTTTAAGTATTTGGGTGCTTGTTTGTTGGGAACTTGTACTTGAATCTCTAAGGGGCACATTACGATGGCGGGCGGAAGCACCACCGCCGTGCTGGCGGATGCAAAAACCACCAGTTACCGCCGGCACGCAGCAGTCCACACGCCCGTCCAATTACGATGCGAAAAGTAGGCCAAACACCGCCGGCAAGCCAGCAACACCGTCCGCCATCAAAGTGCGCCCGTACATGTAGCGGCGCAGCTCAACTGACACACACCGTCCGACGAAACACGTCCCGCCCGGCACATAAATTACGATGCCGCAAACAAACGGCTCCCACGGCCAAGAGATACCGTACGCCAAACCGAAGCGGTAACACGGATGCCGAGCACGGACAACGAAGAAGCGGCTCCCCGAGCATGAATCCAGCACTGCAGGCACTCCCCATGCTTCTGCTGATGCACCACCAAGGACGCAACGTACCGCGGAGACGCAGGTAGGCACACACACAACAAGTGCACGCAAACAGCGCACACAGTGCAAGGGCGGAAAAAGCGGACAACCCCCACCAGCGCGTGTACACTACACATCCACCATCGCATCCACATATGACACACAGGCCAAATCGTAACATCGCAGAACACATGTGTACACACCACCTGGGACTAGTAACCAACCACCCCGTCACGGCCCAAAAGCGCCGATGACGCCGCCACACATGCGCACAACGCAGAGGCCAACCGCAGCGCCATGCATGCGTCGCACACAGACACAGGGACACAACCAAGCAGCACACACATCAGCCCCACCCCGAACGCACATGACACGTGACAGGCCGGCCACAGACATGTCCCCAACGCCCAATACACGGACAACACCCAACGCCACACAACCGACGCACACATGTCAGTGAAGACACGCAACAGCAGGACACACCCCAGTGTAACAAACATGGCGTAGCACACAGCGGCGGCAACACCAACTAGGAGAAGCAGGGCCCCTTCGGGAAGAGGAACGCCAGTACCTCACAGAAACACCCATACCACCCTGCACATATGAACAAGACATATAAAACGGAACACCAAAGAGCCCGGGGACCGACAACAGGTGGCCCAAGAATAACATCCACACACAAGGCCCAACGCAGAGCGGAAAGGCAGCCTGCCGCCCACACAAGGGAGAGCAGACAGCACTGAATGACCTTCCATTCCAACTCCGAAACCACAGCCCTACGACAGAAGCCGGTGAATACAGCCATTGTCCAAGAATAGACCAACACAGGCATGCCGAGGAGACCGACCACAGGGCAGATAGCGCATATCACAGAAGCACACAACGGACGGGGAAGAAAGAAGAAAACACTCCCCCATGTCGGCCACATGCAAGTTAATTGGAAGGAGTCACACAGCACTGACCTTGAACTGTCTGAGAAGCATGTGGGAAGAGGGCCCGTGTCCTCCAAACAAGCCAACAGAACACAAGTCCTGTCTCCCCACGACTACACAGAGCTCACAGCAACCCCGGAGCGTGCACATTGCAGACTGCACACACAGCCGGAGCACGCCACCTCAACGAACCGCTGCGAAATGGCAACCGCAACACACCTACCCAACTACGCCGAACAGCTCAAGCTGTACAAAACCAACCTGTGCCATACATTGGGATGCGATCTCCTGTCCCTGCTGAACGTAAGTTACCGACTGACTTACCGCATCACATTGTTCAGCTGCGTCATGCCCGTCTTCTACTGTCGGAGGTGTCCCTACCAGCATCCCGTCGAGATATGCCTCTCCAACCCGGCATGTCTGAAGGCGGACCTGCTACCACTACTCCTCCCTCTGGACGCACACGACAGGGCCTGCTCTGCCTATGGGGGCATGGCGTATGTGGCCAACATCGCACCCGCACTGAAATGGGACCACTGTGCCTCCACACGACGGATCATCGAGAACAGCTACATCGAATGTCACCCAGCATGCCCCATCATGGTCCTCCAAGGGACAACTTACGAACAACACCTTGACAGCCACCATCCGCTACATTGGCTGGCAAACATGTACACCACCAATGACATGGAAGCCCTGCTGGACGGCATCGCATACCTGACAACCTGTAAATACGTCGGACCACAACGCAGGTTCCCCGAGTGACCTATGATGTCCAACCCCGCACCCATGCTTAGCTTCCGCACGGACTGGCCAGTCACCACCACAACAGCCATACCAAACGACCGGCAACTGTAACCACACCATCAACGACATCGCCATGACATCGGATATGACCGGGACATGCACACTGTTCCCCATCACATCCAGGAACACTGCATGCATCGTGGGAGGCAGTGGCATGGGCTCTGTGTATCGCACCCACATGGACGGAACTGCACGAACAACCAGGACACGACATGGATCCAGCGCACATGGACACACACACCGCTCAGTGGACATGAATAGGTCGCCTGGAGTCTGTGGGTGCTGCACCCCTCCCGCCCCGGGAATCCCATACCAGGACCTTTGCATGGACGACAAGTGCATACAACAACAACACGACCCCAGTGACTGTGACATGTCCAGTAACCACCACAGTGCAACAACAAGTGGCACGCCGCTGCATGCACGCAAGCACATGCCCTGATGTCAACTCACATGCACGCGTGCATGAGGAACAACCGCAGCAAACCTGTCACATGGAACTGAGATGGACTGTGCCCATGATGCCAAGCGGTCTGGTAGGCTACATGTATACCGTCTGTGTCAAAGTCCGCAGCTCCGCAGCTATACGTAAATGTACATTAGCACAGCCTTGGCCAAGCAGATGTCACTCTGAAGCCCACATCCCACATGCAACAGCCAATCACATGTAACCCCACACCCTATCCCATTTGCAATCATGCTCAGTATATCCTTAACATGTATTCCGCTGCCAGTAGTGTCCACTATACTGCATCACAGAGGACAGAAGACTCAATATAATGTTTGAAACCAAAACTGTCTCCGCTGACTCATTTCACAAGTACGAATGAGAGAGGATGAGAGTATGTGAAGTACACGGCAGTCGTGACATGACCATGTAGTCCACTGGTATTGGATGTCAACGCAAATGAGTAGCACCACTGTGGAAGACACACATGTGTCATGTGAAGTCGTATGGACGCAGTGCTCAGGTGGGTGGGTGCGACGGGTAGATGCGCACATGCCAAGTTGGAGCACGCCGTGTTGGGAGGGGTCATGAACAGTACACCACCGCTTCCCTGGGCATTGTGAGAGGACACCTGTCGGGGGGGGAGTGAACATGTGTGTGCACAGCAGCCGGGCACACGTACAAAGCGGTACCAGGCGCACCTCAGCCCACCCTCTGTGGACAAGCTGGATCCTGTTGTGCGCCCGCCATGCCCCTTGACAAGGCACACACAGCCCCAGTCGACCAGGTGTAACCCCAACATAGTCAATCCGCACAGGCGATACAGGGCACGGGATGGCAGTGGAGCATGGTGTGTGAGAGGTCTCCTCGCGCTCCTCCTGGTCATATCACGCAGGCAATAGAACCTCAACGTCTAGCATGGCACAAGTCACATGGAAGTGTAGGGGGATGCACCACAGCACGAGCAGCACTGACGTCACGGGAGGTGGCTCGCACCATCCCATCCATTGCCCATCATACCAACCACGCCACATGCCATTGCGACTAAGTGCAAGCGCGTGCGCCACCACCCCCGAGCCCTCCCCAGAGAGGCCAAAGAGTGAATGTGTGGGCCATCAGCCACAGACGGACGCGGCCTGGCCGCAAGGGCAGCCACAGCCACTGGGTGTCGCAGGTGGCGGATCCGGAAGGCGAAGACTGTGATGCATAGTCCATGCAGGCCGGGTCTCCATTGGGGCACCACGCAGGTGGACGGCGTCCCGCAACACATCATACCCTGAGACAGCCCACTCGTGCAACTGGACCCACACATACACTCCTTGCCCTCTCTGGTGCGAGCTTGGGGCTGCCTGTGCAAGCGCTAGCCTCGCAGGTGAGCATGCATATTGGGGGAGCGAGGGGAGGACATGAGGGCTGGGGCGAAGATGACTGTATCACTGTCAGTTAGTACAAGGGATGACCCAGATGTGGAAAGGAAGAGACGTGTCCCGTGTGTACTGCAACTAGTCGCCAATCCAACTACCCCCATGTCCGGAATGTAAGCCCGCACCTAGGCCCGCCCATCCGCCACATCGAACATACCACCAGCACGACAACCTTCCCATTCGAAACACTGACTGGGGGTGGCGACCAGTGTACAATCATGTGTAGCCTACCCACGCGTACATGTGGGCCCTCCATGATCCATGTCACCTGCGGCAAAGTCATGACATGCGCAATGAGGAAGTGAGGAGAGCTGCCCGCCCCACGCGCAGAAGGTGCATCAGCTCCACAGACCCAGCAGCGAGTCCAGCAGGGGTCACATGTGCAGGGGCAGCTGTGCCTGGTGTGAAGGCACATGCATATAGACAGCACATCGACCAATGTGTAGTCTGCCCACATCTACAGTCCATCATCATGCGGACATAGGAATTGAACACAGGGCAACACATCTCAGTGGGTGCACCCACCGTGACCAACAATGCGCAATCATCGACGTACCCGCCCTGTGCATGGCCCCCACCCAACGGAGGCACATCCAGTGCCACCATCCCACACACACAAGCCTTCCACGGAACATGCTGTGTCCAATGGTCAGTACAGAGTCAGCGCCCATCTGGTGGATCCTGAACAGGAGACACATGCACACACATGCCAGCTCCCACTATGTACGACTGCCACCTGGCACGTGCAATGTAACCTCTCACCTGTGACGTGTGACTGCAAGCACACAGCCGTCTTGGCATGGGGCTGTCAATGTGGACACCTGTCAATGTTTCGGGAGGTGTGATCCGTACAGTGCTGTACATAGGGTGCAGTGCTGACACCTACTACTGTCTCATATCCCCTCGTGCCACAGGTCCCACTTGTTTTGGCCGCTCAGCCTGTGCCCACATCGTCGTCGTCGTGTGCCATACTCATCCAGCCGCGGAAGCAGTTCCATGCTCAGCAGACATTCATGTTGCCGTGGCGTTGCCGCTTGACGGATATGCAGTCAGTCCCCATCAGCACGCCCGCAAGTCATTGGGGCCTAGATCCCCATGTGCATGCACATGGCAGTGGTTTGTATCACTAGCCATTGCCATTGTTGGGAGACCTGTGTAAGTGTATTGTGGCCGTGCCGTCCCAGCTTGACAGCTGGGCTGTGGCTCATGTGCTTGCTCAGTCATGTCAGTGATGTGTATGCGAAATTGCTATGTGTCGTGTTGCTTTGACATGTGTCCTCTGCCATTGTCCCTAGGCGGAGACCGAACATTGACCGCCCATACCAATTGCTGGCAGACATGGAGGATACGGAGGTCATTAGGAAGTTTCGGCTGGACAGGCCAACCCTGCATCGACTGTGTGCCATGTTAGAACCCCATCTCCGTCCCCGCAGGGTGTATCCGACTGCTGTCACCCCCACGGCTAAGGTGATGGCCGCCATGCATTTCTTCGCCACTGGGTCATTCCAGCACACAGTGGGCAGTGGAGGAGGGATGTCCCAGCCCATGTTCAGCAAGGTGCTGAGGGATGTACTGGCAGCCATGATGCTGTACCGGAACAGGTACATCCGCTTCCCCAGGGCTCGTGAATTGGCGGCAGTGAAGGGTGCATTCTATGCCCTTGGCAGAATCCCACACGTCGTTGGAGCCATTGACTGCACACATGTCGGCCTTGTTCCACCACAGGCCACTGAGCACCTGTACCGCAACAGGAAGCACACGCACTCCCTGAATGTGCAAGTGGTGTGCCTTGCGGACATGGTGATCACCCACGTGTGTGCAAAGTTCCCAGGCTCGGCCCATGACGCACACATAATGCGCAACAGCATCTTGCCACGACTGATGTCCAATATGCAACAGGATCGTGCCTGTATTGTCGGTGAGTATGTGGAGTGGTGTAGTGTGCTGGCTGTGCGATGCTGTCCCCTGTCCAGTTGGATTAGCAACGGTTCTCTGTGTCCCTCACACCCAGGTGACTCTGCGTATCCGAATGGGGCATGGCTGCTCAGTCCATTGAGGAATCCTCGCACCCCAGCAGACGATCGCTACAATGAGGCACATGGGAGGACCAGACGTGTGGTCGAGCGTACCTTTGGCCTCCTCAAGTCCAGGTTCAGGTGCCTGGACCGCACCGGGGGTGCGCTGGCGTACTCCCCACAGAAGGTGTGCCGGATAGTGGTGGCGTGCTGCATGCAGGCCATTCGGAAGCAGATCCCCCTCATCGTGGATGACGGAGATCAACCAGGGCCCCAGCCCGCAGACCAGGACAGCTCGAGTGAGGAGGACAGCGGAGAGGAGGAAGCTGGTAATGTGCGGCAGCAGCTCATCGCCCGCTACTTCACTTGACGGTGAGTGTCCATGTACGACGGCTGATGTGGCTGTATCTGTGCAGGTGTGTGTGTGCTGTGTCAGGGTGGCCGTTTGTTCACTGCGTGCTGTGTGTCAACGCTCCATGGCCAGGGTAGTATGCCACTGTTGGTGGCTGTGGCATTGTGCCCTATAGCTCTGTGCGATGTGTGTACATTGCTTGTAGTTGTTGACATGTACTGTGTGATGGGTGTGTGACACACTCATTGAATGTGCTCCTGTTCTGTCTCCCACCCCTAGGTCCCTACAGGTCCCTCCGGATTCAAATGCCATGCCACGCATCAGGTGCCTTTCCGCCCAGGGTGGCCGTTGTATTCCGTACAAATAAGACACAGGGCACAAACAGCAGTTAGTGAAAAAGGTGCATTTATTACAAACTGTGACATGTGATTGTGTGTAAGGTGATGACAAAAGTGGTGCGTGCAGTGACAATGAGCTGTCGGTCATGGCTGCGTGATGATCAGGGTGTACCCACTGGTTCTATGTCCATAGTCCAACACACACATGCCATCCAGATGGCTGTGTGGAGTGGGATCGTAGTCCAAGTCAATGCAGTGGCTGGTCAAGGAAGGCTGGCGGAAGGCTGGCTGGCTGCCTCACTTGCGTCTGGAGCGTGCAAAGTCCTCCCGGGAGATCTGTTTCCTCTTCGGACGGCCCCTTCCACGTTTGCGAGGGGGTGCCTGCTTGCGACATGCTGGTGGTTGAGGTGTGATCACTGGCTGTGGACGCAGGGGAACTGGACACTGCTGCTCCACCCTGCGCCCCGGCAGGTGGTGGCGGAGGGGAGCTGCTGTCCCTGGCTGTGACCTCACCGCCACCACCAGCTGTCCCATGAGGTCCACGATTTGGCCCATACGGGCGTCCATGGACCTCAGCACCCCCAGCACCTCACGCGTGTCTGAAGCAGACCGGACCCATTGTCCTTGGGCCTCTTCATAGGCCCCAAGGACTCTGGCCATGTGAGGCAGGGCATGGCTCCCAGGGGAGGCTGGCGTTTCCTGACCCTGCTCCTCCTACCAGTCCTGCTGCCACCGGCCTGCCCACTAGCCACATTGCTCACCACGGTCCTCGCTGTGGCTCCCAGGGTGGATCCAGTCGTCCGGGCCACCACCTGCGCTGGGGCTGGTGCCAGCGAAGACGTGGCGGTGGTGGCGGCGGTGGTGGTCGGTGCGGCGATGGTGGCGGTTGCGGCAGTGGTAGTGGCCACAATGACCGTGGGTGTGGCCGCAACGACAGTGGCAGCAGGGGGCTGTGAATGTTCAGCAGCCCTGGATGATGGGTTGGTGGGTAGGAGGGGTCCTGGGGAGCGGCTGGGCCCTGCCACACCAGATGGGCCTGCTTGGTTGTCCGTGTCCGAAGAGGAGGACAGATCCTCCAGATCCGTGTGTCCTCGTTGGGGGCTTGTAGGCTGGCTGTGCTGGCTGCTGGCTCCATCCCCAGCATCCAGCAGTTCGTCACCTGTGGAGAGAATGAGATGTGTTATTGTGTTGCACCTGGCGAAGTATGTATTTGTCGTCTGACATAGACAGTTCGTGCAATCTCGTACATGGGTTTCCCGGAGGCGTGTGTGTGGCTGTAGCATCTGTAGTTGTGTGTGCTTGGCAATGGGACTGTGTGCTGTGCACATGTGGCATGGGACGGATTGGCCATGCCGATGGGTGTGTTGCTGTGCCCCTACTTATTGTGACTCTGGTGTATGCGGGATCCTGGCCCATCCTGGGTCTGGTTTGTACTTTGCTTTTGGGGTTCAAATGGAACGCTTAGGAACGCATATGGCAACATGGGGGCCATGCCCCAGATTCGCATTTGGGATGGAATATGCTTTTGGGGTTCAAATGGAACGCTTAGGAACGCATATGGCAACATGGGGGCCATGCCCCAGATTCGCATTTGGGATGGAATATGCTTTTGGGGTTCAAATGGAATGCTTAGGAACGCATATGGCAACATGGGGGCCATGCCCCAGATTCGCATTTGGGATGGAATATGCTTTTGGGGTTCAAATGGAACGCTTAGGAACGCATATGGCAACATGGGGGCCATGCCCCAGATTCGCATTTGGGATGGAATATGCTTTTGGGGTTCAAATGGAACGCTTAGGAACGCATATGGCAACATGGGGCCATGCCCCAGATTCGCATTTGGGAGGATATGCTTTTGGGGTACATGCTGTGAGCCATGGGTGCCGAACGTGACATGTGTTGTGGCAGCATGACAGTGCATGGTTTGAGGTGTGTGCATGCTTGACATGGCCTGCATATTTGCTGTCTGTTGTGATTACTGGACATGGCATTGGACGCATCGTTATGAGTGAGTGATAGTTGTGTGCCAGCCAACGTATTGCAGTTGTCCCATCTCCTTGGTGTGCGTGCTGCCCTGTGCCATGTGCATCACTGCAGTGCTCGGGGGGGGGGTGTGGCCCATGTTGTGTGTTGTTGCTCACAGTGTTGCGTGCGCTTCATTGACTTCTGGCACATGGTTGGTCATGGGCATGTGTCTTAGCGTGACTGCTGTATGTGTGGCAGCTGTGCGGATGACATGCCTTTCATGAGACTGGGGCTGACGGATGGGATGGATGGTATGTTGTATGTGCATGGTGTGTCTGTGAGTTTGATGGGTTCAGTGGTGTTCGTTTGCATTTATGTTGTTCCGCTCTGTTGCGTCTAGTGTTGTTTGTCTTACATAGGCGTAGTTGTGGGGTGTGTGGTTGACAGGCAGTAGGGGCTACATGGACAGGACTTCAATGGTGTTTCGGTTGTGTGTGATGAGTTGCACAGTGGCTGCCGTGTGGGACTATATTCAGTGTGGCTTGTGCATGCAGACGTGGCTCCTTGGGTGTTGCTATGTCTGTGATGGGTCATGTGGGGTGTGAGTCTGTTGTTCATGTCCGTGTGCACATTGTTCACTTGTTCGTGACGGTGGGCGGTGCTGCGTGTTCGTCTGCTACGTGACATGTCCCATGTGTTGGTCGTGTTATGGTCCTCATGCCTCCAGTAATCCAGCCCTGTCCAGTTTCCCACCTGCAAGTTGTTCGTGCGTGCACTGTACTGGATGCCACATGGCTCTAAGCGGGGGTGCTCCATGTTGCAGGTCTGTGGGGGTGGGGGGTGTTGTGGGTCGTGGGGGTGGCTGGACACCCACTGACACCGATTGCTGTGGACCGTGATGTCTGCCTTTCGGCTGTCGTTGTGCACTGCGGTGGCTGACACGTGGCTGTGGGGTGTGGGGGATGCTCCTCCTTGCTGTGCTGTGGGACTGGGGCCTGGTGTGTGTTGTACTTGGGCTGTCCACCGTCCCACCCACTGCACTTTGTGTTCCTGCCACTTACCTGTTACTTGTCGGTTAGTGCAGCTGTGGCGGACACATGGGTGTGGTGGGTGCTCGTTGTGGCGCTTCTGGCATATTTGGGGACCTGTTGGTGGTTACGTGGCTGGCTTAGTGTACACATGTCCCCACGCATCTTACAGTTGTTCGGTTTGGGCTGTGTGTGGTGGTGTCTGTTGCATGTGTGTGTGATGTGTTGTGTATTGTGTGCTGGACATGGGGGTGTTTGTCCCTGGGAGCTGTGGCATGGTGGTAGTGCATGTGAGTACATAGCGGTGTGCTGGTATACATTAGTTTGTACTTACCAGCCTCCACTCCCCCTGTTAATCCGGCGAGGATCTCCGGATGGATTACGACTCGCACCTTCTCCTCCCACGCTTTGAAGGTCTTAAGAGCGCGGGATTCCCTCCGCCAGTGACGGCAGCCAGCTCTCTGTTTTTGCCCTCCTTCTTCTTGACCAGGCTCTTTACGTCATTCCAACGTTTGTTAATCTCGACTCTGTTCCTGGGCAGGGTCCCGACTGCATTGACCTGGTCTACGATCCGGTTCCACATTCTGTTTCTGGTGGCTAGTGGTGTGTGCTGGACCATGTTCCCATAGATTTGTGGGTACACCTTGATGATCTCGTCGACCATGACCGTCAGCTCCATGGGCGTGAACTTGGGCATTCTTTGTGGTGCCATGGTGTTTGTGGTGCTGGTGCGGTGTGTGTTGTGTAATGTGCAGGGGGTTTGTGGTGCCGGTGTTTGGTGGTGGTGGTGGTGGTGGTGGTGGTGTTTGGTGGTGGTGGTGGTGGTGGTGGTTGTGATGTGTGCGTTTCTGTGGTGTGCTGCTGTCCTTGCTGTGTCACTGTGTCCTCTCCTCTCCTCTCTGGTTTGCAATGTAGCAAGGGGTTGTGGTCTGTGGGAGTGCTGCTTTTGTACTCACCTATGTGGGTGTGTCCTCATGGTCTGTTGTTTTCAGGTGTGTTGTGTCTGGGGTTCTGGCCTTTGTATTTTTTGTTTGTCCGGGGGGTGTTTTCGGGATGTGTACTGTGCTTGTGTATTTGTGCGTGCCTTGCTGTGTGGACTTGTTGGCCATGTTGTGTGCTATTGGTTTTGTGTGCGGATGGTTTCTGTGCAGGTACGTTGGCGCCATGGCTTCTGCCGTGTCGATTCTCATCGGCGTTGTTTGCGCTGGCGGGCGGTATATTTGTTGTTTTTCCGCGCTCATGTCGGTGCGATCGTAATTTCACGTGCGGTGTGTCGGCCGTGAGGGCGGGCGGTTTTGTGTTGTCGTGCGTGTTTCCGTCCGTGGCGGGCGGTTTGACTCCGACTCGGACGTTGGCGGGCGGTATTTTGTGTGCTTTTTCCGCCGATGGCGGTTTTCGGTTTGTGTAATCGTAATGGCGTGGTCGGTGTTCAGGCGGTGTGTGCGGGCGGATTTTTGCCGCTTCCATGCCTGGCGGATTTATTTACGCCGGGTATCGTAATGGGCCCCTTAGTGTTTCTGGGGCATCTCTGACTTCAATTTCAGTTACATTGGGGGATGGTTGTGTTCTCTAATACTGACTACATTGGTTTCTACTGTAGTGGCTCTACCATAGCAAGCATTAGAGTAACATTTGCTACATTTCCAATGTGTTTTGTTTTCAATTTATTTTTCCTATGTATAAGTGTATCCCATGTAGCAAAGAAGTAGTTTCCCCTTTTGCGCAGTTATGAATTTTGCTCCTTCTGCCATTTTTTGGTCCATCTGTGAAGATATATATATATATATATATATATATGTTTATTAATTATGCAATTTTGAACAATAAACATGTTAGTATAATTTATGTCATTGAAAATATACTTACATTAGTGTTGCTTTACTTTTCTTGATGGATATGTTTTGATGGTCGTTGTTTATTCACTGTTATATTTTCTGTTGGTATGAAAGCAAAATGTTAATGTTATTAAAATGTTACATATATTTTTTATTTTATTGTATTGTTTTGTGTTTAGTACCAAAACTATTAATACTTACTAATTGTAGTTGATGAAGTTTATTTTATTGATGTTTTTTGTTGGTGAAGTTTGTAGAAGCTGTGAAGAGAAAAATATGTATTAGTTAAAATTGCTTTTTTATTTAATTTATCGTTTATTAGTTTGTTCTATTTATTAGTTAATTTATATACTTAGTTTGATCTTTTTCTTTAATGTTGATTTTGTACTGTTCTTCGTAGTTGTTTGTTTTCACGATTTTTGGTGCAGTTGTAGTGAAGTGTAATCTGTGAAATAAAAGAGAAAAGGTTATATTTTTAGTTAATTAGATTACTTTCATAATGTATGACCACATGTATGAAGCTAAAGAATTGCGAATCCTTAATAGCGATTTTTAAGGAATTGCTATTTAAGAGTCGCAATTCTTAATGCATGTAGGAATCGCTAAATAAATTGCCATTTATACACAATCTGTAATAGGGAGTAGAATCTTTTCTCATTAATTCTTATGGGCCTAGAGGGCCATAGGAATGAATTGGAAAGCATTTGCAGTTTGCTAGTACCTATTTTGCTATTGCGTTTTGACTTGAGGTATCTTAAAAGTATTTTTACCGGTCGCAAATAGGGCCAATCTGCGAATTGACTCGTTTGCGACCGGTAATAAGCTTGATGCATGTGCCCATTAGTCTTTATTTTAAAAATGTTTGTAATAAAAATTATATACTTACTATTTTTCGTTGATGAAGTGTCTTTCGTTGATGTTGTTGTTTTGTTGAATTTTGTGGAAGCTGTAAAAAGTAAAGTATTTGTTAGCTATGTTTTGTATTTTTATTACATTTATAAATTCTAAGTAATTTACTTTCTTTTTTGGTTAAGTTATAAACTTACTTTGTTATATATTTTTAATGATGTTGATTTAAATTTTGTTGTGTACGAAAATCTTTGTCCTGTATTTTCAAGGTGGATTTTTAATGAAGTTTAATCTGTGATATTTAAAGAAAAACATATCATAGTTTTAGTTAATTAAATTAAACAATGCAAATTATTTATATTTTGTTATAAAGTTTTGTTCTTACCTGTTTTGATGGATTTTCGATATAGTTGTATGTGTAGTTCTTTTTCCTTCTGTGTTCTCTCGCTCGCAAAGTATCGCTCTTCCTCCTTGTTTGGCCGATGTACGGTAAAATTGGTGTTGATTAATTCATTATTTTTATAGTGTTTATTTAATTAGTTAGCGTTTTCTATTGGTTTGTGTTCCTTTAGTTTAAATTTATTGGTCGAGATAGCTTTTTTGAATTTTTTAGCAGTTACCTTTTAATTAGTTTAATATTTATAATGTTTTTTTAATGCTTGTATTTATTTTCTTTATTGTTGTTATTTAAATTTATATGTAAATAAATGTAATCTAATTTATTTATATATGTTATATATTAATGTTAGTTTATTTCCTGTCAGTTTGATATTTATTTAATGTTGTTTTCTTAATTTATGTATTTATTTGTGTTTGTATTATTATTGTATTTGTTTTATTTAATGTTATTTATTTTTTTAAATTATTTTTATAGCTTATTTTAAATTGTTTGGTACATGTAACTTAATTATATAATTTATGTTTGAATGTTATTTTTTATATAGTTTATATGTATTTTATCAATATTTGTGTTGTAGATATTGTTAATATTGATGTTTTTGGTGTTTCATTTTTTTTCAATGTTATCGATATTTTTGTGTGCTATATTTTTCTTGTTGATATTTTTTTAAACGGTATATTTTTATCGATGTTTGTATAATTTCGTTTTTAAGTATAGGGTGTCCATATTTTTGTATACAATATTTTTTCCGCGATATTTCTGTAGTTCGCGGTTTTAGGAGTCGATGTTGTATCAGTGAACCGGTGGGTCCACTGCAGTGGTTGAGTCAAATTGAGAGAGCGGTGGGTCCACTGCAGTGGTAGGCTCAGATTGGGGGGAGGCTGCTGTAGTGGGAGGGTTAGATGGAGGGGGATGGGCTGGGTCTGACCGTTTTGGGGATGGTGTAATGCTGTATGGTGTGGACAGGAATAGGGAGGGACTCAGACTTTTTGGGACAGGGTTTTTTTGGTGCGGGAGGTACTGGGCTGGGCAAGTATGGGTTGATGGAGGGGGTTTGGCCTTCGGAGACCGGGGAGGATTTTTTGGCGGCATGTGATTTTGGGCTTTGTTTTTTTCTCGGGGGGGCAGATGTAGATGGCAGGGCTGGGGGGTGGATTGCCTCTTCTTTTTCGGAGGGGGTTTGTAGGTGTGGGTAGGAAAGAGGTCCAGGCCACAGAGGTGGAGTGTCTGGCCAGAGGGGGGAACAGGAGAGGCAAGGGTAGGGGTTGTGGAGGTAGAGGTAGAGGGTTCTGAGGTCTGCAGAGTGTCTGGAGATGCATGTGTGTTGTCTGCTGGTATGTCTCTGGTGGTGAGTGTGCTGTCTGTCTCCTGAGTGTGCGTGTGTGTGGGTTTGTCCTTGTGTCTGTGTATTTGTGTGCTACGTGTGGCTGTTGATGTGGCTGCATGCATACGTTTGCATGTGCTTGGGTCAGGGAGGGTAGTTGGGACTGTGGATGAGGAAGAGGCAGGAAGGGGAAGGGACTGCTGGAGCTGAGACACTACGGCCGTCAGTGTGGAGGCCAGAGCCTGATTGGATCTGTGTAGGGCAGACATGCCAGAGTGAATGCCCTCCAGGAATGATACCATTTTTGTCAAAATGATTGTTAGTCACCTGGATGACATTCAGCACTGCTGTCTGTCCCACAGAGTTCTGCCTCAGGATGCCAATGGCCTCCACACTCAGGGCAGCAGGGGAGACCGGGGCAGGGGGTGAGGTGCCTGGCGCGAAGGAGGCGGGTCCTCTTCCACGGGAGCAATCACTGACACTGGGCCTGGGAGAAGCTGGGAGGGTGGAGATGGTAGTGGTGGTGGTGGACTCCGATGTAGAGGATTCAGTCCCTGTCTCCTCCACCACCACAAGGGAGTCATCACTGGAGCTGGAGTAGTCTTCAGATCCTGCCGATGTTGTCTCAGACATGCCCTCAGTGTGGCTCCCCTCACCCTCCGCGCCACTGGGCCCCTACTCCTCCGACTCAGCACTGGATCCAGACTGGCGAACTGCTCCCCCTTCATCCGTGGCACTGCCCCATCCGATGGCCGGGGCTGATGCTGTGAACAAGAATGAAAAAGAATCACATTAGTCATCCGTATGTACTTGACACATGGGTAACGTCACAAATCTTCACAGATCAAACAAATACATCATTTTGATTAGTGCTATTATCTTTTGATGCATTTACATACATGGCACTTATTAGTCTGCCAGTTAACCATTGCTCCCTCACACATGATGTTATCTGCAACATTGGGTGTATCAACATCAAATGCCACAACCACAATGTCAACTACTTCACTATGTAGCAGGTGATGTATTGTCTTTTGCTCCTGACGGTCTCGTGTCCTGACATACCTGTCTCATCTCCTGCAAGGGAGTTTAGAGCTCACAATGGAAATAGGTTTAACACAATTGAATTGAGACATGATATCCATTCTTCAATCCCTAGGGGAACCATTGGCTCTAATGTTACAGGTCAAATGACTTCCTTGTCAAACTTTAAGCTTGCATACTCATTGCATGAGTCATGTCACACAGATAACAGTGATTGTGCTCATTTGTCCCGTAACTTAGGTTCTCTACTGTCAGGTCACACATCTGACTCTTATTGCTCTTATTATGGAGACACCAAGGTAGTAGGCATAGCTAGGGTGAGAGGCACGTGGCACACTGTCTTGTGTCATCTATGCACAGTGTTGTGAAGATGAATCAGAATGTTGTGCACATTGTAAACAGCGCACCATTTTCAGATGTGAACAATGGTCAACACACTTCCAAGTCCGATGACTGCATCTTCACAATGCTTCTGGTGGAACACCATGCCACTGGCCCGTCTGGGTGCATTGTCTCTACAGACTATTAGTACTGAACCTCTATGCTTCATGAGTCCAGTCAACACTGTGTACCAATCCTGTCTAGACTGCTGTAGTCCCCATTTGTATGGGCCAAGTCTGAATGTCCCTCACTTCTATTAGACATATTGCACATTTTGTACAGCTTACATTGCTCTTATTTTCTATCTCATTTTGTTAACTTACTTCAAAATGATGCAAATTTAACATCTCTTAATCTGACAGTGATGCATCATACACATGGTTTACAAAACCCTCAAGTATGAATAGTCAAGAGCATTTACACACATGTCAACCATTGTGAATGTGTATCTAACATCATACCTTACAATTTCAGCCATGTTTCCACCAGTGACCACCTATGTTTGCCAGTGAATGGCATGTGTTGTCACTGTTACAGAGTCAGACACATGGACTCACTTTTTTGGATGGAGTGAATGAAATCTTCCACAGAATCATGTGAAAGGCCAGTGTGACAGGTGACCAGAGTTAGCATACCTGTAATTGGCCCATGGGATACATTTGATTACACTGAGCACCACGGCTGGGACCTAACATTGGCACACTGACCAAGCAAAACTCACCAAGGCCTCAACATTGGGTCACCTGCTGCCAGGATGTATAGCATGGGCTTTTCACACTTGAGTGCTCCAATAACAACATACTTCACAGATTTGTTGAGAGCACACTTAGAACAGGTCATACATTAGTCAATGTGCTGATACATGTCGAGCAATAGCATTACCCCTGAAGGTTATCTCCATGCACATGTTGTTGTAATTTGTAGATCACATGAGCATGGCATTACTGTCACTACCCTGAACATAACTTCCTCACATGTCCCTGATGAAAGGGGCATAACCGGCCATCTAATAATCCTTGTGCATATGCATCTTTTAAAACTGAACAGTGGTTTTGGCTGACTTCCGACCTATAAAAGGGCCAGCAGGCTAACATACTACAACATGCATGTTTAAAGAAAGCTGTGCGACAAGGCACATACTCACCCCCTCCTTGTTGCTGTGTGGCTCTCAACTGCCCATCCAGGTAAGGGAAGACCACCGCTAGGATGCTGAGTATGTGAGGGGTCAGGGTTTGGAGCCCGCCCCTCTATCCTGGAAGTGGCATGCCCAGCTGGACTTCAGTGATCTTCTTGGTCCAGCCACAAAGGTCCTGCCACCTCTTGCAGCAATCACAGACGCGCTGAGTTTCCAACCCCACGGAGCGCACCTTCCGGGCGATGGTCCTCCACCGGCTTAGCCTTCTGATGGGAGTTGACCTGTTAGGATGACATGGTGACAAACCCTTAGTTCACATGCAACATGTTTCTGAGTCAGACACTTTTACACATAGGTCATGGTCAGATTGGCAACAATGTCTAAGGGGTAGGCATATGGCATTATGTGCAGTTGTCCTGTGTTCAATGATGACTCCGTCCCATGAGAACAGTGATAAGATGTTTACCCCAGTGCACAGACTTCTACAGCAGTGTACCTGCCCAGAACAGTTATCTACACACTTTTAAACTTACAAAAAACAGTTTACATGCTTGCCAATGAGATTCCTAATGCTAGTAGTGCATGGTAATTGCAGATGTCCAATGAAAATGCTGTGTGATCATCACTCACCTGCTCCTCTGGTTTGCCATACAGCTGGCTGTACAGTGGCAAGAGGGTGTCCAGCAGGACCTGATTCCCCTCCTCTGTGAACGCTGGGACCCTGCCAACTGTACGTGGCATAGTAGCTCCCAGAGGATGTGGACACAGCAGCGGAGAGATGGGGAGGTGCAGGAATGATGCAGGTAGTGCAGGCAAGTGAAGTCTCAATGGAACAGACAGACATATCTAAAAAGCAGAGGCGATCTTAATTCCATGCGGCTAAAGCGATAGGTTCGCGACGGTCGCATTTTCCGAATTGGTCCAATGCATAACATTGCTTGCAGATGACACACCTACTGCAACGTTCAAAAACTCATCGGACCTCGATTGACTTTGATACATTGGTGATGGGAGGTTACCGAGTCGGTTTCCACGCGATGAGAACACGATCCGAAACACGCATCTGTCACCATAACAACTTGCAGCCAATGGCTGTGTCGGAATCGGTTAGGATGCGGCTACCGCGTCCTTTGAATACTCACCCGTGTCTGTCACCATAACAACTTGCAGCCTATGGCTCTGTCCGATTCGGTTCAGATGCGGCTACCGCGTCCTTTGAATTTCTCACCCGCATCTGTCACCATGACAACTTGCAGCCAATGGCTGTGTCTGCATCAGTTAGGCTGCGGCTACCACATCCTTTGAATACTCACCCTCGTCTGTCACCATAACAACTTGCAGCCTATGGCTCTGTCCGAATCGATTAGGATGCGGCTACCTCATCCTTTCAATAAACGGTCGGCAGGGCAGAAACTTCTGTAATTGATATATTTATGTGCATTACATGTGTGGAGGCAGTTTTTTCAAGATGAAATGGACCTTTGAATGAATAGCTCACACTCCCATGAGGAGCTAACCTTGAGCGGCACCTGACACGCTGATTTTGAGACTCATACCAACATGATACAAAAGTACTCCATTTACCCTCCTAGGCTTGGTCACAGTGCCAATGACTTTTTGGGGATGTACAAGTCCATTCTTTACATATTCACTGCATTTGGGGACTGTGTGACCCAGTGTGCAATCTGTGTGATTTCTGACTGTAAATGTTTGGTGTTTAAGTCATGGATCTTAAGCATTTACCTTTAAATGAGTAGACCGTAACATTATGCAGCCACATCTGCTTGTGTTTGTAATGTGAATCACTAGCGTAACTTTGTGTCCCAGACTTAAGTGGATGATCGCGTTATATATGCAGCTCCTACATTGTTTATGTTTTGTGTATTTGATTGTGTGTGTATAACAGACATGACAACATGACAGTGTCCACCCTGTGACAGTAGGGTGCATGATTCACATTGTGAGACGCTGTGTGTATTAATTGTTCAGAAGGGGTAGGGAGTGGTAAAATGTGTTACATGGTGGCATGTGCTGTATATGCTAATACTGCCCTCACTCACACAGATGTGTGACATGCTTCATCATAGGGCTGCTTACAAAAACACCCCAGCGTAGCCACGCATGGGGTGGAGCAATAGGGTAGGGGAAGACAATACAACACAAAGAGACACAAAATAATAATACAGTGACTGGGAACGACGGTAGTGAAAGTGCAGTGTAGTGTGATTTAAAACTAGCTCGGAAGTGTCGCTGTGCCTAAAACTTTATTCCCGGATCTTCCGGCCAGGGTTAAAAAGTGTGAAGGATGGTGGTGATTGGGAGATACTATGTGCTCCTAGCACCCCTCCTTTACTGCCAGGTGGTCAACATGTTTAGGCCGTTAGTGTATGTCCCTCGTGTGGGGTCGCGCCGGCCTTCCTCAGGACTCTACCTGTCCCAGTGCGTCTTCACTCTCACCTCCAATTGAGATAAGAGGGTAACTTACAACCAGTTCCTTACGTGTCGAGGAAGTCCCTCTAGCAAATCAAAAGAGTACGAGTTTACCCCTATTTCGGGTTTGAACTGGCGGCGGGCAAGGGGAGGCCCCCTATAGTCACACTTACTCCAAGGGTGGTCCTCCACTGACGTCGCTCGCCTTCTTCCGCCACTCTACACGGAAATACCGATTCACAAGGCCAATAATTGAAGAGTTGTCTGAGCAGTTGTCACCTCATTTGCAGCCTGGTCGCACATATCCAACTGCACTGACACCCAAAGTGAAGGTTATGGCAGCATTACATTTCTTTGCCGACACATGATGCATATATCCTGAGGTACAGCGTCACCCCCCATTGGATGTCTCAACTGCAACGTGACCGTGCCTGGCTTGTTGGTAGGTGATGTGGCATGTGTATGTTGTGGTCAGTGTTGATTGTATGTCAGATAGTGCTCTGTTATCAGACAACTGAATCTTTTTTATGTGTTAAATGTCGGTGACTCTGGATACCACAACCAGCCTTGGTTACTGACACCACTCAACCCTGTCACCCCTGCAGAAGTGCGGTTTAATGATGCCCAAGGTAGGACCCGGCGAGTCGTGGAGCAGATTTTTGGGTTACTGAAGACCAGATTCCGCTGTCTGGATCGCACAGGAGGAACCCTCCAATATGCCCCATTGAAGGTGTGCCAGATCATCACAGCTTGCTGCATGCTCCACAACCTGGCTGTACGGAAGGAAATACCTCTCATACAGGACGACGGAGACCAGCAACCGCCAGCGAGGGAGGATCCAAGACTGGGCATGATGACAGTGGTGATGATAATGATGGCGGGGATTTGAGACAACAGCTTATCCACAACTTCTTCATGTGAGTGTAAGTATGCAATGAGAGGAGGTGACTATCCCCAATTGGTTGTTGTTGTGTTGCTGGTGCACAATGTGTATGTATGCTTGTGAGTGTCTGATAATTGTCCTGACGTTTTTTCTAAGATGGGTCTGTAAAATGGGCAGGTTAACATGTATAGTGTTAACGTGAAGCCTAGCTAGTGTTCACACTGACATTCTTGTGCTTCAGATGACGTAGGGGCTGATTACGATGGCGACGGACTCCAGTCCATCCGCCATCGTCTACGGGAGTGGGAACGCCCACCTACAAGGCGGCGATCCCACAGAGGGTATTAGGATGCGACAGCCACCGTGGCGGTCACACTTGCCATACTTTGCATTGCGGCGTGTGCTGCTGGCTGCAGCACCCGCCGCAATGTACAAAAAGGCACTGTTTACATTTTCCTGCACTACATGACAGGCACCATGCGGTGCCTGCCACATGGTGCAGGGAAATGTAGGGGGTAGCATAGGTGCTCCCCAACCCCCAATCGAAAGTGCCCGGGATGAAGAGGGACCCGCTACGGGCCCCCAAAGTCCATCCCTGCCAGCCTTTCCATGGCGGGTGAAGACTGGCAGGGATAGACCATCGTAATCCCTACACCGGTGCCTGGTAGGCACCGGCGCCATTTCAAGGATTGGGAGGCCTCTGCAGCACCGGCGGGCTCAAGCAGCCCTTCGGATGCGTGACGGTCGGAATTTCTGACCGCCACGGACCCGCCCACCATCCTAATTTGGCTGGCGGGAAATGGCCTCACGATGGGGGTGAACCCGCCACCGACAGCCTGTCGGTGGCAGGTTCACCGCCATCGTAATCAGCCCCATAGTTTGCAAATTTGAACTACCTTACTCCTGGGTTCCAGACTCTGTTCTATGTTTCTCCTTACCAGGCTACTTTGCCATGTCAACTGCAGAGTTGTGACCTCACTAGACCCATGATGCTGTGACATACTCCAACATTGAACTGTTGTGGAAATCCCTGGCACGCACTTCCTTCTGAATTGATGGTCATTTCTTTTTACTTGTGATCTCATTTTGTTACTGTGTGATGTGATCTGACTTTGGGTTAAGGCACCAAGTTGTATCTGGAGAATAAACCTGTGCTCCACATTGAGGTGTGCTTTGTCTGTTTTCACACATATAAAGATTATTTTGAAACAAAACATGTACCATGATGATCTGGGTTGCTAAAGATGATTGTTGATGGTGCTCGCAAATGATGATAGTTTTGTCCACAGTAGACTTAAATTGAATCAGTACCATGTACAATGGGTTGTGTGATAACCTGGTTTTGTCTATCTATCATGCTGTAACAAGGTACATTTACTCACAAGCTATTAGTTGACATTTTGGAAGTGATTTCTTACCAATGTTGTTGACACTTTCTTCTTTGTGATTTTGTGCATAATTTCAATCTGTACATTTGGGATTCAAAGTCACGACATGAGCAAGTATTTAGTGAAAAGTGATTTATTTTAGTGCATGAAGGTAGTAGATCATTCCACACAATGGCACAGTGCTCAACAAAAACAAAGTGCAGATAGAAGTTGGTAGTGTTTGTAGAAGAAGTCTTCAAAAGTAAGTCCACTGTTATTTGAGTCCAAAGTCCAACTTAGATCCTCCATCCAATGTGGGACAGTTCAATGACAGTCAACAAAGTGAACGCTTGGCACACAATGGAGGATATCAGGGGCAGATTGTCACTTCCTCGGGGTGATGCATTGCCATCTGTCTCCAGGGATTCTTCCTCGATTGACCCTTTCCACGTTTTGTGGGGGGACCCTCAGGTGCAGGCAGCTGCCGTGCTGGGGACTCTCCGCCAGAGTCCACATCCCTCCCTGTGGCTTGTGCTGAAGGTGATACACCGGATGTTGTGGGCACACCGGAAGGTGTGGACATGTTGTTAGCAATCTGGCGGAGGCAGGTGACAATGTCCCAGTGCACCGCAGTCAGGTCATCAATTTTAGTTTAGAAACTGTCCAGTCGTTGATTTTGGGCTGCCTGCAGCTGTCCAATGTTCCTGAGGATCCCAACGCCCTGGCCAAATTCTCCCTGGCAACCCTCGTAGACGTTGAGGATCCTGCAGAGGTTTGGGTGCTCCTCATCAGCAGCACCAGCTGCATGACGGCCCAGGTCCCCACGGCTACTCCCACCACTCTTACCCACCCGAGCAGGCCCAGTTTGTAGTGGCACAGTCAACACTGAGCCTCCTTCCTCGTTGGCAGGGGTGTTGTTGTCCGCCAACTCCAGAGTGCCCTGTGTTGCTGTGCTGTCGGTGGTGGCTCAGGCTGCTGTGTCTGTCAGTGTCTACTGAGGCAGGAGTGGTCGCAGAGGATCCTGCTGTATCCGCTGCTGGTGCTGTGGGCTGACCCAAACCTGATGGGCCAGGTCATTCCTCATCATCCGCGGATTGTTTAGAGACATCGACGCTGGAGAGCTCCTGGTCGACCAGAGTCTGGGACTGGCTGTCCTGGTTGGTTCCGGGGATATTCCCAGCTCACCCTGTGGGTACATAAAAGACACAATGATTGATGTGAATGTCCACAGCCCCTCAAATCATACCCAATACGTAGGCTACTGAACCTAATGGTGAGTTAATGTACATAGAGTGGCCTCCTTCATCCATGATGCTGGCCTATGTTTTTAGGGGACAATGTAATTCAGACAAGATGGGGATTAATGAACATGTCCAGCTATGTGCATAAATGGGCATGTTGTGTTTAGTTCAAAAGACATTGACTGGTTTGTGACACCCTGTGAATGACACACGTGGGTTGGTGTTTTCCACATCTGTACTTTCACAGTGACATACGTACTCTTTATCTCCAAATCTTGGTATTTTTGAGGCCTGTGTACTGGGCTTAGTGCATGTCTTTAGCAGTCACATAGGTGTGGCTGCCTACACACTCACAGTCTGTTTATTTACCCAGAAATTTGTGGGAATGGTGTGAGTGAGGTGCTTCTTGTTCTCATCTCATTATACACAAGTGAATGGCTGTGAGGAACAACATTTGTGACTGCTTAGCTTTGTGCCTACACAGATCATGTATTTTGTACATTTACTCCATAGTCAGATGAGATCACAAACTGTGCTTTCTACCATTTTGTGGCAGACTACTTAAATGTACTGAGGTTTCCTTGCTTAGGCTCTATTTGTGAAACTTACACTCCTCCTCCCATCCTGCCCAAGCAAGCCACCAGGAAGAGAGTTGTCCAGACAATGCTGGTAAGTGTTCTTGCAAGATGGTTGTCACTGGTGGCTGGTGTTTATAGCATAAAGGCAAATTTGGCAGTTGTGATAGGTTCAGACAGCAGTCCCCAGTGTCAGCCATCTTGCTAGTACACATCCCCTCAGTGTCAGGTAGCCATAGACACAGATGAGCTGTTTGGTTTGTGTGGGAGGAGTAGTGTTTGCACTGACTCCATCTCCCATCTGGCCCTGTCCTACATACACCTTCCCACCCAGCGCAAACAGCCCAACAGGACTTAAGCTCACCTCACAGTGTGTCAGAATGTACCTGCAGGATGCCTGACACTGGGCAGTGGTTTCTGACTTTACAACAACTCTACTCCCCAGTCTCAGGCATTTTGGCAGTACGTTTCCACGCACTCTCAGGAAAGCATGGTTCCAGGTAGGATTTTGGTGCTGGGTGGGAGGAGGAGTGTTTGCAATGGTCAGATCTCCCATCAGGCCCTGTACTACACACACTCATTCCACCATGCAAAAACAGCAGCCCTGGAACTATGGTTTCCTGAGAGTGAGTGGATATGTACTGACAAAGATGGCTGACACTGGTGCCTGGTGTTTGTAGCACAAGGCCCTGTTGGTAGTTGTGGAAACGTCAGACACCAGTGCCCAGTGTCATGTATCCTGCTAGTACATTTGGAAACACTGTGGGTAAGCTTAGTTCCTGTTGGGCTGTTTGTGCTGTGTGGGAAGGTGTATGTTGGACAGGGCCTGATGTGAGTTGTAGCCTTTCCAAATACTCCTCTTCCCACCCAGCCCAGCTAACTCCTCTGAGACTGTGGCTAACTGGCAGTGAGGGAAAGTATGCTAGCAAGGAGGCTGACAATGCTGCATGGTGTTAAACTTGATTCCAAATCCCAACAAGGCCTTGTGCACCAAACACCATGCAACAGTGTCAGCCATCTTGCTAGTGCACTTCCATTCACTGTCAGGTAGTCATAGGCCCAAATGAAGTGGTTGGGCTGGGTGGGGGTAGGAATGTTTGCCATTACTCCAACTCCCATCAGGCTCTGTCCTACACACACTCTTCCCACCCAGAGAAAACTGACCACATGGCATAATGGTTTCCTGACAGTGTTGGAAATGGATTAACAAGATGTGTGACACTTATGCCTGATGTCTGAGTTGGCTACAAATCCCAACAGGGCCTTGTTGTCCACACACCAGTCCCCAGTGTCACCTATCTTGCCAGTACACGTACCCTCACTGTCAGGTAAGCACATTTCCAGGTGGGCTTGTTGTGCTGTTTGGAATGAGTAGTGTTTGCACTGAGTACATCTCCCATCAGGCCCTGTCCTTCACACACCTTCCCAGTCACCCCAAACACACCACCTGGAACTATGCCTACCTCACAGTGAGTGGCAATGTACTATCAAGATGTCTGACACTGGTGCCTGGTGTCAGAGTTGACCACAAATCCCATCATAGCCTTGTGCTCCAAACACCAGTCCCCAGTGTCAGCCATTTTGTCAGTACATTTCCACTCACTGTCAGGTAAGCAGAGGTCCAGGTGGGCTGTTTGTGGTGGGTGAGAAGAGTGTGTGTAGAACAGGGCCTTATGGGAGATGTAGTCAGGGCTAACACTCCTCCTCCCACCCAGCCCAAACAGCCCACCAGGAACCATGCTTACCTGACAATGAGTGGAAATGTACTGACAATATGGAAGACACTGGTGCCTGTTGTTTGACTTGACTGCAACACCCAACAAGGCCGTCTGCTCCAGACACCATGCAGCAATGTCAGCCATCTTGTTAGTGCACTTCCCCTCACTGTGAGGTAGGAATAGGCCCAGAGGAGTTACCAGGTCTGGATGGGAGGAGGAGTATTTGCAATGGCTACAACTCCCATCAGGCCTTGTCCCACACACACCTTCCCACCCAGCACCAAAAGCCTACATGTACCTCAGCTTCCCTGACAGTGAGTGGGAATGTACTTGCAAGATGTCTGACATTGGTGAATGTGCCTATTTGTCCAAACCTCCCAGCAGGGCATAGTTGTCCAGACACCAGTCCACATTGGCAGCCATTTTGTCTGAACAATTCCACTCACTATCAGGTAAGCATGGTGGGCTGTTTGCGCTGGGTGGGAGGAGGAGTATTTGCACTCATTTCAACTCCTATCATGCCCTGTCCTCCACACACCTTCCCAGCCAGCCCAAACAGCACACCTGGAACTATGCAGTCCCTGACAATGAATGGAAATGTACTGGCAAGATGGCTGACACTGGGGCCTGGTGTGTGTAGCACAAGACCATGATGGGATTTGGCTTCAAGTTCAACACCATGTAGCAGTGTTAGCCATCTTGCAAGTACACTTCCCCACACTGTCCAGTAGCCATATGCCCAGAGGAGCTATTTGGGATGGGTGTGATGAGGAGTGTTTGCTGTCACTACAACTCCCATCAGGCATGGGCTTAAACTGCACACCAGAAGAGTGGTGTTCAGACAATGAGGGGTAGTGTACTATCAAGATGTCTGACACTGGTGCCTGGTGTCTGAGTTGACCACAACTCCCATCATGGCCTTGTGCTCCAAACACCATGCACCAGTGTCAGCCATCTTGCCAGTACTTTTCCACTCACCATCAGGGACAGCATAGTCCCAGACGTGCTGTTTGAGCTGGGTGGGAAGGTGTGTATAGGACAGGGCCTGATGGGAGATGTAGTCAGTGCAAACACTCCTCCTCCCAGACAGCCAAAACAGCCCACCAGGAACCATACTTACCTGACAATGAGTGGAAATGTACAGACAATATGGAAGACACTGGTGCCAGATGTTTGACTTGACTGCAACACCCAACAAGGCCGTCTGCTCCAGATACCATGCAGCAATGTCAGCCATCTTGTTAGTCCACTTCCCCTCACTGTGATGTAGGAATAGGCCCAGAGGATGGCACGCACCTTCTCCTCCCAGGAAGTGAAGTGCACAGGTGGTGCAGGAGGGCCACCGTCAGTCTGCTGGCTTTGAGCGTGTTCTCTGGCCAGCAGTTTTTTGACCCTCCTTCGCACATCATATTACCTACTCCTAATATCATCCATTGTGCACAGGACAGGTGCTTCAGCGTTTACCTTGTTGACTATCCTGCCCCACGTCCTATTTCTCAGGGCAAGGGGTGGTCTGTTGGACTAGGTTCCCAAATAACTGTGGCTCTACTCTGACTATTTGATCTACAAGCACTTCCAACTCCTTCTCTGTGAACCATGGCTGCTTCCTCGGGTCCATGGTGAGGGTGAGGGTGATTGTGAAGGTGAAGGTGAAGGTGAGTGTGAAGGTGAGGGTGAGTGTGAATATGAAAAAAAGTGTGTGTTTGTAAGAATTGTTTAAAAATAAAATCTGTGCAAGTTGTGTGGTGGGTGAAGTGTGAGTGTATGAGGCAGAGAGCAGGGAATATGTGGAGACTCCTGTGACCTAGCAGCAGTTATGTTAGAGCAAAGGATCATGGTCATGTTTTTGGCCCTTTATATAGGTGGATTGGTGTGTGTGGCTAACATTTGAACTTTTTTGGGGGGGTATTTTGGCGGTGCCATTGCTTGTTTTGACTGTTTTTATTAGTTTCCAATTGCCATTTGCATCACCAACCGACAAGGTTCAGAAACCGCATCGGATGCATCGTCATCTGTTCGTGGGGTAAACCGAGTATGATTTGTAACAGGAATGCTATTCTTCAGCGTCGGTCATAGCAGGCTTATTTACGGACGATTCGGTCATGCAAATTGGTTTCCTACCAACTTGGTAGGAGTTTAACATGCAATGCATCCTAATCCGTCGTTCGGGAAGCTGGCGGTTGAGTCGTTCGGAAATCAATCCGGAACCGATTCAGTTGGACTGCTTTCCGGACAACATCGTAATCGGGCCCCAAGTCTACACAAGCTACTAGAATCTATAAAAAAAGAACAAAGCTACCAAGAAATAAGGACCTGATTACGATTTTGGCACAGCGGCGTCGGAGCAATGCCGCCTCCGCTGCACCAAAGCCATGCAAGCACCGCCGACCGTATTACGAGTTAAAAATGTGTAACTCGTAATATGGCAGGTGGTCATTTGCTATTCCCATGGCAGTGCCTGTAAAACAGGAACCGCAATGGGAACAGCATAAAAGTTCCAGCACTGTATGGACGCAGACGTCCATGCCGTGCTGGAACTTTGTGGGTGTATAGATAGGGGGGCACATGTTGTGCCCCCCTGAATGTATC
This sequence comes from Calotriton arnoldi, assembly GCA_963921515.1. Lineage (NCBI taxonomy): Eukaryota > Metazoa > Chordata > Amphibia > Caudata > Salamandridae > Calotriton > Calotriton arnoldi. Next base: position 1,106,411 of record CAWUFW010003901.1, read on the forward strand.
CCATGACAGGGGGGCCACCCCCTGCACCGCCAGCCTTTTCATGGCGTGGCTCCGCCATGAAAATGCTGGCGGTCCAGGAACTTGTAATATGCTGAGCGGGATTGCACAAGTCCCCAATCAGCATATTGCGATGTGGCGCTCCTGCGCCAACGCAAGGGAATGACTTCCCTGGCACAGCCAACGGTCCACTGACGCAATGACTTTAGGAGTCAAAATATGGCGGACAGTGGACCGCCACTGCTGTGCAACCGCGAGTCTAGCGGTCGGAAGACCACCAGACTTGTAATTAGCCCCTAAGACTATACCAATCTGTAACTAAAATAGGTCCTAAACTAAGGGCCCGATTCCGATGTCGTGCGGAAGGCCCTCCCAGATGCGTCTGGAGGCGAACAGTAAAACCGACTCGTATTGGGAGCCGGTTAAAACAAACAACGCAGTGCGATGCACGAAAACCTTTACTCACCGAACGATACGGTCACTCCGATTCCGTCCTCATAGTCCAAGCGAAAAGCCTCCGGAAATGCGGAAAGGAGTCGTCCGGAGGCATTTCCAAGTCCGATTCCAGACGCCTAAGTACGATGCGTACTTCCCATGCGCCGAATCCGTCGCTACAACCAACACGTCAGAGCAGCCGGAAGGGGAGTATTTCAGCACCGATTCGTGCCACAACACGATTCCTGCTGAACCAGACGGGCATCCGTGAATCCGATCGTGCATGTCATCCCCTTACTCTACCTCTTCGAGCACTACTACAACCGCAACCGAAGCGTTCGTCACAGAAGGTAAGTCCGACACCTACCCATACAGCAATGTTGATTCAATAGGGGGTTGGCAAATACCCACAGCAATGTACAGTCAATATGGGGGGTGGCAACTACCCACAGCAATGTACAGTCAATAAGGGTGGTGGCAACTACCCACAGCAATGTTCAGTCAATAGGGGGGGTGGCAACTACCCACAGCAATTTACAGTTAATAGGGGTGGTGGCAACTACCTACAGCATTGTACAGTCAATAGGGGAGTAGCAACTACCCACAGCAATGTAAAGTCAATAGGGGTGGTGGCGACTACCCACAGCAATGTACAGTCAATAGGGGGGGTGGCAACTACCCACAGCAATGTACAGTCAATGGGGGGGTGGCAACTACCCACAGCAATGTACAGTCAATAGGGGGGGTGGCAACTAAACACAGCAATGTACAGTCAAGTTCATTAAAATTAATAGCCTTCGCAGATTTAAAAAGGTGCTTCTATTTGGTATGAAACCATTCTGGTCTTGGTGCACCAGAACCTGTATCAGGCCCATTAGCCTGTTTGCAAGTATTCTGCCTAGAATCTTATAGTCCATATTTAATAAAGATAGGGGCCTATATGAGCCAAGGAGCAAGGGATCCCTGTCTGGTTTAGGGAGGACTACCAATATTACTTCCAGCAAAGAGGGGGGTAAGATTCCTTTATCATACGCATCAGTAAACATACGGTGTAACTGTGGGGCCAACTGGGTCAGGAAGACCGAGTAAAATTCTTGGGGCCAGCCGTCTGCCCCAGGTGTTTTCCGTCATGCCATATGCTGTATGGCTTCCTCTATTTCATTTATTGTAATAGGGGCTTCAAAGTCTGTGTACTCAGTCAACGAGATCAGTGGGAGTGTAATGTCATCCAAAAAAGAGTATAGCTCAGCCGTGTCTACAGTCTGTGCAGCGCTATATAGTGTTGCGTAGTATGAGTAGATCTCCTTGTTTATGTCATTTTGAGTGTTAACTACGTGGTCCGTCCCGTCTCTAATAGCTAGTATCGGGGTTTTTGGTATATCCGAGCATAGTAGCCACGCTAGAATCCTGCCTGCTTTATCACCGTCCATATGCTGTTTAGCAGAGTATTCCCTGTAGTTAACTATTCCGAGTCGGTCTAATGCTTCCTTGAGATCAAGTCGGCTCTTTGTGAGACGACCTGCCTTTAACCTTGGGTTATGGCATATCTCTGATTCTAAGCGGGCAATGTCCCTTTGGAGGACCATTTTAGTTCCGTGTACAGATTTAATTGTGTTACCCCTCAGGACAGCCTTAAATGCGTCCCATTCGATCCACGGGCTTGAGGCAGTGCCTGAGTTTTCCACAAAATAGGAAGCAATATTCTCAGACATGGCAGACCTCAAATGTGGTTTTGGGTGGAAATACCCCATACATGAAGATGCATATCTGGGGTGTGGGGTAAATACCCCATACATGAAGATGCATATCTGGGGTTGGGGGAAATACCCCCATACATGAAGATGCATATCTGGGGTTAGGGGAAATACCCCCATAGATTAAGATGCATATCTGGGGTTAGGGGGAAATACCCCTATACAAGAAGTGGCACATCTTGGGTTGGGGTGGAAACTAAAGCAAGAAATTTGTACATGAACAATGTAACTTATGATCAAAACAAATTCTTATATCAGTACATGTGGAGTACATGCTGCAGGAATGTCCACATAAACAATCTCACAGGTCATTGTCAATGAAAGGTATTCACACACTGTTGCAGCAAAAGTAAATGCCAACTTTGAGGAATGGGTAGAGTGAAGATGCAGGTGCACCAGGGTCACCTACAGACCATGGTCATGTGGGCCTTCCTAGACCACACCAATGGACTTACACACTTACATAGTCCCCACCAGGACAATGCAACATTTGGTCACAATTTCCATGGATCACCAGCTGTTCTTTGAATAGAGGCTGGGGGACAGCTTTTGGGGCAGAACCACCATGGTGCACTGCCTCACATGCATTGACAGAGGTGGTGTCATGTTTAACACACAAACTTAACTTATAGGTCGTGGCAGGTGCAGGGATTTGGCGTTCAATGTAGGGTCCTTGCAGGGAGGCAAGTCACAACTGGGCGGTCTGACCTACATACCACAACCTTGATCTGCAGCATTGTTCATTTCACTACAAAATCTTTGTCCAGTAAAAACACAGATGCCATGTTCAAGACATGATCACAGATTGTGTGTCAAGTACTTTCAGAGTGCCTGAGCATCATTGTGATCACATTCAGAACATGGGTCCATAGCATGTTGTGTAAGTAGAATGAGGCAATTTCAGCATCAGATAGTTACAGTCAGCATGCTAAATTCTAGGGGAATAGCACATTTGATGCTAGACCAGGAATTAGAATAAACACACATATGTGTGATCACACAGTGAATGCATAAGTCCACCACAACACACACAGAAACATCTCAGGACAACACCACTCCAATGTACTAACAAAAGTAAGACATTGTGATGCATCTGTGTACAGGAAAGCACAGAGGATATCAGCACAGACAACACACATGTCCACAGACACAGCCACTCAGTACTGCGTTCAGTGTTTCCAACAACAACACAGAAGTGGTTGTGTCACTGTTGTCATGGGAATATCTATAGTCATAAACAATATTGTTTATGAAAGAAGCATGGGCCAATATAAATGTAGGATACTGTCCCCATGTGTGGACTGGTTCAGCAAACTCAAATACCAATCTGCATGTGTCTATGGACCTCTTTTGTGAATGTCATTCGCAGCCAATATCCGTCTAACACCTCAATCTGTAGTGTATGCCTGAAATTGATAATCACATTTTGAATGTGCAGATTGTGCCCTGTATAGTAGTATGAGTATGCATGAGTCACATGACGTAGTATCCACAAACAGTGTTGGTGTGGCTAGTGCACAGCTCATTGAGTAAGATAAGCTGCCAGCATGGGTGAGGATGCTGTGGTGGTGGCGAAATCTGTGGATCAAAAACACAAGCGACTTAGGGCCTGATTCTGATGCGGGTTGGAAAGCTTCCCGACTGAATCGGTTTGGAAATGGTTTCCGACCCACTCGGATCGGGAGAGTCCGACCAACGGAGTACGATGCATCCGGATGCTTCCAGATACGATTTGCATATGTTCCTAACCGTATCATAATTGGGCCCTGGGTCGGGAAGACACGTTCCCGATCCGATTTGGAAGGAGCAAATGCCATTAGGAGGCCTTCCTAACCGCATCTGAATCAGGCCCTCAGTCGGGAAGCTTTTCCAACCCGCATCAGAATCGGGCCCTTAGTCATCATGAATCCAGAATATATGTGTACATCTTGTGAGGATGAAAGACGTGCAGAATTAAGTCTGCTTTGTCCACATTTGGCACTGAAACAGTTGCCCAAACAATCCATTGAAACATCAAGGAGACTATCAACAAACACATATTTCCATCAACACATCCTCACCTGTGGGGCAACTAAGAGCATGGTGGAGACTCAAGATCTGGGAGCATCTGCACAGCAGACAGATACACATCCTTTGTGTGCACTCACTGTACACATGCCTCACCATAGGTACCACCTGCCATAATACAGCTTGGTGTGAAATGGAACAGCATCAATGTAGCTCATATCAACACCCTTGTCAGTCATTCTCAAAATACATGTGACACACAATTCATATGCTCAACTACGACTTGTGTGTGGACGCTAAATGCAATCCAAGCTGGGATGATGCATACACAACATATTTGCAATTTCACATACCAAAAGCAGGATGGCATGAACATCAGCTAATTGAGTGATCAATAGACTACAAAGAGAACATAACCCTTGCTTAAAAAAAACTCCATGCAATTATTTGAGTTTAGTAGTAGCAGATGGTTGGAAGACTGTGAGAATACTGCTCAACTTACACTTACCATGTGCTCAGTAAATGCACAAGATGTGTTCACAGCCATGAAAGCTTTTTGACCACAGTGGCATCACACATGAAGCAAGGTTGACCTTGCCACTATTCTACAAGATATGCAGAAGACACAGACATTGATTCACCGCCTGAAAGTCACATACAATTCTAGTGAAATCAATTTGTGTACATGGGTGTGTGCTAAGTCACAGCCATGCGGTGAACAGCCATATGTATCCAGCTGAATAGATGGACAGGTGCCTATATGCACATCACAAACATATTCAGCATGCTTCGCCTACACTGTTGCACATTTAGACACTTGCAATATGTTGACAACTGAAAGCATGACCTATGTGTAAGTGTGCTTAAAAAATGAGAAGGTTTCTAACTTCATTTCACACTCTGATCCAAAACTTAAGTTGGCAATGACAACCATGAAATGCAGACATCACATTTTAAAATACATTCTTTCAAAGTGCCCAAACTCCATGTAACATGTGTAATCCATGCCACACTAACATCATTCATTATACATAGAAACAACCAATTCCACTTGTTATACAGTTGACTCCAAAACAAGTTGTTGGACACAAATGTTTTTAATCAAAAATAAAACTTGCTTTATTCAGCATCAAAATAAAATATTTCTTAATAGCAAAAGGCCATTGGCCAGTCCATCACTGTTCATTGTCCGGATGAGCTTTGAACATCAGGCCCATCTATTCTTGCCTGCACAATTCCTGCCATGGGACACCTCCCCTGGGAGGGGCATCTTGGGGGCATGCCACGCACCAAAGGAGACAAACTATTGGGGACTGGTTGTGTTTTGGGAGGGATGGGAGCAGGAGGGGTGTCAGAGTCCACTACAGTGGTAGGGTCTGATGTTGGGGTGTAGACTCCACTGCAGTGGTTGGCTCTGATTGTAAGGGGGTGCAGCTGTAGCGGGATGGGCAGTTGGAGCTGGGGATGGGGTGGCCTTAACTAATTTAGGGATCTTAAATTCTTTGAGCGGTGAGTCTGAAATGGGGGGGGGGGAGATGTCTTTTTGGTGGGTGTTTTAGCCAATTTAGATGTACTGGGCTTGTCTGGGGATCTATGGGGTGTAGGAGTGGATGTTTTAGATTGGGACCAGAGGGATCTTCAGCGGGGAGTTGATGCCTTCTGTTCCTTCTGGAGGTGGAGGTAGCAGATGCTACAGGTGTGCATCCTGGAGGTACTTCCTCTTCGTAGAAGGGGGGGGTGTTTGTGGAGGGAAGAATTCAATGGGAACAAGGTGGGGAGCCTGGGCTGAGGGGGGTACAGGAGAGGAAAGGGTAGGGATTGTGGAGGCAGAGGGTTGTGAGGTATGCGGAGTGTCACTGGATGCATGTGTGTCAGGTGCTGTTACTTCCTTTGGTGTGAGTGTGCTGTCTTTAGCATGAGTGTGCGCATGTGTGGTTTGCGACTTCGGTCTGTGTGTTTGTGTGCTGCGTGTGGATGTTGCAGTGTGTGAATGTGTGTGTTTGCATGTGCTTGGGTCTGGGAGTGTAGTTGGGACAGTGGATGTGGAAGAGGTAGGAGGGGAGAGGTACTGCTGTAGGAGAGATGTTGCTGCCGTCAGTGTTGAGGCCATTGCCTGATTTGATCTCTGTAGGGCAGACATGTTTGAGTGAATGCCATCCATGTACGATGACATGTCTGTCAAAAGAGTTGTGTGTGCATGGAGGACACTCAGCATTGATGTCTGCCCCACAGAGATCTGCCTCAGGAGGTCATTGGTCTCAACACTGAGGGCAGCAGGGGAGACAGGTGCAGGGGGTGAGGTGCCTGGCCCAAATGATAGTTTGCCCCTAACACGTGAGCGGCCACGGACAGTGGAACTGGGAGCAGCTGGGAGGGTGGAGATGGTAGTGGTGGTGAAGGGGGCTCTGATGTTGTAGATGCAGTCTCTGTGTCACCGACCACCACATGGGAGTCCTCACCGGAGCTGTGATCGGATTCTTAAGCTGCAGATGGTGTTGCAGATCCGCTGCCAGTGAGACTCCCCTCACCCTCTCCGTCACTGGGTCCCCCCTCCGATGACTCTTCACTGGACCCAGTTAAATGTTCTGCTACCACAACATCCGTGGCACTCTCTCCTCCTGTGGCCGCTGATGATGATGTGACCAAGTAAGAAAAAGATTTACATGAGTCATCCATACCTAGTTAACATCACAGATGTTCAGAGATATCAGACATCACATTGAGTTGTGTCATTAGCGCATCCTGCATTAACAGAAATGGCACTTGTTACTCTGCCACTTTCACATTGCTCAATCACACATGATGTGATCAGCAAAATTACGTATATCAACATCAAAGTACAGAACCAGAAGGTTGACTAATGGAGTTTGTGGCAGGGAATGTTTTGTCTTGTGCTCATGACGGACTTGTGTAGTGACATTACTGTCTCCTCTCCTGCAAGTGAGTAGAGCCATCAAAATGGGAATATCAGTCTCAGATTTCATTGAGACATGGTACACATACTAAAATCCTTAGTCATCTAATGTTTAACCATTGGCTCATATGTCACGGCTCACATATCTACCTTGTCAAACATGCACAATGCATACTCATTGCATGAATCACGTTACACAGTTCACAGTGATTGATAACGTGTTCAGTAGCTTTGCATATCCAATGTCAGTTGACACATATGAGTGTCATCCTGGAGACACCAAGGCAGTACGCATAGCTGGTCTGACAGGCATGTAGCACACTGTCCTGTGTCATCTATGCACGTTGTCATGTAGCAGAATCATATAGATTTGAATAATGAAAACAAATAAAGTTTCATAGATGTAATTAATGGTCTACAAACGGCCACGTCTGAAAACTTTAGCTTCACAATGCCTCAGGCGGAACACCATTCCACTGTGACATCTGAGTGCAATGACTGTATGGATTCTAGTAACTGAATCCATTTCCAGCATGAGTACAGTCAACACTGTGGAACAATCTTGGCTACACTGAACAAGTCCACATTAATATGGACAAAGTCTGACTGTCCCTTCCTTCGATTACACAGTATGCACACTTTGTACTGCTGATATTGCTCATGTCTGATGTACCATGTGGTTAACAAAATTCTATTTGGTGCACATTTGACATCTCAGAATCAGACAGTGATGCCAAAAAACCCTTGTTTTCCAAGCCATCGGGTTTGAGTATTCAAGACCATAAACACACTTTTCAACAGTTGTGACTGTGTACTTTACATCATACCACAAAAATCCTGCCATGTTGCGATCAGTGACAACCTGTGTCTGACACTGAATGGCTTGTGATTCCACCATCACAAACTCCTACTCATGAACTCACTCTTCCGAATGTTGTTTTTTGTTTTTAACAAGACATCATGGGAAGGTCATTGTGACATGTGACCCGAGTTACCCTAGCTGTGACTGTTCCATGGGATACATGTGATCACAATTAGCAGCACGTCTGTGAAAAAACTTTTGCACACGGACCAAGCCAAACCAATCTATGTCTCTACATAGACAAATCATTTTGACAAAATGTTTAGAATGTGATTTGCACAATTGAAATATCCTATCACAACATACTTCAATGATTTGTTAAGACCACTCTGAGAACAGGATCACACATCAGTGAATGTGCAGACACTTGTAAAGCTATGGGATTCATGCTGAAACTCATACACATGTCTTGTGAAAATTAGAAAGCACACATGTGCATGTCAACACTGTTACAATCCCTGAACATAACTCACTCACATGTCCCTGATGAATGGGGCATTACCTGTCGTCTATTGCAACATCTGCTTTTTACATCTAGTGAGAATGATTGCACATTTGGCAGACTTACAAACTGTAAAAGTGCCATCAAGCTCAGATCTCAAAACCTGCCAGAATAAAGATAGAAGTGCAACATGTAACCGACTCACCCCCTCCTTGCTGCTGTTGGGCCTTCAACTGCCCATCCAAGTCAGGGAAGACCACTGCTATGATGCGGAGCATGTGTGGGGTCAATGTTCGCCGGCCGTCTCGCTTGCCCGGTTGTGACAGGCCCAGCTGGACCTCAGCAATCTTCTTGGCCCAACCACGAAGGTCCTGCCACCTCTTGCGGCAATGACGGACCCGACGATATGCGACCCCCACGTCTCGCACCTTCTTGGCGTTGGTCAGCCACATTCTTGCCTTCTCATGGGAGTTGACCTGTAAGGATGACATGTTGATAGTCCCTTAGTTCACATGCATCATGTGTCTCAATCATACACTACTATACATGGCTCATGTTCATGCTTTCACAAATAACTAAGGGTAATGCATGTGGCATCATTTGCATCAGTCCTGTGTACAATCTAATCTCTGTTCCATTTGGGACAGTGATGACATGTTTGCCCCAGTACACACACTTCTACAGCAGTGTGCCTGTCCAAATCAGTTCCCTACACCTAGTGAAACTTGCAAAAAACATAAAGGAATGACTATGATAGATATTCCTACTGCCAGTGATACACAGTTATCACACATGTCCAAGGGCAATGCACTGGCATTCTCACTCACCTTCTCCTCTGGTTTGCCAGACATCTGGCTGTGCAGTGGCAGGAGTGTGTCCAGCAGAGCCTGGTTCTCCTCCTCACTGAAAGCTGGGGCCCTGGGGTGTGTCCTTGCCATTGTAGCTACCAGAGGATGTTGTCGCAGCAGCAGAGAGAGATGGGGAGGTGCAGGAATGAAGCAGGTAATGCAGGCAAGTGAAGGCTCTAGGTAACAGACAGACTTATATCTAAACAGCAGAGGTGGTCTCTAATCTATGCATCAAAAGTGATAGGTTTGCGTCGGTCGCATTGTACAAATCGGTCCAATGCATAACTTTGCTAGCAAAAGACACGCCTACCACAACGTTTAAACACTCTTCATGTGATCACTGTTGAAATGGATACATAATGGGAGGTAACAGAGTCGTTTTCCATGCGCTGAAGACATGAGTAAACACACGCGTCGCTCACCATAGCAACAAACAGCCAATGGCTGTCACTGAATCGTTTCGGATGCGGATAACGCATCCTTTGAATACTCACCCGCGTCTTTCACCATGACAACCAATGGCTGTCACTGAATCGTTTCAGATGCGGATAACGCGTCCTTTGAATACTCACCCACGTCTTTCACCATGACAACCAATGGCTGTTACCGAATCGTTTCGGATGCGGTTAACGCGTCCTTTGAATAATCGGTCGTCAGAGCACACACTGCTGTGAATGATGTCTCTTAGTACAGTATATGTGTGTATGCACTTTATATCTGTAAAGAATTATCTTTACATGAATAAGACACCCTCCCATGAGGAGCTAACCTTAAGGGGCACATGACACACTGTATAATTTGCATGTAAAGCATGTCAGGATTTGAAATCCTGTTATCTGCATTGTATAGGTCACAGTGCACATTATTTTATGTGTGGATGTACACGTGCAATCTTTCTTTGTCAGTGCATTTGTGTACTGTATGACCAATTGCACAATTTGTGTAATTTCAGACTGTAGATGTCTGTTGTGTAAGTGATGGCTAAGGCTTTTACCATTGGAAGAGTGGACAGTTAAATCATTATGCATCTTTATCTTGTTTGTGAAATATGAGTTACTAGTCTATCTGTGTGACCCAGACTGCAGTGTATGGTATTCTTACATATTTCAAAATCCACTTAATTGAAAATAGTCTGTGTATGTGATTTTATGTGTAATGTAGACATTACTTAATGTCAGTGTCCAACCTGTGACAGTGTTGGGCAGGACTGAGTATGTGAGATGATGTGTATATCAGGTGTTACACATCTCCTGCATTACATGTTCCTATTCTGTCTACCTATTGCACATGTAATGTTTTTTTAAACCTTGAAGCACCATATTTTAAATGTGGATCCTTGGAATATGTGTTGTTTGCAGACATTCATGATGCCAGACACTATTGACTTTTACATTACACCAATATAATTGCTGTGTCACCATACCTTGATAACATGTCTGTGTATGGTACCGCTGCTGGGATATGTATCTAAGGGCATTTTTAAAAGATAAAATCATGTTTTTGAAGGATCGGTTGGTTCAGTTGTGTTCACATTTCATGTTCTGTTTGTCTCTAAGCATGTTGCTTGGTACATTGTGACTTGACACCAACTGTGTTTATACTCTACACATAGGTATCGCAGACGACCTGCAGCCACAGGCCCTTTCCAGACCTGGCAACCATGGAAGAACGTGACACCATCAGGAAGTACCGCTTCACAAGGGCAATCATTGAAGACTTGACTGCGCAGTTGTTACCTCATCTGCAGCCAGGTCGGCCATATCCAACTGCACTGACGCCCAAAGTGAAGGTTATGGCAGCTTTACATTTTTTTGCTACCGGTACATTTCAATTCACAGTGGCAACAGCTCTTGGGATGTCACAAACCATGTTCAGTCGTGTTCTGCAAGATGTTTTTGGGGCATTGCTGCCTTATCTGTGCTGATACATAAAGTTTCCAACACCTGGAGAATTTGCAGACTTCAAGGGGGAATTTTATGCATTGAGACATTTACCCCATATAATTGGCTCCATTGAGGGCACCCACGTTGCATTGGTGCCACCACAGGCTCATGAGGTAGTGTATCGCAACCGCAAACATTTCCACTCAATTAATGTCCAGGTGGTTTGTTTGGCAGACATGACCATCTCCCACATCTGTGCATGCTTCCCTGGATCTGCACATGACGCATACATCATGAGGAACAGTGCCATCCCCCGTTTGATGTCACAGGCACAACATGACCATGCCTGGCTTGTTGGTAGGTGATGTGACATATGTGTGCTGTGTTGTGTGTAGATTGTATGTCTGATAATGCTCTATCAACCAACTACTGAATCTATTTCTCTGTTTTCTATAAAGGAGACTCTGGGTACCCCAACCAACCTTGGTTACTGATGCCACTACATAACCCAGTCGCCCCAGCCGAAATGTAGTATAATGAGGCACATGGTAGAAGCCGGTGAGTCATTGTGCTGACCTTTGGCCTCCTGAAGACAAGATTTTGCTGTCTCGATCGGATGGGAGGAGCCCTACAATATGCACCATTGAAGGTGTGCAACATTATCCCTGCTTGCTGCATGCTCTACAACCTGGCTATACAGACGGAAATTCCACTTATACAGGAAGATGGAGACCAGCATCTGCCAGCGAGTGAGGATCCTGGACTGGGACATGACAACAGTGGGGATGATGATGTTGGCGTGGATTTGAGGCAACAGCTTATCAACAACTTCTTCACATGAGTGTAGGTATGCAATGAAAGTAGGGGACTAGCCCCAAGTGTTTGTTGTTGTGTTGCTGGTGCACATTGTGTATGTATGTTTGTGAGTGTATGAAAATTGACATGATGTTAGTTTTATGATAAGTGTTTGTGAGATGGAAAAGTTGAGATTTACAGTGTTACCGTGAATCATAGGTAGTGTTCACACTGACATTCTTGTGCTTCAGCTGACATTGTTGTCAAAATTGAAGAGGCTTAGTCCTGTGTGCCTAACTCTGTTCTATGTTTCTCCTTACCAGGGTACTTTTCCGTGTTAACCATGCAATTTGTGATCTCACCAGACACCTGATGCTTTGACCTACTCCAACATTGGACTTGTTTGTAAATCCATGGCACACAATTCCTTTTTACACAACAAAGTTGTACGGTGTCAGTGATACACTGAATGGGTGTATCTAAAGCATCAGAGACCAGGCTCTAGTGCAAGTGTGCCCGCTTTGAAGCTGAGACCTTAGATTCCTAACTTATAGGGAAGTCATCCTTAATGGAAGAGTAAACCTCACACACTTATTAGTGTCATGCTTCATCATAGGAATCCTCTCCCCACCCTGGTAGGACAAAGCCACCCGGGCGAACTCAACCTCCTAGTTAGGAGGGAGTTCTTGCATAAATCTTACTGGACAACTCCATATAACAGGGGATTCAGATGAAAAGTTTAAAAATACCTTAGAGTTCCCGGGGGAATGCTACCTTTATTCATGGAACATTGGCACGAAATTAAGTAATCATGAGTAGCTACAGAGTGGTTTCGTTAACACAGAGACCTACTGCGGAGGCAACACTAAGCAACACACGTCTCCCTATTATCTTCCTGATATGATTATAACATGATTTGGCAAGTGAGCGTGGGTGGCGGTACTGCTATTGGCACAAAATGAAGTAATCATGAGTGGCTACAGAGTGGTTTCGTTATCACAGAGACCTACTGTGGAGGCAACACTAAGCTACACATGTCTCCCTATTATCTTCCCGAGATGATTATAACAATTATACATATAGTGAATAGTACTGAAGGTAGGGCCCTCTGCTAAGGCACAGCATGCAAAATAATTGAACCCCTCCACATGTATTTATACCCTTATAGTAATAAGATGTAAGGGAAGCGATGTACAGCAGAACACTCTTGAGACAATTAATCCATGTAAGACCAGCGCATTGAATAGACACTCTGGAACTTGGCTACCATGGATAACGGTGACCACTGTACTGGCACGGCACTATCATCAGAGGAGGTAGCTATAAGGATGTAGTTATGCTTGGTGAGTGAAAAGAATGGGTCCCATGATTAATAGTCCGGTACCATGCATTCCATGGCTGAACTTGTGACTGTATCCCCCTTAAGGCTGGAAGGGTTCACTAGATGATGTTTGTGGTTCTTTCCTATTTTAGTGTGTGACTAAAAAGGATCCCCGCCCTCTCTGTGACCTTGAAGATGGTAGCACCCAGACTGTAGGGTAAGGGACATATGATTTTTAACTAGTGATATCATTCACGATAGGAAACTAGAAGTAGTGACACATAGGCTAGTGGCCTTAACACTATAGATCACGAAGGATTTTTCCTTCTTTTTAACTTTGTACAACTACATTCATGTGTGTTTCTCCATTGATAGAGATCACAGGCCTCACGTAGACCTTAGAAGTTGAGAGTCAAACTAAATAAAAGTAATTAATTGTACGACTAAGATCCTTGAGTAACTTATGCATCCTGTATCTTCTTGTACCTTATCTATTATAGGTGCCAAGAACAAGTTTCTCAACCACAGGCAGGTAATTATGGTAGGACCTTAATTAGAATCCACCGAACCTCTACCTAATAGATTCCAATCAGAATCTTTTGTAGGTACTCTTCATAGGGATCCGTTGCCCTGACGAATGCCCCAGACCGTTTAATTTGGGGGTGAGACATTGTACTCCAATACCCAAATCTCTTTTCGTTTTTAATCTTACCTAGCGTTCCATGAATAAAGGTAGCATTCCCCCGGGAACTCTAAGGTATTTTTAAACTTTTCATCTGGATCCCCTGTCATATGGAGTTGTCCAGCAAGATTTATGCAAGAACTCTCTCCTCTCTAGTCAGTCTTCGAGGAGGTTGAGTCCCCCCGGTTGGCATTGTCCTAACATGGTGGGGAGAGGATTCCTATGATGAAGCATGACACTAATAAGTGTGTGAGGTTTCCTCTTCTATTAAGGATGACTTCCCTATAAGTTAGGAATCTAAGGTCTCAGCTCCAAAGCGGGCACACTTGCACTAGAGCCTGCTCTCTGATGCTTTAGATACACCCATTCAGTGTATCACTGACACCGTACAACTTTGTTGTGTGATTTGTTCTTGAAGGGGAAGTACGGTGCCATACCCTTGTCCTCTCTCAATTGTGTTTCCACACAATTCCTTTTTGACAGATGGATATTTTTCTTCACTTTACAGCATTTTCTTACTGTGTGATGTACATTGACATTGGGTTAATGTGCCAGTTTGTGTCAGGGAAATAAACCTATGCTACACAATGATTCATGCCTTGTGTGTTTTCACACACCCAAAGGTTATTTGTAAACTAAACATGCTCCATGATGCACTGTTATGCTAAAAAAAAAAGTGTTTTATTGTGTTTGAAAATGGTGCTATTATTTTTAGCAATATACTTGCATTGCATCTGTAACATGTCCTACGGGTTGGGACGTGACCTAGTTGTGTTCATCTATCATGCTGTGACAATGTAAATATATACTCACCACCCAGTAATGTACTCCTTCAAAGTGATGTGTTACCAATGTTGTGCACACTTTCTTCTCTCACTTTTTCAACATCATTACAGTTAATACATTTGTTATTCCAAGTAACGACATGACCACTTTTTGGGTGCAGAGGGATTTATTTTAGTGCATAATGTGAAGATATCTGTCCACATCATGGTGGTGTTGACAACAAAAAGATTTTGAGAAGTGCAGATAGGAGTTGGTAGTGTTTGTAGATGAGGTATTCCAAAGTAGATGCACAGTTATTTGAGTCCATAGTCCAACTTACACCCTCCAGCCAATGTGGGAGAGTTCTGCGACAGTCAACAAAGTGAATGTTTGGCACAGAATGGAGGATATCAGGATCAGGTAGTCACTTCATGGCGTAGACATCTGTCTCTCACCGTTGCTCCTTTGGACGACCGACTCCACGTTTTTCCGGGGGACCCTCAGGTGCAGGCAGCTGCTGTGCAGGGGGCTCTCCGACAGAGTCCACATCCCTCCCTGTGGCTGTTGCAGATTTTGTTGCAGTGGATGTGGTAGGCACACAGCGAGGTGTGAATATGTTGGTGACAATCTTGCGGAGGGAGGTGTCAATGTCCCTGTACACTGCAGTCTGTTCATCCATTTTTGGCATAAACATGTCCAGTTTTTTATTTTGGTCTGCCTGCTGCTGTTTCATAGTCTTGAAGATCCCTATGACCTGGCCCATCTCTCCTTGTGTATCCTCATATGCATTGAGGATTCTGGAGAGGTTTTCAGCTGCATGATGTTGCCGATCCCCACGACACGTCCCACCACCCCTACCTACCTGAGCAGGACCAGTTGGTGCTGGCACAGTCGACACGGAGCCTCCTTCATAATTGGCATTGGTGTTGTTGGGCAACTCCAGAGTGCCCCGTGTTGTTGTGCTGTTGGTGGTCTCATGGGATGCTGTGTCCGTGCGGGTATGGGTCAGCTGGGTGTTGGCAGCTGAGGCAGGAGTGGTTGCATAGGATCGGGGTGTTTCCGCCACTGGTGCTGTGGGGTGACCCATACCAGAAGGGCCAGGTCTGTCATGGACGTCCGAAGAATGATGAGAGTCATCAACGCCGGAGGGCTCCTGGTCGACAGGAGTCTGGGCCTGGCTGACCTGGATGGTTAAAGTGGTGTCCTCAGCTGGCCCTGTAGGTTCAAACATAACACAATGACTACTGTGAATGTCCACTGCCCCTCAAATCATGTACATTACATGGGCACCAAAGCTCATGATGAGTTACTGTAAATAGATTGGACTCCTTCATCCATGCTGCAGACCAATTATTTGTGGTGACTATGTTTTTGGGACAAGAGGGGGATTGATGGATATGTGCAGGTATGTGAATTGATGGGCCTGTTGTGTTTAGTTCACAATACATGTTGGAAGAAATTGACTGGTTATTGACACCCTATGAATGACACAGGTGTGTTTAGGTTGTCCACACCTTTACTTTCACAGTGAGATACATACACTTTTTCTCCCTTTGTGGGTACTTTTTTGGGACTGTCTACTGGCCTTAGTGCATGTCTTAACACTCACATTGGTGTGGCTGGCTACACACTCACATTCTATTAACTTAGCCAAAAAAGTTGTGGGAATGGAGTGATTGAGGTGCTTCTTGCTTTCATCTCATTCTACACATGTGAATGTCTGTGAGTAGGAAAATTGTGTGACTGATTAACTTTGTGACTACACAGATATTGTACTTTGTACATTGACTCCATGGTCAAATGATTTCACAAACTTAGCTTTGTGCCGTTATGTGGCTAAGAAATATGATAAACTGATCTTTGAGTGCTTGTTCTCTATTTGTGAAACTTACACCCCTCCTCCCACCCAGTACCACCAGGCCACACGGAAGAGTGTTGTCCAGCCAATATTTGTAAGGGTATTTGAGAGATATTTGTCTATGTTGGCTGGTCTTTGTGGCACATAGGCAAATGTGGCAGTTGTGATATGTTCAGACAACATTCCCCAGTGTCTGCCATATTGCTAGTACACATTGAATCGCTGTGAGATAGACATAGCCCACGATGAAGTGGTTGTGCTGTGTGTGTAGAAGTGTTTGCTGTTCTTCCAAGTCCAAGCAGGGCCAGTCATACATACACTTTCCTGCCCAGTGATAACAGGCCAACAGGACATGATCTTAGCTCACAGTGTGTCTGAATGTCATGGCCAGCTGTCTGGCACTGGGACCGGTGTTCTGACTTGGAGACAACTTGCCTCATGGCCTTGTGCATCACACTGCATGCCCCAGTCTCTGCCATTTCATTTTTGGATATCCACTCACTGTCAGGTAATCACGGTTCTTAGTGGTCTTGTATGGTTGTTTCTGCGGATGAGTGTTTACAATGGCCAGACATACCATCAGGCCCTGTACTACGCACACTCTTTCCTGCATGCTAATGCAGCACCCCTGGAACTATGCTTTCCTGCCAGTGGGTGGATGTGTACTGACAAAGCTGGCTGACACAGGTGCCTGGTGTTTTGAGCACAAGTCACTGTTGGTATTTGTTGTAAAGTCAGACACCAGTGCCCAGTGTGATACATCCTGCTAGTAAATTCAAAATCACTGTGTGTACGCTTAGTTCCTGTAGGTCTGTTAGTGATGTTTGTGAAGGTGTATGTTGTCCAGTGCCTGATGTTATTTGTAGGATTTTGAAATACTCCTCCTCCCACCAGCCCAGCTAAGTCCTCTGAGACTATGGCTAACTGGCAGTGATGGTAAGCATTCTGACAAGGATGCAGAGACTGGTGCTTGGTGATAAACGTGAATACAAACCCCAACAAAGGCCTTGTGCCAAATACAACATACACCAGTGTCAGGCATCTTGCTGTTACATTTCCATTCACTGTCAGGTAGGCATTGGCACAGTTAAAGAGGTTGTTTATGGTGGATGTTAACATTACTCCAACTCACACCAGGCTCTGTCCTTCACACATTCTTCCCAAACAGAGAATACAGACCACATGGCAGGAGGTTTTCCAGACAGTGATTGGGAATAGGTTGTGAAGATGTGTTGCACTTGTGCCTGGTGGCTGATTTTTCCACAACTCACAACAGGGCCTTGTGGTCCAAACACCAGTCCACATTGCCAAACATCTTGTCAGTACATTGCTACTCATTGTCAAGTAAGCAGAGTTTCTGTTTGGCTAGTTGGTCTGGGTGGGAAGAGTGTGTGTATGACAAGGCCTGATGTGGATTATAGCCATTGCAAATACACCTCCTCCCACCCAGACCTGCTGACTCCTCTGTGCCTATATTTACCTCAAAGTGCGGGTAAATGTACTTGCAAGGTGTCTGGTACTGGTGCATGGTTTAGAACATGAATGCAACTCACATCAGGGACCTGTGCTCCAAAAACCATGCAACAGTGTCATCCATCTCGCTAGTCCACTTCCCCTCACTGTGAATGTGGCTTAGGCCAAGTGGAGTATCCTAGTCTGGATGGAGGAGTCTTTGCAATGGCTACAAGTTGCATAAGGCCCTGTCTTATGTACACCTTTCCAGCCAACTCAAACAGCCCAGCATGTACTATGCTTACCTCTCTGTGATACGAATTGTCCCAGCCGTATACCTGACACTGGTGCCTGTTTTACTTGACTGCAAAACCCATCAAGGCTTTCTGCTCCAGACACCATGCAGCAGTGTCAGACATCTTGCCAACACATTGCCACTCACTGTCAGGTAAGCAGAGTCCCATATAAGCTATTTTGGCTATGTAGGAAGGTGTGTGGAGGCCAGAGCATGATGGTAGATGTAGTCATGGCAGACACTCCTCCTCCCAACCAGCACAACCAGCTCATCTGTGGCAATGGCTAACTGACAGTGAATGTAAGTGTACTAACAAGATGGCTTACACAGTTGCATGATGTTTTGTGGACAGGGCCTTGCTGGAAGTTGGTTTCAAGATCAACACTATGCAGCAGTGTCAGCCACCTTGCCAGTACACTTCTCCTCACTGTGATGTAAGCATATGCTCAGGGAAGTTTGCATGGCTGAGTGTGTGGATGAGTATTTTCAATGGCTACAAGTCACATCAGGCCTTGCACCACACACATTCCCACCCATCAGCAAATGGCTACCTGTAACTCAGCTTTCCTGACAGTGAGTGTGAATGTACTTGCAAGTTGTCTGACACTGATTACTGGTGCCTATGTCCACAAGCAGAGCGTAGTTGTCCAGACAGAAGTCCCCAGTGTCAGCCATTTTGTCAGTAGATTTCCACTCACCATCAGGTATGCATGGTTCTTGGTGGTCTGTTTGTGCTGTTTGGGAGGAGTAGTGTTTGCCCAGACTCCATCTCCCATCAGGCTCCCTACTCCACACACCTTCCTACACATCCCAAATATCTTACCTGTGAGTCTACTTTCCTGACAGTGAGTGGCAATGTGCTTCAGAGATGTCTGACACTGGTGACTGGTGTCTGATTTGTCCACTACTCACCAACAGTGCCTTGAGCTCCAAACATCAGTTCGCAGGGCCAGACATCTTGCCAGTACTTTCTTATTGACTGTAATGGAAGCTCATTTGTATGTTGTCTTGTTGGTCTGTGTGTGAGTATGAGTGTTTGCACTCACTTCAACACCCATCATGTCCTGTCCTAAACACACCTTCCCAGCCAGCACAGACAGCAGACCAGGATCTATGCTATCCCTGATGCTGAATGGAAACTGTACTTTTCCACTGACTGAGGGGCACGCATAGTCCCAAGATGTCTGTGTGAGCTGTGTGTGGGGAGGAGTGTTTGCAGTGACTGCAAGTCCCATGGTGCCTGTGGCCAGACCCACCTTCCCAGCCATCCCAAACACCCTACCTGTGACTGTGCTTTCCTGTGAGTGAGTGGAAAAGTACTGGGCCAAGATGTCTGAGACTGGTGCATGTAGTTTGATTTGACTACAACTCCCCTCAGGCCTTGTGCTCCAGACAGCATTCAGCAGTGTCAGCCATCTTGCTGGTACTTTTCCACTGACTGAGAGGCTTGTTTGTATAGTCCCAGTATGTCTGTGTGGGCTGTGTGTGGGGAGGAGTGTTTGCAGTGACTGCAAGTCCCATGGTGCCTGTGGCCAGACCCACCTTCCCAGCCATCCCAAACAGCCTACCTGTGACTGTGTTTTCCTGTGAGTGAGTGGAAAAGTACTAGGCCAAGATATCTGACGCTGGTGCAAGTTGTTTGGAGCAGATGGCCTATCTGTGAGTTTATGAGAAGTATGTACTTGGTTATAGTTTGTTGCATTTTCAATGTAATATGAGGTATTTTTGACAATCTAACATATACATCACATGCTCTTAGAATCTAGTACATTTAATATATTTGTACTGGCCTTTGTTTAACTGTATCCTTTACAGTGCTTACTCTAGGGGTGTGATTAAACTTTATTTGAATGTGGATTGTGTATTCACCAGACTCTTGTGATCCTGGGATTCCGTAGATGCCCTCCGGCGGAAGGATGTCACACACCTTCTCTTCCCAGGAGGTGAAGTGGACAGGTTGTGCAGGAGGGCCACCGCCAGTCTGCTGGCTTTGGAAATGTTCCCTGGCTATCAGCTTCTTGACCCTCCTTCGCACATCATAGTACCTGGTCCTGATACCTACCATTGTGCGCAGGCAAGGTGCTTGACCATTCACCTTGTTAACTATCCTCTCCCACATCCTATTTCTCTGGGCAAGGGGGGGTCTGTTGGACTAGGTTCCCAAATAACTGTGGCTCTACTCTGACAATCTCATCTACAAGCACTTCCAACTCCTTATCTGTGAAATGTGGATGCTACCTTTTGGACATGGTGAGGGTGAGTGTGAAGGTGAGGGTGAGTGTGGATGTGAGTGTGAATAAGTAAAAAGGTGTGTGATTATGTGTTTTTTTATTAAATGAAATCTGTGCAGGGTGTGTGGTGTGTGAGTGTGTGAGGCAGAGAGCAAGGCATGTCTGGTGGATGCTCCTTGGGAGTATTGGCAGTTGTGGCAAAGGATCATGGTCATGCTGTTGGCCCTTTATATAGGTGGATTTGTGGGTGTGGTTATTTTTTTTGGGGGGGGAGTTGCCACTGCTTTTTTGGGGTGTTTTTGACTCCCCCATTGACATTTGATTCACGGACTGACACGGTTCCGTAACCGATTCTCCTGCAACATCATCTCACCGTGTGTTGATACGAGTCGGAATCGTGACCGGCATGCGGAAGTTGAACGTTTACAAACGTGTCGGTCGCATCGGTGCGGTTTACGCGCCTCCGTTCGGAATGATAGTGTTCCGTATGATTCGGTTGTGTTTCACATGGGATGCATCGTACTCCGTCGAATGGAGGGCTCGTGGTCGAGTCGTACGGAAAGCATTCCCAATCCGATTCGGTCGGGATGCTTTCCTAGCGAGATCGGAATCGGGCCCTAAGTAAATAAACCAAAGCAATGCACGAGCACCTACAATACAAAACTAGAATATACCCAAACACCCAAGGACTAGAATACCTAGATACAATTGCAAAATCTATACTCTAAAAATAATAGCTATCCAAACACCACCTACTACAATAATCCAAATACACCAACCGAAAACTATTACTTCATTTTAAATTTAAGAAATATTATTATGTCATATTTTTTTAAATATTTGAACAATAACATATGATAGAATCAAATTATTAAAATTAAAAAAGAAAACAGCAAAATAAATCACAAAATTAACCATTTCCCACCCATTTTAAAATAATCAAAAAATAACTCAGTTTTGTTTCAGTAGATCATCCTCAAACAAGTAGATTTTCCAAACGAATCAGTCAAAATCCATTAAAAAAATAAATCTCCCAAAAAATGAAAAAATGCAACTGTAAAAAGGGATCCAACGACGCAATCCTCTCTATAATCCAACCCTCAAAAACCCAAAAATAGTTTTTAAAAAAAAAAACGCTCCACAAAAACCAAAAAATAAAAGGAAATGAATGTAAAATTAATAGTTTCAATGAAACCATATAACATTTCCTTTTTTAAAAAAAAAACGCATCTTCACCTCCACCGTAAATCCGGTGACCTGCAAAAAGAAACACAACATCCTCCCACAAAGACACATACAACCCCACATACATTACATACAACAATCAATAAATCATAGCACAGAACCAAAAACATCTAACTAACAATCTAAGGGCCTCATTACGATGGCGGACGGACTTAAGTCAGTCCGCTATCGTCTCGGAAGGGGGACCGGCCGCCCACAAGGCGGCCTACCCACACTCACAATTACAATGGGACCGCCACCACGGCAGTCGCATTGCCTATATTTTGTATTGCGGCGGGGATGCGGTCAGTAGCCCCCGCCGCAATACAAACAAGCATTGGCATAGCCAATAGGTCTTGCCTTTGGGTCCTTATAAGTGTTTAGCCGTGCGGCACATTATCAGACTATCCAAAGCATCGCAAAACCTGAAATAATTAAATGAAAACGGTTTGATAATCATCAACTACCTTCTGGAGAAAGTCTGGAGTACGTAATGAGCTTGTGGCACAGTCGAAAACAATTCAAAGTGTGTGTTGTAAGTTATGCTCATGCAGCGTGAGAGCAAAGTAGTGGTTGCAGTGAGAGTTCCTCTGCACAAACACAACTTACATTTTACTCTCCATGTCAAGCCACCAACAATAAGCACAGTAAGCTGGACAAAAAGGCCCACCATGTACTACTCTGCTACCAAATAATTCCGGCTGCAAGCGGGATCGCTCATCGGGCAGCCCCACCCATCCCACCGCCGTGATCCGGAGCTGGCGACTGGTGAAAATCGAAGAGGCAGCTGTGCACAGATCACAACTGATGAGCAGAGCTTCATCAAGCTCGGACTGGGCTGGGTCCTGCACAAACGGCCGCACTGCTGTTGCGGGTGGGCCGCGGGAGCTCTCTGAGTAATGTGTTAGATGGTCCGTCGGCCCGACGGAAGTGCTGTTTGTCCTGGTGTTGGCGGCTTGGTGACTGGTTTCCACTCTTGGGGCTGTTGCCGGCTTCCTGCTCGGTAGGGAATCAGTCATGTCCCCCAGGTTGCCTCTGCCGTGAACCACGGAGGCTGCCTATGAGGGGAGAAGCAGCCTCTGCTTGGATTTGGGAGTGTAGCACCGCCGTGCTACATGGATGCTCAATGGTGGGGTTAGACAACTCCTAGGCTGTTTCGAATTCAGGAGCCGCATTATGTTTGGGGAGCCACAAGCCTCTCAACTTGTGATCAGTTGTGAGAAGGTCAGAGGGCCTCGTGGATCTTCCTAATCCTAAGGTGTAGCCCCCACCTTTCTCACTGGGTGTGTCAGAGCGGTACCACCGTGCAACCTTTAATCTGCGTCCAAATCCCCTTATCTCCCCCCCAATTGGCTACCATCTTCTCTTCCTCTCGTCCTCCACTGCATTGTTTCACGCAGCATAGGCGGCTGTCTCTTGTTTAAACCTTGAGCACCACCTTGTGGCCATAATAAGTATCTGAATGATAGCTAGTTATTTAGACTGCAGGTGATTGGTGCTACACTGCCTGTTTTTCAGGGTGGAAATTTTTAGTCTCTACAGCATCTTTCGTGCTCCTTGCGATGAATATCACACTGTCTTAGCTCAATTTCATATTTATCAGACAAACGGAGTTCCGGGCTCCTAGGTGAGCATCCCAGCTGGTGTATCCTAGTCGTACATTTTATGTAGTACTATTTCAGCTGTAAACCAGTCACAAATATGTCGTTTTCAATGCTACCCCTCAAACCTCTCGACACGGCTCTTGTCAGATATGATTTAACTCTGAGGTGTGGCTAGGTTAAAGCTCGCGCAACACCATTATAGTAGTCAGATAACATATATACAAGTAAATGCTCAAGGGAACAGTTGAAAGACGGCCACCCACGAATCCAAAATCCTTTGATACCGCTGGTACACAAAGGGCAAATCACAAAGTAAAGTCCCGTTCCCGAGCAAGAAAAGGCTTTTCACATCAATAAATCAGTTCATTCAATATCAGTCCAGGTCTTGTGTGATATGATTCCTCTTTATTTATTTGATATAGCCGAAATGTAGCCAAATGTAGCCAACACGTGTTTCGTCCTGGGAGTATCACCCATCGACTTCCTCAGGGCTACAATAATAACAATAAGAGACACACACTAAGATGGCATTCAATGTATTTTGTCCACATATCGTCATTAATTAGATGGCAATCAACTAACCATTAAAATTGTCTAACATAGACAAATATCCATAGTGGGATTTAAAATAGCTCGAAGATAGGAACACTAAGAAATCCATCCAGTGAACAGAAAGAACCTTAAGATTATCAAGAAGTGAAGACCACAGAAGAACGTAAAGATATAGGTTTGATTGTGAAAGAATAGTACCACTAAAAAACCAGTGATTATATCTACCAGAGTATATTCAACCAAATCATTGTGCACGTGCTCAATTCGTGAAAATGATCATAAGCGATAAAGCAGGCACCCTATATTTGCAGTATTTCAGATAACCGTCTATAAATATATCTATACAGTATATATTAGAGAAGAACAGAAATTGCCTGAATTGGATCTGTGTCCTAAAGACATCAATCGATATACACACTGGTGTATAAAGTGCGCAAAATCACAAGATGAACCCCAAACATCTTCTAAAACGGATAACTGGCACTCTCAATAAATTGAGTTCATAGAACAAGGGAATAATCTACTTCTAAATGTGTAAAAATAGCCACAGACCAATAAATAAAATGCAAAAAATAAAATGCCGATACCCTCCACTTAAATAGGTGGAACTCACCGGACTAATGGCGTCAGATGTAAACTCGCTAGCTCATTAAGTATTGAATTTTTTTGAAAGACGTAAATTTTTTTACCTCTAGAACGTTTATGTTCCAATTACGAACATTTGGTTATGTATCTGAAACAAAAATAACATAAATTAATCACACTATTTGTGTGAGATTAATATATTTGTTTTATTACAGAGGATTGTCTTATGTTCAACCCTTGCCAGTCTAGGAGCAACAGTAATTTAAAGCACTCCCAGTATCATGAGTAAATAATTAAGTGTATATCCCGAGTTAAGCAGCTTTACGTATTTAACGGAAAAAAATAAATAAACACGACAAGCCAAAGAATCCAGTAACCATGAGACACATGGCTACACCAAAGACAAGTCCGTATACTAATAGAAGATGTTTGGGGTTCATCTTGTGATTTTGCGCACTTTATACACCAGTGTGTATATCGATTGATGTCTTTAGGACACAGATCCAATTCAGGCAATTTCTGTTCTTCTCTAATATATACTGTATAGATATATTTATAGACGGGGCAGTTTCTCCACCCCAGCCGGTATATTTATAATTACAAGGGCATTGATAATGTTAGCTTTAGCTTGAATGGGACCTCTAGTGTTCTTGGTCTGATTTATTTATTTTCTCGCCTTTTTCTCTATAGCTACACGCTATATGTGACTGATTATATGCTCTGCATGGAACTTGACGGATTTGTTTTAGATTTTATATGTGGTGAGTTATCTGAAATACTGCAAATATAGGGTGCCTGCTTTATCGACTATGATCATTTTCACGAATTGAGCACGTGCACAATGATTTGGTTGAATATACTCTGGTAGATATAATCACTGGTTTTTTAGTGGTACTATTCTTTCACAATCAAACCTATATCTTTACGTTCTTCTGTGGTCTTCACTTCTTGATAATCTTAAGGTTCTTTCTGTTCACTGGATGGATTTCTTAGTGTTCCTATCTTCGAGCTATTTTAAATCCCACTATGGATATTTGTCTATGTTAGACAATTTTAATGGTTAGTTGATTGCCATCTAATTAATGACGATATGTGGACAAAATACATTGAATGCCTTCTTGTCAGATATGGTCTATCGATTATCCTTCTAATATCTCAAAAAATGCGAAAAAGAACCTCAAACACATATTACTGAAACAACACCCGGAAACTCTAATTGCTGATACCTACCACAATCTGTCCAACGGCACCACGAAAACTAACTTTGTCTTCTATTCCAAATGACCGGCAAAATGGAAAAACACCTTCCTGCTCCTACTACAAGTGTCAAAGACTATCAATTTCCCTATGGAACTAAACTGACGTCGTCCTCCTCCTCATCTTTTAGAGTTGAGTTTGATATATCCTTTTTTAAGACAGGAATCATTCTTATACAAGCGACCGACCCTCACCTCTCCCTATTCGATCAACACTTTCGGGCATTTTTCAAACCTCTCACGCCTCAGGGTGATCTGTTCCTTTTGCCTCCATCCCCCCGACCCCTGACAAGCTAACCTGAACCGACCCACCTTCTTCCCTCTTCAAATTCACCATCCAGCCTGAAGCCACCCACGGATCCAACTAGCAACCTTACTTCCCCCATAAACACACTCAGCACAAAAACGCTCAGTGGAGGGTCCTCACCTTTGTCCACCCCAACCAGCAATCTCCCGGTAGCAAATCGCAACGTTGGACTCAGCAAACCTAGCTGCTCGGGCCTCATCGCTAGACCAACCTCTCCTGAACACTCTGCAGACGCAACCCCCAACTCTATTTTTATCCCTTTGTACCCCACTCTAGCTATCTTCAAGCCTAGTCCCCATAGTAAGGAGCTCTCCCATATCCAAACATGCTGTGCTCCAAGCCCCCGAGGTATTGTCTCGCAGCCTCCTGCACACATTGCTGGAGGCGTCAATAACACACTATCTCAGATCTTGTCCCGTATGGAACAGAAACTTGACTCACTGGCTAATGACATAGCTCACCTTAGAGATGACATCTCTAAACAGGCGAAGCTATCCAGAAACCACACCCCAGAGACTTATAAATTACCTCCTCACACCGGCTCCCCTACCATAGCCTCCAAACACTCCCCTGGCTCTTCACTCCTTTAGGCCGTCTGTCCCACAGACCTCACCGTGCTCTCCGCACCCTATCTGATCTTGAAGCCGCTGCTCTCAGTGAATCCTACCTTACTAAACCACAGACGAGGTCTCCTCAACCCCCCTCACTATCCCAGTAATTGTGAGCACTAATAGAATCCCTCCCCCCTCACTATCCCAGTAATTGTGAACACTAATAGAATCCCCCCAACCAGCAACGAACCCAGACCTCAAGCTCAACTCACCACCATTCAAACTATCCCAGCCTCCACGGAAAAGTCCAGCCCTCTCTCTTGCATGCTCCTCAACTGTAGATCAGCAGCCAAACACGCTACTGATATCGCTGATTCTATCCTCAGGGAAGAAATAGATATAGCTTTCCTCACTGAATCCTGGCTAAATGAACACGCCACCCCTATTCTCGACCTGCTTACCCCTCCCTGGTATACTCTCATCAGACAGGACAGACCTAAAAGGGCTGGGGGAGGTCTGGCCATTATTCACAAAATAGAAATCCAACTCTCCATGTTAAATAAGGCAAAATACTCGACCTTTGAATACTTTGGGGTAGAACTTTTAACCAAAGGCTTGCATCCTATCAAATTTCACACCATCTACCATCCTCCTGATGACCGAGCCCTCTTTGCAGAAGAGTTCTCTGACCTTATTACCCCGTTCGCCTTAACTGACACGAAGGATATGTACCTGGGCGATTTCAACATTCATTGCAACAACGCAGAAGACACTTCAGTGTGACTACTTACGAACCTTCTGGATCTTAATGAACTCTGCAATGAACCAACACACATTAAAGTCTCCACCCTGGATGCAATTATCGCTAAAAATGACCTGATCTCCATCAGCTCCATATCTCCTATAGATTGGTCAGACCACCAACTAATTCTATTCAATATCAATACCACATTCAGACCCCTCCCTGATGTTATTAAAAAACCCAAGCAATTAACCAGAAATATCAAACTAATCCCAATTCTTGAACTTAAATCTAAGATTCTTGAACAACTACAGATACCCCCCTCCTCGTACACAGCAGAAGCGCTTACTTCACACTACAACTCATCGATCTTGGTTGTTCTCGACCAAGTGGCCCCGCCCCAACTAAAACAACTGAGAGCTACTAAATCAAAATCATGCTTTAATCCAGACCTCAACAATGAAAGAAGAAAACTCAGACAAGCAGAAAGGTCTTGAAGACAAAACCCCTCGACTACTCACCTAGCTCTACTTAGAACTACAAGGCTATCATACAAAAAACACATCTTTAAAGAAAAAGCCTCCTTCTTCCGTGACCAACTGGATCGTGCAAAAAATAGACCCAGGGAACTCTTTAACATCGTGAAAAGACAAACCACGTCTGACCCCCCTCTTACTTTAACCGCCACAAATGAACGATGTGAAGAAATTGCTTGCTTTGTCTCTGACAAAGTCGCCAAAATTGAGCAATCCTTTTTGCAAGTCTCCTCTCTGTCCTCCGTCCTTACCTCCCTCTCCGACCCACCTCCCCTCACGATTGCCCCTCCTTCTGTTCCCATTGCTGACCAAACGACCCCTAAAGGTACAAACGGATACCTTAATCATTACAAACTGAAAAACAACGCCAACTGATCTGACTTCAATCCCCTGTCGGAAAAGGAAGTCTTCAATACAATCAGGAAGCTAAAGCCTTTGAGCCACACAAATGACCCCCTCCCATCCACGATGGTGAAAAACCTCATCCACATCATTGCCCCATTTTGGACCCTAATCATCAACACATCTCTCACCACGGGCTGTGTTCCGATCTCTCTCCAACGAGGACAAATCACACCCATTCCCAAAAATCCCAGGGCTGACCCTAATGATCTCAACAACCTCAGACCTATCTCAAACCTCCCGTTCCTAGCCAAGGCGTTGGAGAAATGTGTCTTACAGCAACTTAATCATCATATATGAAAATTCACCCTTCTAGACCCTTTCCAATCCGGTGTCAGAAAAGGCTGCAGTACTGAAATGGCCATGCTCAATATATCTGATGACATTCACAGATCCCTAGACGAGGGAGACGCTTGCCTACTTATCCTTCTTGACCTATCGGCGGCGTTCGATACTGTTCACCCAGCCCTACTTGAATCTTTGAGGTGTCGCTTCGGCATCAATGGCACCGTCTTAAAATGGTTCACATCTTACCTACAACACCGTTCGCAACAAATCAAAATCAACTCATGTCTTTCTAAACCCTCACGGGTCAATCTAGGAGGGCCGAAGGGCTCCATTCTATCCCCCTCCCTTTTCAATCTCTTCATGGAACCCCTGACGGTCATCTTGAAGCAGGCAGGGATCAAATAGCACCTGTGTGCTGATGACACGCAACTCTTCTCCAAAATCAAATCACCTGATGACATTCGACATCTTAACGCCACACTGATCGAGTTACAATCCTGGTTTTGCTCTAATCACCTAAAGCTAAACCCCATCAAAACTGAAGTAATTCTATTCTCCCCCAAATGAATGGCTCAACAACCTGAACGCCTTAAATTGCTCTCTCACTATATCCAACTCCGCAAAGTCCCTGGGCTTCTTCCTGGACAAAAACCTGTCAATGAAAGAACACATCAAAAATTCAGCAAAAGGAGCGCTGTACTCACTAAAAAACATTAAGGGGCTCATTACGATGGTGGACGGACTTTAGTCCGTCCGCCATCGTCCCGGGGATAGGGACCACCTGCCTATATGGTGGCGGTGCCGCACTACTAATTACAATGCGGCCGCCACCATGGCGGCCGCAGAATGCAGTTTTAACATTGCGGCGGGTGCTGCTGGCTGCAGCACCTTCCCCAATGTTAAAAGTGCACGTTTTGTTTTTCCCTGCACTACGTAGCAGGCACCGCGCGGTGCCTGCCACCGGGTGCAGGAAAAATATAGGGGGGCACCATAGGTGCTCCAAGCACAAAACAAAAGTGCCCCTGCACAAGGGGGGCTGCAACGGGCTCCCAAAGTCAATCTCCGCCAACCTTTGAATGGCGGAGGACCCGCCATTCAAAGGCTTGCAGATTGCAGCATCCTAATCTGGCGGGCGGTGCCTGCTAGGCACCGCCACCTGTTTATGGATGCTCGCCGGGTCCGCCAGGCAATCGGAACGATTGCCTGTGGCGGACCCGTGGCGGCGTACTTTGCGCCACCGGCAGCCTGCCGGTGGCGGTTTCACCACCAACGTAATCACCCCTAAGAAAATAAAACCTTTCATTCCCGCCGATGATTTCAAGACTGTGGTGCAATCCTTGGTCCTTACCAAACTAGACTATGGTAATGCCATTCTCACGGGGATGCCGAAATCTCACCTCGCACCCCTTAGATCAGTTCTTAACTTGGCAGCCCGGCTCATTTCAGACGTCAAACGTTTTGAACACATCACTCCTGCCCTCAAGAGCCTAAACTGGCTTCCCATTGAAGTAAGATGTACTTTCAAGTCTGCCTGCATCATCCACAAAGCACTTCACTAAAACACTCCCAACTACCTTGAAAACAAGCTAATGAAAGCTTGGTCTACCAGATCTTTGAAAAGCTCTAACGCTCTGTTACTCATACCTCCAAATCTAAAAAAATCAACAACCAAGTCTCGCTCTTTTTCCGAAAATGCTCCGAACATTTGGAACTCTTTACTCTGTGACCTTCGATGCAACCCCTCCATCCCTAACTTCAAAAGAAACCTGAAACAACTCCTCCTCAACAAATACTTTAACTCCTAGATTATTGACCTGGATTAATTATCGCGTGTACTGATCTAGTCCCGACGACCATAGGCTGTATATCTGTTTTATGCTGTCTATTAGATCCTCTCTAATTGCTTCTCTTGTTTTTGGTACTGCTTTTATTTCTTTGATGTTTACTATTTCCTATTTTTAATTCTCGCCTCGTTTGTGTTCTCATGTCTGTTTTACTGTATTTTCTGGTCAAGATTTTGTAAAGCGCTCTGATACCTTCGGGTCTAGCAAGCGCTATATAAAACTTATAAAAATAAAAAAATTAAACAAATTCATCAATTAATGATTGACTGTGGCTTTCAATGCAGATGAAGCTACCACGACTGCATTCACAGTCACCATGCAATGCGAGTCCTGAAAGAACATCTTTGCTTTTTTGCACTAGAGCTAAAACACGAGAGAACCACTGCTCCTTAGAAAACCCAGATATCACTGGCTTGATTTATAGGAAAAGCATATTTACGCAGCTCCTTCTGAAGTGAAAAGACTAGAAATGCATCTTATTAATATATAAAGTAAATGTTTTTAAAACGTGATAACAGAGTGTTTCCCGAGTGCGCCTCCATCTCTATGGCACACTAAGTTCAAATAAGTACCAAGGATTTTTAAAACGACAATATTGAATATTTAAGCTGTGCTAAACTTATGCAACTGTAACATACATACTACCGTCAGGGACAGATGAAGTAACCAAGCGCCAGAGCTATAAATGATTAAAACAAATTAGGGGGCCCATTACGATGGCGGGCGGAGGCACGACCGCGGTGGCGGCGGTGCAGAAAAATGCCTTTTTCCGGCCGCCAGCAGCGGTCTTCACGCCCGCCATATTAGGATGGGAAAACATAGGCATTTACGTCCGCCGCGGTGTGACGCCGACCGCCATCGAACAGCGCCCGCCACCGCGGCGGAGTGAGCCAATCACCACACACCGCTGTGCGGAATGACGTCCCGTACGCCGAAGATATCACGATGCCGGAAACAGGGCAGCGCACCGCGACGGAGAAACCGCACAGTGAAAGACGGCGGAGACATCACAGCGGAGACAGAAAAAAACCACCCGGGACACACCGCGATGGATCCTGCCCTACACGCTCTCCCGGTGCTGTACATGATCCACCACCTGCAAGTCATCCACCGCCACGGACGCCTCCGCAGGTACGTACAGACACAACAGTGCAAGTAACACAATACACAGCTCCAGGGGGGAAAAACATCGCATGGGAACACCACACACCCCTGTGGGGACAGGCACACAGCCATCACTGCACACACACATGTCCCACCTGTCACAAAAACATCGCGCCACATACTGCCCACCCATGTACCGCATTCATGAACAAATGTCCCGGTCACGTCACCGCCGCGGTCAGTGTGCATGAAACCATGCACACAACGCAGAGCACAGGGCCAGCGCATGCCAAGGGCACCGTACAAATTGCACAGAGCCACAACTAGATCCACAACACACCAGCAACCGCCCTGAAGGGACACAACATGTGTCTCACAAGTGCCACTCCTGCACAACAACAACACAACTACAGCCACACCATGCCCCACATCCCAACAACTGCATATACAGCCACAGCAGGACCCTTTGCAAAGGAACACATAGCACAGAAGCCCAGGCCCCAGCCAACACACACACAACAAACAACATCACACACAAGCCAAGAACACTGAGGCCAGGCACAAAATGTACACACACACAGATGAGGACCAAACACTTCACTGCACACACTACCTGACAAGTCACACACACACCACACACCACCCTGACTCACAGCTACATACACACACCACATGCCAGCAGTAATGGAGGACAACATATAGGAAAGCCAAAGTGAGGTGCCCACAAATGGAAGGGCAGTGACTAAACCATCAAGCATGTGTGATGCACATGCAAGACAAGACACATGTGAGAACACACACAGCCCATCACAGCACACATGGCTGACACAGTCAGTCAACACAAACCACGGTCACCCCAATGCTACAACTCCTGGAGACAGCAAGGACACCCATGTATAGGCACAGGGATGTAAGGAAGGCCCTGAACACAAACACTGACCAGCCACACATAGGCATCCAAATACTGGACAAGACAACGTCTGCTGCACAACACACAGGGCCCAGTGACACACTACATGACAGCCAAGCACAAGTAGGATATGTCACACATACCTCCTCCCACAACAGCAACACACAATACTGCCATGTGCACAAAACACAACCACAGGGCTAAACAAGTACACATACAGGCACACCACTCCAGGGTCACACATGGCAGTAGTTGACAATGCATGTGCACACACATCCACAGTCACAACAAAGTCACCCCCTTCACACCATACACTTCTCCACCACCCAAGTGCACACATTGGAAGTAAGCCATGGGACCTGGATAACTCATCACCACAAAATGTCCATACACCGACACTGATTGGCACACAGAAAGGAAGCTCACACAGACCCCATTACCCTGGCCTGCCTGCCTGTAAGCCTGTGCCCAAACTCCCACCCTGTGCTGCCATTACCCACAAACCTGACATGTGTCCACCATAGATAACATGAGCCAAGAAGGAAGATGACTACAAGACTTCATTGCCAACCACCTGCACTGCACCCATAAGTATCACAGTCATGTAGAAATGAAGTGCCTCCCACCCCTGCAAAAAAATGATATGTTACACAACCCATTGGCAATGTCGAAGTGGCATACTGAGCCTGTGACACAGTAAACCATGCACACACAGAAACAACTTTATTCAGGGAGGACACTGACACAACTCACTGCAGGACCAACTGTGTTTATTCACTATTTGCATATAGAGCCAACAAATTTGGGCAACAGCAAAGCCAGTGGGCATTTCAATATGCACAGTATTTACATGAAAAGCTGCACAGGCAGGGGGCACACAGCAGTGAACAACAAGGCCAGTGGGCAGGACAAAGTGCAGAGTGAGTACATGAGAAGCTGCACAGGCAGGGGGCACACAGCAGTGAACAGCAAGGCCAGTGGCCAGTCCAATGTGCAGAGTGAGTCCATGAGAAGCTGCACAGGCAGGGGGCAAACAGCAGTGAACAACAAGGCCAGTAGCCAGGACACAGTGCAGGTGAGGTACATGAGAAGCTGCACAGGCAAGGGGCAAACAGCAGTGAACAACAAGGCCAGTGGCCAGGACACAGTGCAGGTGAGGTACATGAGAAGCTGCACAGGCAAGTCTAGGACATCAGTCGACAACAAGGCCAGTGGCCAGTCCAAAGTGCAGGTGAGGTACATGAGATCCTGCAGAGGCAAGGGGCAAACAGCAGTGAACAACAAGGCCAGTGGCCAGGACACAGTGCAGGTGAGGTACATGAGAAGCTGCACAGGCAAGTCTTGGACATCAGTCGACAACAAGGCCAGTGGCCAGTCCAAAGTGCAGGTGAGGTACATGAGATCCTGCAGAGGCAAGGGGCAAACAGCAGTGAACAACAAGGCCAGTGGCCAGGACACAGTGCAGGTGAGGTACATGAGAAGCTGCATAGGCAAGGGGCAAACAGCAGTGAACAACAAGGCCAGTGGCCAGGACACAGTGCAGGTGAGGTACATGAGAAGCTGCACAGGCAAGTCTTGGACATCAGTCGACAACAAGGCCAGTGGCCAGTCCAAAGTGCAGGTGAGGTACATGAGATCCTGCAGAGGCAAGGGGCAAACAGCAGTGAACAACAAGGCCAGTGGCCAGGACACAGTGCAGGTGAGGTACATGAGAAGCTGCACAGGCAAGTCTAGGACATCAGTCGACAACAAGGCCAGTGGCCAGTCCAAAGTGCAGGTGAGGTACATGAGATCCTGCAGAGGCAAGGGGCAAACAGCAGTGAACAACAAGGCCAGTGGCCAGGACACAGTGCAGGTGAGGTACATGAGAAGCTGCACAGGCAAGTCTAGGACATCAGTCGACAACAAGGCCAGTGGCCAGTCCAAAGTGCAGGTGAGGTACATGAGATCCTGCAGAGGCAAGGGGCAAACAGCAGTGAACAACAAGGCCAGTGGCCAGGACACAGTGCAGGTGAGGTACATGAGAAGCTGCACAGGCAAGGGGCAAACAGCAGTGAACAACAAGGCCAGTGGCCAGGACACAGTGCAGGTGAGGTACATGAGAAGCTGCACAGGCAAGTCTAGGACATCAGTCGACAACAAGGCCAGTGGCCAGTCCAAAGTGCAGGTGAGGTACATGAGATCCTGCAGAGGCAAGGGGCAAACAGCAGTGAACAACGAGGCCAGTGGCCAGGACACAGTGCAGGTGAGATACATGAGAAGCTGCACAGGCAAGTCTAGGACATCAGTCGACAACAAGGCCAGTGGCCAGTCCAAAGTGCAGGTGAGGTACATGAGATCCTGCAGAGGCAAGGGGCAAACAGCAGTGAACAACAAGGCCAGTGGCCAGGACACAGTGCAGGTGAGGTACATGAGAAGCTGCACAGGCAAGGGGCAAACAGCAGTGAACAACAAGGCCAGTGGCCAGGACACAGTGCAGGTGAGGTACATGAGAAGCTGCACAGGCAAGTCTAGGACATCAGTCGACAACAAGGCCAGTGGCCAGTCCAAAGTGCAGGTGAGGTACATGAGATCCTGCAGAGGCAAGGGGCAAACAGCAGTGAACAACAAGGCCAGTGGCCAGGACACAGTGCAGGTGAGGTACATGAGAAGCTGCACAGGCAAGTCTAGGACATCAGTCGACAACAAGGCCAGTGGCCAGTCCAAAGTGCAGGTGAGGTACATGAGATCCTGCAGAGGCAAGGGGCAAACAGCAGTGAACAACAAGGCCAGTGGCCAGGACACAGTGCAGGTGAGATACATGAGAAGCTGCACAGGCAAGTCTAGGACATCAGTCGACAACAAGGCCAGTGGCCAGTCCAAAGTGCAGGTGAGGTACATGAGATCCTGCAGAGGCAAGGGGCAAACAGCAGTGAACAACAAGGCCAGTGGCCAGGACACAGTGCAGGTGAGGTACATGAGAAGCTGCACAGGCAAGGGGCAAACAGCAGTGAACAACAAGGCCAGTGGCCAGGACACAGTGCAGGTGAGGTACATGAGAAGCTGCACAGGCAAGTCTAGGACATCAGTCGACAACAAGGCCAGTGGCCAGTCCAAAGTGCAGGTGAGGTACATGAGATCCTGCAGAGGCAAGGGGCAAACAGCAGTGAACAACAAGGCCAGTGGCCAGGACACAGTGCAGGTGAGGTACATGAGAAGCTGCACAGGCAGGGGGCACACAGCAGTGAACAGCAAGGCCAGTGGCCAGTCCAATGTGCAGAGTGAGTCCATGAGAAGCTGCACAGGCAGGGGGCAAACAGCAGTGAACAACAAGGCCAGTGGCCAGGACACAGTGCAGGTGAGGTACATGAGAAGCTGCACAGGCAAGGGGCAAACAGCAGTGAACAACAAGGCCAGTGGCCAGGACACAGTGCAGGTGAGGTACATGAGAAGCTGCACAGGCAAGTCTAGGACATCAGTCGACAACAAGGCCAGTGGCCAGTCCAAAGTGCAGGTAAGGTACATGAGATCCTGCAGAGGCAAGGGGCAAACAGCAGTGAACAACAAGGCCAGTGGCCAGGACACAGTGCAGGTGAGGTACATGAGAAGCTGCACAGGCAAGTCTAGGACATCAGTCGACAACAAGGCCAGTGGCCAGTCCAAAGTGCAGGTGAGGTACATGAGATCCTGCAGAGGCAAGGGGCAAACAGCAGTGAACAACAAGGCCAGTGGCCAGGACACAGTGCAGGTGAGGTACATGAGAAGCTGCATAGGCAAGGGGCAAACAGCAGTGAACAACAAGGCCAGTGGCCAGGACACAGTGCAGGTGAGGTACATGAGAAGCTGCACAGGCAAGTCTTGGACATCAGTCGACAACAAGGCCAGTGGCCAGTCCAAAGTGCAGGTGAGGTACATGAGATCCTGCAGAGGCAAAGGGCAAACAGCAGTGAACAACAAGGCCAGTGGCCAGGACACAGTGCAGGTGAGGTACATGAGAAGCTGCACAGGCAAGTCTAGGACATCAGTCGACAACAAGGCCAGTGGCCAGTCCAAAGTGCAGGTGAGGTACATGAGATCCTGCAGAGGCAAGGGGCAAACAGCAGTGAACAACAAGGCCAGTGGCCAGGACACAGTGCAGGTGAGGTACATGAGAAGCTGCACAGGCAAGTCTAGGACATCAGTCGACAACAAGGCCAGTGGTCAGTCCAAAGTGCAGGTGAGGTACATGAGATCCTGCAGAGGCAAGGGGCAAACAGCAGTGAACAACAAGGCCAGTGGCCAGGACACAGTGGAGGTGAGGTACATGAGAAGCTGCACAGGCAAGGGGCAAACAGCAGTGAACAACAAGGCCAGTGGCCAGGACACAGTGCAGGTGAGGTACATGAGAAGCTGCACAGGCAAGTCTAGGACATCAGTCGACAACAAGGCCAGTGGCCAGTCCAAAGTGCAGGTGAGGTACATGAGATCCTGCAGAGGCAAGGGGCAAACAGCAGTGAACAACAAGGCCAGTGGCCAGGACACAGTGCAGGTGAGATACATGAGAAGCTGCACAGGCAAGTCTAGGACATCAGTCGACAACAAGGCCAGTGGCCAGTCCAAAGTGCAGGTGAGGTACATGAGATCCTGCAGAGGCAAGGGGCAAACAGCAGTGAACAACAAGGCCAGTGGCCAGGACACAGTGCAGGTGAGGTACATGAGAAGCTGCACAGGCAAGGGGCAAACAGCAGTGAACAACAAGGCCAGTGGCCAGGACACAGTGCAGGTGAGGTACATGAGAAGCTGCACAGGCAAGTCTAGGACATCAGTCGACAACAAGGCCAGTGGCCAGTCCAAAGTGCAGGTGAGGTACATGAGATCCTGCAGAGGCAAGGGCAAACAGCAGTGAACAACAAGGCCAGTGGCCAGGACACAGTGCAGGTGAGGTACATGAGAAGCTGCACAGGCAAGACTAGGACATCAGTCGACAACAAGGCCAGTGGCCAGTCCAAAGTGCAGGTGAGGTACATGAGATCCTGCAGAGGCAAGGGGCAAACAGCAGTGAACAACAAGGCCAGTGGCCAGGACACAGTGCAGGTGAGGTACATGAGAAGCTGCACAGGCAAGTCTAGGACATCAGTCGACAACAAGGCCAGTGGCCAGTCCAAAGTGCAGGTGAGGTACATGAGATCCTGCAGAGGCAAGGGGCAAACAGCAGTGAACAACAAGGCCAGTGGCCAGGACACAGTGCAGGTGAGGTACATGAGAAGCTGCACAGGCAAGTCTAGGACATCAGTCGACAACAAGGCCAGTGGCCAGTCCAAAGTGCAGGTGAGGTACATGAGATCCTGCAGAGGCAAGGGGCAAACAGCAGTGAACAACAAGGCCAGTGGCCAGGACACAGTGCAGGTGAGGTACATGAGAAGCTGCACAGGCAAGTCTAGGACATCAGTCGACAACAAGGCCAGTGGCCAGTCCAAAGTGCAGGTGAGGTACATGAGATCCTGCAGAGGCAAGGGCAAACAGCAGTGAACAACAAGGCCAGTGGCCAGGACACAGTGCAGGTGAGGTACATGAGAAGCTGCACAGGCAAGGGGCAAACAGCAGTGAACAACAAGGCCAGTGGCCAGGACACAGTGCAGGTGAGGTACATGAGAAGCTGCACAGGCAAGTCTAGAACATCAGTCGACAACAAGGCCAGTGGCAGTCCAAAGTGCAGGTGAGGTACATGAGATCCTGCAGAGGCAAGGGGCAATCAGCAGTGAACGACAAGGCCAGTGGCCAGGACACAGTGCAGGTGAGATACATGAGAAGCTGCACAGGCAAGTCTAGGACATCAGTCGACAACAAGGCCAGTGGCCAGTCCAAAGTGCAGGTGAGGTACATGAGATCCTGCAGAGGCAAGGGGCAAACAGCAGTGAACAACAAGGCCAGTGGCCAGGACACAGTGCAGGTGAGGTACATGAGAAGCTGCACAGGCAAGGGGCAAACAGCAGTGAACAACAAGGCCAGTGGCCAGGACACAGTGCAGGTGAGGTACATGAGAAGCTGCACAGGCAAGTCTAGGACATCAGTCGACAACAAGGCCAGTGGCCAGTCCAAAGTGCAGGTGAGGTACATGAGATCCTGCAGAGGCAAGGGGCAAACAGCAGTGAACAACAAGGCCAGTGGCCAGGACACAGTGCAGGTGAGGTACATGAGAAGCTGCACAGGCAAGTCTAGGACATCAGTCGACAACAAGGCCAGTGGCCAGTCCAAAGTGCAGGTGAGGTACATGAGATCCTGCAGAGGCAAGGGGCAAACAGCAGTGAACAACAAGGCCAGTGGCCAGGACACAGTGCAGGTGAGGTACATGAGAAGCTGCACAGGCAAGTCTAGGACATCAGTCGACAACAAGGCCAGTGGCCAGTCCAAAGTGCAGGTGAGGTACATGAGATCCTGCAGAGGCAAGGGGCAAACAGCAGTGAACAACAAGGCCAGTGGCCAGGACACAGTGCAGGTGAGGTACATGAGAAGCTGCACAGGCAAGTCTAGGACATCAGTCGACAACAAGGCCAGTGGCCAGTCCAAAGTGCAGGTGAGGTACATGAGATCCTGCAGAGGCAAGGGGCAAACAGCAGTGAACAACAAGGCCAGTGGCCAGGACACAGTGCAGGTGAGGTACATGAGAAGCTGCACAGGCAACGGGCAAACAGCAGTGAACAACAAGGCCAGTGGCCAGGACACAGTGCAGGTGAGGTACATGAGAAGCTGCACAGGCAAGTCTAGGACATCAGTCGACAACAAGGCCAGTGGCCAGTCCAAAGTGCAGGTGAGGTACATGAGATCCTGCAGAGGCAAGGGGCAAACAGCAGTGAACAACAAGGCCAGTGGCCAGGACACAGTGCAGGTGAGGTACATGAGAAGCTGGACAGGCAAGTCTAGGACATCAGTCGACAACAAGGCCAGTGGCCAGTCCAAAGTGCAGGTGAGGTACATGAGATCCTGCAGAGGCAAGGGGCCAACAGCAATGAACAACAAGGCCAGTGGCCAGGACACAGTGCAGGTGAGGTACATGAGAAGCTGCACAGGCAAGGGGCAAACAGCAGTGAACAACAAGGCCAGTGGCCAGGACACAGTGCAGGTGAGGTACATGAGAAGCTGCACAGGCAATTCTAGGACATCAGTCGACAACAAGGCCAGTGGCCAGTCCAAAGTGCAGGTGAGGTACATGAGATCCTGCAGAGGCAAGGGGCAAACAGCAGTGAACAACAAGGCCAGTGGCCAGGAAACAGTGCAGGTGAGGTACATGAGAAGCTGCACAGGCAAGTCTAGGACATCAGTCGACAACAAGGCCAGTGGCCAGTCCAAAGTGCAGATGAGGTACATGAGATCCTGCAGAGGCAAGGGGCAAACAGCAGTGAACAACAAGGCCAGTGGCCAGGACACAGTGCAGGTGAGGTACATGAGAAGCTGCACAGGCAAGGGGCAAACAGCAGTGAACAACAAGGCCAGTGGCCAGGACAAAGTGCAGGTGAGGTACATGAGAAGCTGCACAGGCAAGTCTAGGACATCAGTCGACAACAAGGCCAGTGGCCAGTCCAAAGTGCAGGTGAGGTACATGAGATCCTGCAGAGGCAAGGAGCAAACAGCAGTGAACAACAAGGCCAGTGGCCAGGACACAGTGCAGGTGAGGTACATGAGAAGCTGCACAGGCAAGTCTAGGACATCAGTCGACAACAAGGCCAGTGGCCAGTCCAAAGTGCAGGTGAGGTACATGAGATCCTGCAGAGGCAAGGGGCAAACAGCAGTGAACAACAAGGCCAGTGGCCAGGACACAGTGCAGGTGAGGTACATGAGAAGCTGCACAGGCAAGTCTAGGACATCAGTCGACAACAAGGCCAGTGGCCAGTCCAAAGTGCAGGTGAGGTACATGAGATCCTGCAGAGGCAAGGGGCAAACAGCAGTGAACAACAAGGCCAGTGGCCAGGACACAGTGCAGGTGAGGTACATGAGAAGCTGCACAGGCAAGTCTAGGACATCAGTCGACAACAAGGCCAGTGGCCAGTCCAAAGTGCAGGTGAGGTACATGAGATCCTGCAGAGGCAAGGGGCAAACAGCAGTGAACAACAAGGCCAGTGGCCAGGACACAGTGCAGGTGAGGTACATGAGAAGCTGCACAGGCAAGGGGCAAACAGCAGTGAACAACAAGGCCAGTGGCCAGGACACAGTGCAGGTGAGGTACATGAGAAGCTGCACAGGCAAGTCTAGGACATCAGTCGACAACAAGGCCAGTGGCCAGTCCAAAGTGCAGGTGAGGTACATGAGATCCTGCAGAGGCAAGGGCAAACATCAGTGAACAACAAGGCCAGTGGCCAGGACACAGTGCAGGTGAGGTACATGAGAAGCTGCACAGGCAAGTCTAGGACATCAGTCGACAACAAGGCCAGTGGCCAGTCCAAAGTGCAGGTGAGGTACATGAGATCCTGCAGAGGCAAGGGGCAAACAGCAGTGAACAACAAGGCCAGGGGCCAGGACACAGTGCAGGTGAGGTACATGAGAAGCTGCATAGGCAAGTCTAGGACATCAGTCGACAACAAGGCCAGTGGCCAGTCCAAAGTGCAGGTGAGGTACATGAGATCCTGCACAGGCAAGGGGCAAACAGCAGTGAACAACAAGGCCAGTGGCCAGGACACAGTGCAGGTGAGGTACATGAGAAGCTGCACAGGCAAGTCTAGGACATCAGTCGACAACAAGGCCAGTGGCCAGTCCAAAGTGCAGGTGAGGTACATGAGATCCTGCAGAGGCAAGGGGCAAACAGCAGTGAACAACAAGGCCAGTGGCCAGGACACAGTGCAGGTGAGGTACATGAGAAGCTGCACAGGCAAGTCTAGGACATCAGTCGACAACAAGACCAGTGGCCAGTCCAAAGTGCAGGTGAGGTACATGAGATCCTGCAGAGGCAAGGGGCAAACAGCAGTGAACAACAAGGCCAGTGGCCAGGACACAGTGCAGGTGAGGTACATGAGAAGCTGCACAGGCAAGTCTAGGACATCAGTCGACAACAAGGCCAGTGGCCAGTCCAAAGTGCAGGTGAGGTACATGAGATCCTGCAGAGGCAAGGGGCAAACAGCAGTGAACAACAAGGCCAGTGGCCAGGACACAGTGCAGGTGAGGTGCATGAGAAGCTGCACAGGCAAGTCTAGGACATCAGTCGACAACAAGGCCAGTGGCCAGTCCAAAGTGCAGGTGAGGTACATGAGATCCTGCAGAGGCAAGGGCAAACAGCAGTGAACAACAAGGCCAGTGGCCAGGACACAGTGCAGGTGAGGTACATGAGAAGCTGCACAGGCAAGGGGCAAACAGCAGTGAACAACAAGGCCAGTGGCCAGGACACAGTGCAGGTGAGGTACATGAGAAGCTGCACAGGCAAGTCTAGGACATCAGTCGACAACAAGGCCAGTGGCCAGTCCAAAGTGCAGGTGAGGTACATGAGATCCTGCAGAGGCAAGGGGCAATCAGCAGTGAACGACAAGGCCAGTGGCCAGGACACAGTGCAGGTGAGATACATGAGAAGCTGCACAGGCAAGTCTAGGACATCAGTCGACAACAAGGCCAGTGGCCAGTCCAAAGTGCAGGTGAGGTACATGAGATCCTGCAGAGGCAAGGGGCAAACAGCAGTGAACAACAAGGCCAGTGGCCAGGACACAGTGCAGGTGAGGTACATGAGAAGCTGCACAGGCAAGGGGCAAACAGCAGTGAACAACAAGGCCAGTGGCCAGGACACAGTGCAGGTGAGGTACATGAGAAGCTGCACAGGCAAGTCTAGGACATCAGTCGACAACAAGGCCAGTGGCCAGTCCAAAGTGCAGGTGAGGTACATGTTATGTTATGTTATGTTATGTTACAGCAACTTTTATAGCGCACTAATACCCATAGGTGTCTAGGCGCTTAGGGACCGCGTACTGTAGGGAGAGTCAGTTTTTAAAAAGCCATGTCTTAAGATTCTTCCTAAACTCAATCAAAGAAGATATCTTCCTAAGCGCGAGCGGGAGGGAGTTCCACAGCCTAATGGCACCATGTCTGAAACTCCTCCCTCCCCATTTCATAGTCCTGACTCTGGAAGTAAGCATCAGGAAAGCATTCGCCGATCGTAGTTGTCTGCTGGGGAAATACCAACTAAAGGCATGCCATAAAAATCGTGGACCAACTCTATAAAGTGCCTTATGCACTATACAGAGTGTCTTGAATTTCACGCGCTGGGCAACTGGTAGCCAATGCAACTTCTGTATCCCGGCCCTAATTGACTGATGCTTAGGGACATCTAGCACCAGTCTGGCAGCAGCATTCTGTGCCGCTTGTAGTCTTCTAAGTTGATTAGACTGTAAGTTTATGTATAGGGCATTACAGTAATCCAGTTTGGATAGGACCAAGGAAGTTAAAACAATTTTCCTCGTGTTTATCGGAATGAAAGGAAGAATCTTACGCACGGTTCTAATGGTGAAGA
Source organism: Calotriton arnoldi (assembly GCA_963921515.1). Taxonomy (NCBI): domain Eukaryota; kingdom Metazoa; phylum Chordata; class Amphibia; order Caudata; family Salamandridae; genus Calotriton; species Calotriton arnoldi. The sequence continues at coordinate 1,149,298 of CAWUFW010003901.1, forward strand.
AGGCAGAAGATACCACCTTAGAGACCTGCGGTTTAAAATTCAATTTCTCGTCTATTATGACCCCCAGATTTTTAGCTTTAGCTACTGGCGTAGGAAGGGGGCCCAGTGTATTTGGCCACCAAATTGGTGACCAGAGGGGAGCAAGGTTTCCAAAAAGCACCACCTCGGTTTTGCTCGAATTGAGCTTCAGACAGTGCCTGCTCATCCACAAGCTCAGGGAGACCATACAATCATGCAGTTTATTAGAAAAATCAACATCCTTGTCTATAGTAGAAATAACCAACATGAGATCCTGCAGAGGCAAGGGGCAAACAGCAGTGAACAACAAGGCCAGTGGCCAGGACACAGTGCAGGTGAGGTACATGAGAAGCTGCACAGGCAAGTCTAGGACATCAGTCGACAACAAGGCCAGTGGCCAGTCCAAAGTGCAGGTGAGGTACATGAGATCCTGCAGAGGCAAGGGGCAAACAGCAGTGAACAACAAGGCCAGTGGCCAGGACACAGTGCAGGTGAGGTACATGAGAAGCTGCACAGGCAAGTCTAGGACATCAGTCGACAACAAGGCCAGTGGCCAGTCCAAAGTGCAGGTGAGGTAATTGAGATCCTGCAGAGGCAAGGGGCAAACAGCAGTGAACAACAAGGCCAGTGGCCAGGACACAGTGCAGGTGAGGTACATGAGAAGCTGCACAGGCAAGGGGCAAACAGCAGTGAACAACAAGGCCAGTGGCCAGGACACAGTGCAGGTGAGGTACATGAGAAGCTGCACAGGCAAGTCTAGGACATCAGTCGACAACAAGGCCAGTGGCCAGTCCAAAGTGCAGGTGAGGTACATGAGATCCTGCAGAGGCAAGGGGCAAACAGCAGTGAACAACAAGGCCAGTGGCCAGGACACAGTGCAGGTGAGGTACATGAGAAGCTGCACAGGCAAGTCTAGGACATCAGTCGACAACATGGCCAGTGGCCAGTCCAAAGTGCAGGTGAGGTACATGAGATCCTGCAGAGGCAAGGGCAAACAGCAATGAACAACAAGGCCAGTGGCCAGGACACAGTGCAGGTGAGGTACATGAGAAGCTGCACAGGCAAGGGGCAAACAGCAGTGAACAACAAGGCCAGTGGCCAGGACACAGTGCAGGTGAGGTACATGAGAAGCTGCACAGGCAAGTCTAGGACATCAGTCGACAACAAGGCCAGTGGCCAGTCCAAAGTGCAGGTGAGGTACATGAGATCCTGCAGAGGCAAGGGGCAAACAGCAGTGAACAACAAGGCCAGTGGCCAGGAAACAGTGCAGGTGAGGTACATGAGAAGCTGCACAGGCAAGTCTAGGACATCAGTCGACAACAAGGCCAGTGGCCAGTCCAAAGTGCAGATGAGGTACATGAGATCCTGCAGAGGCAAGGGGCAAACAGCAGTGAACAACAAGGCCAGTGGCCAGGACACAGTGCAGGTGAGGTACATGAGAAGCTGCACAGGCAAGGGGCAAACAGCAGTGAACAACAAGGCCAGTGGCCAGGACAAAGTGCAGGTGAGGTACATGAGAAGCTGCACAGGCAAGTCTAGGACATCAGTCGACAACAAGGCCAGTGGCCAGTCCAAAGTGCAGGTGAGGTACATGAGATCCTGCAGAGGCAAGGGGCAAACAGCAGTGAACAACAAGGCCAGTGGCCAGGACACAGTGCAGGTGAGGTACATGAGAAGCTGCACAGGCAAGTCTAGGACATCAGTCGACAACAAGGCCAGTGGCCAGTCCAAAGTGCAGGTGAGGTACATGAGATCCTGCAGAGGCAAGGGGCAAACAGCAGTGAACAACAAGGCCAGTGGCCAGGACACAGTGCAGGTGAGGTACATGAGAAGCTGCACAGGCAAGTCTAGGACATCAGTCGACAACAAGGCCAGTGGCCAGTCCAAAGTGCAGGTGAGGTACATGAGATCCTGCAGAGGCAAGGGGCAAACAGCAGTGAACAACAAGGCCAGTGGCCAGGACACAGTGCAGGTGAGGTACATGAGAAGCTGCACAGGCAAGGGGCAAACAGCAGTGAACAACAAGGCCAGTGGCCAGGACACAGTGCAGGTGAGGTACATGAGAAGCTGCACAGGCAAGTCTAGGACATCAGTCGACAACAAGGCAAGTGGCCAGTCCAAAGTGCAGGTGAGGTACATGAGATCCTGCAGAGGCAAGGGGCAAACATCAGTGAACAACAAGGCCAGTGGCCAGGACACAGTGCAGGTGAGGTACATGAGAAGCTGCACAGGCAAGTCTAGGACATCAGTCGACAACAAGGCCAGTGGCCAGTCCAAAGTGCAGGTGAGGTACATGAGATCCTGCAGAGGCAAGGGGCAAACAGCAGTGAACAACAAGGCCAGTGGCCAGGACACAGTGCAGGTGAGGTACATGAGAAGCTGCACAGGCAAGGGGCAAACAGCAGTGAACAACAAGGCCAGTGGCCAGGACACAGTGCAGGTGAGGTGCATGAGAAGCTGCACAGGCAAGTCTAGGACATCAGTCGACAACAAGGCCAGTGGCCAGTCCAAAGTGCAGGTGAGGTACATGAGATCCTGCAGAGGCAAGGGGCAAACAGCAGTGAACAACAAGGCCAGTGGCCAGGACACAGTGCAGGTGAGGTACATGAGAAGCTGCACAGGCAAGTCTAGGACATCAGTCGACAACAAGGCCAGTGGCCAGTCCAAAGTGCAGGTGAGGTACATGAGATCCTGCAGAGGCAAGGGGCAAACAGCAGTGAACAACAAGGCCAGTGGCCAGGACACAGTGCAGGTGAGGTACATGAGAAGCTGCACAGGCAAGTCTAGGACATCAGTCGACAACAAGGCCAGTGGCCAGTCCAAAGTGCAGGTGAGGTACATGAGATCCTGCAGAGGCAAGGGGCAAACAGCAGTGAACAACAAGGCCAGTGGCCAGGACACAGTGCAGGTGAGGTACATGAGAAGCTGCACAGGCAAGTCTAGGACATCAGTCGACAACAAGGCCAGTGGCCAGTCCAAAGTGCAGGTGAGGTACATGAGATCCTGCAGAGGCAAGGGGCAAACAGCAGTGAACAACAAGGCCAGTGGCCAGGACACAGTGCAGGTGAGGTACATGAGAAGCTGCACAGGCAAGGGGCAAACAGCAGTGAACAACAAGGCCAGTGGCCAGTGCAGGTGAGGTACATGAGAAGCTGCACAGGCAAGTCTAGGACATCAGTCGACAACAAGGCCAGTGGCCAGTCCAAAGTGCAGGTGAGGTACATGAGATCCTGCAGAGGCAAGGGGCAAACAGCAGTGAACAACAAGGCCAGTGGCCAGGACACAGTGCAGGTGAGATACATGAGAAGCTGCACAGGCAAGTCTAGGACATCAGTCGACAACAAGGCCAGTGGCCAGTCCAAAGTGCAGGTGAGGTACATGAGATCCTGCAGAGGCAAGGGGCAAACAGCAGTGAACAACAAGGCCAGTGGCCAGGACACAGTGCAGGTGAGGTACATGAGAAGCTGCACAGGCAAGGGGCAAACAGCAGTGAACAACAAGGCCAGTGGCCAGGACACAGTGCAGGTGAGGTACATGAGAAGCTGCACAGGCAAGTCTAGGACATCAGTCGACAACAAGGCCAGTGGCCAGTCCAAAGTGCAGGTGAGGTACATGAGATCCTGCAGAGGCAAGGGGCAAACAGCAGTGAACAACAAGGCCAGTGGCCAGGACACAGTGCAGGTGAGGTACATGAGAAGCTGCACAGGCAGGGGGCACACAGCAGTGAACAGCAAGGCCAGTGGCCAGTCCAATGTGCAGAGTGAGTCCATGAGAAGCTGCACAGGCAGGGGGCAAACAGCAGTGAACAACAAGGCCAGTGGCCAGGACACAGTGCAGGTGAGGTACATGAGAAGCTGCACAGGCAAGGGGCAAACAGCAGTGAACAACAAGGCCAGTGGCCAGGACACAGTGCAGGTGAGGTACATAAGAAGCTGCACAGGCAAGTCTAGGACATCAGTCGACAACAAGGCCAGTGGCCAGTCCAAAGTGCAGGTAAGGTACATGAGATCCTGCAGAGGCAAGGGGCAAACAGCAGTGAACAACAAGGCCAGTGGCCAGGACACAGTGCAGGTGAGGTACATGAGAAGCTGCACAGGCAAGTCTAGGACATCAGTCGACAACAAGGCCAGTGGCCAGTCCAAAGTGCAGGTGAGGTACATGAGATCCTGCAGAGGCAAGGGGCAAACAGCAGTGAACAACAAGGCCAGTGGCCAGGACACAGTGCAGGTGAGGTACATGAGAAGCTGCATAGGCAAGGGGCAAACAGCAGTGAACAACAAGGCCAGTGGCCAGGACACAGTGCAGGTGAGGTACATGAGAAGCTGCACAGGCAAGTCTTGGACATCAGTCGACAACAAGGCCAGTGGCCAGTCCAAAGTGCAGGTGAGGTACATGAGAAGCTGCACAGGCAAGGGGCAAACAGCAGTGAACAACAAGGCCAGTGGCCAGGACACAGTGCAGGTGAGGTACATGAGAAGCTGCACAGGCAAGTCTAGGACATCAGTCGACAACAAGGCCAGTGGCCAGTCCAAAGTGCAGGTGAGGTACATGAGATCCTGCAGAGGCAAGGGGCAAACAGCAGTGAACAACAAGGCCAGTGGCCAGGACACAGTGCAGGTGAGATACATGAGAAGCTGCACAGGCAAGTCTAGGACATCAGTCGACAACAAGGCCAGTGGCCAGTCCAAAGTGCAGGTGAGGTATATGAGATCCTGCAGAGGCAAGGGGCAAACAGCAGTGAACAACAAGGCCAGTGGCCAGGACACAGTGCAGGTGAGGTACATGAGAAGCTGCACAGGCAAGGGGCAAACAGCAGTGAACAACAAGGCCAGTGGCCAGGACACAGTGCAGGTGAGGTACATGAGAAGCTGCACAGGCAAGTCTAGGACATCAGTCGACAACAAGGCCAGTGGCCAGTCCAAAGTGCAGGTGAGGTACATGAGATCCTGCAGAGGCAAGGGGCAAACAGCAGTGAACAACAAGGCCAGTGGCCAGGACACAGTGCAGGTGAGGTACATGAGAAGCTGCACAGGCAAGACTAGGACATCAGTCGACAACAAGGCCAGTGGCCAGTCCAAAGTGCAGGTGAGGTACATGAGATCCTGCAGAGGCAAGGGGCAAACAGCAGTGAACAACAAGGCCAGTGGCCAGGACACAGTGCAGGTGAGGTACATGAGAAGCTGCACAGGCAAGTCTAGGACATCAGTCGACAACAAGGCCAGTGGCCAGTCCAAAGTGCAGGTGAGGTACATGAGATCCTGCAGAGGCAAGGGGCAAACAGCAGTGAACAACAAGGCCAGTGTCCAGGACACAGTGCAGGTGAGGTACATGAGAAGCTGCACAGGCAAGTCTAGGACATCAGTCGACAACAAGGCCAGTGGCCAGTCCAAAGTGCAGGTGAGGTACATGAGATCCTGCAGAGGCAAGGGGCAAACAGCAGTGAACAACAAGGCCAGTGGCCAGGACACAGTGCAGGTGAGGTACATGAGAAGCTGCACAGGCAAGGGGCAAACAGCAGTGAACAACAAGGCCAGTGGCCAGGACACAGTGCAGGTGAGGTACATGAGAAGCTGCACAGGCAAGTCTAGGACATCAGTCGACAACAAGGCCAGTGGCCAGTCCAAAGTGCAGGTGAGGTACATGAGATCCTGCAGAGGCAAGGGGCAAACAGCAGTGAACAACAAGGCCAGTGGCCAGGACACAGTGCAGGTGAGGTACATGAGAAGCTGCACAGGCAAGTCTAGGACATCAGTCGACAACAAGGCCAGTGGCCAGTCCAAAGTGCAGGTGAGGTACATGAGATCCTGCATAGGCAAGGGGCAAACAGCAGTGAACAACAAGGCCAGTGGCCAGGACACAGTGCAGGTGAGGTACATGAGAAGCTGCACAGGCAAGTCTAGGACATCAGTCGACAACAAGGCCAGTGGCCAGTCCAAAGTGCAGGTGAGGTACATGAGATCCTGCAGAGGCAAGGGGCAAACAGCAGTGAACAACAAGGACAGTGGCCAGGACACAGTGCAGGTGAGGTACATGAGAAGCTGCACAGGCAAGTCTAGGACATCAGTCGACAACAAGGCCAGTGGCCAGTCCAAAGTGCAGGTGAGGTACATGAGATCCTGCAGAGGCAAGGGGCAAACAGCAGTGAACAACAAGGCCAGTGGCCAGGACACAGTGCAGGTGAGGTACATGAGAAGCTGCACAGGCAAGGGGCAAACAGCAGTGAACAACAAGGCCAGTGGCCAGGACACAGTGCAGGTGAGGTACATGAGAAGCTGCACAGGCAAGTCTAGGACATCAGTCGACAACAAGGCCAGTGGCCAGTCCAAAGTGCAGGTGAGGTACATGAGATCCTGCAGAGGCAAGGGGCAATCAGCAGTGAACGACAAGGCCAGTGGCCAGGACACAGTGCAGGTGAGATACATGAGAAGCTGCACAGGCAAGTCTAGGACATCAGTCGACAACAAGGCCAGTGGCCAGTCCAAAGTGCAGGTGAGGTACATGAGATCCTGCAGAGGCAAGGGGCAAACAGCAGTGAACAACAAGGCCAGTGGCCAGGACACAGTGCAGGTGAGGTACATGAGAAGCTGCACAGGCAAGGGGCAAACAGCAGTGAACAACAAGGCCAGTGGCCAGGACACAGTGCAGGTGAGGTACATGAGAAGCTGCACAGGCAAGTCTAGGACATCAGTCGACAACAAGGCCAGTGGCCAGTCCAAAGTGCAGGTGAGGTAAATGAGATCCTGCAGAGGCAAGGGGCAAACAGCAGTGAACAACAAGGCCAGTGGCCAGGACACAGTGCAGGTGAGGTACATGAGAAGCTGCACAGGCAAGTCTAGGACATCAGTCGACAACAAGGCCAGTGGCCAGTCCAAAGTGCAGGTGAGGTACATGAGATCCTGCAGAGGCAAGGGGCAAACAGCAGTGAACAACAAGGCCAGTGGCCAGGACACAGTGCAGGTGAGGTACATGAGAAGCTGCACAGGCAAGTCTAGGACATCAGTCGACAACAAGGCCAGTGGCCAGTCCAAAGTGCAGGTGAGGTACATGAGATCCTGCAGAGGCAAGGGGCAAACAGCAGTGAACAACAAGGCCAGTGGCCAGGACACAGTGCAGGTGAGGTACATGAGAAGCTGCACAGGCAAGTCTAGGACATCAGTCGACAACAAGGCCAGTGGCCAGTCCAAAGTGCAGGTGAGGTACATGAGATCCTGCAGAGGCAAGGGGCAAACAGCAGTGAACAACAAGGCCAGTGGCCAGGACACAGTGCAGGTGAGGTACATGAGAAGCTGCACAGGCAACGGGCAAACAGCAGTGAACAACAAGGCCAGTGGCCAGGACACAGTGCAGGTGAGGTACATGAGAAGCTGCACAGGCAAGTCTAGGACATCAGTCGACAACAAGGCCAGTGGCCAGTCCAAAGTGCAGGTGAGGTACATGAGATCCTGCAGAGGCAAGGGGCAAACAGCAGTGAACAACAAGGCCAGTGGCCAGGACACAGTGCAGGTGAGGTACATGAGAAGCTGCACAGGCAAGTCTAGGACATCAGTCGACAACAAGGCCAGTGGCCAGTCCAAAGTGCAGGTGAGGTACATGAGATCCTGCAGAGGCAAGGGGCAAACAGCAATGAACAACAAGGCCAGTGGCCAGGACACAGTGCAGGTGAGGTACATGAGAAGCTGCACAGGCAAGGGGCAAACAGCAGTGAACAACAAGGCCAGTGGCCAGGACACAGTGCAGGTGAGGTACATGAGAAGCTGCACAGGCAATTCTAGGACATCAGTCGACAACAAGGCCAGTGGCCAGTCCAAAGTGCAGGTGAGGTACATGAGATCCTGCAGAGGCAAGGGGCAAACAGCAGTGAACAACAAGGCCAGTGGCCAGGAAACAGTGCAGGTGAGGTACATGAGAAGCTGCACAGGCAAGTCTAGGACATCAGTCGACAACAAGGCCAGTGGCCAGTCCAAAGTGCAGATGAGGTACATGAGATCCTGCAGAGGCAAGGGGCAAACAGCAGTGAACAACAAGGCCAGTGGCCAGGACACAGTGCAGGTGAGGTACATGAGAAGCTGCACAGGCAAGGGGCAAACAGCAGTGAACAACAAGGCCAGTGGCCAGGACAAAGTGCAGGTGAGGTACATGAGAAGCTGCATAGGCAAGTCTAGGACATCAGTCGACAACAAGGCCAGTGGCCAGTCCAAAGTGCAGGTGAGGTACATGAGATCCTGCAGAGGCAAGGGGCAAACAGCAGTGAACAACAAGGCCAGTGGCCAGGACACAGTGCAGGTGAGGTACATGAGAAGCTGCACAGGCAAGTCTAGGACATCAGTCGACAACAAGGCCAGTGGCCAGTCCAAAGTGCAGGTGAGGTACATGAGATCCTGCAGAGGCAAGGGGCAAACAGCAGTGAACAACAAGGCCAGTGGCCAGGACACAGTGCAGGTGAGGTACATGAGAAGCTGCACAGGCAAGTCTAGGACATCAGTCGACAACAAGGCCAGTGGCCAGTCCAAAGTGCAGGTGAGGTACATGAGATCCTGCAGAGGCAAGGGGCAAACAGCAGTGAACAACAAGGCGAGTGGCCAGGACACAGTGCAGGTGAGGTACATGAGAAGCTGCACAGGCAAGTCTAGGACATCAGTCGACAACAAGGCCAGTGGCCAGTCCAAAGTGCAGGTGAGGTACATGAGATCCTGCAGAGGCAAGGGGCAAACAGCAGTGAACAACAAGGCCAGTGGCCAGGACACAGTGCAGGTGAGGTACATGAGAAGCTGCACAGGCAAGGGGCAAACAGCAGTGAACAACAAGGCCAGTGGCCAGGACACAGTGCAGGTGAGGTACATGAGAAGCTGCACAGGCAAGTCTAGGACATCAGTCGACAACAAGGCCAGTGGCCAGTCCAAAGTGCAGGTGAGGTACATGAGATCCTGCAGAGGCAAGGGGCAAACATCAGAGAACAACAAGGCCAGTGGCCAGGACACAGTGCAGGTGAGGTACATGAGAAGCTGCACAGGCAAGTCTAGGACATCAGTCGACAACAAGGCCAGTGGCCAGTCCAAAGTGCAGGTGAGGTACATGAGATCCTGCAGAGCCAAGGGGCAAACAGCAGTGAACAACAAGGCCAGTGGCCAGGACACAGTGCAGGTGAGGTACATGAGAAGCTGCATAGGCAAGTCTAGGACATCAGTCGACAACAAGGCCAGTGGCCAGTCCAAAGTGCAGGTGAGGTACATGAGATCCTGCAGAGGCAAGGGGCAAACAGCAGTGAACAACAAGGCCAGTGGCCAGGACACAGTGCAGGTGAGGTACATGAGAAGCTGCACAGGCAAGTCTAGGACATCAGTCGACAACAAGGCCAGTGGCCAGTCCAAAGTGCAGGTGAGGTACATGAGATCCTGCAGAGGCAAGGGGCAAACAGCAGTGAACAACAAGGCCAGTGGCCAGGACACAGTGCAGGTGAGGTACATGAGAAGCTGCACAGGCAAGTCTAGGACATCAGTCGACAACAAGGCCAGTGGCCAGTCCAAAGTGCAGGTGAGGTACATGAGATCCTGCAGAGGCAAGGGGCAAACAGCAGTGAACAACAAGGCCAGTGGCCAGGACACAGTGCAGGTGAGGTACATGAGAAGCTGCACAGGCAAGTCTAGGACATCAGTCGACAACAAGGCCAGTGGCCAGTCCAAAGTGCAGGTGAGGTACATGAGATCCTGCAGAGGCAAGGGCAAACAGCAGTGAACAACAAGGCCAGGGGCCAGGACACAGTGCAGGTGAGGTACATGAGAAGCTGCACAGGCAAGGGGCAAACAGCAGTGAACAACAAGGCCAGTGGCCAGGACACAGTGCAGGTGAGGTACATGAGAAGCTGCACAGGCAAGTCTAGGACATCAGTCGACAACAAGACCAGTGGCCAGTCCAAAGTGCAGGTGAGGTACATGAGATCCTTAAGAGGCAAGGGGCAAACAGCAGTGAACAACAAGGCCAGTGGCCAGGACACAGTGCAGGTGAGGTACATGAGAAGCTGCACAGGCAAGTCTAGGACATCAGTCGACAACAAGGCCAGTGGCCAGTCCAAAGTGCAGGTGAGGTACATGAGATCCTGCAGAGGCAAGGGGCAAACAGCAGTGAACAACAAGGCCAGTGGCCAGGACACAGTGCAGGTGAGGTACATGAGAAGCTGCACAGGCAAGTCTAGGACATCAGTCGACAACAAGGCCAGTGGCCAGTCCAAAGTGCAGGTGAGGTACATGAGATCCTGCAGAGGCAAGGGCAAACAGCAGTGAACAACAAGGCCAGTGGCCAGGACACAGTGCAGGTGAGGTACATGAGAAGCTGCACAGGCAAGGGGCAAACAGCAGTGAACAACAAGGCCAGTGGCCAGGACACAGTGCAGGTGAGGTACATGAGAAGCTGCACAGGCAAGTCTAGGACATCAGTCGACAACAAGGCCAGTGGCCAGTCCAAAGTGCAGGTGAGGTACATGAGATCCTGCAGAGGCAAGGGGCAATCAGCAGTGAACGACAAGGCCAGTGGCCAGGACACAGTGCAGGTGAGATACATGAGAAGCTGCACAGGCAAGTCTAGGACATCAGTCGACAACAAGGCCAGTGGCCAGTCCAAAGTGCAGGTGAGGTACATGAGATCCTGCAGAGGCAAGGGGCAAACAGCAGTGAACAACAAGGCCAGTGGCCAGGACACAGTGCAGGTGAGGTACATGAGAAGCTGCACAGGCAAGGGGCAAACAGCAGTGAACAACAAGGCCAGTGGCCAGGACACAGTGCAGGTGAGGTACATGAGAAGCTGCACAGGCAAGTCTAGGACATCAGTCGACAACAAGGCCAGTGGCCAGTCCAAAGTGCAGGTGAGGTACATGAGATCCTGCAGAGGCAAGGGGCAAACAGCAGTGAACAACAAGGCCAGTGGCCAGGACACAGTGCAGGTGAGGTACATGAGAAGCTGCACAGGCAAGTCTAGGACATCAGTCGACAACAAGGCCAGTGGCCAGTCCAAAGTGCAGGTGAGGTACATGAGATCCTGCAGAGGCAAGGGGCAAACAGCAGTGAACAACAAGGCCAGTGGCCAGGACACAGTGCAGGTGAGGTACATGAGAAGCTGCACAGGCAAGTCTAGGACATCAGTCGACAACAAGGCCAGTGGCCAGTCCAAAGTGCAGGTGAGGTACATGAGATCCTGCAGAGGCAAGGGGCAAACAGCAGTGAACAACAAGGCCAGTGGCCAGGACACAGTGCAGGTGAGGTACATGAGAAGCTGCACAGGCAAGTCTAGGACATCAGTCGACAACAAGGTCAGTGGCCAGTCCAAAGTGCAGGTGAGGTACATGAGATCCTGCAGAGGCAAGGGGCAAACAGCAGTGAACAACAAGGCCAGTGGCCAGGACACAGTGCAGGTGAGGTACATGAGAAGCTGCACAGGCAAGGGGCAAACAGCAGTGAACAACAAGGCCAGTGGCCAGGACACAGTGCAGGTGAGGTACATGAGAAGCTGCACAGGCAAGTCTAGGACATCAGTCGACAACAAGGCCAGTGGCCAGTCCAAAGTGCAGGTGAGGTACATGAGATCCTGCAGAGGCAAGGGGCAAACAGCAGTGAACAACAAGGCCAGTGGCCAGGACACAGTGCAGGTGAGGTACAAGAGAAGCTGCACAGGCAAGTCTAGGACATCAGTCGACAACAAGGCCAGTGGCCAGTCCAAAGTGCAGGTGAGGTACATGAGATCCTGCAGAGGCAAGGGGCAAACAGCAGTGAACAACAAGGCCAGTGGCCAGGACACAGTGCAGGTGAGGTACATGAGAAGCTGCACAGGCAAGACTAGGACATCAGTCGACAACAAGGCCAGTGGCCAGTCCAAAGTGCAGGTGAGGTACATGAGATCCTGCAGAGGCAAGGGGCAAACAGCAGTGAACAACAAGGCCAGTGGCCAGGACACAGTGCAGGTGAGGTACATGAGAAGCTGCACAGGCAAGTCTAGGACATCAGTCGACAACAAGGCCAGTGGCCAGTCCAAAGTGCAGGTGAGGTACATGAGATCCTGCAGAGGCAAGGGGCAATCAGCAGTGAACGACAAGGCCAGTGGCCAGGACACAGTGCAGGTGAGATACATGAGAAGCTGCACAGGCAAGTCTAGGACATCAGTCGACAACAAGGCCAGTGGCCAGTCCAAAGTGCAGGTGAGGTACATGAGATCCTGCAGAGGCAAGGGGCAAACAGCAGTGAACAACAAGGCCAGTGGCCAGGACACAGTGCAGGTGAGGTACATGAGAAGCTGCACAGGCAAGGGGCAAACAGCAGTGAACAACAAGGCCAGTGGCCAGGACACAGTGCAGGTGAGGTACATGAGAAGCTGCACAGGCAAGTCTAGGACATCAGTCGACAACAAGGCCAGTGGCCAGTCCAAAGTGCAGGTGAGGTACATGAGATCCTGCAGAGGCAAGGGGCAAACAGCAGTGAACAACAAGGCCAGTGGCCAGGACACAGTGCAGGTGAGGTACATGAGAAGCTGCACAGGCAAGTCTAGGACATCAGTCGACAACAAGGCCAGTGGCCAGTCCAAAGTGCAGGTGAGGTACATGAGATCCTGCAGAGGCAAGGGGCAAACAGCAGTGAACAACAAGGCCAGTGGCCAGGACACAGTGCAGGTGAGGTACATGAGAAGCTGCACAGGCAAGTCTAGGACATCAGTCGACAACAAGACCAGTGGCCAGTCCAAAGTGCAGGTGAGGTACATGAGATCCTTAAGAGGCAAGGGGCAAACAGCAGTGAACAACAAGGCCAGTGGCCAGGACACAGTGCAGGTGAGGTACATGAGAAGCTGCACAGGCAAGTCTAGGACATCAGTCGACAACAAGGCCAGTGGCCAGTCCAAAGTGCAGGTGAGGTACATGAGATCCTGCAGAGGCAAGGGGCAAACAGCAGTGAACAACAAGGCCAGTGGCCAGGACACAGTGCAGGTGAGGTACATGAGAAGCTGCACAGGCGAGTCTAGGACATCAGTCGACAACAAGGCCAGTGGCCAGTCCAAAGTGCAGGTGAGGTACATGAGATCCTGCAGAGGCAAGGGGCAAACAGCAGTGAACAACAAGGCCAGTGGCCAGGACACAGTGCAGGTGAGGTACATGAGAAGCTGCACAGGCAAGGGGCAAACAGCAGTGAACAACAAGGCCAGTGGCCAGGACACAGTGCAGGTGAGGTACATGAGAAGCTGCACAGGCAAGTCTAGGACATCAGTCGACAACAAGGCCAGTGGCCAGTCCAAAGTGCAGGTGAGGTACATGAGATCCTGCAGAGGCAAGGGGCAATCAGCAGTGAACGACAAGGCCAGTGGCCAGGACACAGTGCAGGTGAGATACATGAGAAGCTGCACAGGCAAGTCTAGGACATCAGTCGACAACAAGGCCAGTGGCCAGTCCAAAGTGCAGGTGAGGTACATGAGATCCTGCAGAGGCAAGGGGCAAACAGCAGTGAACAACAAGGCCAGTGGCCAGGACACAGTGCAGGTGAGGTACATGAGAAGCTGCACAGGCAAGGGGCAAACAGCAGTGAACAACAAGGCCAGTGGCCAGGACACAGTGCAGGTGAGGTACATGAGAAGCTGCACAGGCAAGTCTAGGACATCAGTCGACAACAAGGCCAGTGGCCAGTCCAAAGTGCAGGTGAGGTACATGAGATCCTGCAGAGGCAAGGGGCAAACAGCAGTGAACAACAAGGCCAGTGGCCAGGACACAGTGCAGGTGAGGTACATGAGAAGCTGCACAGGCAAGTCTAGGACATCAGTCGACAACAAGGCCAGTGGCCAGTCCAAAGTGCAGGTGAGGTACATGAGATCCTGCAGAGGCAAGGGGCAAACAGCAGTGAACAACAAGGCCAGTGGCCAGGACACAGTGCAGGTGAGGTACATGAGAAGCTGCACAGGCAAGTCTAGGACATCAGTCGACAACAAGGCCAGTGGCCAGTCCAAAGTGCAGGTGAGGTACATGAGATCCTGCAGAGGCAAGGGGCAAACAGCAGTGAACAACAAGGCCAGTGGCCAGGACACAGTGCAGGTGAGGTACATGAGAAGCTGCACAGGCAAGTCTAGGACATCAGTCGACAACAAGGCCAGTGGCCAGTCCAAAGTGCAGGTGAGGTACATGAGATCCTGCAGAGGCAAGGGGCAAACAGCAGTGAACAACAAGGCCAGTGGCCAGGACACAGTGCAGGTGAGGTACATGAGAAGCTGCACAGGCAAGTCTAGGACATCAGTCGACAACAAGGCCAGTGGCCAGTCCAAAGTGCAGGTGAGGTACATGAGATCCTGCAGAGGCAAGGGCAAACAGCAGTGAACAACAAGGCCAGTGGCCAGGACACAGTGCAGGTGAGGTACATGAGAAGCTGCACAGGCAAGGGGCAAACAGCAGTGAACAACAAGGCCAGTGGCCAGGACACAGTGCAGGTGAGGTACATGAGAAGCTGCACAGGCAAGTCTAGGACATCAGTCGACAACAAGGCCAGTGGCCAGTCCAAAGTGCAGGTGAGGTACATGAGATCCTGCAGAGGCAAGGGGCAAACAGCAGTGAACAACAAGGCCAGTGGCCAGGACACAGTGCAGGTGAGGTACATGAGAAGCTGCACAGGCAAGTCTAGGACATCAGTCGACAACAAGGCCAGTGGCCAGTCCAAAGTGCAGGTGAGGTACATGAGATCCTGCAGAGGCAAGGGGCAAACAGCAGTGAACAACAAGGCCAGTGGCCAGGACACAGTGCAGGTGAGGTACATGAGAAGCTGCACAGGCAAGACTAGGACATCAGTCGACAACAAGGCCAGTGGCCAGTCCAAAGTGCAGGTGAGGTACATGAGATCCTGCAGAGGCAAGGGGCAAACAGCAGTGAACAACAAGGCCAGTGGCCAGGACACAGTGCAGGTGAGGTACATGAGAAGCTGCACAGGCAAGTCTAGGACATCAGTCGACAACAAGGCCAGTGGCCAGTCCAAAGTGCAGGTGAGGTACATGAGATCCTGCAGAGGCAAGGGGCAATCAGCAGTGAACGACAAGGCCAGTGGCCAGGACACAGTGCAGGTGAGATACATGAGAAGCTGCACAGGCAAGTCTAGGACATCAGTCGACAACAAGGCCAGTGGCCAGTCCAAAGTGCAGGTGAGGTACATGAGATCCTGCAGAGGCAAGGAGCAAACAGCAGTGAACAACAAGGCCAGTGGCCAGGACACAGTGCAGGTGAGGTACATGAGAAGCTGCACAGGCAAGGGGCAAACAGCAGTGAACAACAAGGCCAGTGGCCAGGACACAGTGCAGGTGAGGTACATGAGAAGCTGCACAGGCAAGTCTAGGACATCAGTCGACAACAAGGCCAGTGGCCAGTCCAAAGTGCAGGTGAGGTACATGAGATCCTGCAGAGGCAAGGGGCAAACAGCAGTGAACAACAAGGCCAGTGGCCAGGACACAGTGCAGGTGAGGTACATGAGAAGCTGCACAGGCAAGTCTAGGACATCAGTCGACAACAAGGCCAGTGGCCAGTCCAAAGTGCAGGTGAGGTACATGAGATCCTGCAGAGGCAAGGGGCAAACAGCAGTGAACAACAAGGCCAGTGGCCAGGACACAGTGCAGGTGAGGTACATGAGAAGCTGCACAGGCAAGTCTAGGACATCAGTCGACAACAAGGCCAGTGGCCAGTCCAAAGTGCAGGTGAGGTACATGAGATCCTGCAGAGGCAAGGGGCAAACAGCAGTGAACAACAAGGCCAGTGGCCAGGACACAGTGCAGGTGAGGTACATGAGAAGCTGCACAGGCAAGTCTAGGACATCAGTCGACAACAAGGCCAGGGGCCAGTCCAAAGTGCAGGTGAGGTACATGAGATCCTGCAGAGGCAAGGGGCAAACAGCAGTGAACAACAAGGCCAGTGGCCAGGACACAGTGCAGGTGAGGTACATGAGAAGCTGCACAGGCAACGGGCAAACAGCAGTGAACAACAAGGCCAGTGGCCAGGACACAGTGCAGGTGAGGTACATGAGAAGCTGCACAGGCAAGTCTAGGACATCAGTCGACAACAAGGCCAGTGGCCAGTCCAAAGTGCAGGTGAGGTACATGAGATCCTGCAGAGGCAAGGGGCAAACAGCAGTGAACAACAAGGCCAGTGGCCAGGACACAGTGCAGGTGAGGTACATGAGAAGCTGCACAGGCAAGTCTAGGACATCAGTCGACAACAAGGCCAGTGGCCAGTCCAAAGTGCAGGTGAGGTACATGAGATCCTGCAGAGGCAAGGGGCAAACAGCAATGAACAACAAGGCCAGTGGCCAGGACACAGTGCAGGTGAGGTACATGAGAAGCTGCACAGGCAAGGGGCAAACAGCAGTGAACAACAAGGCCAGTGGCCAGGACACAGTGCAGGTGAGGTACATGAGAAGCTGCACAGGCAATTCTAGGACATCAGTCGACAACAAGGCCAGTGGCCAGTCCAAAGTGCAGGTGAGGTACATGAGATCCTGCAGAGGCAAGGGGCAAACAGCAGTGAACAACAAGGCCAGTGGCCAGGAAACAGTGCAGGTGAGGTACATGAGAAGCTGCACAGGCAAGTCTAGGACATCAGTCGACAACAAGGCCAGTGGCCAGTCCAAAGTGCAGATGAGGTACATGAGATCCTGCAGAGGCAAGGGGCAAACAGCAGTGAACAACAAGGCCAGTGGCCAGGACACAGTGCAGGTGAGGTACATGAGAAGCTGCACAGGCAAGGGGCAAACAGCAGTGAACAACAAGGCCAGTGGCCAGGACAAAGTGCAGGTGAGGTACATGAGAAGCTGCACAGGCAAGTCTAGGACATCAGTCGACAACAAGGCCAGTGGCCAGTCCAAAGTGCAGGTGAGGTACATGAGATCCTGCAGAGGCAAGGGGCAAACAGCAGTGAACAACAAGGCCAGTGGCCAGGACACAGTGCAGGTGAGGTACATGAGAAGCTGCACAGGCAAGTCTAGGACATCAGTCGACAACAAGGCCAGTGGCCAGTCCAAAGTGCAGGTGAGGTACATGAGATCCTGCAGAGGCAAGGGGCAAACAGCAGTGAACAACAAGGCCAGTGGCCAGGACACAGTGCAGGTGAGGTACATGAGAAGCTGCACAGGCAAGTCTAGGACATCAGTCGACAACAAGGCCAGTGGCCAGTCCAAAGTGCAGGTGAGGTACATGAGATCCTGCAGAGGCAAGGGGCAAACAGCAGTGAACAACAAGGCCAGTGGCCAGGACACAGTGCAGGTGAGGTACATTTGAAGCTGCACAGGCAAGTCTAGGACATCAGTCGACAACAAGGCCAGTGGCCAGTCCAAAGTGCAGGTGAGGTACATGAGATCCTGCAGAGGCAAGGGGCAAACAGCAGTGAACAACAAGGCCAGGACACAGTGCAGGTGAGGTACATGAGAAGCTGCACAGGCAAGGGGCAAACAGCAGTGAACAACAAGGCCAGTGGCCAGGACACAGTGCAGGTGAGGTACATGAGAAGCTGCACAGGCAAGTCTAGGACATCAGTCGACAACAAGGCCAGTGGCCAGTCCAAAGTGCAGGTGAGGTACATGAGATCCTGCAGAGGCAAGGGGCAAACATCAGTGAACAACAAGGCCAGTGGCCAGGACACAGTGCAGGTGAGGTACATGAGAAGCTGCACAGGCAAGTCTAGGACATCAGTCGACAACAAGGCCAGTGGCCAGTCCAAAGTGCAGGTGAGGTACATGAGATCCTGCAGAGGCAAGGGGCAAACAGCAGTGAACAACAAGGCCAGTGGCCAGGACACAGTGCAGGTGAGGTACATGAGAAGCTGCATAGACAAGTCTAGGACATCAGTCGACAACAAGGCCAGTGGCCAGTCCAAAGTGCAGGTGAGGTACATGAGATCCTGCAGAGGCAAGGGGCAAACAGCAGTGAACAACAAGGCCAGTGGCCAGGACACAGTGCAGGTGAGGTACATGAGAAGCTGAACAGGCAAGTCTAGGACATTAGTCGACAACAAGGCCAGTGGCCAGTCCAAAGTGCAGGTGAGGTACATGAGATCCTGCAGAGGCAAGGGCAAACAGCAGTGAACAACAAGGCCAGTGGCCAGGACACAGTGCAGGTGAGGTACATGAGAAGCTGCACAGGCAAGTCTAGGACATCAGTCGACAACAAGGCCAGTGGCCAGTCCAAAGTGCAGGTGAGGTACATGAGATCCTGCAGAGGCAAGGGGCAAACAGCAGTGAACAACAAGGCCAGTGGCCAGGACACAGTGCAGGTGAGGTACATGAGAAGCTGCACAGGCAAGTCTAGGACATCAGTCGACAACAAGGCCAGTGGCCAGTCCAAAGTGCAGGTGAGGTACATGAGATCCTGCAGAGGCAAGGGGCAAACAGCAGTGAACAACAAGGCCAGGGGCCAGGACACAGTGCAGGTGAGGTACATGAGAAGCTGCACAGGCAAGGGGCAAACAGCAGTGAACAACAAGGCCAGTGGCCAGGACACAGTGCAGGTGAGGTACATGAGAAGCTGCACAGGCAAGTCTAAGACATCAGTCGACAACAAGACCAGTGGCCAGTCCAAAGTGCAGGTGAGGTAGATGAGATCCTGCAGAGGCAAGGGGCAAACAGCAGTGAACAACAAGGCCAGTGGCCAGGACACAGTGCAGGTGAGGTACATGAGAAGCTGCACAGGCAAGGGGCAAACAGCAGTGAACAACAAGGCCAGTGGCCAGGACACAGTGCAGGTGAGGTACATGAGAAGCTGCACAGGCAAGTCTAGGACATCAGTCGACAACAAGGCCAGTGGCCAGTCCAAAGTGCAGGTGAGGTACATGAGATCCTGCAGAGGAAAGGGGCAATCAGCAGTGAACGACAAGGCCAGTGGCCAGGACACAGTGCAGGTGAGATACATGAGAAGCTGCACAGGCAAGTCTAGGACATCAGTCGACAACAAGGCCAGTGGCCAGTCCAAAGTGCAGGTGAGGTACATGAGATCCTGCAGAGGCAAGGGGCAAACAGCAGTGAACAACAAGGCCAGTGGCCAGGACACAGAGCAGGTGAGGTACATGAGAAGCTGCACAGGCAAGGGGCAAACAGCAGTGAACAACAAGGCCAGTGGCCAGGACACAGTGCAGGTGAGGTACATGAGAAGCTGCACAGGCAAGTCTATGACATCAGTCGACAACAAGGCCAGTGGCCAGTCCAAAGTGCAGGTGAGGTACATGAGATCCTGCAGAGGCAAGGGGCAAACAGCAGTGAACAACAAGGCCAGTGGCCAGGACACAGTGCAGGTGAGGTACATGAGAAGCTGCACAGGCAAGTCTAGGACATCAGTCGACAACAAGGCCAGTGGCCAGTCCAAAGTGCAGGTGAGGTACATGAGATCCTGCAGAGGCAAGGGGCAAACAGCAGTGAACAACAAGGCCAGTGGCCAGGACACAGTGCAGGTGAGGTACATGAGAAGCTGCACAGGCAAGTCTAGGACATCAGTCGACAACAAGGCCAGTGGCCAGTCCAAAGTGCAGGTGAGGTACATGAGATCCTGCAGAGGCAAGGGGCAAACAGCAGTGAACAACAAGGCCAGTGGCCAGGACACAGTGCAGGTGAGGTACATGAGAAACTGCACAGGCAAGGGGCAAACAGCAGTGAACAACAAGGCCAGTGGCCAGGACACATTGCAGGTGAGGTACATGAGAAGCTGCACAGGCAAGTCTAGGACATCAGTCGACAACAAGGCCAGTGGCCAGTCCAAAGTGCAGGTGAGGTACATGAGATCCTGCAGAGGCAAGGGGCAAACAGCAGTGAACAACAAGGCCAGTGGCCAGGACACAGTGCAGGTGAGGTACATGAGAAGCTGCACAGGCAAGTCTAGGACATCAGTCGACAACAAGGCCAGTGGCCAGTCCAAAGTGCAGGTGAGGTACATGAGATCCTGCAGAGGCAAGGGGCAAACAGCAATGAACAACAAGGCCAGTGGCCAGGACACCTTGCAGGTGAGGTACATGAGAAGCTGCACAGGCAAGGGGCAAACAGCAGTGAACAACAAGGCCAGTGGCCAGGACACAGTGCAGGTGAGGTACATGAGAAGCTGCACAGGCAAGTCTAGGACATCAGTCGACAACAAGGCCAGTGGCCAGTCCAAAGTGCAGGTGAGGTACATGAGATCCTGCAGAGGCAAGGGGCAAACAGCAGTGAACAACAAGGCCAGTGGCCAGGAAACAGTGCAGGTGAGGTGCATGAGAAGCTGCACAGGCAAGTCTAGGACATCAGTCGACAACAAGGCCAGTGGCCAGTCCAAAGTGCAGATGAGGTACATGAGATCCTGCAGAGGCAAGGGGCAAACAGCAGTGAACAACAAGGCCAGTGGCCAGGACACAGTGCAGGTGAGGTACATGAGAAGCTGCACAGGCAAGGGGCAAACAGCAGTGAACAACAAGGCCAGTGGCCAGGACAAAGTGCAGGTGAGGTACATGAGAAGCTGCACAGGCAAGTCTAGGACATCAGTCGACAACAAGGCCAGTGGCCAGTCCAAAGTGCAGGTGAGGTACATGAGATCCTGCAGAGGCAAGGGGCAAACAGCAGTGAACAACAAGGCCAGTGGCCAGGACACAGTGCAGGTGAGGTACATGAGAAGCTGCACAGGCAAGTCTAGGACATCAGTCGACAACAAGGCCAGTGGCCAGTCCAAAGTGCAGGTGAGGTACATGAGATCCTGCAGAGGCAAGGGGCAAACAGCAGTGAACAACAAGGCCAGTGGCCAGGACACAGTGCAGGTGAGGTACATGAGAAGCTGCACAGGCAAGTCTAGGACATCAGTCGACAACAAGGCCAGTGGCCAGTCCAAAGTGCAGGTGAGGTACATGAGATCCTGCAGAGGCAAGGGGCAAACAGCAGTGAACAACAAGGCCAGTGGCCAGGACACAGTGCAGGTGAGGTACATGAGAAGCTGCACAGGCAAGTCTAGGACATCAGTCGACAACAAGGCCAGTGGCCAGTCCAAAGTGCAGGTGAGGTACATGAGATCCTGCAGAGGCAAGGGGCAAACAGCAGTGAACAACAAGGCCAGTGGCCAGGACACAGTGCAGGTGAGGTACATGAGAAGCTGCACAGGCAAGGGGCAAACAGCAGTGAACAACAAGGCCAGTGGCCAGGACACAGTGCAGGTGAGGTACATGAGAAGCTGCACAGGCAAGTCTAGGACATCAGTCGACAACAAGGCCAGTGGCCAGTCCAAAGTGCAGGTGAGGTACATGAGATCCTGCAGAGGCAAGGGGCAAACATCAGTGAACAACAAGGCCAGTGGCCAGGACACAGTGCAGGTGAGGTACATGAGAAGCTGCACAGGCAAGTCTAGGACATCAGTCGACAACAAGGCCAGTGGCCAGTCCAAAGTGCAGGTGAGGTACATGAGATCCTGCAGAGGCAAGGGGCAAACAGCAGTGAACAACAAGGCCAGTGGCCAGGACACAGTGCAGGTGAGGTACATGAGAAGCTGCACAGGCAAGGGGCAAACAGCAGTGAACAACAAGGCCAGTGGCCAGGACACAGTGCAGGTGAGGTACATGAGAAGCTGCACAGGCAAGTCTAGGACATCAGTCGACAACAAGGCCAGTGGCCAGTCCAAAGTGCAGGTGAGGTACATGAGATCCTGCAGAGGCAAGGGGCAAACAGCAGTGAACAACAAGGCCAGTGGCCAGGAAACAGTGCAGGTGAGGTACATGAGAAGCTGCACAGGCAAGTCTAGGACATCAGTCGACAACAAGGCCAGTGGCCAGTCCAAAGTGCAGATGAGGTACATGAGATCCTGCAGAGGCAAGGGGCAAACAGCAGTGAACAACAAGGCCAGTGGCCAGGACACAGTGCAGGTGAGGTACATGAGAAGCTGCACAGGCAAGGGGCAAACAGCAGTGAACAACAAGGCCAGTGGCCAGGACAAAGTGCAGGTGAGGTACATGAGAAGCTGCACAGGCAAGTCTAGGACATCAGTCGACAACAAGGCCAGTGGCCAGTCCAAAGTGCAGGTGAGGTACATGAGATCCTGCAGAGGCAAGGGGCAAACAGCAGTGAACAACAAGGCCAGTGGGCAGGACACAGTGCAGGTGAGGTACATGAGAAGCTGCACAGGCAAGTCTAGGACATCAGTCGACAACAAGGCCAGTGGCCAGTCCAAAGTGCAGGTGAGGTACATGAGATCCTGCAGAGGCAAGGGGCAAACAGCAGTGAACAACAAGGCCAGTGGCCAGGACACAGTGCAGGTGAGGTACATGAGAAGCTGCACAGGCAAGTCTAGGACATCAGTCGACAACAAGGCCAGTGGCCAGTCCAAAGTGCAGGTGAGGTACATGAGATCCTGCAGAGGCAAGGGGCAAACAGCAGTGAACAACAAGGCCAGTGGCCAGGACACAGTGCAGGTGAGGTACATGAGAAGCTGCACAGGCAAGTCTAGGACATCAGTCGACAACAAGGCCAGTGGCCAGTCCAAAGTGCAGGTGAGGTACATGAGATCCTGCAGAGGCAAGGGCAAACAGCAGTGAACAACAAGGCCAGTGGCCAGGACACAGTGCAGGTGAGGTACATGAGAAGCTGCACAGGCAAGGGGCAAACAGCAGTGAACAACAAGGCCAGTGGCCAGGACACAGTGCAGGTGAGGTACATGAGAAGCTGCACAGGCAAGTCTAGGACATCAGTCGACAACAAGGCCAGTGGCCAGTCCAAAGTGCAGGTGAGGTACATGAGATCCTGCAGAGGCAAGGGGCAAACATCAGTGAACAACAAGGCCAGTGGCCAGGACACAGTGCAGGTGAGGTACATGAGAAGCTGCACAGGCAAGTCTAGGACATCAGTCGACAACAAGGCCAGTGGCCAGTCCAAAGTGCAGGTGAGGTACATGAGATCCTGCAGAGGCAAGGGGCAAACAGCAGTGAACAACAAGGCCAGTGGCCAGGACACAGTGCAGGTGAGGTACATGAGAAGCTGCACAGGCAAGGGGCAAACAGCAGTGAACAACAAGGCCAGTGGCCAGGACACAGTGCAGGTGAGGTGCATGAGAAGCTGCACAGGCAAGTCTAGGACATCAGTCGACAACAAGGCCAGTGGCCAGTCCAAAGTGCAGGTGAGGTACATGAGATCCTGCAGAGGCAAGGGGCAAACAGCAGTGAACAACAAGGCCAGTGGCCAGGACACAGTGCAGGTGAGGTACATGAGAAGCTGCACAGGCAAGTCTTGGACATCTGTCGACAACAAGGCCAGTGGCCAGTCCAAAGTGCAGGTGAGGTACATGAGATCCTGCAGAGGCAAGGGGCAAACAGCAGTGAACAACAAGGCCAGTGGCCAGGACACAGTGCAGGTGAGGTACATGAGAAGCTGCACAGGCAAGTCTAGGACATCAGTCGACAACAAGGCCAGTGGCCAGTCCAAAGTGCAGGTGAGGTACATGAGATCCTGCAGAGGCAAGGGGCAAACAGCAGTGAACAACAAGGCCAGTGGCCAGGACACAGTGCAGGTGAGGTACATGAGAAGCTGCACAGGCAAGTCTAGGACATCAGTCGACAACAAGGCCAGTGGCCAGTCCAAAGTGCAGGTGAGGTACATGAGATCCTGCAGAGGCAAGGGGCAAACAGCAGTGAACAACAAGGCCAGTGGCCAGGACACAGTGCAGGTGAGGTACATGAGAAGCTGCACAGGCAAGGGGCAAACAGCAGTGAACAACAAGGCCAGTGGCCAGGACACAGTGCAGGTGAGGTACATGAGAAGCTGCACAGGCAGGGGGCACACAGCAGTGAAACACAAGGCAAGTACAATGTGCAGAGTAGTTACATCAGAAGCTACACAGGGAATGAATGAATGAATGAAGCAGCATTTATAAAGCGCATAGCTACCCGTAGGCATCCCAGCGCTGGAGGATAACTGAAGCTTATGTCAAATGCTTAAGAATGTATGCAACTCTACCATGCCATGCCCAGCAACAGAGTAATGGGTCTGACAATGGGCATCACACGCACCCCTTTGGACAGACAGGTGTGTGAGGGTGACCACCACTCAGATGGGGCTGTCTGTCGGACTTGGAGCTGACTGTGTGTTGGGGTCTGTTGGTGGACTACCCTGGGCAGTGGGAGTAACAACTGTGGAAGAGCCAACTGTGCATGTGGTAGCTGGGGGGCTGCTTGGACCAGGTGGGGTGGTGGCCCGGGGAGGTGGACTCATGCCCTGGTGAGACACAGTGTGTGCCGGAGATTGTGGAGGGGTGCCTCTCCACTTCTTGGGGATCCTGAAAGGCTTCCCTGTCAGGGGATTGAGGGGAACTGGGGCAGACACAACAGGTGACCCCAACACCAAAGCTGATTCTGGTGTGGATGGTGACCCCCCCTCTGGGGACATGCTGGAACCCGTTGTGCGCTTGCCTGGTGTTTGCCGCCGCCCTGCCTCCCTCTGTCCACCAGCTTTGCCCCCTACAGTGTCCTCCCGTGCTGGCTTCACAGGGCTTGGGATGGGAGTGGAGGTCAAGGATGGATTATCCATGGGGCCCTCATCCTGTGTAATGTTTGCAGGCAACACCTTCACAGTGGGTGTGGAAACTGTCTTCTTGCCTCTGCGAGGCGTCTTTGGGACAGGGGAGTCTTTGGCAGGGGAGGAAGGTGAGGCCTGTGACCCTGATGCTTTTTTCTTTGCTTTGTGGCCCTTGCTGTCGCCTGATGGGCTTTTCTCTCTGCGCTCTGGGGTGGCCTTACTCTTATGTGGGGATGGTGTCTGTGCCCTAGTACGCTTGGGTTGCTTCTGCTCCTGTGTGCTGCGGGTTCTGTATCGGGACTTTGGGGTCCGTTGGGCATTGTCACTGTCGTCAGAGGTGCACAGTGACACGGGGCCGGACCGAGTGCTGGGAGCCGCTCCCTGACTATGTGCCTGTTGCAGGGCTGCTGTCACAGTTGATGACAAGGACTGCACAGTGCGGTGTAGCCCACCTACGTCGGAATGTAAGCCCTCCATGAAAGCTATAACCTGCCCCAACTTTTTGTCGTGCTCTTGGAAGGCATTGAGAAGTGCTGTCTGCCCCACACACAGCTGGCGCAATACCTCGACTGCTTCTGCACTGAGGGCAGCAGGGCTGACATGGGCTGGGGCAGCTGTGCCTGGGGTGAAGGTGACTCTTCCCTTCCTACTCGTGCGGACACGGGCAGCACCAGTGGAGGTTGAAGGGAGGCTGGGCACTGGACGCTGTGTGGCGGAAGAGGAGGCAGAGTCCCCGTTCCCTGTACCCCCCAACATGGATGTGTCACCGCTGGCGTCAGATGAGGTAGAGCTTTGTGTCTCCAGCTGTGAGTCCTCTAGCAGACTCCTGTCCCCCTCCTCGGCGCTGGTCACATCTGTGTCAGTCAGCTCCGGTGCGGCTGTTGCAGTGGAAGCCTCACCACTGGTGTCCGTCCCCTCTCCCTCTGCACATACGGGAGCTGCTGCATAGGAGAGAGAAGTACTGTGAGATGAGTGGCATCAACAGAACTAACACGTGCCAATACATCTGCATCATAGAAAGAGGAGTGCAGCACATTGCATGCCAACCTGTGCACACATATATCTTGACACCCAAAATTTCGACACAACGGTGCATGTCCGCCACACGTCCTGCCATAACTGATCCAGGTGATTCACACAGCACACCATCCTGCAGTTGGCTCACATCAGACACAGCCCCAAAATGGCCTGTGCACACACACTGTCCCGATGTTGGCAAGGATGAACACCACGACATGGTGCACATCACCTACATGTGTGGAGCAGTAGGGGACCACACAGACTACAACATACCAGCCCACAATGACCCTGCACACATGCCATCCACCATATCGAGTCCATGGGCACATCTACTGTTGCACATTGGCCTCAGATGTCTGACTGGCAGACATCTGAGGTCTGGAATTGCACGCATTCATTGAAACGCATTCACAGTTGGCACACTGGCATTACCATCCATCAGAATTCACACACTACCCCACAGCAGAAGGTACCTGAAGGCCACAACTCCAAATGTAAGAGAGATGCACAGTGCTGAAACTCACTTCATGAAGCGCCGTTTGGGCAAAAGCATGGCACATACACCCAGCACAGAGGCCACTCACAAAACATTGCACCACACAAACCAACGTCACACAGCTGACAATTTGCACACTCTGTAGACACATGCACCCACTACCAGCCAAAGGCAGCCTGCAACACATACTCACCCCTGGCTCGCTGCTGATGCTCCCTCAGTCGTCTGTCCAGCTCAGGTTGTGTGACAGCCAGGATGCGGGCCATTAGTGGTGTCATGCTGTGCCTAGCCAACCTGCCAGTCCGAGGGAGCAGCCCCAGCGTCATCTCGGCCACGTTCTTGGTCAGCCGGCAGATGTCGTCCCACCTTTTATGACAGTGGGTGCGCCTTCGGTTTGACACACCCAGATCCCGGACTCTGGAGGCAATGGCCCTCCACACGGCTTTACGCTGGTGGACCTTCAGCTGCAGGCATGGGAGACAAGAGGGGTGATGTGCCAGTGACACAGTGCACAATTATTATTGAGTGTCTCACCTTGGTACTCCGAGAAAACACTTTTGACTTCAACGGATCTCTATACAAACAGACAAAGGGGGTCAGCATGGGGGCCTCTTGTGCCCCCACAGTAGCGAACATCTTCATGGCCTTTTTTGAGTCCCAATTCATTGATAATGAGATTGCCCCGTTCAGTGAGTCGATAAATCTGTGGTCCAGATTTATCGATGATGTGTTCTTCATTTGGATAGGGGACCCTGATATACTTCCAGAATTTTTGTCTTGGATTAATCTTTGTGACAATAACATCAGATTCACAGCAAATGCCAGTAATATTAAGGTGGAGTTTTTAGATATTAAAATTCAAAACATTGAAGACCATCTAGAGGTAGACTTATATATTAAGCCAACTGCCCGTAACACCTTACTGCATTTTCAAAGTTATCATCCGTCATCCCAAAGAACTAGCATCCCTTTTGGTCAATTCTTGCGCTTGCGCAGGAATTGTACCACTTTACGAGATTTTGATCTGAGGGCCTTGGATCAGAAGGCTAAATTTATGATGAGAGGTTACCCTAAACGCCTGGTGCGTGATTCGTATAAACGGGCTCGTTTTTACGACAGACAACACTTATTGACACCTCAGATTAAGAAACCAAATTCTAGATTAGTGTTTGTCACACGCCATTCAATGATGAACGACAAAATCCGTTACATCATTAATAACAACTAGCATATTTTAAATGCGACCAAAGAACAGGAAAATATATTACCCAAACCTCTTTTTGCCCATAAGAAAAATAAAAATTTGAAAGATCTAATAGTACATTCTCGGATGACGTCTCCTAAAAAGCATATGATCCAGACATCTCTGACCAGCCAGGAACCCCCCATTGGGAATTTCAGATGTTTGTCATGTGTTGCCTGTCAATTTGCTATTGAGGGTTCCAGTTGCATGATTAATGATAGAAAGATAGAGACAACCACATTAACAAACTGTAAAACAACCAACATTATCTATCTCATTGTATGTCCGTGCCACCAAGGTTATGTTGGTGAGACCTCACGCACTATGACTACCCGTTTAACGGAACATCGGTCAGCTATAAGAACTAGAAAAATAGCTGCCCCTTTAGTCAAGCATTATTTGGAGGCACAGCACACTACACAGGACCTTAAATGGTTCATTCTTGAAAAAATACGAATACATTCTGGCCAACAAAGTATTGACAGACGTAAACGGAGGGATGTTTTCTGGATCTATTTTTTGGATACCTACAAGAACGGGTTAAATAACGACCTGGGATCAGGTGATTAAGTATAATAATGGGTGATTTGGTGGAACATCATTCAGGTTCCATCATTTTTTATTTTTTATTCTTTATATATCATTACCTTCTTTATCTTGCAGTCCAGAGTGACATCAGAATACATGTGAATAAAGTTTTCATGTTTGAAAAGAACATCCTGTCTCGTCATGGTTTTAGATATATTTGCAGACCGTAGTTGAATCTTATATATCATTCCTGTCAGTGATTAATCACATTTTGAGTCATATTTTACTATGAAGATCTTGCCAGTCTCATTCACAAGATTTTCGTCTGATTTTTCCCATCTATCATAGTGTATTTTCTTGTTTGTTGAATGACTTATTTGCGGTCCGGATTGACATTCATGAATAAACATGAATTAAGTTTCTCTTGTTTGACAAAAACATTCCATCTTGTCTGGTTTACAGATATATTCGTAGACCTGAGTCAAGTTATACATATTGGTTTTGTTAGTGATCGTTCATATCTTGAGCCGCATTTTACCATGCAGATCCTTCCAGTTTCATTCATAAGAACTTTGCTTGATTTTACTCATCCATCATGGCGCGCCTTTTGGTTCTCATAATGACTCATTCGCTTCAGGTTCCTCTTTCTCTCTTTTCTTGACCGTGGATTGTGATGACACTTCCTTTTGAACCGGAAGTAGTCTGGAACATGGGAGGGTGTTTTTTGACACGAACCGGAGGCACTAATCATCTGATAATTATCAGGCGGGGTTTATAAATGGCCGTTAGCAGCGGTCGTGGTTGGTGCCATCATCATTTATCGGTCAACACGATAGTGCTGCAGCGGACATCGAGGGACTGCACACATGGACTAGACGGCAGTTAGACCATTGTATATAAGAGACGTCATATTTATTAAGGTATGTTGATTAACGGGACTGTTTACTTATAGGTTGCTGTACCTGCGTAACTTTTTCAAGTTGTCTTGTTCAATAGATCTTGGAGTAAAATAGTAAAACAATCTGGTTGTTTTTAGGGTATGACCCCTTGTCATCTACGGGAGCGTCATTTTATCCCGGGCGTGGTGTCTTAAGAAGGACACAGGGCATGCTGGAACATCACTCACCTTTTCAAATAACGGGCAAATGTTACATTTGTCATTTGCTAGGTAATTCAATTTACTTATCTTTTGGTGCCAGTTATATCGTATATAATATGGGAGAATGAAGTTTCTCACATCTACATAAAAATAATTGTTTCGTCATTTCAGGACACTATTTATGATTCACTTTGTGATTGAAGGCTGTCTGGAAACAGAAAGATTTGCGTGTGCAACTTGACAAGCTTCCAATGGGAATATTGTTTATCTTTTAAAATAACGGGCACCATTGCACTTGTTATTTGCCAGGTACTTCATTTCATTCATTTCTTGGCGCCAGTTATATCGTACATAATATGGTAGTATGAGGCTCTGCATGTATACAAAAACATCTGTTTCGTTATTACAGGACACTATTTATGTTTTACCAGTTGATTGAAGGTTGACTGGACATACAAAGATTTGCGTGGGCAACCGGACAAGCTTCCATTAGGTAAATTAGTGTGCATTTGGCCAGTGGCACATCTAACCTCACTGTTGAAAATTGAGGGAATACCATGTTGAATCTATGGATCATAATTGAATGCCATATTAGAGACACAATTGGTGTCTAATTTTTCTTATATTATATTTTATTAATTCATATCATATCCTTCATTTTGAAGCATCTACTCAAGTTACGGGATCTGGAATATAAAATCTTTCTAATATCGTTATGATATATTATTCGTGAACAGAATCAAGGTAAGATGTGTTTACATCGGAGTCCATCTTTTGGCTACAAAATATCTTATAGATTAACATCACTGTAGAACATATAGGTCACACATGTGCTGAGTAGCACTCGCACTCAGCACAGATGCGTCCCATCTATGATGATCTGTGGTCTTATGATACTTTTTGCATCAATGAGTCACGTCATTGGTATTCATAGATTAGTATTATTCATCTAGGTTATCATAGGAACTCACATGATGTTGAACTGTTCTAACAGTGGGATTGCCTGAGTGGTTAATTCTCTTTCTGGTTCTTTTATTAATAGTAGGTCCAGCTTCATTGTTGGATCGTTATCTCTTAAAACATTCTGTTCTTTCTTCTTTTTTCTGTTTACATTTTTGATTAATTGTTGGAGTTCTTTGACAATTACCATCACTTTTATTTATTATTTATATCACATGGAGGTGGTCTTGCATGGGGTGTGGTAGCTATTATTCATTTTTGATGGGATATGAAGAACATCTTTATTTTCGTTTCCATTTAATTCTCACTGTGACATGCTTTTAACTGTTTACTATATATTATAGTAAACTTTTTTAAATAGAAAGTTATAGTAGGACCTTGATATGTGCCCAGATTGATATATTTTTTGTGTGTATATGTGGTATTTTATATTATATCCTTTTTTCTTCAGATTCATGGCTACCTGAAGAAGGCGTCTTGCCGAAACGCGCGTAGATTCAAATACTGTTAGCCATCTGTTGTTTTCTTCTTAATTTGTTAAGAAATATGATATGGTCTACTAATTTTCGACCTTGAATTTTTCATCCATAATGATGTTGTGGGTAGAACATTTGTATCAAAATTGTCATCTGTAAAAATGTGTATTGTAGTTTTGTATGTCATAATATATATGTATATTTTTGTATTTATTTATGAAGAATGATGTGAGATAATATGAACAATATAAAGAAAGTATATCAGATTACTTAAATTAATAAAAACATATTTTGGAATAATAACTATCTTTCTGGTCACATTCTGTTATCACATAGCATAGGTCCACATTTTTTAATTGTTTCCTAATAAATCATTTGCAAATACAGTGCACAATAACAACACAACGAAAATGCAGTAGCACGACAGTGACTCATCCAAAACTCCAGCTACTACTGTCACATAGCCAACAATTGCTCTGAACATGATACAATGTCATTGGTCAATCAGACGTACAGGCATGCATGTTCGATGGTGGACACAGTACCTCCACATCCCATTCACATGCAGGATACCAACACAGCAAGCAACGTGTAGTCTGCCTGCAGCTACTGTCTGCAGTTACCTACAACTACACATAGAGAAGATAGCAAAACATGTGTCATGTTGTTGGACTCACTGTGTCCAACACTGCGCAGACCTAAGTGTCCTAGCCCTGTGAAAGCCTCAGTGTGTCTTGGAACTCAGATAGAGTGACAACAACTGTCATACACACACCCTTCTCCCACGCCTGCTCCTGTGCAATCTACATGGCAGAGATGGGACTTAGATGAAGAGGCGTGAGCCAAACACACATGGTACACACTGTACATGCAGTGATGTGGACATGTGGCATTCGGTGGGGACTGTGCAGGGCAGGTCGACTGACACTGAGTGGGTCAATTGGGAGCAACACAGCCATTCACACAAACGCTAACTGGCCAGACTCCTGCATCACCAAAATGCAGCTGCACTGTATGGCTGACACTACAGGACATGTCCCTCTACTCAGGATAGGCATGCAGGGTAACGTGTGAAAGAGCCCACCAAGCCCTTCCCGCTGTAGTAAACATGATAAGCAGTGCATGTCAGAGCCCCACAACCACTGACACATACCGAAGCACCTCCACCCCACGTGTGCACATCCTGCACTCTCACTCACAGTCTGGGAGACTTACCACGACATTAGGGCCGCCATAAAGCCTTGGGTACTGTGCAAGCACCCCGTCTACCAGGACCCAAGCTCCTCACTGGTGAAGGGACTGACACGGATCTTCTGAGTCCTCGACATCACAATGGACATGTGGCAGCAGCAGCACATTGAGGGTGGCAGTCAGCAGTCCCTTGAGGCAGCAGGTGCAGGGTGGCAGCCAGCAGTCCCTTGAGGCAGCAGGTGCAGGGTGGCAGCCAGCAGTCCCTTGAGGCAGCAGGTGCAGGGTGGCAGCCAGCAGTCCCTTGAGGCAGCAGGTGGAGGGTGGCAGCCAGCAGTCCCTTGAGGCAGCAGCAGCAGGTGCAGGGTGGCAGCCAGCAGTCCCTTGAGGCAGCAGCAGCAGGTGGAGGGTTGTCAGTCAGCAGTCCCTGGTAGCTGTGGGAATGTGGTGCACCCTCCCACACATATATAGGCCCCTGGGGCTGTGTCAGTGGTCCCAGGGTGCTGCAATTGGTGTACGAGGTCTGCCTCATTCAAATACATCCAATGTCCGCCTCCGCGGTGGCGGTGCACGCCTACCGCCATTTTCAAACTCGCATCAGGCTACCGCGAGTCTGCTTCCCATTGGCTGCAGGGGCATGGTCCATGCCGGTGACACACCGTAGGATGCATGTGCGCGCTACCGCGGTGGTGCATCTTTTGAATGCCTCCAGTGACCGCCTCCGCGGGGGTGGTGCACGCCCAACGCGATTTTCAAACTCGCATCAGGCTACCGCGAGGCTGCTTCCCATTGGCTGCAGGGGCATGGTCCTTGCCGGTGACACACCACAGGGGCCAGGCGGTAGGCACCGCCATATGTCTGTCAGACAGTGCCTGGAGTGACCATGATTTGGGTAGCGGTGCATGGTGACCGCAATTGTCACATACATATCTGGTGGTGTCTCCCGCGATCGTGCATGGGTTATGGGTGGTGACACACCTCAGTGGCCAGGCGGTAGGCACCGCCATATGTCTGGCAGACAGTGCCTGGAGTGACCGTGATTTGGGTAGCGGTGCATGGTGACCGCTATTGCCACATACATATCTGGCGGTGTCTCCCGCGATCGTGCATGGGTTATGGGTGGTGACACACCTCAGTGGCCAGGCGGTAGGCACCGCCATATGTCTGGCAGACAGTGCCTGGAGTGACCGTGATTTGGGTAGCGGTGCATGGTGACCGCTATTGTCACATACATATCTGGCGGTGTCTCCCGCGATCGTGCATGGGTTATGGGCGGTGCCACACCTCAGTGGCCAGGCGGTAGGCACTGCCATATGTCTGGCAGACAGTGCCTGGAGTGACCGTGATTTGGGTAGCGGTGCATGGTGACCGCAATTGTCACATACATATCTGGCAGTGTCTCCCGTGATCGTGCATGGGTTTTGGGCAGTGCCACACCTCAATGGCCAGGCGGTAGGCACCGCCATATGTCTGGCAGACAGTGCCTGGAGTGACCGTGATTTGGGTAGCGGTGCATGGTGACCGCCATTGTCACATACATATCTGGCGGTGTCTCCCGTGATCGTGCATGGGTTATGGGCGGTGACACACCTCAGTGGCCAGGCGGTAGGCACCGCCATATGTCTGCCAGACAGTGCCTGGAGTGAGCGTTAATGGAGTTGTGGAGTAGCTGTGCTGCACCTAACGTGTCCTCCAGCTCTCTGCATAGGCCAACATATACAGTGCCCAGTGTCTCAACAATTGAAGGGTCCTCATGAGGGCAAATGCACAAAAGGGACATGTCACTCCACGTCACCAACACATACCATATATGGGTCGCCAATACATTGCATGGGCACATACACTCGCACATGTCACATGTGCTGTGTAATGAAATGTAGACTGTCCAGTTACTGTGTTGCATAGCATATGGAGATAGTGGTCAATGTCTGTGTGTGCAATGTAACGCACAATGTCGTCTCATTGACTGGACTAGGGGCATCAGCAACTGGCACATTGTCCAATGCACATGCACACACGTGTCCCCCACGTTCAGCCGGTGGTCAGTTTGTAGTTGATGTGTGCCATGTGCAACCTGTGTTGGGAGGTGTATCAGGGCCAGCAACATGGTGTGTTCGGGTAGTATTGCAATTATTAACATATGCTGGGGGTCATAATCACAGGTATGCACACATATCTGTTAGTATATCACACTGTGCATGCGAATGAGCCGGAGGGGTGCACAGATAATTGCTGCTGGTAAGGGGACAGGTGTACGAGTAGTGTGCCTGATGTGAACCTACTTGTGAAGTGCCCTGTCGGTTAATGGTGCATGTTGTAAGACTTGGGAATGTGTCTGTAGAAGAAATTGATGTGATGCACATTTCATGGGCTTCTGCATTGACATCTGTGCACTGTGATCTGTCCTTGGAGGAGGATGCACAATATCCATCGTCCGTTCACAGTCCTGGCAGACATGGAGAATGAAGAAATAATCCGCAAATTCAGGCTGGACCAACAAACCCTGCAGAACCTATGTGCCATGTTGGAGCCCCACCTGCAGCCACGTCAGACATATCCAACAGCTTTCACCGCAACAGCTAAAGTGAAGGCATGCCTGCATTTCTTTGCAACGGGCTCATTCCAGCACACGGTCGCAAGTGCAGGCGGGATGTCACAGCCGATGTTCAGCGTGGTGCTGAGGGATGTCCTGTCGGCCATTATGCTGTACAAAAAAAATGTAAGTCCGTTTTTATATAGCGCAGCTACTCACTCTTACGGGTCTCAAGGTGCGGGGGGCCGTAGTGGAAATTAAGTGAGCTATTGCCCAGAGTCACATGGTGCTGAGCTGAGCTGCCGCCGGAGCCGGGGATCAAACCGTGAACCCTGTGCTCCGAAGTCAGCTGCCCTGGCCGCTGCACCAGACCTCTCCAGACAGATATATCCATTTTCCCAGGGGCCTGAGTTGGTGGCTGTGAAGGGCGATTTCTATGCCCTTGGACATATCCCACATGTCATTGGTGCAATTGATTGCACACATGTTGGGCTTGTGCCACCACAGGCACGTGAACAGGTTTACCGCAATAGGAAGCATTCACACTCGGTAAATGTTCAAGTGGTGTGCCTGGCGGACATGATCATCTCACACGTGTGTGCCAAGTTTCCCGGCTCAGCCCATGATGCCCACATCTTGCGCAGCAGCATCGTTCCTCAGTTGATGGCCAATCTGCTTCCTGAGCGTGCATGGCTTGTGGGTGAGTATGTATAGTGGATTAGAGTGGTGTGTGTGTGTGACATGCTGTTGTGTTGCATTTTGGGACTGCAAGGTTAATCTGTGTCTCTCACACACAGGTGACTCGGCATATCCAAACCGCCCGTGGTTGCTGAGCCCATTGAGGAACCCCGTCACGCCAGTTGATGTGCGATACAATGATGCCCATGGGAGGACACGGCGTGTGATAGAACGGACATTTGGTCTCCTAAAATCAAGATTTCGGTGCCTGGACCGTACTGGGGGGCCCTTATGTACTCGCCAGGGAAGGTGTGTCAGATAGTGGTGGCATGTTGCATGCTCCACAACCTGGCCATTCGCAAGGCAATACCCTGATCCTGGATGACGATGATGAGCAGCCAAGGCCGCCGCCTGCAAATCAAGCCGGATCCAGTGACGAGGGCAGTGGAGAGGAGGAAGGGGTTGACATGCGTCGACAGCTCATCACCCGCTACTTCACTTGAAGGTGAGTGACGATGTAGAAGGGACAAAATGGTCTGATGGTGTTGCTGTTGCTGTGTGGGTGTATGTGAGCTTGCTGACTGCAGCTTGGTGTTGACTCATTGCTGCCTGCCAATGTATGTGTGATTGGTTAGTGTGAAACAGATTGTCTCTATGGTGACTGTTGCTCTGTGTAAAGTTTGTAGATCTGAGTACCTTGTTGACAAGTGTTGTGTGATGTGTGCAATACCACACCCATACAAGTGACTCTTGTTCTGCGGTTTTCCCTAGGTCCCTTCAGCATCTCACTTGTTACCTACATTCCATTCCCCTGGACCATGTCCTACACGGTGAAGGTTGCACATCCTGTATTAAAGACGGAGCAGACACAACAACATGTGTGTAAGGTGTATTTATTAACAACTGTGACATGCAAGGGTGGAGAAAATGTGAAGGGGTAATTGAAGAAGTGAGTTGACAGTCAAGGTAAATGAGATACTTGAGTAGTCCCCACAATGATGTGGAGACCCAGTCCAACAGATGGATGCCATTCACATGGCAGTGTGGTGAAGGATAGTCCAAAAGGTCAATGCAGTGGTGTAGTGGTCTGCCATCATGGCTGGTTTGGGGACTAGCGTTTGGCAGGTGCTTGGGCACGTGAGTCCCCCTGGCCTTTCCTTGGACGGCACCTCTTGTGCTTCACTGGAGGGGCCACTGCTGCAGGGGCAGTGGTGTCTGTGGACTCACCCCCCTCTGTGGACGCAGGGGAGGATGATGAAGTGTCATCCTGCTGCCCAACGGGGGAGGCAGAGGGGTAGAATGTTGCGCTTGCCTGTCCCTCAGAACCGCCACTAGCTGCCCTAAGAGGTCCACAATCTGTCCCATGCGTGTGTCCATGGACCTCCGCAGCAGGAGGTGCTCCCGAGATTCTTCCTCTAACTGGACCATTCGTCCCTGGGCCTGTTGGTATGCCCCAAGGTATCTGTCGATGTGGCCCAGGGCTTCCGTCCCAGGATCAGTCCCCCTCTGCATGAGCCTGTCCCGACCAGCTGCACTGCTGCCACGGTCCTGTCCGGTCCTCACATTGGCCCGCTGCATCCTCTCCCTGGCCTCCGCAGTCGATGTGGTGGGCTGCTCAACCCCTGGGGCAGGGTGGGTGTTGCGGACAGCTGTGGTGGTGGTGGTGGTGGTGGTGGTGGTGGTAGTAGTGGTTGACACACAGGCCGTGACAGCAGCTGTCAGAGGATGGTCAGGGGCTGCAGCTGATGTGGTTGGGGGGACAATGGGTGCCTGGGACTGGTTGCGGCCTGCCACACCAGATGGGCCAGCGTGGAGCTCCTCATCCAAGGAATCCAGGAGTCCTCATCCAGTTGTCTCTGTTCCGGGGGGGGACTGGCTCTGCAGGGTGGTGTCATCCTCTGCAGTGAGTTCTTGGTCACCTGTGGGTCAGATGAGAAATGGTCATTGTGTTGCACCCATCAAAGTTTGTGTTAGCAGTGTTACATCAACTGTTTGTACATCCAGCAGTTGTTCACTGTACAAATTAGCATTGACCGACATCCAGTGATGCATTACAAGCTGTTGTGGTACATACATTACTTGTCCATATTGGGAGTTGTCAAGACATGACATGCACAATATAATTTTTTGACATTGACAGTCTCATGTTGGCATCCTGTTATTAATCAATCATATGTCATCCATTTACGCGTATGTGTCACTTGTAGAGCCCTTGTAGCGGTTCTCTCTGCACAGTGAGTGAGCATTGTAGTTTCATGCATACCTTTTCAATGTGGTGTAGATATCTGTATTTGCAATTCCAGACATGCTTAAGTTTGCTTTAAGTAGATCCTAGGTGGTCTGGTCCACTGCTACTGTCAGATGGCATGTAGTGGTGTGCATGGTTGTGCTCGGAGTTCCATCGACATGTGTTTCAGTCATTCACACTTTGGTTGCTGTCACAGTTTCATTTTCTTAGGTGTGTGCACACTATAGTTGCCAATGCTATCTGGGTGTGCAGTTGTGCATTGAGAGGCCTGGTGTCCTATGCCAACATGTTTTTTTAAATGCATATCTGGCTTTATGTTGTGGCTGTAGATATGTTGTGTTTGCTGTGTTTTCCTTGTATTTGTGAGACCTCTCCGTGTGTGTAGGATGAGGGCTTCCATCTTGGTCCAGTGTGGGACAAGTCAGCATGATATGTCCACATGCCAGTTCTTTTGCAGTGTACATTGCAATGACTGACACATGCATGTTGGTGCCAGGAAGTAATGGGTCTTGTGTGCTGGCGGTCAGGTGGGCCCGTGTGAGTTGTTGTGCAAGCTTCCCAGCCCCACACACCCCGACCTGTGAGATGCGGTTACCTACCTGTGAGTTGGGTGGGTAGCATACATTGCCTGCCACATGCTTCTTATTGGGGGTGTAGTGTCCCATCCTCCATAGTGGTGTGACAGCATGCATGTTGCATTTTGTGGGACGGATAGCCAAACACACTGCACCGTCTCACTGTGAAGATGGCTAACTACCGTTTGAGGTGAAGGTGA
The DNA here is from genome assembly GCA_963921515.1 of Calotriton arnoldi. Classification (NCBI taxonomy): domain Eukaryota; kingdom Metazoa; phylum Chordata; class Amphibia; order Caudata; family Salamandridae; genus Calotriton; species Calotriton arnoldi. The sequence goes on from CAWUFW010003901.1 coordinate 1,187,045, forward strand.
GCAATGACATGGCTATGTGACTTGGTAGCAATCTTTGGATGGAATGTGCGTGTGGTGAGCATGATGTGTGTGTGGCTTTTTGTACCCATTGATTTCAGATTGCATTTGGTCATGGGGTATGGCCCCCCATCACTGTTGTCCCAGCTATCTGGCTGTGGGGTTCACTCCCCCGACATTTGAAGGCACAATAGGGCAAGGGGTATGGTCTCGTAGCACAGTGGTGACATACAGCAGGGTGTAGATCTCACCCAGCATACATTTCCACACTGTCATGGTTTCATGGTATTTGTGGACCTGAGAACATGAGCCCAGTACTGGTGTAGCAGTTGTTCCAGGGCATCCATACACTGACATGTTGTGGTCAACAGTGGTGTGTGTGTGAGATGTACTCAGTCCTGTGCAGACAATGTATGGTTTTGAGGCCAGACTATGCCAGCACTGTTCAGACAGACAGTGTGAGATGTGAACATTGTCAATGCATACAGACATTGGTGGTCCAAACAAGACACCTTTGACAATTTAATTCAGACAAGGTGCTGTTCTGCAATTCAGTGCAGCACTGTGGTAGCTGGGTGTGTTGCAGGACATTTGTGATCTGCTTAGTTTAGCATTGTGAGTCCCAGCTGCAGTGTAGTTTTTGGGTGCACTGCACTTCCACTGTTCACATTGCAACACTGTGGTATGCCATGGGTGATTTGCACTTTGCCATACAAACGGCCAGTCACTGCTGCAGGGCAGCATGATCGTTGTTAGTGTTGCAGTGTGTGATGCCTGGCACAGTGTACACAATGTGGGTCAATTTTGAATAGAGACTTGTGCATGGTGACTACAACACAACTGTTTTGCATTATTTGTGTTGGTGACTGTGGACTAAGTGGCATGGTGTCATGTGCGGCTGCACAGACGTCACATGCCTATTAGTGGGACTAGTGCTCCATCCTGCTCAGCTGTGGGCCAAAGGGGCCTGGTGGGAGTTGTAGTGCAGGCCTCCCAAACACCCACCCACCTCCCGGTAAAGATGGCTACCTACCTGTTAGGTGAGGGTGTAGCACACAATGGCTGAGGCATGCTTCTGGGTGGGGTCTGTGCTCCATCCTGCTCAGCTGTGGGACAAGGGGGCCTGGTGGGAGTTGTAGTGCAGGCCTCCCAAACACCCACCCACCTCCCGGTAAAGATGGCTACCTACCTGTCAGGTGAGGGTGTAGCACACACTGGCTGAGGCATGCTTCTGGGTGGGGGCAGTGCTCCATCCTGCTCAGCTGTGGGACAAGGGGGCCTGGTGGGAGTTGTAGTGCAGGCCTCCCAAACACCCACCCACCTCCCTGTGAAGATGGCTACCTACCTGTTAGGTGAGGGTGTAGCACACAATGGCTGAGGCTTGCTTCTGGGTGGGGGAGGGCTACATCCTGCTCAGCTGTGGGACAAGGGGGCCTGGTGGGAGTTGTAGTGCTGGCAGCATGTACACATGTACCCATGGTGATGTTGCTAACTACCTTTGGGGGCTTCAGGGGAGTGTCTGTTGTATCTGTGAGAGATGTGTTGGGAGGAGTGTTGTGCACATGAATGAATTTGTACCTAGGAGGTATTATTTTGTGATAGGGCAAGACAGTACATTTGTGTGATGTTAGGCATTTGTTTGTACTTACCAGCCTCCACTCCTCCGGGTATTCCTGAGAGACTCTCTGGATGTAGAATGCCAAGCACCTTCTCCTCCCATTCAGTGAATGTTTTGAGTGGAATGGGAGGGCCACTGCCTGTCCTCTGAGCCAGCTCATGGTTCTTGGCTCTCCTCTTTTTGACCACTGCCTTCAGATCGTGCCACCTCTTCATGATTTCATCTCTATTGCGTGGCACGGTCCCTACTGCATTGACCTTCTCTACTATCCTTCTCCACATTTGCGTCCTTGTTGCTAGTGGTGTCTGTTGGACCTGGTTACCAAACAATTGTGGTTCTACCCTGATTATCTCATCGACCATGACCCTCAACTCGCTCTCAGTGAATTTGGGCATTCTCTGTGGTGACATGGTGTGTGATGTGTCAAGGTGTTTAGGGTGCAGGTTTGGGAGTGGTAGTGGTGGTGGTGGTTGTGATGTGTATGGTGTGTGCTGTGCAAAGGTGTTAGAGGTGCAGGTGGTGGTGGTGGTGATGTGTGTGTGTTGTGCAGATTTGCCTCTCCTGTCATCTGTGGTGGATGTCCCCTCAGTTGTGGAGTTTTGCAAAAGATTGTGGTCTGTTGGGGGCTGGATTTATACTGGTGTCTGTGGGTGTGTCAGGATGGGGTATTGGTTGCAGGTGTGGTGTGTGTGTGTACCTGGGATTTGTAGTTTTGGAGTTTCCCATGGGGGTGTGTCTTTGGGCTGTGTTAGCTATTTTTGGGTGCATGCTTTGTATGGTTGGTGCACTTCGTGGCCATGTTGTGTGTTTTTCTAGCGACCGCCATTTTTTTGACGGAGCGTCCGCAGTGGTGGCTCGGCCATAGCGCTTCCGCCGTCTCACTGATTCTTCACTGTTGTCGACTGCGGCGGTCAGAAACAGCACACTGCACCGCGGGGATGTCGGGAATATCATAATTTTGATGGCGGTGTCTCCGCTGTGGTTGCGGGCGTTTGGCCTGTTTCCGCTGCGACACCGACCGCCGCGGACGGGTTTGGGCCCTTTCCGCAGGCGTACGGCGGATTCTCGGGTCTCCTTTCCGCCGCGGTTCGGGTTTTACCACTGGGGATCCTAATCTAGCCGTCAGTTTTCCCGCGGTAGCGGCGGGTGGTGTTTTTCCGCTACCATGGCGGTCGTTTTTTTTTCCGTCCGCTATCGTAATGACCTCCTAATTCTGCACAATCCTGATCCCAAACTCTGGAATGCTTCGTGTAACGGGAAAATAGGTATAAAAAGAGAAGGACATGCCAGCTGAATAAAAACAAACAAGGCCTAGTGCAAATCGATTTTTGGGGCTCCTATTAAAAATTCTCTTTTTCCAAAACATACATAATTGACCTAGACAACCAGATCCTAGGCACGAAACACGGATCGATTTAATCAGAGAAAGAAGGGGTACTTTGAAATGTCTTTTAGACTTTCTGTAATGCGGCTGCATTTATAAAGTTTCCAGTCCCTTCCAGACTGGTTTCATTTAATGTATTCCGTGTCATGTCATGGCTGGTGGCATTTCCTCAAACACCCTCGTCATGTGCCACTTTCATAAGGGACAATAGGATGGGCATAAGTAACGCCACGTAACTAAGGGGCTCATTATGATGGTGGAAGGACCGCCACCGCTGGGCCGGCGGTGGCGGTCCTTCCGCCATCATACAGAAAACTCCCACCGCCAAATTAGACTGGCGGTGGGAATCACAATGGTTCCGCAGCAGACGGAAAGTCCATCCGCCATGGTTCCGCAAGGCAGTCCTTTTCCGTCCGCCTTGCGGAACAAGGAACCGGGGCAACATTGCGGCGGTGCCGTGCAGGCACCGCTGTAGGGATTACAGTATCCCTTTCCACCTGTCTTTTTGCGGCAGATATCCCGCCAGTATGGCAGGCGCATCCTAATAGCAGTGGTGGGACCGCTGCATGTCTGGCGGGCGGTCATAATGAGCCCCTAAGCTCGACCTTTCACTGAGCGGTACGGAGCTTTAACTGTGTATGGCACGCTCAAAAAGATGAACTGCACTGCAAAGTCAATTTGGATGACTGGGCAACACGAAGACAACCCCAGCTTTGCAGCAGAAGATGAGCAATGTAACGAGACACCAACCATGCGTCCTTGCACAGGTGCACTTTCTCCCTTGCAGGTATGTATCGCACCATGGATGCAGACCTTGAAGTTTACACTGCAGTGTGACTGAACGACTGGAGACCACTGCATCGGCACCAATCCACCCAATTCACACGGTTGGGGAAAAAGAATGCCCCCTGGGTTCGCCGCCACAGTCCGCCTGCCTTCCACGTGCAACTAACGTCATATCAGATCAAAAAGCATTTCTTCTGCAGCGTCGGAAGCGCAGATCTTCTGTCACGATCACAATTAGCATTTTTTTTTCTTTTTAGCAATTAGCATTTGTTTTTTTTCTTTTTAGGAAAACAAATGGAACAGCTTTGGCTGGTCACTAACAAACCTTGCTTTTCCTCTTTTCCTCTTCTCCTGAATGATGGCGCTGCTGCATGCATTGTTTGAATCCTACGTTGAAGTCATCCACGGCCCAGCCCACTACTTCCGGGAAGTCCCCCAACCCTGACGTTGGTATTGACAGAGGGAAACAGAAGTTAAACACAGAAGAAGGACGAGGAGGCATGCCTTCCGCTGTACGTGAGCACCAATCGAACGTAAAAGTAAACAAGCGGTGTTAGGCAGGAATGCCCATACAGGAGGAAGGAGGAGGGGCCATCCCACGCTGTACAGTGTGATGGCCAAACAAAAACGTTCTCCGAGTAAAATCGCCAGCGAGGGAGCTAAGCCCACAAAGGAGGGACATTTTAACAAATGCACCAATAACAAGCCAGTATTTGTAATTGACAAACATAACAGCCAATGGCAATTGGTGAGTTTTCCAGAGCCCATAGAAGAGGATACAACAGGTCGAGGCTCGACCTAAAAATAGGGTATTTACATATACCTGCACTACGTGGCAGGCACCATGTGGTGCTTGCCACATGGTACAGGGATATGTAGGGGGGCACCATAGGGACCCCCCAGGGCCCATGTATCAGCCCCATGTGGTAAGGGAGGCCCGCTACGGGCCCCAAAATCCGTTTCCGCCAGCCGTTTCATGGCGGTTTGACCGCTGCAGAATGACCGTCGGAATCTCTCGCCTCCACAATCCCCACGACGGTGCCTGACAGGCACCGCTGCCATTCTGGGGCTGGAGGGCGGTCCGCCAGGCGGTTGGAATGCTTTTGACCATTGGGACTCTGTCGGTCAGTCTTTTCGACTTCCACCGATCCGACCAGCATGGTAATGCGACGGTCGGATCGGCCCTTACGGATGGCGGAGAGACCGACACTGACTGTCTGTCGGTGGCGGCCTCCCCGCCATCCTAATCAGGCATTAATACACTAACCTACACTTCCAAAGCACAATAAAAACACCGAGCACTACACTACCAAAATTACATCACACTACAGGAAAAACCTATAATTAACACACTACTTACTCTACCTACACATCTACTAACTCCCCAACCCTAAAATGAGCTTAAAAATTATTTAAAACAAACTTACCTTAGCCAAAGAAACGCAGCTCCCAACCGTGAACCTCCATCTGCAAAAGTAACCAAATAACGAAATATAGTACAAAACAAAGAAATTTAAAAATAAATGCCTGCTTAATTAAACTGGAAAAGAAGACTATTTCCCCATAGAAAACAATAGGACACACAAGACAAAAGTAAAACAAAAAGTTATGATTTATTTTAGAAAAATGTTGTAAAAAATATAAAATGTCTAACAAATCTAAAAATAAAATTGTAAAATATTTATTAAATATTATACCATTAAAATAATATTGAATATATATTATATGTTAATTTGTAAAGTACAATTAATTAAAAAAAAATGTCAAAATTATATTTAAAAAATATACATGATATACAAATGTATACCAATGAAACATTGTACCAAAATATTGATTGTATTTTTTTAAATATTTTTCTGCATACTTTAGAAATGCTTAAAAAATTAATAATATTATTTAAAAAATAATATTATTTAATAGTCTCAAAAAATGTAAATTAATTACTGTTTAAAAATATATTACAATATAAAATACATATTAAATAATTTTATAATTTCAATAAAATTATCTAATAATATCTAAATATATGTTACTAAAAAAAATTTAAAATATATGAACTTGTAAAAATTACAAAAGAAATATCATTGTATATCTGTTAAAATATAAACAGTTTACAAAATATTTAAAAAGAACAAATATATTGGAAATATATAACTGAGTTAAAAAATCTAAAGAAAACATTGAAAACTTTACAGAAAAATAAACATGTACAAATGTATATTATTTTTGTTACTACTATTATTTGTAATAATACTTGAAAACACCCTTTTGTCTCTTAAAAATGTACAATGAAATGTAGATAAAACTACCAATAATAAAAATGTACATAATGTGTTCTATTTTTCAAAAATAAAATTGTTTAATAAAATATATGAAAAATAAAACAATGTGTCTTTATTTTATGACAAAATATTTCAAATTATACCTTCATAAATAATACCATTAAAATAATATTTAATATATATTATATGTTAATTTGCAAAATACAATTAATAAAATTTAAATAATTTAAAAATCATATTATAAAAATATACATGATGTACAAATGTATACCAATGAAAAACTGTACCAAAATGTTAATTGTAAATAAATTGTATGTTTTTCTGCATACTTTAGAAATGCTTAAAAAATGTATGATGTTATTAAAAATAATAATATTATTTCAGACTCCAAAAATTAAAACGAATTACTGTTTTAAAATATATTACAATATAAATACATATTATATAATTTTATAATTTCAATAAAAGTATTTAACATGTATTTCAAGAAATTAAAATTGTAAAAGCATATGTATTAACAAATGTATCTGTTTTTTTCAAAATCTGTTAATATAAAAATGTAAAAATATATCTACTTGTACAAATTACAAAGAAATATCATTGTATATCTGTTAAAATATAAACAGTTTACAAAAAAATACAAAAGAACAAATATATTGGAAATATATATCTGTGTTAAAAAATCTAAAGAAAACATTGAAAGTTTTACAAAAAATAAACGTACAAATGTATATTATTTTTGTTACTACTATTATTTGTAATGAAATTTGAAAACACCTTTTTTTCTCTTTAAATATACAATGAAATGTAGATAAATCGACCAATAATAAAAATGTACACAATATGTTGTATTCTTCAAAAATAAATTCATTACAAAATATGAAAAATAAATAAATGTATGTCTCTTTATTTTGTATGACAAAATATTTCAAATTATACCTTTAAAAATAACAAAAATATAATTAAAAAAATGAATACACAAATAATTAGATAATTAAATTTAACCCTACACAACATGTCGAGGGAGAGTACTTATTCTGGTAAGTCCTTCTCCCCGGGGTAAAGGGTTTACAGGAGTACAGACGCAAGGGGAAAGGAATTTCCCCCTGCTTCTTTGCAGAGTGGATTCCTGCTCCACGATCGCAGGTGGGGCCGCGATCACGGAGCAGGAATCCACACCACTAGACACAAGAGGTTTTTTGGGGAGAAATTTGGGGGAGCAACCCCTTAGGCAAGGGTCGCTCCCCGGGGCATATGTAATCCATGTTTTGGCCCCCCTTGATGCCTGATTGGGCCATTTTTTCGGCTGACCTGCCCCACGGGAGGGTCAAAACCCACCAGGCACCAGGGATTTCTTTTAAATATATTTTGCCCTGAGGACAGTGTGTGTTCCTGTGTTTCAGCCTACCCTGGGGCTAGATCAGACATTTTTGTCGCCCGATCTAGCTCCCGGGTAGGTTGAAACCCACTAGAAGCCAGGGATTTTGTGCATTATGTTTAGGGAGAGCGACCCCTTGGGCAAGGGTTGCTCTGCTTTTGGGGCATTGATAATTTGGCCGTTTCTTTCCCCCTTGGGGGAAGATCGGCCTTATATTTTTAGGCCCATTTGCCCCCCAAGGGGGGGCAGAAGCCCCTAGACCACCAGCGGCAATTTATGTATAATGCAAAATGTTTTGGGAGCGACCCCTTGGGTAAGGGTTGCTCCCCTTTTGGGGCATGATCATTTGGCTGTTTTTGCCCCTCTTGGGGGCAGCTCGGCCTTATATTTTTAGGCCCATCAAGCCTCTAGACCACCAGGGATTTTATTATATATGGCGCGTAATGTATTGGTGAGCGGCTCCTTGGCCAAGCGTCGCTCCCTTTTTGGGGGGGAATATTTTGGCCGTTTCTGGGGGAAGACCAAACGTATTTTTAGTCCTTGGGGGCAGAGGCCACTACACCATCAGGGAAAGTTTCTGTGTGAAGTGTAGTTTGGCTGATGAGTGTTTTGGCATTTGGATGGCTGTGTGTGGACTGACACTTGGCTGGCGGTGTGTGTGGCTGGCATGTGGGTGGTGATGGGCAGACTTCATAGTGTTTGATAAAGTTAACTGTTATTTTTTGTCATCATTGGTGATTGTAATGTTTTTTTTCTCCTTTTTATTCTAGTGCAAAGCTTTTGTTTTCCTCATGGTTGCGGTTTCGGCACTGGTAAATCTGCAGTTTGTGTAGTTGCAAGTGTTTGGTAAGAAACCATTTTTTTATACTGTTTACTCCAAATTAGTATCAATGACCTGCATGAATGTGTTTTTTGGAAATGCTGTAATAATAGCACCCTATTTAGGGGCCGATTCCGATTCGGGCCGGAAATCTCTCTGACCGAGCCGGACCCAGAGAGATTCCCAACCGAATCGGACCCTAGCAGCCCGACCGAACAAGTACGATGCGCACGTATGCCATCGGACTCGATTCGGTCGGACTCCCATTGAAGTCAATGGGAGCCAGTCGTACGACGCGTACACGGGCTCCCATTGACTCAATGGGCACGACGCGAACAAGGGCGCCCCCTACAGCGTGTTCGCGTCGATGCGGGTCGCGCCGTACATGCACGTGTAGGGGGGACCCATGGGTCCCCCCTGTGTGTGACTTGCGTGCCTACGCTTCCAGGGGGGTCCGACACGGACCCCCAAAGTGCGGATCCGACAGCCCCTTGGAGCCGGACTGCGCGAGTCGGTCGGAGCGGTCGAGGTGCGCATCGTACTTACCCGGCCGGGGAACGTCTCCATTGCGCGGTGCGAGTCGGTCGGAGCGGTCGTGTCCTGCGAACGAGTCGGTCGGAGATTTCGCGAGCGCACGCATCGTACTCGCTCGCCCGGACGCACGTACGATTTGGTCAGGAAATAGGGCTCCGAATCGGATCCGGTAAAGCCGAATCCGATTCGGAGCCCTACCGGCCGAGATCGGAATCGGCCCCTTAGCGTCTGTCTGAATGTGTGTAAAATTTTCCTTGTTATTGTGCACAGTGTGTATTGTATTTCCTTGAGCGCAATTTTCTTTTGTTTTTCTTTCCTAGTGGGTTTTTGTTGGTGCTTGCTGTGTCTGTGCAGAGTAGGTGCTGGTGAGTCTAGCTGTCTTTAGCAAATAAGTGGTATTGTTGTATAGTATAACGGTCTTTGAGTGCTTTGCATTGATTGACTCTATCTTACAATTGCTATATGCCAGTAGTTTTACTTTTTATTTTATAAATCCACACTTTGTTTATTACTTATTTTACACAGTGTACGGTATTGTAAACTTATTTGTCTAGTTACATTTTTTTTTATAAGTATTATGGCTAGCCGCAGGATGACTGCTCAGCAGGTTGTTGGTATGCTTTTCGAGTCTTCTTCTGACCATGATTATGAGACCATGATTCTGGCAGTGAATTTTCTGTCAAAGAGGAATCATCTGATGATGAAGCTACTCTCAGTGCAGTTGAAGTGCCTGTTTTAGGGGAGGACACTGATGTGCCGATAGTGCAGCAAGAGGCATCTGGATTGCAGCCTGGGTCTGCAAGGCTTCCCAAGTGCTGGACTCTGGGTTGACCCAAACATGGTGCAGCTGGTGTTGCCTGTCTTTAGTGGTGTTGCAGGGTGTAGAGTAAATTGTGAAAAAATGTTGCCTATAAATTTCTTTCAGTTGATTATTGACGATGTATTTTTGGCTGAGATTGTTGAGCAAACTAATTTGTATGCTGAACTGTATTTGAGGGACAGCAGTGCCAGACTTAAGCCCCACTCGAGATCTACCCGGTGGACTCCCACAAATCTGGATGAGCTGAAGAAGTTCTTGGGTTTAACTTTTTTGATGGGCCTGATAAGGAAGCCGTCGCTGTCTTCATATTGGTCTACTAATCCCTTGATGGCAACAGCTATATATCCTGCAACCATGAGTCGTAATCGGTGTTTGCTTTTTCTTTGGATGTTGCATTTTGTTGATAATGCTTTAGTGTTGCCTCGAGATCACCCTGATTGTGACTGTCTTTTTAAGGTTCAGCCTGTCCTTGATCACTTTATAGATCAATTTTCAGAGATCTATATGCCAGAGAAAGAAATAGCTGTGGATGAGTCTTTGGTCCTGTTCAAGGGCCGATTGGTTTTTAGGCAGTCCATTACTAGCTAGGGGGCAGGAAAATGTTGTGAGATCCACGCAAGCCACACATCTTTGGACCCCCCTGGGTGTTTAGTTTTCAGAAATGTCTGGGTTTGTTAGGATTCCCTACCTGGCCGCCAATACCAGGATCAAAAACGCAGGTGTATCCCTGGCAAAACCAGGTCTTTTTGTGATCGACAATTTTCAAGTCTCCACAGTACTTTTTGGCCCATTTCCTGTCGTGGGCACTAGGCCTACCCACACAAGTGAGGTACCATTTTTATTGGGATACTTGGGGGAATGGTAGGTGGTAGGAAATGTGTGCTGGCCCGGAGATTCCACAACTTTACCACACACAATTATGAGGAAAATGTGATTTTTTTTAAACTAAATTTGAGGTCTGCAGGGGATTCTGGGAAAGAAAATGTTGGGGAATCCATGCAAGTCACACATCCTTGAACTCCCCCGGGTGTCTAGTTTTCAGAAATGTCAGTTTGGTATGTTTCCCTACATAGCTGCCAAGCCCAAGACCAAAAACGCAGGTGAATCCCTCGCAAGACCAGATCTTTTTGTGATCGATAATTTTCAAGTCTCCACAGTAAATTATGGGCCATTTCCTGTCGCGGGCACTAGGCCTACCCACACAAGTGAGGTACCATTTTTATCAGGAGACTTGGGGGAACGCTTGGTGGTAGGAAATTTGTGCTAGCCCTGTGATTCCACAACTTTCCCACACACAAATGTGAGGAGAAAGTGTTTTTTTTTACTAAATTTGAGGTTTGCAGGGGATTCTGGGTAAGAAATTGTTGGGGAATCCACACAAGCCACACATCCTTAAACTCCCCCAGGTGTTTATTCTTCAGAAATGTCTGGGTTTGGTATGTTTCCCTACATGGGCGCCAATGGGCGCCAAGCCAAGGAGCAAGAATGCAGGTGACTCCCTCACAAAACCAGGTCTTTTTTGTGGTCGATAATTTTCAAGTCTCCACAAATAGGTTTTGGGCCAATTCCTGTCAATGGCACTAGGCTTGGGGGAATGCTGGGTAGGTGGTAGTTTGTGGCTCCATGCAGATTCCAGAACTTTCCATCACAGAAATGTGAGGAAAATGTGTTTCTTTTAAAAAAGTTTGAGGTTTGTATGGGATTCTGGGTAACATAACCTGGTGAGAGCCACACAAGTCACCCCATCCTGGATTCCCCTGGGTGTCTAGTTTTCAGAAATGTACAGGTTGGCTAGGTTTCCCTCAGTGCCGGCTGAACTAGGGCCCAAAATTCACATCTAGACACATTGGAAAATAGAGTCCGTTTTCAGTGGAAAAATCTGATGTGTCCACATGGCGTTTTGTGCCATTTCCTGTCGCCGGCACTAGGCCTACCCACACAAGTAAGGTAGCTTTTTTTATCATGAGATTTGGGGGAATGCTAGGTGTGTGGAAGTTTGTGGCTCCCTGCAGATTCCAGAACTTTCCATCACAGTAATGTGAGGAAAATGTTTTTGTTTTTTTACAAAGTTTGAGGTTTGCAAGGGATTCTGGGTAACAAAACCTGGTTAGAGCCACCCAAGTCACCCCATCCTGGATTCCCATCCCCTGGGTATCTAGTTTTCAAGAATGTGCACGTTTGCTAGGTGTCCCTAGGTGCCGGCTGAGCTAGGGCTCAAAATCCACATCTAGGAACACTGCAAAAAAAGGGTCAGTTTTCTGTGGAAAAATCTGATGTGTCCACGTTGCGTTTTGGGCCATTTTCTGTGGCGGTCACCAGGCCTACCCACACAAGTGAGGTACCATTTTTATTGGGATACTTATGGGAATGTTGGGCGGGTGGAAGTTTGTGGCTCCCCACAGATTCCAGAACTTTCCATCACAGATATGTGAGGAAAATATGTTTTGTTTTACAAAGTTTGAGGTTTGCAACGGATTCTGGGTAACAAAACCTGGTGAGAGCCACACAAGTCAACCAATCCTGGATTCCCCTGTGTGTCTAGTTTTAAAAAATGTACAGGTCTGCTCGTTTTCCCTAGGTACCGGCTGAGCTAGGGCCCAAAATGGACAGCTAGGCACATTGCAAAAAAGGGTCAGTTTTTCTGTGGGAAAATGTGATGTGTCAATGTTGCGTTTTTGGCCGTTTTCCTGTCACGGGCACTAGGCCTACCCACACAAATGAGGTACCATTTTTAAAAAGAGACTTGGGGGAAAGCTGGGTGGGTGGAAGTTTATGGCTCCCCACAGATTCCAGAACTTTCCATCGCAGAATTATGCGGAAAATTTGTTTTTTTAACAAAGGTTGAGGTTTGCAAGGAATTCTGGGTAACAGAACCTGGTGAGAGCCACACAAGTCACCCCATCCTGGATTCCCCTGGGTGTCCAGTTTTCAAAAATGTACAGGTTTGCTAGGTTTCTATAGGCGCCGGCTGAGCTAGGGCCCAAAATCCCCAGCTAGGCACTTTGCAAAAAAGGGTCCTTTTTAGGTCTCGCCTACGCAGCGCGCATGCGCTGATTAGGAGACCTTTAGCCGTCATACAGCTCTTTTTCCAAGCACATACTCGTGCTTGTGGCGGCATACAGCTTGCGGGATTGCGCAGCGGCGCGCCACAAGCACCAGTGCGTGCTTTGAAAAAGAGCAAACAGCTGCTGCTTAGCGCGCGCACGAGTGCACTCCCCCACCCCTCCCACTTGTTTACTTCTTCAAGCCTCAAGGCTCAAGCCCGCCCAGCTGCAAGAGTTGTCTCCTGTGTGTGCGCGCGTGCACTCCCCCCACCCCTCCCACTTGTTTACTTCTT